>CM057834.1:26139961-27339961 GCA_030068075.1 Paguma larvata
GCTCAGAACTATAAAGGGAGAGAGATTCCAGAAAGTGTAATTAGAGCTTAGCTATGTTGACACAGTAAGAAACTACCACAGACCCCGCTTTTCAATTTAAGAACAATATACACTAGTTTAAATGATACTTAATTTTCACATAAATACATCATCAAGATATTATATCAGCCTCACCTAATATACCTACCCCACCTGCAGCTAAAAGTACAATTTCCTACTCTCCAAAAGGAGGTATAAAGTCCACATAGCACTATATCTGTATTTGGATAATGTTCTGTTACTTTTTTAGCTAAGCTATATTTCCCCTAGTCATAGTCACTAACTTCTTTACTGAGATGCAAGTGTAATATATTATACTATATTACATATAGTAAATATTAGGAGAATAGAAGATGGGGAAAGAGAAAGAAAATGAATATGCAAGTATGTTCATATAAATATAAAAGAAATACTCATTAGTTTTTATTTATAATGTATGTGGTCACATGTTCATATTTTATATTTTCCTGAGATTTATGTTTATATAAAAATGAATTTCATATTTTCCTTCTTTCCTTACACATTCCTTTTTCCCTTTGCCCTCAGAAAGAATGTTTCCTTTGCCTGATGGAGTGACCCAAGCCTTTCAATTAACAATCTTGCTTATATTGGAAAATTGTATTTTTTCATTAAATTTTACCATAGAATGTGGGAGAATTAAGCGGTATCTCAGAGGATAACCTGCTTCCTTCTCTGCCTGTTGGTAGTAACATTTAACTCATGGGAAGTAACACCTCCAGCCCAACGGTGCCCACTGTTTCAGGGAAAGGAAGCAAAAATTTTGGTGTGGGTAATAATGGAAGAAAATGAAGGACCCATTCTCATTTTCACCTCTTGACCCTCAGAATCTTATTGTTGATTCAGATGATATACCAGGTTCTAGAAACATTACTCTATCTTGTAATAGCAGCGCATTATCACTTAGTACTTTCCATTTCCAAGTCTTAAAAGGCCAGAGAACTTCAGTCAAATGAGGAAAAATCTTGCCATTCTTTTGGTGTCTATGACGTCCCCCAGTTCATGCTTAGGACCTGCCATACTGGGGCTTTTTGGACTTGAATCTGGCTATACGTTTAGGAGCACTGAGATGGATGGGAACAAGCCCTCAGCAGGATCAGCGTCTCCCTGAGAGGAAACTGTCTAAGGCAGGACCTACATATTCTTCAAGCGAAGAGAGGGTGGTTTACTTCCTCTGGCAAAAGAACCCCCCAGTAAAAATTGGGGGTTTAAGATCTTCAGCTTCACATATTTCCGCACTCATGCTATCATCCCAAACGTGAGGGTCCCACTGCTCCCCAATAAATGACTCAACTTTAAAATAAAAGACAGTGAAAAAAGTAAAAAATAAAAGGCAGTGTCATATTGAGAATTCAAAATACGTCATGATTTTGTTACCCACAGGATTAGACTTTGGGTTTGATCTTAAGGAATTTCTACTTTGTGGCGATAGGAGACACGGGTTTGTTTTTTTTTTTTTCTTTTTCCTCTCTATTTTGTTCTTATTGAAGGCTTAAAACATTTATAATTCCTTACTTTCTTCTTTAACTGGAAATTAAAAGGCGTGAGTTTATCATTTTCCTTTTCTAAGTTTTTAAGCACACTTAAAGCAAGTAGCCAACCAAAGTCACCGTATTCCTCTTTTCTCCGAATATTCAGCAGTAGCCATTTTTGGTCACCCAAAGCCTTGATTCTACAGGCACTTGATTTCAGGTGTTTATAGATGATAATTTGAGTAATTGTCATTACATGCTATGGACTATCCCATTGTTCATTTGCCACTGTCAAAATGGCCATTTATTCCTTAAGTTTAACTGTATTTTGATGGAAGATTTTCAGTATGGACAATACCACTTCTTCAGCGATGAACCTAGTTTGCCTCAAATGTATGTTGAGGCAAAGAAAATTAATGTTTACATATGTTTATGTATATTATATATTTACTATATTATATAACTTGCATATATTTTATAAATATGTGTACATTTACATTTTGAAATTTTAGAACTGGACAACATTGATATACTCAATTTTCATATTATTGTAAGACAAATCAAGATATACTATTCAGATAATTTCAATATTAATATAGTTTTACTTAAAACATTTAAAAATATTGTATGAAATATGTATAACACTATAATATAAAAAATAGACAATAAAATATTCTGCTAATCCACACAGTTAGCATTTTTGCATATTTCCTTCCAATAACTTTGACATATTATACATAGTTTTTCATTCATTTAGATTGAGCAGCACTATTTATAATTATCTTTTTTTTAATGTTTTCTACCATAAGCATTATCCCACATCTATAAGAAGGCTTCTGTCTTGTTTGTGTTTTTTGTTTGTTCGTTGGTATAGCTTTATGCTATTACATCAAATAGATGTACTATATTTAATGATTCCCTTACTGTTAGTTAACTGTCCAATACAAAGACCAGTACTTTTTTCTTTTTTCATTCTTTTTTTGCCAGTACTCTCTTGACTGCAATCATCAGCAAACACATTAAACTAGCTGAAGCCAAAATAATTTTTTTGGCTGAGCCAGCTAAGAACATGTGATGTAGTCACTCCTGATTTAGCAACATAAACATCATATTTAATCACTGGCGACATACTTAAAATGGGATACAATGGACAAGCCTGCAATCAAAACTCCTGTTTTGATGCAGAGACAACATCCAGTGATCACTTGTTCAAATCTTATAACCTATCCTGCAGAGCGGTACGTACTAGCTTTTTCCTGGCAGCAGAATGAGTTCCAAGCACAGTCGATCTTGTTCTTCTTTCTAGAAAGTTCTCTTGTTGCTTATACTGCATGGTCACATCTGAAGGGTCTTATGGGGGCCGCTTTTTGGAAAAATGCTCATCTTTATTCTTTATGTCCTGAGGACATGGATTTTGAAGGCCAGAGATGAAGGAGTAGGTAGAGAGCTGTGCCAGGTCTGACAGCCTTCTTCAGAGTCTCTCAGGAAAAATACTTCCCTCAAAAGATGAGCAAAATGCCAACTTTCTTGCCTGTGGTCACATTCCAAAGGCTAAGATCATCGAGGAATCAAAACTCATTCGTCAAGACTTTGGCTCGGGAATTTCCATCTCTTAAAAAAAATTTTCGACCCCCACCCTCAGATAATGGCTGCAGTCTCTTTCTCAACTTATTTTTTTTTATTATAATAGTTTATTTTCAAATTGGTTTATATATAACACCCAGTGTTCATCCCAACACGTGCCCTCTTTAATATCCGTCACCCCCTCTCCCCCCTTCCTCACCTCCCTCACCTCCCTCACCCTCAGATTGTTCTTAGTCTTTGAGAGTCTCTTATGTTTTATCTCCCTCCCTCTCTGTGTCTTTTTTTCCTTTCCCCTCTTCCCCTCCCCCTGGTTTTGGCTTAGTCTCACAAAGTCCACCTATTCGTGGAAACATATGGTATCTGTCTTTTTCTGACTGACTTATTTCACTTAACATAATACCCTCCAGTTCCATCCATGTTGCTACACATGGCCAGATTTCATTTTTTCTCATTGCCATGTAGTAGTCCATTGTATATATGTGCCACAACTTCTTTATCCATTCTTCAGTTGATGGGCACTTGGTTTGCTTCCATGATTTGGCTATTATCGAAAGTGCTGCTATGAACATTGGGGTACACGTGCCCCTATGCATCAGCATTCCTGTGTCTCTTGGGTAGATTCCTAGCAGTGCTATTGCTGGGTCATAGGGTAGCTCTATTTTCATTTTTTTGAGGAACCTCCACACCGTTTTCCAGAGCGGCTGCACCAGTTTGCATTCCCACCAACAGTGTAGGAGGGTGCCTGCTTCTCCACATCCGCGCCAGCATCTATAATTTCCTGATTTATTCATTTTAGCCACTCGAACTGGGGTAAGGTGGTATCTCAGTGTGGTTTTGATTTGTATTTCCCTGATGATGAGTGACTTTGAGCATCGTTTCATGTGTCTGTTGGCCATCTGAATGTCCTCTTTGGAGAAGTGTCTATTCATATCTTCCGCCCACTTTTTCACTGGATTATTTGTTTTTCGGGTGTGGGGTTTGGTAAGTTCTTTATAGATTTTAGATACTAGTCCTTTATCTGATATGTCATTTGCGATTATCCTTTCCCATTCCGTCGGTTGTCTATTAGTTTTGTTGGTTGTTTCCTTTGCCGTGCAGAAGCTTTTTATCTTGATGAGGTCCCAATAGTTCATTTTTGCTTTCAATTCCCTCGCCTCTGGAGATGTGTTGCATAGAAAATTGCTGCGGCTCAGGTCAAAGAGGTTTTTTCCTGCTTTCTCCTCTAGGATTTTGATGGTTTCCTGTCTCACATTCAGATCCTTCGTCCATTTAGAGTTTATTTTTGTGAGTGGTGTAAGGAAGTGGTCTAGTTTCATTCTTCTGCATGTTGCTGTCCAGTTCTCCCAGCACCATTTGTTAAAGAGGCTCTCTTTTTTCCATTGGATACTCTTTCCTGCTTTGTCAAAGATTAGATGGCCATATGCTTGTGGGTCCATCTCTGGGTTCTCTATTCTATTCCATTGGTCTATGTGTCTGTTCTTGTGCCAATACCATGCTGTCTTGATGACTACCGCTTTGTAGTAGAGGTTAAAATCTGGGATTGTGATGCCTCCCGCTTTGGTTTTATTCTTCAGAATTACTTTGGCTATTCGGGGTCTTTTGTGGTTCCATACAAATTTTAGGATTGTTTGCTCTAACTTTGAGAAGTATGCTGGTGCAATTTTGATTGGGATTGCATTGAATGTGTAGATTGCTTTAGGTAGTATTGCCATTTTAACGATATTTATTCTTCCGATCCATGAGCATGGGATGTTTTTCCATTTCCTTGTGTCTTCCTCAATTTCCTTCATAAGTTTTTTATAGTTTTCCACGTAAAGGTCTTTTACATCTTTGGTTAGGTTTATTCCTAGGTATTTGATAGTTTTTGGTGCAATTGTGAATGGGATTCGCTTCTTTATTTCTCTTTCTATTGCTTCATTATTGGTGTAAAGGAAAGCAACCGATTTCTGTATGTTGATTTTGTATCCTGCAACTTTGCCAAATTCATGGATCAGTTCTAGTAGGCTTTTGGTAGATTCCGTCGGGTTTTCCATGTAAAGTATCATGTCATCTGCAAAAAGTGAAAGTTTGACTTCGTCCTTGCCTATGCTGATGCCTTTTATTTTGCTTTCTTGTCTGATTGCTGATGCTAGGACCTCCAACACTATGTTAAATAGCAGTGGTGAGAGTGGACATCCCTGTCGTGTTCCTGATCTCAGGGGGAAGGCTCTCAGTTTTTCCGCATTGAGGATGATATGAGCTGTGGGCTTTTCATAAATGGCTTTTATGATGTTTAAGTATGTTCCTTCTATCCCGACTTTCTCGAGAGTTTTTATTAAGAAGGGATGCTGTATTTTGTCAAATGCTTTTTCTGCATCAATCGACAGGATCATATGGTTCTTATCTTTTCTTTTGTTAATGTGATGTAATACGTTGATTGATTTATGAATGTTGAACCATCCCTGCAACCCAGGGATGAATCCTACTTGATCGTGGTGGATAATTCTTTTTATATGCTGTTGGATTCTATTTGCTAATATCTTGTTAAGAATTTTTGCATCCATGTTCATCAAGGATATCGGCCTGTAGTTCTCTTTTTTTGCTGGGTCTCTATCTGGTTTGGGAATCAAAGTGTTGCTAGCTTCATAGAATGAGTCCGTGAGATTTCTTTCCGACTCAATTTTTTGGAACAGCTTGAGGATGATAGGTATTAACTCTGTTTTAAATGTCTGGTAAAATTCCGCAGGGAAGCCATCTGGCCCTGGACTTTTATTTGCTGGGAGATTTTTGATAACTGATTCAATTTCTTCACTAGTTATGGGTTTGTTCAAGTTTTCTATTTCTTCCCGTTTGAGTTTTGGTAGCATGTGGCTGTTTAGGAATTTGTCCATTTCTTCCAGGTTGCTCAATTTGACGGCATAGAGTTTTTTATAATATTCTCTGATGATTGCTTGTATTTCTGAGGGATTGGTTGTAATCACTCCATTTTCGTTCATGATTTTATTGATTTGGTTTCTCTCTCTTTTCTTTTTGAGGAGCCTGGCTAGAGGTTTATCAATTTTGTTTATTTTTTCAAAGAACCAACTCTTGGTTTCATTGATCTGTTCCACTACTTTTTCTGTTTCCATATGATTAATTTGTGCCCTAATCTTTGTTATTTATCTCTTTCTGCTAGGTTTGGGCTGTCTTAGCTGTTCTGCTTCTAGTTCCTTTAGGCGTGCTGTTAGAATTTGTGTTAGGAATTTTTCTTGTTTCTTGAGATGGGCCTGGATTGCAATATATTTCCCTCTCAGGACTGCCTTTGCTGCATCCCAAAGTGTTTGGATTGTCGTATTTTCATTTTCATTTGTTTCCATGTATTTTTTAATTTCTTCTCTGATTGCTTGGTTGACCCATTCGTCTTTTAGTAGGTTGTTCTTTAGCCTCCATGTTTGTGGGGGCTTCCCAGACTTTTTCCTGTGGTTGATTTCAAGTTTCAAAGCATTGTGGTCCGAAATTGTGCATGGTATGATCTCAATTTTTTTATACTTATTCAGCGCTTCCTTGTGCCCCAAAATGTGGTCTATCTTGGAAAACGTACCATGTGCATTTGAGAAGAATGTAAATTCCTTTGCTTCTGGATGAAGGGCCCTGAAGATATCTGTCAGGCCCATCTGTTCCAACGTGTCGTTCAGGTCCATTGTTTCCATGCTGATTCTCTGTTTAGTGGATCTATCCAGCGCTGTGACTGGGGTATTAAGGTCTCCTGCAACTAGCACATTTTTATCAATAAGATGGCTTACATTTGTAATTAGTTACTTGACAAATTTAGGTGCCCCAGAATTCGGCGTGTAGATATTTATAATTGTTAGCTCTTCCTGCTGGATAGTCCCTGTGATTATTATATAATGCCCTTCTTCATCTCTTATTACATCTTTTACTTTAAAGTCCAGTTTATCTGATATAAGTGTGGCTACTCCAGCTTTCTTCTGAGTTCCTGTAACATGGTAGATAGTTCTCCATCCCCTCACTTTCAGTCTGAAGGTGTCCTCAGGTTTAAAATGTGTCTCTTGAAGACAGCAGATAGATGGGTCTTGTTTTCTAATCCATTCCGTTACCCTGTGTCTTTTAATTGGAGCGTTTAGTCCGTTTACATTCAGTGTTAATATTGAAAAATGTGGGTTTAGAGTCAAGGTGTTGTCTGTAGGTTTCATGTTTGTAAGGATGTCTCTGATGCTCTGTGTTCCTTGCAACCTTTCCTTCATAGAGTCCCCCTCAGGATCTCTTGTAAGATTGGTTAATTTGTGATGTATTCCTTCAGTTTTTGTTTGTTTGGGAAGACCTTTATTTCTCCATCCATTTTGAATGACAGGCTGGCTGGATAAAGGATTCTTGGCTGCATGTCCTTCCTGTTCATCACATTGAAGATTTCCTGCCATTCCTTTCTGGCTTGCCAAGTTTCTGTGGATAAGTCCGCTACTACCCTAATGTGTCTGCCTTTGTAAGTCAAGGCCCATTTATCCCTAGCTGCTTTTAGGATTCTCTCTTTATCTTTGTATTTTCCCAGCTTCACTATGATGTGTCTTGCTGAAGGCCTATTTGGGTTACGTCTGAGGGGAGTTCTCTATGCCTCTTGGACTTCAATGCCCATTTCTTTCTTCATGTCGGGGAAGTTCTCATTGATGATTTGTTCAAATACCCCTTCGATTCCTTTCTCTCTCTCTTCTTCCTCTGGAATTCCTATAATACGGATGTTATTCCGTTTGATTGCATCGCTCAGCTCTCGAATTCTCCTTTCCTGTTCCTGAATCAGTTTCTCTCTCTTTTTCTCTGCTTCATCCTTTTCTGTAATTTTGTCTTCTAATTCCCCTATTCTATCTTCTGCCTCTGCAATCCGCGCTATGGCCGCCTCCAATTTGTTTTGCCCCTCATTTAAATCATTTTTTAATTCCTGTACATCTTTTTTTAGGACCTTGATCTCTGCCTCTAGGGACCCCCTGATTTCTTCTATGTTTTTTTCAAGCCCTATGAGTATTTTTATATTTATCGTTCTGTATTCTTGTTCTGTTAAGTTGCTTATGTCTGCTTTCATCATTTCTTGTGCTGTCACTATTTCCTGTACAGTCTTCTGAGGGGAGTTCTTCCGTTTGGTCATTTTGGCAATGTGTGTATTGGTTTATTTCCTATTTCTCCTCAGTGTCCCCAGATGCTCTGGTTTTGGTGTTCTCTTTCCTGTAGCTTCCAACACCTCTTCCTGCAGATCCCTGCGATTGAGAGTTTCTGGGTCTCAGTCCCTCTCAGATTGAATCGCCAGAGACCAGCAGCGGGTATTACTTCTTTTCTGCCATCTTGAACTGCCCTCAACTTATTTTGAATAGCCGGAGAGGAAGAGGGAGAACAAAAAAGCTCTTGCCCAAAAGTTGTGGCTCCAATGCATACTGTCTAACAGTGGGAGCAATGGCTGCCTCTGTCTGATCGAGGAACCTGAGGGCGGGATCACCTCCCAAGGCTTTATATTACTTAGAGATTGGCTTCTATTTCTATGATTTTGCTGAAAAAACAAAACAAAACAAAACAGAAAACAAACAAAAGCAAACAAATAAGCCTCAAAGCCAAAAACAGCTATTCTAAGCCTATGAAGGGCCAGGTTATTTCTCTCTCATTCAGTTTGGACGTTTGCATTTAGGAAGAAAGTGTTTGTAACAAAGTGGAGTTTTCTTTCCTTCATGCTTCTCAACAGGCCTGTTTCAAGTGCAGTAGAAATGAGACTTGAATGAAGGAATAAGCTTACAAGAAACTAGTTTTTTCTTTTTCCAGACTTCATAATTCATAGTTTGAGTCCCATAGTATAGAATACATTTGAAATAGCTACTTTGCATCTCCATCCAATTCTACAGGTTAGAGTTTGAGATTTAGCACGACTCCTCTTTTACCTTGTTTCCTGCGCTCTCAGCCCATCTTTTACCTCAACTACGTTTTAGCAAACACTTTGTGCAGGTGTAAGATGACAGCACCTCATATGCAACTCACCTCATGTTTCTCACTTTTGGCATGGAGCTCACTGCGAAAAACCATCTTGCAGTCATGCTTGTGAAACTTGGAAAAAGTAAGGAAGTTAATCTACTCTAGAGAAGTCTCTTGACCAGTGCGGAAGAGAGCTGGTGGATAATGCGCCCTTCTTTTATTCCTTGGGCGGACCATTTTGGGCATGTATCTCTCAGTGTTTTTCAGTAGTCCTGGGTGGGTAGAGCCCAAACTGACCACCTTGATAACTAACTTTAAACAGCACCCTTGGGTTGATTTTCCCTCTTTCCCAACTTCCTATTCTGATTCCGAGATCCCTTCTCAAAATGTGTTACCTGCCCTCAAATACTTGTCCCAGGCTCTTATTTCTGAAGAAGAATTTAGGCGAAGTCACCTCCCCTTTCATAGGCAATTATTATTGTATTGGAAATTTTGCTAGTTACATGCCCCAGAATGCATCGGGCATTGTTGAATTCACAACTTGAAAGAGCTCCATGAAAATTTCAGGCCCGTCTCTCTTCTCTGTTTTTCACCTAAGTTCTTTGATTCAGTAGGCAATGTCTACAAAGTGGCAAGATTACCACCAGCAATTCCTGGTTCGTATCTTGTACTCTAAGGGAAACTGAGTAGAAAAAAATAAACATGCTATTCTTCCAAGGGTTTTACCAAAAATCCCAGTTGTGTCCAGTCGGCCTGGCTCACATCCTGTCACAGGCTATATCAGCCAGCAGAGCTGGAAGGCTTTGATCCCAGGAGCAGTGGAGGGAGGGGGCAGGGGTGTGGTTCACAAAGGAAAGATCAGTTTACCATTCCAGAATAATAACAGATATGTAATGAGCCTGTTTCTTTTATCTTCCTCCTCTTTTTTCTCTCTCAGTGCTAGTTTAGCAGTACATATTTTTGGGAAGGATTTCGTTACTATACTATAAATTGACTTCTTTGTTTATTATGCTTTTCCTGATCTTGTATAGGACAAAGTATTTTTTCAAGTAATAAAATCACATATGTTAAAATAATTAAAATATATGCAAAACACACAAAAAAAGTTAGGTAATTATGATGAAACCAGGAGTTGGGATACCCTAACTCCTATTAGTGGGCATATGTAAATTTGATTTTAAGCTTTCTAATGGTTGCCATGATCAAGCAAACACAATTAGTAAGGAAAATTTGTGGTTTCACAAAAGCAAAATAATTGTTTAGAAAAGGAAAAGATTACTCTTACCAATAACAGAAATTCCTTCATTGAGCCTCACCAAGGAAACCCTGTACTATTAACAACATACACATTCAGCCACTTTTTTATACTAAATACATCAAAGTGCTTTATAGAATTGGTCCTTCTAATGCCCTTCAGTGTAAGCTCAGGGGATCGTACTGAAATACGGTATGGAACAAATAGTTCTATGGATGCCAGTATACTAAAATCTGGGCTTGGGGCTCTCTAATAAATAGCTTGGCTTGATTCAGAGATAAAATGCTAAATATGGAGAGTAGGTTTTCCCTAGTATGGTGCAGTGGGCACTGGTCCCTTGCTGGCCATCCACAAAAACAGGACAAAACAAAAGATCCATGGTCATATAAACTTGAGAAATGTTGGATATTATCTTAGAATTTAAAGAATCATAGTGGTTTATTAAATATTTTGAGAAAAATTACAGTAGATGTTTTATTCATTCTCATTTCATTGACTGATGTATTTATTTATTCAACATATACCTTCTCTGTTCCAGAATAGATGCTAAATGTTAGGAATGTGATAGTGATCAAGTCCAAATACAGCTGTTGTCATGAAGTTGGCAGTCTGGTGCAAGAGGTCGATGTCAATGGTAGCATTTAAAGAGTTAAAAATTCTAGCAAATTTAAGCGTTTTAAAAAGAATAATCTGGCAATCTACCATGGAATCTGGAATCTGCCTTGACTCTTCTAGGTGTTTTATATACACTGATTCAGTAAATCCTCCCAATAAAGCTATGAATTAGTTTCTACCATGATACTCAGGTTATGGATAAGGAAACTAAAGGTACAGAAAACAGTCACACAGTTACTAAACAGTAGTGCTACAAGTCAAACACAGGTCCAGAGTCTGCTATTTTGCCCCTCTGTCACAGAAAGTGGTTTTACAAGACAATTAAAAAAAAGGGGGGGCACTTGCGTGTTCCACCCAAGTGAGTTGGGTGGCTCAGTCCGTTGAGCACCCAACTCCTGATTTCAGCTCAAGTCAAGATCCCAGGGCTGTGGGATTGAGCCCTGCATGCTGAGCATAGAGACTGCTTAAAATTTTTCTCTCCCCCCATCCCTCCCACCACCGCCCCACCCCTGCCTGCTCTTTCCCCTGATCATGTGGTCCCTCAATCGCTCTCTAAAATGAAAATTTTAAAAAGATGAGGGAAGGGGATGAAGAGATGGAGCTATCCTTATTTGCAGATGTATAATGTGGGGAAATAGAGTTGCATGTAATTACCGTCTCTCCAAGCAGAATGACATTTGGTTAAAATGTTAACACCTGCCACGGCACCAGCCCCGCTCATGCGTCTTCCACCGGGTAAGTTCTCCTACAAGGCAGTCTACCTTGCTCTACCGCTCCATCGGCAGCTTCATTTAGAAATTAGAGAGGTACCCAGAATTATGTTCTTTCTCCCTTCCCTGAAGTCAGAGTCCTTTTGCCAGGGATTCTCTCTGCCAGTGATTTGTTTATGCCAAGTGAGTAATAAAGCTTGGAATTTTTTTATTACTGGCTTGGTGGTGTGTTTTGACATTCTACTACTATAAATAGAAACAAAAGACCAAGAAATGATTTAGGTCACGAGGTTATATGATTAACAAATTACCTCATGGCTCCAATAAAGGAAATCAGAAGCATCTCGAATAATAGTAACTGATGTTCCATTCTATCAATAATGAGCAACAAAGTAAGCTTCCATTGATGTTACCAAAATAGCAAAACAAAATACTCCTCTCTGTCCCCCTTAAAATAACTCTACAAACTACCTAAGAATTACCTGTAAACAATTTAGAAGACTGTTAAAAACTAGGTCATAACACCACACATAGAGAGAACTTATTACTGAATGAGATGTCTTACTGTAAATGTGTTAGTTTACAAATGTACCTATGACTTTAAAATATTCAAAATAATTCTAATAAAAAGCAAGATTTTAATGGCCTTTTAAAATATTTCTATTATTTATTTGGGGGGACAGTAGAGAGGGGCAGAGAGAGAGAATCTCAAGCAGGCTCCATACTGTCAGCACAGAGCCTGATATGGGGCTCGAACCCCCATATCATGAGGGGGTGAGCCAAAATCAGATGCTTAACCAATGAGCCACCCAGGTGCTCCAGAAAAGCAAGATTTTAGACAGACATGAGAAAACTATACTAAAAATTTGTATAAGACAGTAGAAGTCAGTGATTAACTCAAATGGTTTTTAAAAGAGAAAAAGCATGGAGGCTTCACAAAACTGTTTATTAAACTGTGTCATGGAGCCATGATCATGGAAACACTGCTGATATAGGAGCAGAAAGATAAGCCAACAGAGTCCTGGACACAGAGACATGGGGAATAAGATTAAGGAGGCACTAAAGTTTAGGGGAGAAAAGCTGAATTATTTAGTAGATGGCACCAGGAAATTGTATCATTTTTGTGGAGAAAAGTAGTGAGACTACCTACATTATGTACAAAGGTAAATTTTAGATGGAACAAAAACCGGAATGCAAAAAGGAAAATGTAAAACCCAAGCCGAAAGCCTAAGCTAAAAACTGCGAACATTAAAAATAGATGTAAAGCTATCGAATTTCAGGCTTCTTTGTTGTTAAAGAAAATTAATTAAAGCCTGGGAAAAAACCTAGGCAATGCCTAAAACAAAGTATTGATGTCTAGAAAAAACAAAAAGTTCTTCAAATCAAAAAATCAAAAGGATAGCTCTGGAAACAAGTAAAAATGGACAAAAGATAAATGTTGACAGTTACATTAAGGCTGACAAGTGCTGTGTTATATTACTCAAATTACAAATTGACACTGAAACAGTACCAGGAGTCCATAAGATTGGAATTAGAACTCAGAAAAACGTCAGGTATTTGTAAACGTGTCTGAAATGGAGACCTGTGTTCCTGGGCACTGCTGGTAGAGGTTTAGTCTGTTGCAGGTGCTGTAAGGTATCTGCTATATTCAGAGAAAGTAAGTATGACTGTTGATTACGAATATACTTCTGAACCAACCCTTTCACTCAGTTGTACATGCCTTGTTATTGATTCACCGATCCCCACTGCAGACTAGACTGTGTTTTTTAAATAAAAGGGGGCGTTAGAGGTAACAAAGGAGTTGAGTCCAAGACAGCTAGATAATGAAAAGTGTGATGGATGCTCACCATGGCATAGCACGAAGCTTAGGGGCCATGGATTTGATATGCATGTACAACCCAGAAGGATTGCGAAGCACCGATGACTGAAACTGGGCACAAAACTTAGTGCCAGATTTGCTTCAAAGAAAAAAGATAATAATAATAATAAACAACTATTAATAGTATTTGTAGATACGTACATAACCCGGGTCATGTGTTAAAACTAGTGCAGCCACTTTGGAAGAACAGAAGGAAACAGAAGTGCGAATCAGGACTCAAAGCGTAAGAATCATGAATAGTGAAACAAAATGAAAAACAAATGGGTAGTTGTCCTGGTTATTACTGCTCTATAACACATCCTCCCCAAATTCAATGATGTAAAACAAAAGAGTAAGCTTAGAATGATGAGATACTGTTCAAAATAGCGAAATAATACCTGCCCACCCCCCCACCCGCCCCAAAAAAACCCAACATAGACTATTTAGGAATTACCTATAAACAATTTAGAAGACTATTAAAAGGTAGATCATAATATAATAATTTAACAAATGGGAAGAGAGAATGTATTCTTGAATGAGATGATTAATTGTAAGGGTGTTAATGCTCAAATTTATCTGTGACTTCAAAATAATCCTAAAAAAAATTGAAGCCAGATATTGGAGAAACATGAGGAAACTATTTCGTTTATTTATTTGCTTACAGTTTTGTGCGTTAGGAATCCAGAAGGGCTATACAATGTCTAAAGATTCAACTAAGAAGATTTAAATGGCTGGGGACATAACCATCTGGAGCCGGATGACTTATTTCCAAGATGATGTCTTCACTCACGGGTTTGGAATCAAAGATGAGATGACTTAAAGCCTGGCCCAGCTGAAACTATTCATCACAACTCTGACACATGGCCTCTCTATGGGACTGAAGCTTCTCCCAGCCTGATGGCTCAGTTCAGAGAGGGAGTGGTCAAAGAGTGGCCACCACTGAATGGGTGTTCCAAGAGAATCAAGTTCGGGGTGGGGGGTGCGGTGCATCCTCTTTAATGGCCTAGCCCCAGAAATCACATAAATAGTGTCAGTTCTACCACACTTGATTGGTCAAAGAAGTCACAACCCACCCTAATAGAAGAGGTGAGGATACACACGCCATCTCTGAGTGCAGGGGTATCCAGAAAAGCATGTGGTTTTGGAGAGATTGTTGAGGTCATCTTTGGAAAATAAAATCTGTCACAGTTGTGTGCACATGTTGATGATGATATTTTGTGAAATATGTAATAGGTTGAATCGACTCTGCCCTGCACATCTACTCACAAAAGGAAAGAAGGAAGGGGAAAAAATAGAAAGATGAAATTGACACAATGAAAAAAAAAACTGGAAGAGGAAAGTGGAAGAAAGTGTAAGAGCAAAGGTTCTTTTAATCAGGGAGTTAATCACATTTAAAACTGAAATAAAATTAGATTAGACGAAGAATGTTGCTCCTCATTCTTAGAGAAAATAAGCAGTTGAAGGTTCTTAAAAATGACGTGTCTGAATACATGTTCTGACAAGACTCTTCTCTCTGTAGTGTGGCAAATGAGTAGGAGGAAGATGATACCAGTTAGTGGAATATTAACATAATCAGAAGAAAGATAACGGTTGCCTGAAATAAAATAGACATAGTGGAAATGAAAAGATGTACCCTTGTTCAGGGCAAAAGTATCAGTGAGATGGGGGCAGGAAAAAGTATCAAAAAGTAAGAATAGTATCAAATTGGATTGGGAGAGACAGAAGTAAGAATAAGTAAGCAAGAAGTAAGAGAACTCCTACACCCAGAAACTTTTCTGGGAGAGTTGGTTACAGGTAGTGCATAGATACAGGCTTCATCGTGGATTTTGAATACGTAGAGTTCAGAGTCGAGGAGACCTTTGTATAAAACAGGCTTGCTGTGAGTGGGAAAAAATACCCATGAGGATTATAAAGCTCAATTAAATCAATATTTCTCAAAATATTTGGTCACAGTTTCCCTTCTTTATGTATTATGTATAAAATCATATGTGCAAACATTGTAAAGCATTGTCTTAAAATAAGTGGGTGAATAAATACTCTTCAGGGAACTCTCTATAGATAGTTTTTTTGGCCTATTTTTTTCATGTTTTATTTTCAAGAGAGATAGACACAGTGCAAGTCGGGGATGGCCAGTGGGAGAGGGGGACAGAGAATCCCAAGCAGGCTCTGCAGTGCCAGTACTGACCCAGAGGCGGGACTCGAACTCAAGAAACCGTGATTTTGTGACCTAAACTGAAACCAAGAGTCAGACACTTAACTGACTGAGCCACCCAGACACCCTTATTTTGGCCTATCTTTTAAATGGTTTGTGAAGGCACTGTACTGAAAATTGAAAAACATTAAAGGGACTTAAAAAAGAAATAAGCAGGGGCTGGTAAATTTGGAGTCACTTTTAACAAATCAAGCTGGAGGAAGAGTAACATATCTTGAGAAAACTGAGATACTTGATATTAGTGGTATTTATACCTAAAAATTAAGACTTTTTACGTATTTAGCATTTTACATGGATTAAGTCGTGTATTTATAACATTCCTGTGTAAAGTTGTAGTATTATTTTGACTTTAAACATTAGCAAATGGATACAGAGCAATTATATTCTTTACAAAAGGTTACTTGTAAGTGAAGAGGCTAGGATATAAGTTTAGGTGATTCCTATCCATATCAAAGATAACACAACATCTTCATAAAAGAAAAACATGAGAGCATTCATGAGAAACGCTACATAGTATTTTACATTGCATAAAAATAAAGATATATGTAATAAGATTTAGCAACATTAGGAAAAAAACCAGAAAACTGAGAAGTCTAATCACTTTGGGTTAGTGATATTTTTTTAAATCAAGTCAAGTATTTTGGGTGATTGTTTTTCCTGTCTCATCTGGAATGAGGTATGAAGGATTGGCAACTGTTAATTATTTGGCTATGACATTAGGAATAATACCTGAGTGAAAAATATCTAGACATGAGACTTGGAATGTGCTTCTTAATTAATTTTTGGCAGAAATGGAGCTTCTTATCTGTCTTTTGGCCAAGAGTGCTAAGATTGGATAGGGCATCATTATATATTAGAATTCCTTATTTTTAGCATATTTCTTGAAAGAGATTTTTGTGAGGAGTTATGTATTAGTCACTGGGAACATGAAACCTTTAAGGTAATGTTTAAAAGATTCAAAATATTTTTTCATTATTTTAATGAATAGGTCAAAGCAGAAGCCTTGCAATCAACAGCGCATTTGCCTGGGTGGCTTAGTTGGTTAAGAGTCCAACTTCATCTCAAGTCATTATCTTGTGGTCTATGAGTTAGAGCCCCATGTCAGGCTCTGGGCTGACAGTTCAGAGCCTGGAGCCTGCTTCAGATTCTGGGTCTCCCTCTCTCTCTGTCCCTCCTCCACTCGCACTCTGTCTCTCTTTCCCTCAAAAATAAGTAAAACATTAAAAAAATTAAAAAAATTTTTGATTTTCCTTCTTTAATTTAGTAGGAGGAATCTGAAACAATGGATATCATAAAATATAGGGTTATAAATCTCAGAATCCTATTCCAGGAATGTATTTTCCTTGCCAAACAAAATCTACCAGTCTTTGTTAAAACATTAAGTTTTAGATGGTTTTGAAAATTATGGTGAGTAAATGTAACCATGACCATAGTGTTCTGTCTGATCGCTGATGTTTATACTTAAGTTATACCAGGGACAGACTTTTCGGCTCACAATTTTTTTATCTTCTGTGTCTTGTAAGGTGGAAATAATTCTGTTTCAGTAGTGAGGCTTCTCAGGATCATTTACTTTGCAGATAATCTTAGTTTGTAATTCTGCCTAAATATCTAGGTCCTACCTTGTTCCAATGATCAAATACCTGCCTTAAAACTCCTTTTCCAGGGCACCCCCGGTGGCTCAGTCGGTGGAGTGTTTGACTCTTGATTTCAGCTCAGGTCCTGATTCAGGGGTGGTGGGATGGAAACCTGTGTCGGGTTCTGTGATGGATGTGAAGGCTGCAGCCTGCTTGAGATTCTCTCTCTCTTTCCCTCTCTCTCTCTCCCTCCCTCCCTCCCTCCCTCCTTCCTTCTTCCCCTTTACTCCTCTCCCATGCCTGTCCCCTATCTAAGAAAATAAGTAAAAATAATAACAATAATAAAATAAGAACAACAACAAGCTTCCCAAACTACAAACAACTCCCTTACCTAGGCTTCATGCTAGTTATATTATGAGTCCTTGCTTTGGTCACCTACTTTACTTGGCAAACTGGTTCCTCTGAAATGTGAAAGTCATCCTATCCACATCAGTATTCTGTGGAAGCTTAGAAAGGTGTCCTCGGAATCCTGTCACGTCACTGAAGTCTCGTTGCTGCTGTTAGGTCCACTGATGGTGTTCACCCCTTGTCTTGATCACCCAAGCAGGCTGGAACTCTGTCAAGTTTCCCTGATCACCTGTTGAAAATCTTACCAGTTGTGTCTGGGTGAATTTCCACCTAATATTGGCAGTTATCATTCCATCCAAATTCAGGCTCTGTATGCCTCTGTATGCTGGACTGTCTGTGGGATAATGGAATCAGAGAACTGAGTTCAATGCTTCCTTCTGATACTTAACAGGTGTTTGACTTAGGCAAAGTACTTACCCTCACTGAGTACTATTTTCTTCATTTAAAAATGAAGATAGAAATAATAGTTTATAATTTCACATTGAATATAGAGAGTTGGTTATAGAGATAAAGAAATTATGTAAATAAGTATGGTACATGAATTGAACATTGAATCTATAGACTAACACTGTACTAGACATTTTCTTTTTTTTTTTAGTTTATTTCTGTGGGGTGGGAGAGAGAGAGAGAGCACGTGTATATGAGCAGGGCAAAGGCAGAGAGAAAGGGGAAAGAAGATCTGAAGTAGGCTCTGTGCTGACAGCAGAAAGCCCGATGTGGGGCTTGAACTCATGAACCATGAGATCATGACCTGAGCCAAAGCTGACGCTTAACCGAGCCACTCAGACACTCCAGGAAAGCAAGACATTTTCTAGAAATAAGTCCTGAGGTACATAGACCAGGTCAGTCCCTCCATACTTAGTTTTAAATCTCAATGGGAGGCAAATAACATAAAGGTAATTCTGTAAACATATTTAATTGACTTTTCTATGCCAGAAGTGGTTCTTATGCTAATTCCAAATGAAAGATTTATGTTTTTAGCTTTTCTCTTACATATGCCAGTTGGCTTGGAATAGAAGAATTTGAGTTAAGATACATTTTGCCATGTTACCAAAAAGCTAGTATTACCTGGGGCCTTAGGATTGAAAGGGGCTGAAAACATTCTTCCTTACAATGCATGCCTTCAGAAATAATATTCTAGAGAACTGCAATATAGGACAGAAGAGGTGAGCTTTGTGACATTTCTGTAATTGCCTTGATCCTGTATAAGGGAAACGTTTCAGGAAGTTGGATATTTTATATATTTTCATTTTTTTTAGGTCCATTTATTTTTGAGAGAGCATGAGCAGGGGAGGGGCAAGGAGAAAGGGAGAGAGAGAATCCCAATGAGGTTCTGCACTCAGCATTGGAGCCTGATGCAAGGCTTGATTTTATGAACATGAGATTATGACCCGAGCTGAAGTCAGCAGTCACTGCCCAACCAACTGAGCTTCCCAGGAATCCCTCATTTTTAAATGATAGTGCGTTGTTCTTGCCATCTGCAATAAATGTCTTTGCTACTGCTTTTGCCTAAGGAGAAAAACAACTTCTCGTTCTGTTTTATCTTTGATTTCAAGAATTTTAATTCAGAATAAGCATTTTTAAAAATCTTGTTCATGCTTTGTCAGTATTCTAAAATATTCATTAGGCAGCAGCTGGGATGAAATACAAAATGAAAAGGGTTAAACTGAAGAAAAATCTTTATTCATAAGCAGAGAGTCTTTACACGATACAAGTGTCTCCAACTCTAGGGAATAAATCCAATCATTTTTGGGTGAGACAGGTTTTGACTTAGAAATAATAGCATCCATTGTAGAAATATTAGATCATACTGAAGAAACTCATTTTTAAACATTTAAGATCTCTAAATGTTTTCAGGTAATATTTTAATTTTATTTTTATTATTTATTTTGAGAGAGAAGGGGAGAGAGAGACCACGTGCAAGCAGGGGGAAGGGAGAGGGAGAAAGAGAATCCCAAGCAGGCAACATGCTGTCAGTGGAGAACCCAACCCAGGACTTGGTCCCAAGAACTGTGAGATCATGACTTCAACTGAAATCAAGAGTCAGACACCTAACCCCATGAGCCACCCAGACACCCCCATTTTAATCTACAAAACAATAGGGGCCCCTGTATTAATATTAGGAGGGCATTAGCAACTCATGACCTTTTGGGACTTCTTTTCCCTATAATTTTAATTACCTTAATTCATAATGGAAAAAAGAATTGTGATTCTAATGTAGCTCAATTTGTAAATGAGGTGAAACAACTTATATTACCTTTAGTAAGTTATACAAAAAAATTGTTGGTAGAGCAAAAAAAGTATAAGCCAATCAATGTATCTTGTGATCTTTTTCTAATGAAAGGAAGATTCAGACATCAGTGTAAAGATGGCCTTACAGACTCATCTTTTGTACATTAGGAGAAGATTATGTCCACTGATAGCCATCAGAGTTTTTGTCTAGGTGCTAATACTTCTTTGTAGAATTCTTGCTACTTCTCAGTATTTAACTGATGGTTAAACAAAATAATTTCTTTAATTTGGTGAGACTTTCATAGAAACATACACATAGTGCTGGAGATGGTGGATTCTTCCTAAGAGGATGCTGTTTGATTGAATACATGTTTATATCAGGACTCCCCAAGGCAGGCACAATGAGCAACTGCCTGAGAACCACAGCTAACTGTGCCCTCCGTTACTACACAGATTTGCCTATGAAGTTATTACCCTCCAACCGATGGATACGACTTTCCTCTGTATTTTGGGCTACTGATGAGAAGTGAAAATGGGTCCAAGGGAGAAGGAAAAAAGTCTTGAAGTGGTGAAAAATGAAAGCACTGCCTCACCCCAACAGTGATCAGAATATTTGCTACCATTCTGATGAGTCCTTCGAAGGCCTATTGTATACAGGATAGTTCACACAGAGAGAGCTTTTGAGTAGGAACGGCATTATCACTATTTTCTAGATGGAATAATATATAGGAATTTATTTAGCTTGACTTAGTTTCTCATATTTTAAGCCAAAAACATACTGACTTAAGATGACAGAATTCAGTTCCCAGTGTGGAAATGAGTGGGAAGAACACTTTACCCTGACTCCTTCAGAGGTCATGGCCACCTTGTACTTGGGCTGTTTTAAAGCTCCATATACTCCAAGTCTGCCCAGAGTTTCACAGAGGTAATGGCATCTAATTTTATATGATTTTATGTTTTTATCCCGTTCCCCCTTTCAGCAAAGGTATTTTATACATTCGTAATACAGCTAGGTTTTGGGTTTGTTTGCTTGTTGTTGCCATAGCCTTCATTCTTTTCTGAGATCTCCTGACTTCTTAAGTGACTTTTTATTAATTTGCATAGGTTAAGGTTTATTCTTTGTCTTACAAAGTTGTTTGCATTTGGAAAATGGGTGATGCCATATGTGTACCATTGCAGCATCCCACTGAAGAGCTTCATAACTCCAAACCTCTTCTCTGCTTCGCCTTTCTAATTCTGTCTTTCCACGAACATCTGCAACCACTGATATTTTTATAGCATCCGTAGTTTTGCTTTTTCTAGAATGTCATACAGTTAGAACCATATAGTATGTAGCCTTCTGAAACTGGCTTCTTTCTCTTGGCAATATGTGTTTAAGGTTCCTTCATGTCTCATCGTGGTTCGATAGTTCATTTCTTTTTTTTTTTTTTTTTTTTTTTTTATGGAATAATAGTCCATTGTCTGATGCACCACAGTTTGTCTCTTCACTTATTAATGCTTTGTTGGTTCCAGTTTGGGTGATTATAAATAAATCTGCTGTAAACATTCCTGTGCGAGTTTTTACACGAATGTAAGTTTTCATCTCAATTGGATAAATACCTATGAGCACAATTGCTGCATCATGTAGGAAGGACTCTTTTTGCTTTGTCAAAACTGGCCAGCGAGCCTGGGAGGCTCATTCAGACGAGCGTCTGGATTCTGACTGTAGCTCAGATCATCGTCTCACAGTTCTTGGGATTGTTCCCCTGTTGGCCTCGGCACTGACAGTGCGAAGGCTGCTTGGGATTCTCTCTCTCCCTCTTTCCCATTCTTCATTCATTCTCTCTCAAAATAAATAAACAAACATTAAAAAAAGGCCAAATTATCTTCCAAAGTGTCTGCACAATTTTGCATTCCCACCAGCAATGAATGAGAGTGACTTAGTGTTCCCCATGTGTGTCCGCATTTAGTATTGTCAGCATTTTGACTTTTAGCCATCTAATGTGTGTGTAGTGGTACCTCATTTTAATTTGCAATTCCCTAATGACACCTGATGTTGAATAGGTTTTCCTACATTTCTTTGCAACCCGCCTCTCCTGTTTAGTCAGATTCTGTTCTGATCTTTTGTCCTCTTTCCAACAGGATTGTTGGCTTTTTTATTGTAGAATTTTATTAGCTGTAACCTTCAGTGCCACCAATGTCCCCCTAAGCACTACTTTCACTATATTCCACACATTTCAATAAGTTGTATTTTCATTTACAGTTAGTTCAAATAGTTTGTTGATTTCTCAAGACTTCTTTGACTCATCTCTTAATTTGAATCATAGTGTTTAATCTCTAAGCATTGTTGGTTTTTTTGTAGCTATATTTCTGTTCCTGATTTCTAGCTTAATTCCTTGTTTTTTGTTGTTTGTTGTTGTTGTTGTTGTTTTACTTACTTGAGGTTTGTTAAGATGTGTTTGATGGCTCAGAACATGATTTATCTTAGTGAGTCTTTGATTTGAGCTTGAGAAGAAAGTATTCTGTTGTGTTGGTTGAAGTATTCTATAAATGTCAATCAGATCCACTTGGTTGATGATTCTTTACAGAACAACTATGTCCTATGAATTTTATGCCTTGTTGACCTGTAGATTATAGAAAGAGGGGTGTTGCTTTTTTTTATCCTAAGAGTTATAAGCACAAATATAGTTATCTCACATTTTTATCTCATAAATTTCAAAAATTTTTTACGACAACTTTGGAATGCACATCTTCCTTCTTTTTTTTCCCCCTCTAAAATAAATGAAATATTTTGTAGGCCAGGTCATATGCTAGAGATGTATTTCCAGCAACCATCCTGGAACCATAGCAGAAAGTGAGTGTTAAATTCCCAGAAATTTAAAAAGCTGGGAATCTCTGCTTATGAAATCTCCTTGTCACAGCCATCACCATTCTTTTAAAATTACTTAAGTTTGTGACCCTATGACCCTATGTGGAGGCGTGATTCTCCTGTTGCTGTAACTTCTTGGCACACAGTGTCACTGAGAGACAGTAGTGCATGGGAATTAGGGATATAGACTCTAAAGTCAGATTAACTGAAGTCTACCACATACAAGGCACATATGTGACCTTGGAAATCTCACTTAGCCTCTGCGTGCTGCAGTATAAAATGAAAGCTAGGTGACAGAGAAAGACAGGTACCTTACGTTTCCACGCATAGACGGACTTTGAGAGACTTAACAGAAAACCAGGCGAGAGGGGAAGAGGGAGGAAAAAAGACACAGAGAGGGAGGAAGACAAAACATGAGAGACTCTTAAATACTAAGAACAAACCGAGGGTTGAGAAGGGTATGGGAGCGGGGAGACTGAGTGACAGGCACTGAGCAGGGCACGGGTTGGGATGAGCATTGGGTGTTGTATGGAAACCAATTTGACAATAAAAAGTTAAAAAAAATAAAATAAAATGAAAGCTAGGTAGTGTCTAACACCTGGGGATCACATATTGTTATCGAAGGGATTAAATAAGTTAATGTAAGAAAAGTTGTTAAAATGGTGCTTGGAACTGAGGAAACAATATCTGTCTAGGTAACCAGAAGCCATTCTCGATTCCTTTTCCACTTGCGGTGTTTAACTGCAAAGCTTAGAAGTCCTAAAATTCATTCTTAGCCTTTCTTGCTTTTAGGGGAATCCATTGATTGGCAGAAGGCTTCAAGAAATCAGTGACTGTCTTGATTGAAGGGATAGTTGGGGTTCATAGCGCCCTTCACCCTCCTCTTCTGTCAACCTATAAAGCTGACATATTGGCTGGGGCTTTACCAGGCAACCTGAAGACAGTAACTCCATGTTCAGCCCTGACCTCAGCCCAGAGTGGCAAATTCTTACTTCTGAAATAAGATAATTAGGTTGCAATTTGTCAGAGTCATAGCCAGTTCAACACTAACATATATCCTAGTAAATATCCTGGTAAACTACCCCCAAACATATCCTAGTAAAACTACCCCAAATACTCCCTTCTAAAATGTTTAGCGAGGGCTTACTAATATCAAGAACTGTGCTACACGTTTTATACGTGTTATTTTTAACTCTCACAGAACCTGTTGGGAAGGGTACCATTTTGCCATTTTTAAAAGGAAACAGATTTAGGGAGATAACAAAATTTGTGCAGTTAGTAGAGAAGTAGGGATTTGAAACAAAGTTTTCCTGATTTTACCAAGTTCTTAACAATTAAGCTAGTCATCTGCCCTGTAGATGCAATTTATGTGCAGGGAGGGAGAGCATTTGAAATTACTTTGATAAAATTAAATAGAAACGTGGTTAGCAGTTAAAGGAAAAGGAGACATTGTGCTGAAGTTATTTACATAGGTATCGAAAATGCCCAAATTGATGCAGCTATTCAGTTTTCAAATTCTCTTTGCCCATCACAGACTGGGAAAACACTGCCTAACTTGGAAACATTCAGTCTTCAATGGTAGAAGCCGATGATTTGTATCTGAAAGCATTTTGTGTAGCATTTGTGAATGGGTTAGTGGTTGAAATCCACTTCCTAATTGTCATGTGTCCACCCACTGCTATTGTTACTGACTTCGTGGTAATTCCAAGGTCCGGTATGCTACATAGAGGAATGACTTTTTTCTGGCTTGGTATTTACCCATTCAGCAAATCAGGATAGATAGAGGTTAATTCTATTGCAACAAAATCTGTTTCTGTCACTTTTCATGTTAAATATGCTACTCTATTTTGTGAATAGGCTCAGGGGACTGTAAATTCTTACCTTTAGAGGCTATAGCCTTTCTCAAAGTATTCTGAAACTTGAAGAGATCTGTAAACATTTATGTAGGAATCATAACCACAACCCAAAATAAACAAACATAGGAAACCATTAGGGTGGCTGGTGAAGTTTAAAACAATAATAAATGTGCTCACATTGCTACTAGGAGATAAAATAATAACAAAACCGACTACGCAATTAAATATGTTTCTCCACATGCTTATTTATTTTTCCTTCAGAAGTAAATTTAACTCTTTTATTGTTGAAATAGCTACATATTTTCGAAAGAAAAAAAGAGACATTGTGAAAATGAAAATGGTAATGAGTACAGATGTTATGCATACACTGTGATCTGGGTGATACAGACCACAATAGTGATTTCTATCGGTATGGTATCGTTTCTTTTGAAGATGTAAGCATTGATATATTCTAAACACAGAGATCTACATAAAAATCCTTTGCTCTTAAAGACAGCGAGGAAAGTGCAAAGCCACCATCAAAACTCATGTTTTCCATGTAAAGGCTGACTATTCATGATGAAAAATCAATTAGGACATTTGGGAAGTATAACACATGATAATGCATAAGGTAACTTAAGAATGAAACAAATACTAGCTGTGGGGTTTCAGGGAATAGAAAGTTCAATGATAGATTGGAGGCAGAGAGTGAACAATGATTATGGAAAGCAGGCAAACTCTGAGATGGGTTTGAACTCTGACTAGACTTTTGAAGGAAAACACACTTCCAGGTTTTGGAGAATCAACTTGTGCCCTTTGGAAATGTCCTGATGCTTTGGACGCATTACTACTTCAGCGGCTGTAGTTATGCAGAGAAGAGTTAAGTGTATCAGGTCTGAGGCCCTTATCTGGAATCCCTACTTGGAGGTTTGGCCCTTGGCTGGCATCTGGAAGTTCAGCCTTTGAAATGTTTGATAGACCGATAAGACTGTTTTATATGACTAGGGCACTCAACACCTGATTTGCTTCTGGGAGTATGGAATATCATTAGTTACGGTTTATGTTGTGCCTATGTGACCATCTTCCAAGAAAAACCTTACACCCTGAATCTCAAACAGGTTTCCTAGGCAGACACATTGCTCGGTGAAAAGACACACAGTTTTCACTGCTGAAGGTAGGGCTTTCTTGCAGTGGCCTCCTTCCAGAGAGAGTGTAGGAAGCTTATACGTGGATACCTCCAGAGTCTGCCTGTTTCCTTTTCCCTTAGTGCAGTCCTGCTGGGTATGCTGACTGCGTTGCGGTGAATACAACTTCTGTGAGTCCCACGAGTGACTCACTGAGTGTCTGGATGGTGCATATGTCCTCAGAACACCAGTACCACCAGCTCTCTTCATCTTTGACAACTTTTTTGTACCTAGAATGGACACCATATTGAATCATTTCAGTGCAACAGCATTAGGGATTCTGTCACTGCCCTACTCAAAGTCCTTCAGTGGGCTCTCATGACACCTATTGTCTTCTGACTCTACCAATAATTGCCAAGTGTCATATATATGTCACCTTGATTGCCAGGCTCTGGCCACACTTCTCTCCTTTCAATTTCTTAAAAACACAAAGCTTTACCCCCTCCCCATTATGTGGGTTCTTTGCTTATGCATTAATTTTTTCTGAGAGGTTCTCCACCTACCTCTTCTCCCCAGCTACCCACCAAACACATTTGAAGGTGTAGATTGTTTTTATCTCTGGAGTCTTCATTTAAATATAATTGTCTCAGAGAGGGCTTTCTTGACTACCCAGTCTTAAATAGCACATTTTCCTCTCTCTTATTTGCTTGCACAACACTTGTTTATGCAAGTGTCACAGTTTATAATTTTCTTTTGTGTTTTTGTCATTAGTCCAAATTCTATGAAGACAGACATGAATATAATTTGTTGATCAGTCTATACTTAGTCCCTAAGCCAGGAGCTCAGCACAGAGAAAGCACTTAATAAATAGTTACTAAATAAAATTTTAATTTGAATATAGGAGCTAGATGCAGCCAGTATTCAAAGTTCAATTTTTTGTTTAAGTGGTTATTATTCTGGAAATTATGAGATTATATCCATTTTACTCTTAGTAGAGTTTGTACAATTTTCTAGGTATTCTTGGGTCAGAACAATGATACTTAAGGATTTTTTACAGTGTTAGGTAACATAGAGGAAAGGTAGGTGAAAGCTCAAGGAATAACATTTCCTCCCTAGAGAAATGTGTGTGAGAATGTGTAGGGGAATTGAAGGGACCATTATCTAGTGTGCCCTGGTGTGTCTAAGAAATTAGAGATTTCCTCCAAATGCAAATTTCTTTCTAGGCTAAATTGAAACTTGACCCTAAATAGATAACTACATGATTTAATTCAAGAATTAATTCAAGTTTGTCATGATCTAGAAGAAGCTTGAAAATAAAATGATCATAGTTATTCATGGGCTTGTATAAAAATCTACCCAGTACCATGTAATTCAGTTTTAACCATTGGCCCCAAACTGATTATGGGTAAATTTCCTTGAAGGTCATTTCCCTCTAAGACAAGTTTCCAACAAATCTTACTTTAGTAAAACTGATCCTAGGAAATAATTTGACTCTCAAAAACATTAATATTTGTACCCCAAATCTGCATAACGTTTTGGGAGTAGAGTTTTTGAGGTTGCATTTTCCATTGATAGTAACTGGTAACAAAATCCTTCCAAATACATAAATGTATATAACCTGGTCGTACATGTTTTCATAAAATGTTTTAATAGCAATAGCCTTATATGGCTCCAAAGTTGAGAAGTAAGCACAGTCAAATCTAGCAACCTTGACTCACTCTGCTGATTTTAGCTAAGGTAAGATAAGAAACTGTATCAAGCCAATATTCAGGAAACTTTGTTTAAATATGTTGTTTAAAATAGTTGGTTTTGTAAGGCATACCAACTCTATCAGACAATCTATCTTCAAAAAAAAATAGTCGTAAAAAGTTGGAAGCAAGTTGCAGTCCCTACTGAAGAAATGCTTTAAAAAGAATAATATTTATGTAGCATGTACCATACGTATATTATGTGATCACTAGACACAAAGTGGGCACTAAAATACTTGCTGATTATTTAATTTACCCAACATAACAAAAAATATATTTTGGGAGGACAGAGACATGCTTTCCTTTCTTTTCTTTTTTTTGGAGGAATAAAGGTAAATTGTCCGTCTGTGTTTAACATTAAAGAATATCAAATTATGACCCAAGGATATTAAATATTTATGCTCAAAACCAGTTCTCCTGTGTTCATGAGAAGGTCTTCTGATGAAATGCATGTCAGTGCTTTTTTATGCCTTTGAGCAAAAATATCTCTTCTACTCATTTTAAACTAATTGTACATTCAGTTTTTGAGGCAACTTGCTCTTTATTCCTTCTTTCAGTGAAAGTAAATGGGGAATCAAGTAACAAAGCACCAATTGCTTTCTTTTTCAAGTAGTCTCTTGAAGGGGGAACTGAATTAAAATGGTGGGCAGCTGGCATGAAAAAGCTGGCGGACTTAGGGCACCTGGGTGGCTCAGTTGGTTGAGCATCCAACTCTTAAGTTCTCCTCAGGTCCTGATCCCGAGGTTGTAAGATCAAGCCCTGCATTGGGCTCTGCACTGGCTGTGGAGCTTGCTTAATTCTCTGCTTCCCCTCCCTCCCTCTCTTCCTCCCCTCCCTCCCTCCCTCCCTCCCTCCCTCCCTCTCTCCCTCTCTTGCTCCCTCTCTCTCCCTCTCCTCTCCCTTCCCCTCCCCTCCATTCTTTCTCTCCATGCCCCCCCATTCCATTTCCCCTGTTCTCTCTAAATAAATAAATACATAAACAAACAAACACATAAAAAATTAGCAGGCATAATTCTGGGATGGAGTGGGGGAAGAATATGGGGCCAAGGTCCAAGCACTCCACCAATTCTATCTGGATGTCCTTCAACAAACTTTGTGATCTCTTTGCTCCTAGTCTTCTTCCCTAAGGTTGAAAACCATAAATGCATTGAAAAACTTCCCCAAATATTAAAGAGATTAAATCAACTATCATCTGGTACATATCAGCACTTCAGGCATTAAACCAAAGTTTCTTTGCTTTAGCTCCAAATAAGTCAGTGGGCTGGAGAGTTTTGCAAAACCTCAGCAGTTTTCATTCTGAAATATGTGGTGTCATTTAAAATTAAAACAGAATCCTCGAGTCCTCATCTCACTAAAAGTCCTGATCGCCTACATATTTGCTTGACCACATTTTAGGAGTTAGCCTCCTTCTCTTTCCTTCTCTCTTCTTAACCTCAACATCCAAACGAGTATCACCACAGTGACCTTCAAAATATATTCCAAGTCTGATCCCTGCACTTGAGCTCCATTAACAACCTCCAAAGCTGTCAACGCATCATTCTTGTTTGATTTTATTGTTTTATTATTAAATCATTTTACCTTCTCTTTCTAGCTCACTAAAGAAGCCTCCTCACAAGACTCCTACCCATCAGTACATCCTCCACAGAAAAACCCGAGTGATACTTGCAATATATAAATCATGGCACTTACCTTCTTAAATATCTCAGCGGCTTTACTTAATGTTGAAAATGCATTGATATATTTATGTCTAGGAATCACTACCCAATCTGTTCCCTGCCTACTTTCTTGACCTCAACTCACATCATGAGAACATGAGTCATCTAACTGTTCCTCAGACAGGTTATACACTCTAGAAAATTTTAATTTTGTTGAAGAGATTTTGTTTCCCTTATATGTTCCTTTCCTTTCTTTAAAGGGCTATTTCCTTTAGGAAAGTAAATATGAGCACAAATGATATCTTTTCAGGAGGGCTTTGCTTAATAGTCGTTCTAAAGAAACAACTTTGAACCTAGTGGTCACCTCACAGATTTTGGCTTATTTGCCTACTGTTGGTCATATACTCAGTTATGGTTGTTTGGTTCTTTTGCATACTTCTCCCTAGAATGCAAGTTCCTTGGACAATAGTAAGTAATAAAGACTTAAGAAATGTTGAATGAAAAGGAGGGAAGAAATGAGTAGATGCTCACTTGATTCCATTTTTCAAGTCCTTGGTAGCTTAGATTTTGAGCTGTGTGCTGTAGTAGTCAGAAAATATTTTGCTTAGATTTGGCAGGCAATGATTGCTTTTGATTAAAGCGTTGTTTTATTCCTGAGGAAGGAATTTCAGTGAAGCACTGTTTTCTTGTATCTGGTACATGTACATTATTGCCAGTTTTAGCATGTACTTAGCTGGATTGAAACAGGTGTTCATTACAGACAGTTCTTGAGTTGTATTATCCTGTAGTAAAATACAGTAAGATGAGTATTTCATACAAATGTAAAAAGTAGCTTATAATTTCAATGATATATTAAGTATATCTGTGGTGATTTGGAGACACTGTGAATTATTTCACTGTAAATCCAGCAGTTTACTGCAAAACTTCAAGACTTACTAAGAAATGTAGAGGAAATTGAGATTATGTGTTAAGAAGATTCAGAGGTTTTTACAGCTGGATGAGATCTTAGAGACTGTTAAGGTCCATGTTTTATTTCTTATATCAGGAAATTGAGAATGAGAACAGTTACTGTCTTGCCTGATTTCTTAAAAATAGGTTTAGTTAATGCCTTACTGATCTTTATAATTACACTTCTAAAAATGCTGTGTAACTTACCAAATTACCAAGCTAGCAAAGTGGTAATTTAAAAAAGAGGTAATTAAAAAAAGATCTGGATAAAAAAATAACAATGCGTGGGGCGCCTGGGTGGCTCAGTTGATTAAGCGTCTAATTTTGGCTCATGATCATGATCACACAGTTTGTGAGTTCGAGCCTCATCAGGCTCTCTGATGTCAGCGCAAAGCCTGCTACAGATCTTCTGTCTCCCTCTCTGTCTGTCCCTTTCCTGCTCAGTCTCTCTCTCTCTCTCTCTCTCTCAAAATAAACACTTAAAAATATTTTAAAAAGTAACAATGCACACTTACATCAGTTTATATCTTCATTTAATAATTAATCAATTTGTGTTACAAAAAAGCCACTCCAGAGGTTGCTCCTTCTCAAACATTAACAACTTCACCTGTTCATAACTAGAGCACCATGATTTTCTGAGCTAGATTCTAGCACAAGTTTTCACATAAAGGTTGCACCTGTTTGTAAAGTTTGCCTGCCAGATGTGATTGGCTTGAAATTAATGAATTTAAGATTCGTGTAACTTGTTCAAGTTTCTTGTTTGTTCTAATCAGGATAAATTACACCTGTAGTTCCTCAGTCTTTAAACAATCCCAATATATAATATTGATACATTTAAGTATATATTATTTTCTCGGCCTCAATTTCTATCACATAAAGGTGGAGTCTTCTCTTTTTTTGAAATCTTACTGTAAAATCTCATTGTGATTTGCTAGTAAGGGAAGTGGAGGAAATCACTGTAAAAATATGGTATCCTCTAGCATTTTGATGAAAACATATAGAGACCAGTTTTCTCAAAGTTTTTATGCCAGAGAAATGATACATGGAAGAGTAGGTTATAGCGTACAGTTCTTCACACATACAAGGCAATGTTTCTCCCAAGTTATGCCTTTAAATTCTCCCTCGCTTTTCTCCCCCACTCTTTATTGTTGTTTGTGGTGTAGTTGTTGGGTATGACAAAAGCATTTGCTAAGACATTTTTTAATGTAGATATTATTTAACTCAGAGTAAGAAACTTCTGGAATGTGAGTTGGAAGAAAATGGATAGGTCAGTAAATGTGTGCTGAGTACATCAGTTACCTTGAAAAGAGAAATAACTGGAATTTGTTGGTGCCTGGATAGTTAGTTGTTGGAAAGCAGAATCGGAAAATGGCATTACATTAGGAAAGTAATTAAGTGTCCTTCACACTCAGCTTCTGCTCAAGGTGTATCAGGCCCATCGTGGTTCATCCCCCTAAATCCTTCTTGAAGAGTGGCCACTGAAAAAGGGAGACTCTCAGTCTCTGATCATAGGTGGGCTTGGGTAGAATCATGATGGAGGCCAAAGGGTGGTAAGAAGGTTCTACTTCTTTCTGTTCCTCTAGAGAATAGAATTAATTGATAAGAAGTGGTGCAGTATGAAAAATCAAATCATGTAAACACCTAATGTTTTCTTCAAATTAAATAAAATTCATTTTATTGAAGCAGCTACTTCAGAAATTTTAAATATGCATAAAAATTATTAAAATAAATTACAAGATGTTCTTTCCTTGCTTGAATGGAAGCTATTTAGGATCTTACCTGTTATCTAGAATAATCTTATCCATCCTGTGGTGCCACTTATCTTGGAAGATTGGGATGTTTGGGATTTGCATTAGAAAAGAAAAAACCTGTTTTCAAGAGTGGGAGTGCCTTTTCATTTTGCCAGGAGCCACAGCCAACTTCCAAAGTACTTATTTACATTCTTAAAAAAAAAATTAAATTGCACCTCCTTGGGGGAAAATCACACTTTGATACTTGGTTTGAAATACTTTCCTTTTCCATGACTTAAACACATACATACACATATACACTTTTTCAAGTTGAGAATAAAGAGAGCTGGAAAGAAGAGCCAAGTGTCACTGCTATATGCCTGCTCCCCCCCCCCCACTTTTTTTTTAGATTTCAAAATGTGGACCAGAGGAGTCAAAAAAGGAAGCCTAGAACTCATTGAGTAATTCCTTCATTTTACCACAGAGGAAAGAAGTTATAACCAGGCCATTGGTGCCAGAGAGGAACCGGTCTTGAAATCTTCCTTCCAGACTTAGACCTTTCCTGGCACTTCCCGGCCTCTACTGATAAATTTTGGGAATAAAAGACACAGAGAATTAGTGTCACCACTGTATTGTACACATCATGGTGGCATCTGGACACAGCAGGGCCAGGAATAAATAATAGCCAGGTTATCTTTTCCATAGTTTTGATTTATAAAAAAAAATCTAAATTCAAAATAATTCTCTAATTTGGAGAAAATAGTTGAGAACACATATATAACAATCAAAATTTGAAATGGCTTGTTCACTACTTGGTATTGTCCCTCTTTAGGTTCAGAATGTTTTAATCTTAGGGGTCGACTTCTTAACTCCTAATTACTTGATTTAAGCATACAACGCAGATCAGTAACTTATTGACAAGGAATTCCAGAGAAAGAAAGAAGTTAGAATCTGTTGCCAATTGTTCAAAAGGAATCAGGTTAAAACTCCTGAAATTTTGTGTTACTATAAAAATGGGATTGGGTTTAAATAAAAATGTAAGAGACACATCTCTTAAAGAAAATACAATATATCTGATGGCACTTACTGTCAATTCCCTTTGGAAAACATGAATTATGTTTACAGTGTTTCAACTATATTTTTAGAAAATTAAATTTTTACATTTTGGAAAAGAAATAAGAGACTGTCAACAGTAAGAAAATATAAAATTATAAAATTAGGACTGTTCTAAAGAAAAGACCATACCAGAAGATAGTGCACTGATTGTTGGAAATTATGAAAACATATAAGAAACGTTCTTTTAAAGTGACTTTTATTTTATTAGACAGGAGTTGGGATGAAATTTAAATAGAGTGAAGGGCAGCATATGCAGCATTACATTTCAGACTTGCCCTTTTCTTTTGGTATCTTTTAGGAACGAGCCTAGATCATTGATGTTCTATGGTGTCGGTCCTGCACAAGAAGGTAATGAATGTTCTAAAGGGTAACAGTTGTATCAGTCCATAGTTAAAACCAAATAAGGACTTTTTCCATCTATCAGCATATGTAAAGCTACCAATACTTCAGGGGCTCAAAGCTGTTAACACGTTTCAACCCTGTCTATAGAAGAAAAAGTAGAACCATGAGTCTAAAATAACTAAGAAGAGAGGATGTCAGTGACCTAGAGATCTTTGCATTTCCTTAGATCTACAACTATAGTATATATTGAAAGATTAAAATGTAAAGTATAAATCAGTCATTATTAGTAACAAAAATAGCATATATTTCTATACAAAACAACCCAGGTAGTGGACTGTAAGTTTTAGGGTTATGATGGTGAATGTTTAACGACTGATTTTTTGGGGGGAGGCGGTGAAACATTCCGGATCATTTGCTAATTTCTCTGGTGTTTCCTCCCGCCACAGCCAGCTGTAGACTATCAGCGCAGCACCTCTCAGTGCTGTGTCAGGAAGAGACATGCACTGCCCAGTGGGCTGTCAGGAACAGAGGCATGTCTTTTCCAGCAGCCACTAATTTTAGCTCTCTCTTCATGCTTTCCTACCTGAATACCTTACTGTTAGGTATAGTCACCAAAACCTAATGCACGGATGTGATTTCTGCACTGTTTTGTGAATTATATTTTGCTAGGATGAAATAATCATTGTCTCTCACACTAGTTTTCACTACATACAGTTACTAAGAGAGCAAATTTGATAGATAAATGAATTCCTAAGTGTCCTCTTGACCCTATGAGAAACTAGTCATTTACAAAATGTTTTAATATCATGTATGTATTTGCTTGAGAAAATTTTGTACCGAGGCTGTATCTTACATTGTTCAGGACAGTGGTAAACTGGAAGGAAGTGAAAAGCTGACGCTTGGTGCAACCGTCCTCATATGAATGCGCTCTTGTTACCTGTGTCTTCGGTCTCCATAATCCCATAATGTGATCGACTCTTGATTCATCTGATTTTTCACATCCAGCAATTGAGCGCCAAATGCGGGACCTGGTTTTAATAACACCACGAAACCCTGCGGTGTGAATACAGGTTTCCCTGTAGTTTCTCCTTAACTGTAATTCTTTTGCCTGTTACATGTTTCTATGATTTCTAACTTTTTAATATATTTTATCTAAAGACCTCTAAAATCACTTTGCACATAATAAGATAATAAGGAAAGGTATAAGTTAAACCTTGCATACAGTTGTACCTCATCATTTGTAGATTTTGCATTTGCAAACCTGATCTATGTGCTGAAAGTTACCTGTAATGCCCAAATCCACACTTGATACTTTCCTGTCATTCACACCACGTGTAGAGAGTGAAAAATTTGAGCCTCCTCATGCACATGTTCCCACATGAGATTGAAAAAAGTGATAGTCTGGCTTCTTGGGTTAGCTCTCATACTGTAAACAGGTATCCTTTTCAGCATCTAAGTCCCACATATTCCACATTTTTTATGTGCTTGTCGTTGATGATTTTGCTGCTTAAAATGGTCAGCAAGAATAGTGGTGATGTGCCGTCTCGTGTTCTAAGTGTGAGAAGTCCGCAATGTGCTTTATGGAGAAAACACATGTGGTAGGTAAGATTTGTTCAGCATGAGTTACAGTCCTATTGGCAATGACTTCAATGGTAATAAATCAATAATAGGGTACAACTTGGATAAGCAAGAGGAAATTCACCAGCCTGTGTGTGAGGGAGCTCTGAAAAGTGCTGAAATAAAATCTATAATTGGAGAGAGAGGTATGGAAAGGGGCTAAATCTGAATTCATAAGATGAAAACTCTTGGAGTAACAGAGTCAATAGGGTGTGTACATACATAGATTTATTTTAAGGAATTGGCATATGTGATTTTGGAGGCTTGGTAAGTCCAAAATCTGATGGCACAATGGACAGGCTGGGACTCAGTGAAGAATTGCCATTCTAGTCTAATAATAAACTGTCAAGCAGGATACCTTCAGTTGGGGGAGAGGTCAGTCTTATTTTCTGAAGGTCTTCAGCACATTGGATGAGAATTGTCCACATTATGTAGGGTAATCTCCTTTACTCAGAGTTCAGCTATTTAAGTTGTAATCTCGTTTAAAAAACACATTCCTAAAAACATACATAATAGTATCTGACCTAATATCTGGGTGCTAGAAATCATGGCTCATCCAACTTGACCCCTAAAATTAACCATTGCAAGTCAAAAAAAAAAAGACATAGTAGACAACCTGTTTTGAGGCTGAAAGCCAAAGAAATATACGGTAACATTACCCAGGGTCAGGTAAATGTTAAACCTTTCTTGGTTAGTATTTTATATGGCTAATAATTTATAGGAAATATATATTGACTAAGGTATCTGTAAACACAGATAAACAAGGTTATGTATTAATGGGTTGACCAAAATAGGTGTCTAGCCCTTTATTTCCTAGGAGTACTGACTCAGTATTTGCTAAATCAGTATTGGTGGTAATGGTCTAGAAACTAACTACCATGAATAACAAGAATCAATTGTACATGCAGATGATGCAAAAATCTGTCTCACCAGATCATACTCCTACAGTGATTCCCAGACCACCTCTCCTCATGTCTAATGGTCGCTCTTCCTGGATGCCTAAAAGGAAAATTAAACCCCAAATGTTGAAAATTGAATTATCTTTCCCACCACTACTGTCCTTTTCCCTTCCTCCTAAAATCCTGTCCTTCCTTTACGTTCCCTAACTCAGTGAAAGGGATCATCACATAATCAACAAAACAAGTGAAAAACCAGGACACTCCCTTTTAGTCTTTGTTCTCCCTTAATAAAACTTGCATGGCTACTCAGCGAACATGTTCTGGTTTTGTTTATTTGTTTCTATTTTGGTCTTTACTATCTCAGTTCAACTCATTCCTCTTTCACTATCTCTATGATACAGAAGACTTACAGCTAAGCACACTTGGTGTACCATCAGATGGAGCTGACTTTGGTAATCAGAAGGAAATGAAATTGACTGCAATGTAGTAGATGGAAAATATTGGGTAAATTACTTATCTCAGCCTGTTTCCTAATTTGAAAAGTATGCATGATGAAAGTACTTATAACCTAGTATAATTTTGAGGATTATCAGTCAACAAATTGATATATATATGCTTTGTACAACTGTGACCAAAACTGTCACCCAAAGAAGTGATTATTCTTATTACTTTATATGTCAGTGACTGTTGAGTGCTGGAAACATGACGATGAATGTTCCATTGAATGGAAGTCATGACAGTGGCTTTTATTCTTAGAAAACTTATAAACTATTTGTGGAAATTCTGTTTAAATATGATAATTAGGGTTATCTTAGCTGTTGCTTTTTCTTTTGCTTATGGTGCTCTGTTTTCAGGGATGATCTTCCCATTTGAGGACATGGAAATTGGAATAAGAGTTGACACGAAAAGATAGGAAATGTCTTTATTTCATTTCCACAACATCACACAATAAGAAGGGGTCCAGTTTATTTTTAGCAAAGTCAGTTATCAACGGGTTAGGTTTTTTTCCTCTACTGAAATGTACATTCTCCACAAGACTAAAACCATCCCATTTGTTTCTTATTTTCGTCAACACACTGTAACTATCCTAAGGAACTGTGTCTTTAATTATTGTGCTTTGTACCCGGGACAGACTGCAAGGACCAGGACAAAGCAAAGCAGGGAAGAATGTCTTTGAAATCAAATTTCAATCACATTGTTGTTTGAATCTTGAGATTAAAGTTGCGGACAAATGAGAGCTAATGTGGGGCCTGGAGACAGTGAGAATGGGTGTTTTGCAGATGTTTAAAAGTTACTGAGAATTATAAAAGTTACCGAGGACTACTGAGTATGCCAAGAATCTATGCCTATTATCTCTATGTGAATGCCTCTAAAGCAGCATTACCCAGACATATGGAACAAGTTTTTCTGTCCCCAGAAAGAAATTAAAATGTACAGAAAGGAAGTAGAAGGAGCAGACAGAATTTATTTAGTATGTGGCTCCTGTGGACCAGATTACCCAGAGAACGACACTGAGAAGCCCCCACACAAAAGTGGCGTTTGTAACGAACCAAGCCAACCAAGTGTTTAAAGCATTTTAAGTTTCCCCAGAGTTGAACTCTCTGAAATGCGACTGAGCTTGCTTTAGTTGGTCCAAAGAGGCTTACTCTAACATTGAACGAACTTCTTAGAATCAAGTCAAAAAATTTTAAAGGGCCTCGCTATCCACTAAAGAGTGTAGGTTCTACTGTAAACTCCCAATTACCAAAGGTTATTAGTAGGCTTTAACTTTTTTATGCCGCTTAGCACTTGGGAGGATCATTCTGGCTCAAGCTTCAAGGCTAAGAAAGCCTTTTTTTTAATGGATAATCTGTTGTTTCTAAGCAGAGCACACACAGATTTTTTTTTCGCGTGATGGTAAGATGTACTGCATTATCTCTAACAAACATTAATTTATTCAAAAGGAAAAGATGAGCATAAAACAAAGAAGAAAAGCATGAAGTAGCGCTTTACAAAAAGAAAACTGCAAGGTGTCCAGTCCTCATCCTTGATCTCCAAAAGACTGGAATCACACCTCTATTTAGTTGTGAAAGTTTCCTCCCTTCCATGTATTTCCCCTTGATTATTGCCTGCAAAATACTCTTTGTTGGCAAACGTCATTTTCAGCAGCAGGAGGCAAATTAGACAGTTAGAGAATTCGAAAAGCCCAGCTTGGGTAGAAAGTCTTTGAATTCAGATTTAGACTTTTGTTTTCATCATGAGATGAAAGATGTACCCGAACAAGAGCTAGTGTGCCGACAGTGTGAATGGAGTGTTCTACAGCTGTTCGAAAGTTACTGAGAATCCGGAGTGGAAATATCCAGAAATTGTGGCTGTTACTTTCATAGAAAAAGTACCCTTTAGTTAACTATGTTTCTTACAAATAAATCAGATTTGTAGTATGAATTTTGCAGATAGGAAATAAAGACAGTTTTTAAATTTTCACGCTAACTGTTGTTTTGATGTTCTTTTTTTCCAAAAGATAATAATCCCCCTCAGAGAGAGGGAAAAATAAAAATATTACTTAAAAAAGACTGGAGTTATTTCTACCTTCAAAAGGGATAACATAGTATATATTTATGCGAACTGACACCTATACCCTTTCCTTATGCTTCCAGAAAGTGGTAGGGAAGGGCAAAAGGAAACACGGGGATTTAAGAGCCTTTACTATTCTTTCTGTGCTATAAAAACAAAGCGGTCATCTTTTACATAAATCCAAAGGCTGAAGCTGAAGAGTGGAATATATAAATAGCCCTATGTGAAAATATGATACTGACTGTGTTTTCAACAGCACCTGAAGGTAAAATTGCCTGAGAAATGGAAAATCAGAGAGATAAGAGGAGAAATTTTAGAAATGACTGAGGCACAGAGAGAAAAACTAGAGTCAGCAAAGGATGGTAGAAACAGAGAGTCCAAGACACACAGTGGTCAACCGACTTGTGAGAACACCCAAAATCTTCGGAAAGTGATACATGCAAGAATGTTTTGGTGGTTTCTCTGAGGAATTAAGGAAAAAGAGTTATGTTCCAAATTTGAATTAGTATAAAAATCAAAGAAAAGAATGGTCCCAGGAGATGAAATGTAAGCAAGATATTTATTCTTAATCTACAAGAAAACAAATGGAAGACTTGAAGTTAGTCAAACTTTGCATTTGCTACAAAAATCAGACTTGGGTCAGCAGATTAAAAGGAAGCCTGACAAATCACATGGGCTTGGTAGAGGCCCACATGTATGAAGATCAAAGGAAATTTTTGGTAAAGAACTGATCCTAAGAAGGAATTAAACTGAATACAACTTGGAAGATCAATAAGAAGAGAAATTTTTGAGTAAAACAGGGTATAATTATTGAGGCTTAGACTGTCTTTGACACTAAGTTTGAAAGAGAATGTTGAGGATAAGAGGTGAAAGAAAAAAGGACTTGGATTACACACACACATGCACACATACACACGTGCACATACACAATTAGATGTGTAGGGTGTAGGCAGTGTTCCCTTAATATCTGTAAACCCAATGCAGTGCAAAAGAGGTAGAGAGTATTGTCTCAGTCAACGTGTGTGTAGTGGAGTTCATTGTAAACTGTATCACAAAATGGCAGTCTGGTTGTGGATTTGGCCTGGGGAAGGATGGTGATGCCTTGATCGTTTAGTGAACACTAATCTAAATCCAATTAGAGAACTAACAAAAGGCATCATGTGTAGGGGGCACCTTGGGCTAAGACAGCAGCAACAGGAACAGGAGGTGAAAGAAAGTAAATCTCATAGGGCAGCTGAGAGATCTGTGTTTCTGAGCACTTAGAACCCTTTGATTTATCTGGGGAACAGCTGAGGTGGATGGACTTCTGGAAATCTGCAGGGGGGGAAGGTGCTAAACTGGGTAACAGTATTTGTTACTGCTAGCATAATTATATTTCACTCCCATTCTCGTATGGATTGAGTCAGAGAAGTAACTCTTTTTGATTTGCCTCAGTGTTTATTACTCTGAAACTAATTTATCTTGATTTTCGGCTTTTCATTTGATATCAATCAATGGCAGACTTACTGCTGTTTATAATAACTGGTACACCCACAAGAAGTCGCAGTCTGGACTCAGCATTGTCCACTCTTGTGTGACTTAGGACGGGTCACGCAAACAGTATCTGGAAACAATTCTGTGTCTGCAGAATATAACACGCTTTATTTACTTCTTTTGTTTGAAATGTAGAATATTAATAGCAGATAAGAGTTTTTCACATTTATACCAAAAGTACAATGTTCACCCTCAAGAAAAAAAAATGTAGAGAACATTCTACTCTTTTTGGATGTTATATGGGGAAAAGATAAACCAATGTATCTACCTGGTTTTGTCAGCGAAAAAGCTTTATACACTCTCCTTACCCAATGTATATTTTAATGTTGAGCTAATAAGGTAATAGGGCAATTTTGAGATATGAGAAGTCTGTTGACTTAAATTAGGGGTAATTAATAATTCTCTGGCTGTGTATTCTTGCGGAAGTAATGTTAATGGGACAATTACTTTATATTACCTCTTTTTAAGATAGTAATAATAAATTTTTAAGGCATAGGAATTTTGTGACAAGTGAGATAACGATGTGATGACCACTGTATAGATTACAAAGTTACACAATTGCTTGTTTTCAGTTGAAACTGAACTAATCTTGGCAGAGCTCTTAGAATTGCTGCCTGCCTGACATGTATCCACAATTTCTGTAATTGACCTGTAAAAGAGTTTTTCAGTGATTTTTTTTTTTTTTTTTAGATTTGAGGATGATGTAACTTCTTTGGGGTTATGAATAGGGTGACACTATAGAGTATTCATGAAGTTATGAACAGAAAGGAGAAAAATGTTTCTTTGGACAAAGATTTTATATATATGTATATATATAGTCGTTCAGCACATAAATGAGAAACTCTCGATATCATTTATGTTACATATCTGAAATTGGTAAACTTACTGAAAAGCGTCAGATAGTAAATATTTCAAGCTTTGTGGACCATATGTTCTCTGTTGAAACTACTCAATTCTGTCAGTTTAGTGGAAAAGTAAGCACTTAGACTACATGATGAGTGCGGCCGTTTTTAAATAAAACTTTATTTACAAAAATGCAAGTGCCCAGATTTGGCCCATGGCCCAAAACTTGCCAACGTCTAATATATAGTAAAAATAATGATATAATTCTGGATGGTTTTTTGACGGCATTAGGCCACTGTAAGACAGGGACATGCAAAAGACTTTGACGGGATGGCATAATGAGGAGCTCTATTAGAAATTACGTGCTTATTTATTTATTAAACCAACATTTCGTGAAAAATGGGTAGTGGCAGGTTTTGCTATTACCTAGATAAAAAGCCTTGCAGGACATGGGTTTTGCCTTCTGAGGAACAAATGTGGGTTGCATGCTGACTGGTCGTTATACTTCAATAATGCTATAATGGAGAAGAAAGTTTTTAAAGACCCAATTAGACTGATCAAAGGATTGGAAAGTTTTCTTTATAAAGATACACTTAAATCATTAGGGCTCACAATCTGGAAGGAATAACTAAGAGGTTATGTGTCTGAATATAATAGAAATAACTTCATAGACGCTAATGGGTTTCATGTGGTTGTTTACATGGTAATGATTGCTTGGGGAGTCACTTTTATTGAATGTTTTTGTGCATGCTACTTTAACATAAAAGACAACAATATAGCAGGACAAGAAAGAAATATTCTAAAAAAAGAACTCTGTTACTCAACAATTCACATTTTCTTTATGTATTATCGTTCAGATTTTTTCAGTACATAAATATGTTTGGATTGTTATCATAGCTGAGATGTAAGCATTTTTTCTTTTATTATCATAGGTGTATTTTCATGTTATTAGTCATCATAATTAAATTCCATTTTGGTGTTGGTTTCTGACACCCTCGACTTTCACTCTGTAGCATATATTACCTTTTGATGTCATCTTAATATACCTTATGTTTAGCAGAATTTTCATTCCTGGGCTCTGGATATTGACCTCACCTATCTATTGCATTTTTCCTTGACTAGTCTACAGCTACTCAAAATTTCCTGGCAATAAACTATCATTAGCCTTCCTCAAAGCTATGATGCTTTGTTTTCTCATATTCTTTTCAAATAGAGTTATCAACGAAACTCTCAAGACAAGATTCTGAGGGTTATATAACATTTCTTCTCCTTCTCCTCTGATCACCTAAATGATGATTCATTAAAGTCTGTTCCTGTTACTTCCTCAGAATCAATGTCTTAGTTGAGCCAATAATTTTGCTCACTCTGATTGTTGCAAAAAACCTCCTCCCTGTCTTTAGTCCATCTTCCTCCCTGCTGTAGAATTTGTCATTCTAAATAGAGATCTGATTTTGTTCCTGGTTAAAACCCCGCAGTGACTCTCGGACTCCATTAAACACAAGTAATAGAAAACTCACTTGCTGGCTTACAAGAAGTGAGACTTCTCTGGTTCACCAAATAGGAAGGGTGACAAGATCCCTGGCTTAAATGATGTCATTAGATGTCTCATCTTGGTTTCTCTGTTTTTGTATCTCCATCAGTGCTCTGACTCTCTTTTTTCCTCTGGCTAGCTTTCTCTTTCTCTCCTACCTCCTTTTCCTCCAAGTTAATTAGAGAGTATTTAAAAAGTTAGATATGTGTGTGAGAATCATGGAACAAAAGTACATCCAAGAAAACAAGGAAAGTTAATGTTAGGCAAAGAAGACTAATGGTCTATGCATTGCCCACACTAAGCTTACAGATTTGTCAGGACTGACCTAAATTCTGCTTGAGATTCAGTCATGTTATTAGACACTCAAATGATTTTTATGTGATTTATAATTTGTGTGAATTAATGCATATACAGTAAAATCTTGGATTGTGAGTAAATTGTACTGTGAGTGTTCTGCAAAATGAGCAAGAACTTTTTAAAAATTTATTATTATTTAGCAAACATTTCTAAAAAACTTTGATAAATGAGCGATGTCTTGCCACATGAATAGTAGATGAGGCTAAATGTCACATGATCACAACTGAGCCAAAAGTTCTTGAGATCAGCTTTGATATATGAGTGCTTTGGATTACAAGCATGTTTCCAGAACAAATTATGCTCACAAACCAAGGTTTAATGTAATTTATTTCACCATCTGATTTACTCTAGTTTACTTTTGTTTTTGATTTTTGGTAAGCAAGCTAAGTAAACAATATGTACCACCACTGTCTCCAGTCATATCTTATTAAGTAAAAATCTAAATAACAAGACATGAAAAGCACTCTAGATACCTAAAATGTATAGCCTGATATAAAAATTTAGAAATTTAAAAATTGCCTATCTACACATAGACACATATACATACATCAGACTTTTGATTATTTCATATATTCTGAACTATGTATTGGGTTTCATTTGATAATTTCTAAGTTCATATTCTTGAAACAGTATACTTTTTGGTGCTAATTATTATAGGAATCCAATACATTGATAATAAGGAGGAAAATACCAGTTTTTAATTCAAAAGTTCAGTTCCAAAATGGTGTTACCTAATTTTTTGTACTCACAGTGAGATCTGTAGACCTTTCCTACTAATACATGTATGCATACTAGTGCATGTCACAATGGAAATCAATATAAGGAAGGCATTAGCTCCAGCTCTGGGGTGGTCCCCTGCCTAGAAACAAGGAAGTATCAATTTGAATATATAGAATGATGTTTCTGGGCCTTTTTCTCAAAGTTTCCATCTGTCAGGTGATACAAGATATTTAGCTATGTATAAATTCAAGGAAGGAGAGTCCACACAGCAGGTCTTTGGGGTTCAATTCTATCCTGATTGATCCACTAAAGAATAAATACTGTGTTAGTAGCTAGAATTTATTCATTCCCACAGTGATTTATGTATTTATAGACATGTTTTTCATTTTTCTATTTACTGAATCTTAAATCACTTAAATAAAGCCAGACTATACCCATTGTTAGTTACAGATGTCTGAAATTCCAGATGTTTGGACAATATTTTTAAAGTTTTCCATTGTTACTGTTATTATTATTATTACTATGTTAGAGACAGAGTACGCACAGGAGTGTGGTTGGGAGTAGAGGAAACACTTCGTTTCTTCCATTTAAAAGTTATATGAAGGGGGAACCTGGGAGGCTCAGTCGGTTAAGCACCTGACTGTTGATTTTGGTATCACCGTCTTGTGATATCTTTGCATCATTTTAACATTAAACATTTTTAAATACATATTGTGTATTATTTTGATATTTTAAGAATTGGGAGCAATTGATTAAATTTGTATATGAATTGCAAACAATCAATGTCTGTTTGGTTACTCTGCTTTAAATATAGAGCCTATTTTTGGATTATACATAAAGAAAACTGTTACCAGAGTTACTCTGTGTATAAGATTCTCAATTCTGGGTGGGAGTAAAGATTAATTTCCTTTTGGTTTTATTCTCTTTCACACTCCTTTACAACATGGTTATTGTTGAAAAATTTTACTATGTGCCGTCTGCAACTTTTTAAATTAATTGTACAGAAAAATGTGGTAAATGTTATAATTAGGAATTGTTTTTTTTTGAGATGTCATTTGCAACTTCTTCACTGTGGGAATCCAAATGTTCTTGATTCTATGCAACCAATATAAAGTAAATTAGAACTTGAAACATAAATGTTCTTGTCAACAAAGGGAGGTGTGGGAGGGGGGAGAGTAGGTGGTGGGCGCTTTTTGGGATGAGCATTGAGTGTTACATGGAAACCATTTGACAATAAATTATTAAAAAAAACTATTACGTATTTTAACTCAGGAAATACTTGATAAAATGTATATGAATACTAATATTTTTGTAATTGGGATTGCACTAGAAATTTCATCTAGGGGAACAGTTTCAATTGCCATTTAAGAAAAACACTGATAACTTGGTTTTATGATAAATTATCACATGTATTGGCACATTCAATTCTTAGAAAACACATATGAGGTAGCAATTATTATATCCATTTTAGAGCGAAGAAAATGGAAGTTCAGAGAAGCTAAAAACCTTCCCTAAGACCAAATAGTTAGTAAATGTCAGAGCTGTGGCTTGATTCAGATGTTTTAAACTCTGTATCCAGAATTGTGATATTTTCTCCTATTATTTCCAAGAAGGTATGAAGTACACATAAAAAAATATATGGTTGAAAGCATAAGAGAAAGATGTATAATAGTTTATAGTACTTTCTCTACAAGAAATTAAGAATCCAAACAATGATGAAAGAATAGAAATCATAGCCCAGCAACATTGTGTTGACGTGGTGTGGCCTCGGTACTCTGAACATCAGCACTGCTACCCGTGGGAGTCTCTGCTTTGGCACTTGTTACTAGGCATTCGTTGAGTCCACCATCCCTAAGTCCCTGTTTAAAGAATCTTTTTGTTGTCCCTGTGGATTTAGTATTGAAACCTTAATTATTCTTGTTCATATATTGCCTGAAATATAATAAGTGCTCATGCACAAATACCTGATGAATAAATTGTCCCTCTTTCCTGTCATGCACTGAGACACATTTCATTTTCTTGAACCTAAAATTAGTAATATGATTAATAAGATATGATTACCTGTTGTCATTATTATATATAGCACCTAAATATATAAAGTAAACATTAAGAGACATAAAGGGAAAAATAGATAGAAATTCGATAATGGGAGGAGACTTTAACACTTCACTGACATCAGTGGGTAGATCAGACAAAAAGTCAGTAAGGAAACATCAGCTTTAAATGGCATGTTAGATCAGATGGATTTAACAGTTAGATACAGAACACTCCAGTCAAAAGCAACAGTATGAACATTCTCCTCAAGTGCACATAAAATATTTTTGAAAATAGATCATGTGTTAGACCACAAACCAAGGCTCAGTAAATTGAAGAGGACTAAAATGGTATCAAGCATCTTTTCTGACCACAGTGGTTTGAAACTATAAATTAATTACATGAAGAACACTGGAAAATTTACAAATATGTGCAGATTAAACATGCTATTGTATACCGATGGGGAGGAGGGTCAAAGAAAATTAAAAATACCTTAAGACAAGTGGAAATGTAGTATACCAACATTTATGGGATGCAGCAAGAGCAATTCTAACAGGGAAGTTCATAGCAATAAAGGCCTACCTCAAAAAACAAGAAAAATGTCATTCTAAGTTTATAGTTCAAGCAATGAGAAAAAGAAAAAGTCCCAAGTCAGTAAAAAAAGGAAAGAAATAACAAAGATTAGAGTAGAAGTAAGTGAAATAGAGACTAAAAAGATGAAACAAAAGATCAATGAAATTAAGAACTGGTTCTAGGAAAAGATAAAATTGACAAATCTTCAGTTAGATTCATTAAGAAGCAGGACTCACATAATAAATGAAAGAAATTTACCCCTGATACCACAGAATAAAGGACCATAAGAGACCACTATGAACATGTACACACCAACAAACTGGACAGCCTAAAAGGAATGGAACAATTCCTAGAAACATAAAATCAAGACTGAATCATAATTAAATAGGAAATCAGAACAGACTAAATACTAGCAGGAAATTACTTCAGTAATCAAAAATATCCCAACAAACACAATTCTACAGGTAGGTAGCCTCACAGCTTGAATTCTAACATTCAAAAAAGGATAATATCAATTCTTCTCAAATTCTTCCAAAAAATGTGAGAGGAGGGAACTCTTGCAAACACATTTTGTAAGGTCTCCAATACCCTGATAATAATACCAGACAAGGATGGCACCTAAATAAATGAACGAATAAACAAGCCAAGAAATAGTAATATGCATATGACATTGTCTCTGATGAATATGCATGCAAAAATACTCAAGAAAATATAAGCAGACCAAATTCAATAATGTATTAAATAGATCATACACCATGATCAAATGAGATTTAGTTCAGGGATACAAGGGTGCTTCAACATCTGCCAATCAGTCAGTGTGATACACAGCATTAACAAAATGAAGAATAAAAATCATACGTGCATCTCAGTAAATTCAGAAAAAAAGCATTTTACAAATTTCAACATCCATTTATGATAAAAACTCTAAAGTTAGTATAGTGAGAATGTATTTCTACCTAATAAAGGCCACATGTGACGAACCCACAGCTATCACCATACTCAATGGTGAAAAGCTGAATGCTTTTCCGTTAAGATCAGTAACAAGACAAAAATGTCCACTCTTAGTATGTTTATTTGACATAGTACTGGAAGTCCTAACCAAAGCACTTAAGCAAAAAATTTTTTAAAAATTTAAAAAGGCATCCAAATGGGAAAGGAAGAAGTTAAACTATAACAACTTGAAAATGATAACCTATTATATTGAGAAAACTCTAAAGAATCCATTAAAAAACTGGTAGAATTAATAAACAAATTGAGTAGGGTTGCAGGCTATAAAATTAATGTGCCAAAATCTTTCATTTTTATTCATTTATTCATTTATTTTTGAGAGAGAAAGCAATGGAGGAACAGAAAGGGAGAGGGAGAGAGAATCCCCAAGCAGGCTCTGCAGTAGTTAGCATAGAGCCCAATGTGGGGCTCGAACCCATGAACTGTGTGAAATTCTGATCTGGGATGAAACCAAAAGTCAGACATTTAATGAAATGAGTCACCCAGATGCCTCTGTTGTCTTTCTTTCACCAATGAACTATTTGAGAAATTTAAAAAATCCTCTGTGCATCAAAAATAAAATGTATAGAAATAAATGTACCCTAGGAGCTGAATGACCTATATATTGAAAACTACAAGACATTGATGACAAAATTGAAGACTCAAATACATGGAAAACTACTCTATACTCATGGGTTGGAAGAATTAACATCGTCAAAATGTCCACACTGACCAAAGCAATGCATAGATTCACTGGAATCCCTATCAAATCCCAACGTTTTTGTTTTTTTTTTCACAGAAATAAAACAAAGGACCCCGATAACCTAAGTAATATTGAGACAAAATAATAAAGCTTAGACATTATGATCTCTGATTTCAAACTCTGTTTCAAAACTATAGTAATTAAAACAGTATAGAATCAACATAAAAACCTCAACGGAGCAGAGACCCCAGAAATAAACTTAGGCACCTATGGTCAATTAATTTATGACAGAGGAGCCAAGAATATACAATGGGGAAGGACAGTTCTCTGCAATAAATGGTGTTGAGAAAACTGGACAGTCACATGCAAAAGAATGAAACTGGGCCACTATGTTATACCACATACACATTGAACTCAGAATGGATTAAGTGTTTGAGTGTAAGACATGAAGTCCTAAAAATCCTAGAAAACATAGGTGGTAAGCTCCTTGATAAAATCTTAGCCATGGTTTTTAAAAATCTTACACCAAAAGCAAAAACAAAAGTAAGTAGGACTACATCAAACTAAAAGCTTCTGCACAGTCAAGGAAACCATCAAAAAAGTGAAAAGGCAACCCAATGAATAGGATAAAAGAATTGCAAATCATATATCGGAGAAGGGCCTGTTATCCAAAATATACAAAGAACTCCTACAATTCAAAGTAAAAAAAAAGATCCATTTAAAAAATGGGGAAAAAAAAAAGTGGCCAAAGTCTGAAGAGCCATTTTTTGAAAGAAGAAAAAGAAATCCTTATACACTGGCATGAAACCCAGTGGAAATATAAATTGGTACAACCACCATGGAAAACAGCATGGAGGTTCCTCAGAAATTTTTTATAAAAATTAAAAATAAAACTACCATATGATCCTGCAATTCACCTCTGGGTATTTATCTGAAGAAAATAAAAACACTAACTGGAAAAGTGTTCATCGTAACATTATTTACAATAGCCAAGACATGGGGGACCTAAGTGTCCACCGACGGATAAATATATAAATAAATTGTTATATACATCTGGAATATTATTCAGTCACAGAAGAATGAAACCTTGTCATTCGTGAAAACATGAATGGATCTTGACATAAGATCCATTTCTGTCTGAAATAAGTCAGACAGAAAGATTACATACTGTATAATCTATTTTATATGTGGAATTTTAAAAACAGAACAAAAACTCATAGGTATAGAGAAAATATTGGTATTGCAAGAGGTGTGGGCTCTGGGGATGGGATAAATGGGTGAATTTATGTTTTTATTAAGGTAAAATATATTGAATACAAAATTTAAAAAGATAGGCGATTACCTAATTCCATAAATATTCTAATTCCCATGATTATTGTGGCTGGTGTATCTCATTTTATTTTTTCCCCTTTAGTTAGACAACTTATTTTAGATCTACCCTTTCTTTTGGTCCCTGGAGCCCTAATGTCTTGTCTTTTATTTCTCATTGTTTTCTTCCCAGTCTTTGCAGCATATTGAAGTGGATGGATCTGGACTGTGAGTCCAGTGTTTGAGTCCTAGGACTATTTCCATCACCTCAATTAGAACCTTATGTAATTTACTTCACTTCAGGGGACCTCAATTTTATCATCAAATCTGAGAGCATCGGTGGCGAAATTTCTAGAATCCCTGCTACATCATGGCATGATTCTCTTTTGAAAAGTGTCGTTGCTTTTAATGCTGATTGGGATTCTTCAGATTTGCCACCCTATGGTGTATCTTCTGCCATTTTTTTCTTTCATGTCCCCTATTAAATACAAGTGAATCCTCACATTTGCTGCAAGTATACTCATGACGTCATATCACTTTGGGGAGGGATAATATTTTTTCACAAGTGGATAGGAAACGTTTTAGACTTCTAACGATCGACTTGAGAAAAATTGTATGTTCTTTGCATACACTTAAACTTGATTTGAGATCTTTCATACAGTTTAGCAAAAGGCCACCAGTTGGTAAGCCTTGCTATCTGAAAAACACTAAAAAAACCCAACAACAACAACAAAAAACCAGTTTTTCCTAATTGACAGATGATTCAAGGTTATAGGTTCCTTTTCATAAAAACTTTGTTGTGTTGTTTTTTTTTTTTATCACTTCAAATGGGGTAGGTATCATGTTGAATAGTGAATCTTTCTTTTTCTAGACTTAATGGTTTTAGAAGTTTATGAATGACATCACATTAACTCCTGTGGGGAAAAAATGCAACACATTAAGCCCAACACTCCCACTGATAAAGTGAATACACTTATCTATGTCTCTCAGCTCCTAACTCGTTCTTGTCAGCATTTATGTTTTTAGAACTAAGTATCCGCTGTCCTCAGACATTCTTTCTCTGCTCTGGTCCCTCCCTCCTCTAGGAATCTTAGAGATGTTTTCGTCTCTCTATAACACCTGTGCCCTATAGTTCTATATTGCTATTTTTCCTTTAAAATATAACTTGCTTTATATTTAATTCATTAAATATTTACTGAGTTGTTATGTATGAAGTAAACATATTCAAGGATGACTTATATATAGCTTCTACACAGTTTTTGTTAAGAGAAAATTTATAACCAGACATAATAGAAGGTTTAGTACAATAATAAGGATTTAAAGAAAATATCAAAGTTTGGCCAGATTGTTTCTTGTTAACTATGCTTTAGGGTTTTGTTTTCAAGTGTGCCAAGCTAGAATAGATTCATACAGAGGTTTTTAACAATGAATTTATACAATTTGCATTACCTTTCCTAAAAATCAGTAATAATTTTAATGTTAAGCATTGTCACAGTAGGAAAATGTTTTGGTGGTAAACTAGGCTTTCACGACAGCCCTTTTTTTTAAATTTATAATAGTTTATTTTCAAATTGGTTTACATATAACACCCAGTGTTCATCCCAACATGTGCCCTTTTTAATGCCCATCACCCCCTCTCCCCCCTCCCCCATCCCCCTCACCCTCAGTTTGTTCTTAGTCTTTGAGAGTCTCTTATGTTTTATCTCCCTCCCTCTCTGTGTCTTTTTTTTCTTTCCCCTCTTCCCCTCCCCCTGGTTTTTGCTTAGTCTCACAAAGTCCACCTATTCATGGAAACATATGGTATCTGTCTTTTTCTGACTGACTTATTTCACTTAACATAATACCCTCCAGTTCCATCCATGTTGCTACACATGGCCAGATTCCACCAGTCAGAGTGGCCACAACAGCCCTTTAATTTACTCTTAGGAGGTGACAGAGAAGGGTATCTACATATGAGGCCAGCCATGGTTAAATGGAAATGTTTCATGTCAATGATAAATAAATTTATGGTATTCTTAATATCAGCCAAACATTAATCTTAATTCATTTATGTAGTTCTTGCAATAACCCCTCAGAGACCATTATAGTACACACATTATAGGTGAAGAAATAACAAAGAAACAGACACAAAAAGTAAAGGGAGTTATCTAACTACGAATAATCACACGGGGTGATTTATTTCAGAAGCCCATATTCTCAATCTCTCCCTGTATGTCTGCTTTGGGTAAGAATGCTGTATGTGGCCATGTCCACTTCAAAGAAGTGTTCAGGGTTGTAAGTGTCAGACATGAGCTTCCAGGTGGACATTTTGGCTGTAGGGTTGAGGGGAGGAGCAAAGGGCCAGGTAATCCCTGGCTGGTCCTGAGACTTTGTGCGAATCACACCATTTATTCTGGAGGCTTTACGAAACGAATGTAAGCTATCCTGTGTAAAATGCAGGATTCACTTCTTGGAGTGAGGACTCCTTCCTGGTGTTCAGTCTCTGCCCTCTGGGTAGGAAGTACCGAGAATTGCATTCCTAAGTTGAGATCTTATAAAGAGCAAATGGATTTTATTGGCTTCTTTTCAGTGTGTACATATGGGGAGCATCACACTGAAAGATAAGTGCATATCATGATGGCTCGAACGTGGTTTGCAAAATTGTTCCATTGAAAGTTTTTTCTGCCTCTTACCATCACCTAACCACCCGAAATAGCTGGCATGATAACAGTATCAGAACAGCTGTGCTATTTTAAAGTGTTTTGATTACTAAATACCCTCCCACTATTACTCCCTTCTTAGATTTGTTGTTTTTATCCATTTGTGCAAATGAGTTATAACTTGAACATGAAATAGAGCAGGAGAAAATATGAAAGAAATATGCTACAGTAGACATATTTTCGGGCACAATGGTCCTGGATGCAACTGGTTTGCCAGCTGCTCTGAGTTGATACATTATTAGAAAATGATTCTGTTACCAGGAAGCCAGAGTTGAGACAGTCCAGATTGGTCTGTGACAATTTCCTTCTGTTTTTTTTTTTTTTTTTTTGACAGGATTTAACTTTGAGTCAACAAAATATTTTTTCTGTATCATGTAGCTTGACAGTATTAATTGAATACTTCCCCTCAGTTTGAATCAATGACAAAGAAGCCAAAATGCTGTGTTTCCAAGGGTCAAAGGTTAATCATCAGTCGGTAGTTTTCTTTGCAGGTATGGTTGTTCTATATAAAGGGACCTTAATAAAATACACTGTCACTCAGTTTAGTGCTCAGTTTGCTGGGTGAGAAGGAAAACCGGTTTGTTGGAGGGTGAGCGTAGTGTCATGATAACTAAGGTCAAATTTGCTTGCTCAAGAATCTGCTTTGAATCTTAGTTATTCCGCTGTGTTTACTAATAAACTCTGCAAGCATATAAACAAGCGGTCTTAGAGACACAATCACTAGAGTCTGTGTTTCCAAAATATTGGCACAAATTGCAGAGTCCATTCACAGAAAAATACATTTCTTTTGGTGAAAGCCAAGTATTGCTATGCGAAAGAGATGAAGTTCTTCTAAATTTGTGATATTTTTGATGGCACCTTGCGTGGAAGATAGGTGGTAGGTAACTCTACCAAAAAATAAAAATAGAATGAGTCGAATATAATTACATACCTGTAACTGCCACTGAAAGCTTTTAAGTGGAAAGGAAAATAAAAATAAAAACAAAGGAGATACAGATACTGAGATAATGGAATTTTCATGTTTTTAAGTCAGGGCATGCTAAATAAACAACAATGACCAAACGGCTTGACCGTTGCTGGTGGTTGTTGACATTCCGTTCTTCCCAGCCTACATTTTCCACATCTTTTCTAAGATGCTAGCTACTTAAAAAAATCAGTCCTATTATCTCTGCAAAATGAAATACTTGATTTTTATGCGGTATTCTAGACCTGGTAAAAGAACTACTGAGATGTCACATGCCTTAAGCAGGTCGTCCGTGACTTACCTCTTAATGTTTTATGAGTTATAAGTAGGATATACATCTTACTCTTTAAAGTAGTGTAGTAAAAACAAACTTACCTGAAGTTTGCTACTCAAAACAACACCCCCCCCCCTTTTTTTAACATGTATACAACATCTTAGATCTCAAAGGAATTTCTTTTCCAGTCACTGACTTGAATTTTCATTGAAGATACTTTTTTTTTTTTTTAACATTTATTTATTTTTGAGAGACAGAGACAGAGTGTGAGTGGGTGAGCGGGTGAGGGGCAGAAAGAGAGACACACACAGAATCTGAAACAGGCTCCAGGTTGCGAGCAGGTCAGCACAGAGTGCGAGGCTCGACTCCACGAAGCTACTAAGGTTCCTCATTTAGTTTATAAATGAGTGAAAGAAAAGCTGCCTTTGAAAGATGAAGACTCTGTTTATGGGAACTAAAATGGATTTTTCAGAAACATTCAGAAAAATGTCTTTGTTACAGGAATTTTTTGCTAGCTTTATAACACAGATCGCTGGTTCGTGCTTGGTATTATCGAATATTTCATGGACTCTGTGTTTTCATACAAGCACAAATATTTTTGGGAGTTAAATATTGGTCAAAACTTTGAAGAAAATTCTTGAATATCTCCTCTATATCTCCTTGTAGCTGAGGTAAACAATTTTCAGGCTCACATCAAAGCCCCAGTGCAAATGCCTGCATATGTTTGCCTCTCTGAGACCCACTCTGCCTCCACAACAGTGCAGTGCACAGGATTTCACACCCCCTGGGTCATCCCTTAACCAGGAGAAGATCTGATGGGTGAGAGGTGGTAGATGACAATTTGGAGGCATGCTCCATGTAGTTTCTCATAGAATGGAGCATCGTTTGCCCCAGGAGATACCCTCTTCTTAATACAGGCTTTCCTGCTTTTTTCCCTTTTCTGTCTCACTCATCTTAGCCCTCCCCCACTCCTGTGTTTCCTAAGATCGCCTACAAATAGATTATATGCACATGAATCCTGTCTCATACTTGGGGATCACAAACTAAAACAACTTGACCTCCCATTTCTATGAAGAAATATGTACACCTATTCTAATACTATTAACTGAAGATTCAGTAGAGCTCTTACACGTGAAAAACTCACAAAGTCCTATTTTGAAGAAGTAAAGTATATGCTTCAATACCACGTGATCCACGGCCAGCCACAGGGAGACTCTAGATATAAAAGTGAATTAAAAATTGTTCCCATATGTCCCCAGTTTTCAGTTCTCATGGTACATGAAATAAATGTTGCTTTGTTGTTTAGTGTTTGATAATAAGAAAGAAGTAGAAAGAAAGAAGGAACAGAAGGAAACAGGGAAAGAAGGAAAGAAGAAGGAAAGGAAGAAAGAGGTGACCAATTCTCTCACCATTAACCACAGCCTACATGACTGTTGCCAAGAATGTGAAGATGACTTCCCCAATGGACCACATACCAAACCCATTATGTCCTTTGTGCCTGACGTGATTTGTTTAAGTGAATACTTTTTTTCCCCCTAATTTTGTTTGTTTTTAAAAATATCACAACTTTAAATGGACTATTTGCTTTCCGATTCTCCTTCCTCTCTCTTTTTTTCCATATAGGGCACTTCCCATTTAGTTTAAAATATGAACAAAAGTAAGCCTATCCTATTATGGTTGGTAAGAAACTAAAGTAAATAGTGTTATATCTAAGTTTTTAAGAAGTACTAGCACCTGAGAAATTAGAAAATTCTCATATTCTGGATCTTACATTACTGTTTTTTTTTCTTTTGGTGGTGAAAATATATTAATATAATACATACGGAATTTTTTTCGCTCAGTTAAAATCCTGGGGAGTTTTACCAGCAAATAAATAAATAAATAAATAAATAAATAAATAAATAAATAAATAAATCTTAAATTAGATTTTTGAGACAAAAAATAACAATGGCAAAACATAATTATTAAATTATTTAAATTTCATTTTTGTGTAGTTAAGGTAACCAAAGAAAATGAGAGGGAGAGAAATGGAAAGCGGTGAAGAAATTGTCAGAAAGTTGATTTATGTGGTATAATCATAAATAGACATAGAGATAAGTAATTTAATGAAATTTTACTTAAAAATAGTCATACATGGTAAAACTGTTCTATAATTATTATTATTTCATAGACAAATGAAAGGAATATTCTAGAAAACATCTCTTTTCCTAATTTAAAGGGAGAAAATCTGTCTTCCTGTTGACATATTCCTTTACGGAGTCAAAATATCTCTTCGAAAACACTTTGCCTTTTATACCTTTTCTCTCTTTTCTTGTAAACAGAAATAATACATTTTTAAAGTAGCGTCTCATTTGTAAGAACCTTAAATGGCATAGAAAGCTCTATGAAACGTTTCCTTTCCACATAGTGACATAAATACAATTATTTTTTCCTGCTTGACCGGGTAAAAGTAGATCATGTACTATATAGAGCCTCCAGGTCAGAGCCATTATCCTTTTAGTTTGTAAATACAATTTCTATTGGACAAATATTAATTAAAAAATAATATCAATGGACAATTTCCAGCCACCCATACTAGTAAAAATAACACATTTTTACAGTAACTGTATAGGTGTTTATCTGCAAACATTTCGTCTAAGTAACGGCTGCAGGATGACCTCCAGACACAGTTGAGACTGGAACTTGAGTTTATAGAGCATTTCCTTACTTCCCTGCCTAAATTCTTTTGGGCCTCCCCTCTATGATGAAAACGGAGAGAACTACCTCTTGATCAAAAGCCAAGGATATGACTAAATTAAATGAAAGTTGTCCTCTTTTCTTCCAAACTCTCTACATTGTGGCCAAGTCATTCCCTAGAGACAGGAAGCAATTAATTGCATGTTTTGATTTTTTATCGTCTGCTTTTCCATCTGGTACTCGGCTGAACATTATATATAGGAGGGTGTGAACAGCGAATGGTGACAATGTCAACAGAGACCAACATTATGCAGTATGCAAGTAGCGAAGCGATAACGTAGTTAGGAAATTGAAAGACAAATTGTGAAAACATGCAATGTTAATAGGAAAATTGGCTCTATAAGTTGTAGTATATACTTAGTACAAGGATTTGAAAGAAAACCTAGGCGTGACAAATTTCTTCTCATCAAAATCAAGTAGATAAGGTTTCCTCAAAAATATTAAAACTAACCTTTAAGTTGAATATTATTTTAAAGCTGTAGCTTTAAAAATCTATGTATTAACCATTAATTATTAAAATATTAAAATTGATCGTTTTTATAATATAAGGATATTAGTTTCATTTTAATGAGAAGAGGTCTGGGGTGTCTGGGTGGCTCAGTCGGTTAAGCATCCGACTTTAGCTCAGGTCATGATCTCGCAGTTCGTGAGTTTGAGCCCCACATCGGACTCTGTGCTGAGAGCTCAGAGCCTGGAGCCTGCTCCAGATTCTGTGTCTCCCTCTCTTTCTCTGCACCTCTCCTGCTCACGCTCTCTCTCTGTCTCTCAAGAGTAAATAAACATTAAAAAAAAAAAACAAAACAGAGATCTGATAAATGAAAAATATCTGGGAAAGAAGGTGTAGTGTGTTGAATGATGTCCTTCAAAACCATAAGTCCACATTCTACCCCTTGGAACCTGCAAATGTGACCTCATTTGTAAAACAGAATCTTTCCAGATGTAACTAAATATATTGAGTGATATTATACTGCAGTATCCAGGTGGATCCTAAATCCAATGACAATTGACCTTATAAGGGACAAAAGAAAATAGAGTAGAAGCCTTCTAAAAATACAGGCAGAAATTGGAGTTAGTTACTTAACAAAAGAATACCTGGAACCAATAGAAGCCAAAAAGAAGCAAAGAAAGATTATTTATTTATTAAAAAAATATTTTTTGCTATTTATTTTTGAGAGAGAGAAAGAGTGTGAGCAGGAGAGGGACAGAGAGAGGGGGACACAAAATCTGAAGCAGGGTGCAGGCTCTGAGCTGTCAGCACAGAGCCCAATGTGGGGCTCAAACCCACCAACTGCAAGATCATGACCGAGCTGAAGTCAGACACTTAACCGACCGAACCACGCAGGTGCCCCAAAATATATTCTTTTAAGTTATGCATATTATATTGCATTTTGACGCATACAGGAAGAGGGCAAAAGTTTTCACTTACTGTATTTTAAAAAAACTGTCCATTTTTTCTCATGTTTATCTTTATATAAGACCTAGAAACCAAACAAGGAAATACTGAGCACTGAGTCTTTTCAAGCCCCATATCTGAAAGTCAGGCCTTTACTCCCTTTCTTTTCATAATGATTATTAACGGAGTATATAGGCTTTTCAGATAGTGCCATTCCTGTGATGAGCTCCTTGAAGCATCTGAAGCCTATGGCATGTGGATTCTGCCACTAAAAGGAAGCAGTGCTGTTCCTTTAGAATCAAAGGGGAGTGAGGCCCCTCGAAAACTTCTTTGCCTTCCCTGATTACACCCAATACCTGGATACAAACCAGTCTCATGTGTCTAAATTGAATATTCACCAAATAAATACATTCTCTCAATATGGGCAGCCATTCCGGATTCATTTTGGCCAATCAACAGGTTGAAATCACAAAGTGTCCACTGTTCACTGTGTGTGTTATGAAGATCTATCTGCCTACTGAAGATCTGGTCATTCCTGTAGTCCAAATCACTGCCTCCGGGAATAGAGCTTCAGAGAGCGCTCGGCACTAACTACATCTTGATTTTGGATTTTTGGTCTGTAGGACTGTCTGAGAGTAATTTCTGTTGTTCTGAGCCACTGGCTTTAGGTCATTTGTTACAACAGCCCAAGGAAAGGAATACAGAAGGTGTCTGTGCATTTTTTTTGTAATTGATGTCTTCAGTTACTATTTACATATCTAATATCACATATTAGGAATTAAAGTTTCTTTTCTTCATATTCTCCAGTAATAATTTGTTTAATTGACACAACAACCTGAAAAAGTAAGTACTAGGACAATAGAGAGAAGTGGAGTGCAGGTTAATCACTGGGTGGGGGTCCCATACCACACACGTGATAGACCTGGGATTTCTGACCCTGTGGCTCCAGAGTTCATGTGCTAAGTCGTCCTATTAGAGGAATTGAGGCAAAAACAGGTGATAGAATTCAAAGTGAGACTCCACAAAAATGCTTTCATCTTCTTTTGAATAAGAATGCTAAGAAAGGAATTTGGGTCACTGAAAAATCAACTGGGCCACACAGGAGGATAAACAGATATATCAGGTCTGTTTTTTCTTCCTAGCACCAAAGAATATCTGCTTTATGCTGGAGACAGAAAGTCTAGTTCTACGTTTCCATCTTTCAGGTTTCAGTGGATTTGGAATTATGCAAAGAAATTTCCCAACTAAAACTGCATGGAAAATTAAATGCTTTGCATTGCCTGACTGTGTCATTACTTTAGTGGATTAATTTAACAGGTGTAAGAAAAAAAAAAGATTTGTGAATGCAAATAAAAGTGAACAAAATATTTCCGCTGATTGCACCTGTGTGTATATTAAGTTTTCCCTGAAAATCTGTAAATTTAAGCCAGCCTTAAAACTTTCTCTTGAAAATAGCCATCTAGAATTTCAGGCCTGGCTATATGTGTATTTACTTAAAAATATATACACATACATATCTAATTAAAAGTAATATATATTTATAAAATAATACCTATGCATACACTCCCTAAATTCACATTTCTTTCTTTCTTTCTTTCTTTCTTTTTTTTTTTTTTTACAATTGTTTAACCATATTCTTGCTTTTAATACATAATATTTTGATTTGGTTCTGTGGCCTAAATACAAAAAAGTATTCAGTCCACCCCATTAGCTCACTGATAAAGAAATTCAGAGCATAAGAAGCTTACCAGGTGAAATGTTGGATTTTCCAGATGTGCTTTAAATCTAATAACAATTATCCTTTAAAAAAGAAGCATTTCCCATCAATTAGGCATTCTCAAAGAGTAGGCAATTTTAAATAAAAGTGAACCTATGAACGTAGGTGCATTTATTGTAAGTCCATTTAAGTCAATATTGATTCTATATATAATGTTCAGGTTTGTTTGTTGTTTTTTGTTTTTGTTTTTGTTTTTTGGTAGACACCACACCCAGCATGGAGCCTAATGCAGGGCTTGAACTCATGTCCTTAGCTCAAAATCCTGAGCTGAAGATCAAGAGCTGGATGCTTATCAGACTGAGCCACCCACACACTTCCATAATGGCTGCTTCTGAAATAAACTTATTTTATGTAGTTTCTTTAGCTCTGGTACATGACTTTTTCATCTCTAAAGTTTTACTGATCAATTCTTTGAATACCAGAATGTCACTTTTAAAAAAAGTATTACAAAGTACCGATTGATGAACTGTTCTCAGATCATTGTGTGCCTTCTCTCCATGTGTGGCTCAGTCAATTAAGCATCCGACTCTTGATTTCAGCTCAGGTCATGATCTCAAGGTCATGAGATCAATCCTCTCGTCTGCGTTTGGGGTGGAGCCTGCTCGAGATTCTCTCTCCTTCCTTTGCCCTGCCTTGCTCACATGTACACTCTCTCTTTCTCTGTCTCAAAAAAAAAAAAAAAAAAAGGTAAAGTTTCTATTATATGTTCTTTACCACTTTTCAGAAAAAGCAATAAGAAAATACTCGAAGTACAAAGATGATTCACTCTTAGAATATAGTTCATATTACAAACTAATAAAGGTATATTTTAAAACATGTGCCAAAGCAATTACATTTTGGTTCCTTAATCAGTGACTTCTTAGAGATTACACAGTAAACTCTAGAACGTTTTTGGTCTAATAATTCATGATGGTGGCAGGAAGCCTTAAATTTAATGAAAAAGATACAGAAAAGAGGCAAAGCATGGACACACACAAAAAAGGATCTGATTTGATTTGCCTTGATTGCATAATATTGATTGGCTGTCATCATAGCATTTGTGGGTTAGCTTATTTATTTGATTAAAATGAAAAAGATATTATTAATAAAATCAGGAATTTTTTACATTCAGCTTATTGCAAAGGGAAGCGACTCATCTCTTCAGGTGTTTTCCGATTGATTCAACCTTATTTGTTTAAATTCTCTTAATATTTATTTATTTTTTAGAGTAAGAACACGCACAGGGGAGGGACAGAGAGAGAGAGAGAGAAAGAGAGAGAGAATCCTAAGCCGTGCAGAACCCGATGCAGGGTTTGAGTTCAAGAACTGTGAGATTATGACCTGAGCCAAAATTGAGAGTTGGTTGCTCAGCTGAACGAGCCACTCAGGTGCCCCTCAAATTTAAATATATAACACTTTCCATGACTGTTGAAGAATCTGTAGGTCTCCCAGAGGAAATGAAACTTTGTCTGTAGAGGTCAACTGAAAATTCTTAAATGGGACCATAGGTTAGTGTTGCTAATTGTCCACTCAGAGTTCTTTAGTTTTTGATTATCTTTGTATTTCAAATAAGCTTTTCTTCATGGGAAAAAAAAAAAAAAAGAGGCAATGAGGAAACAAATACTTAATATTTCCATCCTGAGCTCCAGTAAAACATCTATTTTCTTTATTCATCCTTGTTACATATTTGTGCCCACAAGCGCGCGCGCGCGCACACAGTCGCGCACGCGCACGCACACACACACACACACACACACACACACACACACACACACACACACACACACACACACACTGCTTCTATGAGCCCAGGAGTTTATGGAACCTATTCTTTTTTGCTTTATTTGTCAAGAAGCTGAGTGTTTTTTCTTCTGCCCTTTTATTGATAGAGTTCATCTTCAGTGTGCTGTTATTTTTGTTCTGCCTTCGTATTGCAGAGCTACTAATCACCTTTCCTGTACAGAGAGAGAGTTGAGATTCTTATGTCTAGAGTCCTCTCCTGATACAGTGATTCTAAACCCTGTAGATTCTAAATTCTAAACAATTTCCAGCTAAGACTAGAGGGCCATGTCTGGTTCCATGGCCTGTGTTACCATGGTGTGCTGACTTCTCTGCATTGCTGTGCTGAACTCACTGATAGAACCAGTTTGGCATCCAGAGGGCTGATGTTCTGTGAAATAGTGACAACCTTGAGGATAGACTTAGGTGTTACACTACTTTATACAACATAGTGCAGATGTTCAATATATATGAAAGTTCTTTATCATCACAAGAAAAAATTATGTGTTGTATAATACTATATTTAAAAATAAGTGCCCATTGCTTAATTATCTTTTCCTTGAGTACAATTTTTACAATTTTGACCCAAGAAACTGATTTAAATCAAAATTAAAGCAAATAAATATCACTTCTGTCACACCCCTTTCTCTTGTGCATTCTGGTTTAGAAATACTCTTGTCAAAGAATCAGGTTTGAATCTGTAGATGTTTAAATATGGCCTCATGGGGCTCGTTTACACAAATTTAAATATATAGTTGCTAGAGCCCTTAAAAATATTATTTTTCAACAGGGTTCAAGGTATCAGATAGGTATTTAGGACAGCCTTCAAAAACCCCTGTTGGAGTATAGGTGGATAGTTAGTCATTATGTCTAGGCATGTGTTTGGAATATAAGTTTGCTATTTATTTGAATTTAGAGAAGAAAATTAACCATCTTGAGATTGTTTCTTCATTTGTAAAATGTGGATGGTGGTAACTACATTATATTTTGTTGAAAGGATTCCTTAAAATGATGTACAGAACCACTTGGCGTTGCTTGGTGTAGAGAGTCTCAATAAACAGTTCTGTTAGTGTTCTGTTGTCTAGAAGGATTGCTAGAGCATGTTATTACTAATGGCCTTCTTTGGTTTTTTAGATTAATTTGTGAAAATATAAATGGAAAGGTTGTGTGCCAAGTATAGAACTTGTTTGAGTGTAAGATCACAGAACTGCAGAATTTCACAGCAACAATAGACTCCTAAAAGCACATTATTTCACTCACAATGCATGACATGTATGCATTATTACAGGTGAGGAAGGGGAGACCCTAGGGGTTGGAATAAGTATTCTTTGATCACCAGACAGGAGACTTAGCAGCCAGTCCTAATTCTGTGTTTTCCTGTCCAGGACTGCTTTTCCACATAATCCGGTCTCCTTAGAAATAGGTGATTAATGTGAAAAACTTTGGAGGAAAGCAACAAAACAAGACGTAGAAATGGGGTATCTGTAAGCCGTTGACACGGTAATGCCATGTGACAACCACAGTGTTCAGCACCGTATAGCAGTAAATACTTATCTTCATCCCTTATGTGTTAAGCCTGGCTCCACAGCCCAGTGTTCTGGTCTGGCCAGTCATCATCACACATCAGTGTTGGACTTAGGTCCGGTAGGTAGCTCTGTGACTGGGGATGGCTGGCGATTAGTTGAGGCATCTATCTCAACTCTTCTCTACGGAGATTCTCATTCTCTAGTGGGTAGTTTGTGCTTATACAGATGGAATTAACAAGAATCCAACAGAAGCAAAGGCATAGTATCTCTGAGGCTTTGGCTTGTGACTGCCTCAGTGCTACTTCTCCCACATTCTGCGGATCCAAGCAAGTCACGAGACCAACTTAGAACCACGTAGTGTGGAAATAAACTATGCTCCATCATAGAAAAAACTGCGTATTTTCCTGCTGTTCCTTAGCAATTGAAAGTCCAATTGGAGCCGCTTTTTAAATCAGTCGATCACAGGAGACCTTCTATTATGTAATAAAAATAACAACATTCCCCTTTTTTGCTTTAGAATATTTCTCCCATCTAATTGATATATTAATGTTCAGTTGCTGTTCAATCGATATGATAAGAAAACTTCAATATTCAACATGGGAAAAATAAAAAACAAAACAAAATCTCTTAAATGTTAATGAATTCAGTTGAATTGCAAAATGTAGATATCATTCTGTTATCTTAGGACATACAGCTCCATATGCTTGAGTCAGAGAGGGTGTAGGCTAATCTCCATTATAAAACAAGGCCAGCCTTTGAAATCTCTTTGCCAATTTCTCAGAGCTGGATTGGAAAAATACACTGTCTTTGTTGATTATTAAGCACCAATGCTACTAGTATTTCCAGTCACCTGAACATAACCATTTAGACCCTCTAGAGTTATTATAATTCTTTTATAACACAACATATCAGAAGATGTTGAAAATTATCACTATGATATATATTTATATGTATTTTATAAATTTTTATTTTATTTATATTTTATGTAGAGATAAGAGTAACACCTACTAAAATACTCCATTTTTTCAGCTTTTCTCATCACAAAATCAAGTAGATTATCGTTGAAAGATTTATATATTAGGAATCATGTGACTCTCTTATCTATGATGTGAAGTTTTTGCGAACTTTCTAGAATTTTTAATCTGTTTATTTACCAAAGGCTAATGTCCCTGGATTCTTTAAAACCTTTTACACTTAGCTCTTGAAATATTATTGTCTTTGAAGATATAATTTAAGGTATTAAAACAACAAAAGAATGAGTTTCTGAAACTTACCTTCTATCATAAAAAGGCAAATTAAAAAAAAAAGCTTAATTCTTGGGGGTGCTTGGGTGGCTCAGTAGGTTGTGCGTCCAACTTCAGCCTAGGTCAAAATCTCACAGCCCATGAGTTTGAGCCCTGCTCAACACAGCTCAGAGCCTGGAGCCTGCTTTGGGTTCTCTGTCTCCCCCTCTCTCTGCCCCTCCCCAACTCATGTTCTTTCTTTCTCTGTCTTTCAAAACTGAACAAATACTTGAAAAAATTAAACTTAATTGTTTACAATTTTCTAGCTAATTTTATATGGAAAAAAATGAGCTTATGTCAGTATAATTTTATTAAAATAAGACTGCTTCTGCCCCACTCAAAAATTTGGTAATTTTTGCTTAATAATTTATGTCCTTAATGAAACATACTGTAGGAGAGGTGTTTAGTTTTCTATTTCACTGTACGTAAAGTTAAACCTTAAAGACATTCTTTTATAAACCTCAAGACAGTTCTACCTTAAGAAACAAACAAATAAATCCAATTTCTTAATGGTGTTAAAATCACCTTCCTCTGCCATAAGACGCACTGAAAGAAATTAGATGAAGAATAAATAACATACAGTTCAGTAATCCTGAAAAGGGTCATGATCTCAACTGAGTTTGAAGATTTCATTATTTTTCTTTGCATCCATTGATACTATTAGAGATAGTATTAAAATTGATAGTATTGTTGAAAACATTAAGATTTAAAGAACTCTAAATGTAAAGCTGTAGTTAAAAATGAGTGATTCTGTATATAAAATGTACTTCTTTATCTGTTTATAATAAATTAACATCTATAAACATAATAACAAGATTTTCTGTTTTCAAAAAAAGAATTCTGTTTTACATCTTTATTTCTTCAACCTTGAATGGCTTTCAAATGCTTTCATTATAATAGGATTAAAGCTGTTTCACAATGTTTTTTCCTGACCATGTATATTGGCAATGTGAGGTACCAGGTGAACTTCTAATGGTGGACTTCTGAAAAGCCTTGCCTGATGTTCTACTGCTGGAAGTGCTATACTGCAATATTTTATTCTTTGTTGGTTTTCCTAGTCAGAATAGGTAGCTGGTCAAGAAAGAGTGGCTTTTGCTCCTGTGATTTTTATATTCATGTTAAATTTTCAGGATTACTTTACAGTCTTCTTAAAAACTATCAGATAAACTCCAAAAACAACACCAAAAAAACTCTGGTATTCACGTGGAGTAGGGTGCAGTCATCTTGGCTGTTTTTCCAATAATGTGTTTGGCACTTAGTGCTTATAATAAACAGCTCTCTTCCTGTGCTCTGAGGGAATTTGATCTTTCACCGAGGTGAGTATTGCCCCCAGCGTGTAGAGAGGATGGAAAGAATTTAGAAACCTCAAAGTTGGCTTCCATGAACACCTGGCCAATTATTTGAGACAGTAAATGTGAAGTATGGCAACTTAAAAAAAATTCATTTTTAGACTATCAGCGTCGATGTCCATTTGCTAGATTCCCTGCTTTGTTACCTGGAATGACTTCATTGAAAATGATCCTCCGGATTCGCCTTGATAATCTAATTAAAGAATGGAGTTAGTCACCAATCCTTAGACCAGATACCTAAAGAGCTAACAGATCATTATGACTGGAAATCCCAGTACACGGATAGGTTAGGGAGACTTCGGAGAACTGTTGTTCTTTCAAATTAGTCTTATGAATTCTTTTAAATGTTAGGCATGTTTGTGATTTTTTAGGGGTGTGGGTATATATTTAGCCTTGAGATTCATCTGTCTCTTCATGTTAGGGGCTGTTAAGGCTGTGCGTGTTCACTGAAAGTTAAGAAGAATAGCTGCTCCATTGTCTTTCAGAGTAAGATTAACCACAAATACTAGCTAATAAAATATGCTATTATATGATGTATATCAAATTTTTTAAACCACACTGATGATGATGATGATGATGATGATGATGATGATTACTATTGCATAGTTTTACTGATTAGAAAGTTTAGGCTTAGAGTAATTAAACAATTAGTTGCCCAGGGTAACCCAGTTTAAAAATAGGAAAACTAGAATTTAGATTCAGGTGTAGTTATACAGATTTTGAATTGCTGTACTGTATCCTGAATTACCTGGCTATATTATGAGATACAATCAGTTAATTATTTTTGTAACTATGCACAGTCAAAAATGCTCCTCAGAACATTAATATGAGTATGACTAGGACTTTTTTTTTTAATGTTTATTTCTTTTGAAGGAGAGAGAAAGACAGAATGAGAGAGGCGGAGGGACAGAGAGAGAGGGAGACACAGAATCTGTCTCCCAGAGGCTCCAGGCTGGAGCTGTCAGCACAGAGCCCAATGCAGGGCTCGAACGCATGAACTGCAAGATCATGGCCTGAGCTGAAGTTGGATGCTTAACCGACTCAACCACCTAGGCCCCCCATTTTTTTTTAAAGACCAATACCTCTTTTGATCTTCCTTTATGCTTGTTGGAACTTTCTTTAAACGTGAGAGGTCCATCTTATGTGAATATATTCCCTAAATTATATATATTTGCATATATCATGTCATCATCAGTAGAAAGCTCAGTGAAGAGCATGGCTTCACACATGGAGATCCTCAGTTTCCATTTGATAAAAAGCTCATAAGTTGTTTCAAGTACTCATGAAACACAGTCTGAGGTAGTTCTTATCCTTAAGCAAAATCAGAGGAGTGCCAAGAGAAATACTCTGTATCATCCTTCCCTCTTCACTTCTTCTTTCCCCCTATCATGGACACCTTACCTATTTGTCACAAAAATCTGAACTCCCAGCATGCACTCAACATGAAACATTTCTCACTGAGGAAGGATTTACTAGTTGGAGGCTAATGCCGTTTTGGGACTTGAACTAATGCTTGATCTACCCCTATCCACAGAGGCTAGGAAAAGGCAGTATTTTAAGAAAGGTTATAACAAAAGTGAAAATAAAACTATCTTCCTCTAAAATTCTGGTTTTTTTTTTTAAGTTTCTTTTTTATTGTTTATTTTTGAGAGAAAGAGAGAGAGTGTGTGTGTGTGTGAGCAGAGAAGGGGCAGAGAGAGAGAGGAGACACAGAATCTGAAGCAGGGTCCAGGATCTGAGCTGTCAGCACAGAGCCCAAAATGGGGCTCAAACCCACGAACTGTGAGATCTTGACCTGAGCCAAACTCCGATGCTTAATGGACTGAGCCACCCTGGCGCCCCTGTTCCTCTAAAGTTCTAAATGATCTCAGGACTTAGAAAACAATATTCTTACATCAATATCATTCTAGAATTTTATAACATTAGCTGTATGGATCCTTAAATATCTTATCAGACTCATTTTTTTAGATACTATTTTAGAAGTGATATTCAACTTTCTATATGAGAGTTTTGTTGGAATTAAAAAGAAAAGTCAGAAAAAATACATTTTTTTCTATTATTATAAATGCTTTTTTTGTTTTGATTTTCTTCCAACAATTCTACCCATGTTACTTCTATGGTAAAGTAAAAAAAAAAAAAATAGCGACAAATATCTCTATATACCTTTGCAATATAACTTTTTTTTAATTTGTGAGAAAAACATTTAACATACATCTACCTTTTAATAAATTCTTAATTGTACAATAAAGTATTATTAGCTACAGATACTGTGTTGTAGATCAGATCTTTAGAACTTAGTCATCTTGTATAATTAAGCTTTATGGCCATTGAACAATGGCTTCCCAGATATTCTGCCCCAGGCCTCTAGAAATTACCACTGTTCTCCGCTTCGAGAAATTTGACTAGTTTAGGTCTCTCTTATAAAAAGAATCATGCAGTAGTTGTCCTTCTATGACTTGCTTAATTTCTTTTAGAGGAATGTCCTCCAGGCTCATCCATGTTTTTGTATACAGCAAGATTTCCTTTGTTTTAAGGCTGAATAGTATTTTATTATATAATATACATGAATATTGTATCCAGTGTGTGTGTCACATTGTCTTCATCCATTTATCTGTTCTTGGACGTTTAGGTTGTTTCCATATCTTGAGTATTGTGAATAATGCTGCAATAAATGTGAGAGTGCCAATATGTCTTTGAGATCCTTCAACTCTTTCGGATATAGACTCAGAAGTGGGATTGCTGGATCATATATTAGTTCTATTTTAATTTTTTTTAAGTGTAGTTATTTATTTCGAGAGAGAGAGAGAGAAAGAAACAGTGAATGAGTGCACATAGGGGAGGGATGGAGAGAGAGGGGAAGAGAGAGAATCCCAGGCCAGGGCTCAGATGTGGGGTTTGACCTCATGAACCGTGAGGTCATGACCAACTGACTGAGCCAGTCAGGTGCCCCTCTATTTTAATTTTTTGAAGAACCTTTATGCTGTTTTCCATAATGACTATACCAATTTACATTCTCACCAACAGTGTGTAAGCATTTTAATTTCTTCACATACTCACTTTGACATCTTTGTGTGTGTGTGTTTAACTCTCCTAATAGTGTGAGTTGATATTTCCTTAGTTTTTATGTGCTTTTCCCTGATAATTAGTGATGTCAAGCACTTTTTTTTGAATGCATTCATTGGCCATGTATATGTCTTCTTTGAAAAATGTGTATTCAAGTCTTTGGCCCTTTTTACAACCTGGTTATTATTATTATTGCTCTTGAGTTGCAGATGTTCTGTATATATTTTGGAGATTAAGTCTTTATTAGATAGAGCTTTTGCAGGTATTTTCGCTCGTTCTCGGTAGTTTTTCCTTTTGTGGTGTCCTTTACTGGGCAGAATCTTTTTAATTAAATGTAGTCCCTCTTGGGGCACCTGGGTGACTCGGTTGGTTGGGCGGCGGACTTCGGATCATGTTATGATCTCAGCTTCTGAGTTCAAGCCCCGTGTTCAGTTCTATGCTAATAGCTCACAACCTGGAGCCTGCTTCACATTCTGTCTTTCTCTCTTTCTCTCTCTCTTTCTCTGCCCACTCCCTGCTCACACTCTGTTTCTCTCTCTCTCTCTCTCAAAAATAAACAAACATTACAAAAAATTTAAATGTAGTCCCTCGTGTCAATTTTTGGTTTTGATGCCTGTGCTTTTCTTTTTTATTTTATTTTTTGTTAATGTTTATTTATTTTTGAAAGAGAGAGAGTCAGTGTGAGGGGGGAGGGGAAGACAGAGAGGGAGACACAAAATCCAAAGCAGGCTTCAGGCTCTGAGCTGTCAGTACAGAGTCCGATGTGGGTCTTGAATTCATGAACCACGACATCATGACCTTAGCTGAAATTGGACACTTAATGGACTGAGCCACCCATGTGCCCAGATGCCTATGCTTTTGGTGTGATAGTCAAGAAATTATTGCCAAGACCAATGTCAAAAAGCTTTTCCTCTATGTTTTCTTGTAGAAGTTTTACAGTATGAGGTTTTAACCAGAGAGGTGAGAGACTTGTACACTGAGAACCATAAAATATTGATGAAAAATTTTTTTGAAAAATTAAGAAATTTAAGAAGATACAAATTCATAGAAAGACATCCTGCATTCATGAGATATAAGACTTAATTTTGTTAAAATGTCCTTACTACCCAAAGTGATCTCCAGATTAATTGCTATCTCCATCAAAACCCCAGTGGTATTTTTTATAGAAATAGGAAGAAAAGAATCCTAAACTTCATATGGAATCACAGAAGGTCCCAAATAGCAAAAGCAACGTGGAGAAGCAAAAACAAAGCTGGGGACATCACACTGCTTTCAAAGTATCTTACAAAGCTTCATAGTCAAAACAATATGGTACAGACCTAAAGACAGACCTATAGGACAGTGGAAGAGAATAGAGAGCCCAGAAATAAATCTATACCTATACCACCAATCTATCCTCGAACAAGATGCCAAAAATACACCTCAGGGAATTCTCTTTAAGGAATGGTGTTGGGAAAACTAGATATCAGTGGAAAAGAATTAAATTGGACCCTTATCTTACATCATACACAGAAAACAAACTCAGAATGAAGTTTGCCTTTATATCTTTTTCAGCCTGCAACTCTTCCATCAAGAGATAGAGTCCGTTTTCTTTCCCTGGAGTCTTGTTCATATAACTTGCATTGAGCAATGGCAACTTAGCGATCTTAATGCAAAGACTCCAAAACTATCCGTTCACTGGATTTTGCTCTCTTCTTAGTCTCTGGAACCCTGAAGTCATCATGTTTGAAAGCCCAAGGTAGCTCTGGAGGATGAAAAACCTTCCTGAGTGAGGAATCCATAGACCAATCAACTTAGTAACTGCCAGATATGTGAGTGAGAGCATCCTCAACCATCAAGTCTTAGTCAAGCCTACCTAGAGAGGAAGAAAATGAGAAATCAAAAAAAAATCTGAGAAATATTAAATGCTTGTTGTTTTAAGCCATTAAGTTTTAAGGTAGCTTTTTAAACTGCAAAAGCTAATTGATACATTCCCTAGTTTTCCTTTGTTGTCATTGTTGTTGTAGATACTGATCTTTAAGCGCTGCGCAGATGCTTTCTAGAATAAAGAAAATAACAAGGAATGTAAACAAATGAATGTTCGCTCTAGTCAGTAATTCCGGGAAAGACTCTAATTCAGAAATACAGTGAATGCCACTGCTTAGTTCACAGTGCAAAGTTAGTGTTGCCAATAGCATTCTCCTTGTGTTGCCAAAATTATATGTGAGGAAAATGAGAAGTCCAGTTATGTTTAGGTTGACATGTCTTCCTTGCAAGGTTAAGCATTTGATTTGTTTATACTTTCCCCTATTTCCCTGGTTCAGCTGCACTGTCTGGGTTTTAACAGGCTTCAGTATTCCCTCATTCAGTGAGACAGTGTCTGAGTTAAGGATTAACATTTGTATAGTGAAACATAAATGGTCGTGAATTGTATATAATATTTTAGCAAAAGATTATTTAGTTTTACCACTTATACAAAGTTTTGGTCAAGCAAGCAGTCTTTTGTTATTCTCTTAGAAGTCAAATTCGATGAATGTTAGGAGTGCACTAAGGAAAGTGAATTCTTAGAAATTCTATGATTAGTAGATATAATAGGTAGCTGGTCTGTGCTACGAATTGAAGAACATAACTTTTAAATTTTATCGTATTTTATTTATCTTTTTCCTCCATTCAATATGCCTATCTTAACAAATGAATCCGAAAAATTTAATATTGAAATAAGTGTGTATCCTGATCACATTAGGTAAAACCAGTGCTTGAAAAGTGTTTTTTTTTTTTTTAATGTTTATTTATTTTTGAGAGAGAGAGAGAGAGAGAGAGAGCATGAGCGGGGGAGAGGCACAGACAGAGAGGGAGACACAGAATTTGAAACATGCTCTAGGCTCTAAGCTGTCAGCACAGAGCTGGTTGCGGGGCTCGGACTCGGGAACGGTGAGATCATGACCTGACCGAAGCCGGATGCTCAACCGACTGAGCCACCCAGGTGCCCTGAAAAGTTTTTTTAAAAGACATATAAAGTTCATTATGACTACATCACACATTTTTTTATCTTGTGTATGTGTAGTGTGTTTTTTAAATTATTTGGTTTATTTCAGTCTCCTGAAATAAACTCTCTCTGTTTTCAGAATTCAGTGATCAAAATATATTACACCTGAAAGAAAATTAGAAGTTGTCTAGAATTTATATTTAAAATATTTTGTATGTGCTTCTATATACATTAAAAAATAAAGTGTCATAAATTATTTATTAACAGTCAATTCTATTTTTCTCCCCATCTATTCCTTTCCATTATGGTCTCTTAATGTTGGTCCTTCACTTACTAGGTTGATTTCATATTTACTATTGAATTTTGACCTACTGATGGGAAAATTCCATTTTTTACTAGAAGGAAGAAAATAATTCACAGCTTAAAATGTGAAATATTGTTGTAATTCTTTCACAGCTTTCTATGCTCTTCTCCTAGCAAAGCAGGTATCTCTATTCTGACCTGTGAAGATGGGATTTGGTCTCCACGGACTTCAATTTCTTGCCCATGGCCGTCTCATGAGTCCTCTATTCTTTAATCTCCTTTTATTTGATTTCTTATTTATTAGTAATGATTCCTAAATTGATTTATAGTTTATTTCCTCTTTCCTAAAGTACTACCTCTGTCACCCTGTGCCCCTGTGCCCCTCAGACCCCTCAGAACATACACCCTCCTTCCAGCTACTCATGCTATTTTCTTTCCTAGCCTCATTTTTAAATTCCAGTGACTGTGCCCCACTCCTCTGCTCTTGGACACCAGTCCTTATGATCACAGCCCATATCTTTGTTATCATGTGGGGCCCCAAACAACAACAGGAATGATTTAGAATGCCTAGAATCACCTATGGAAAGGAAGAATGACCTGAAAAAGGGAAGAAATGAAAAAAAAAATTACTATAAGAAATGGGTCCCTCTACTGGTCGAAGAAGATCATAAAGATTTTATTAACTAACTTTTGCCCTTGAATGCCTTTTTGTCACTTTTCCAGATAAATACTGGATGTTTAAATCAAATAAATAACTTAGGAGGCGCCTAGGTGGCTCAGTCATTTAAGCATCCAACTTTGGATCAGGTCATGATCTCACGGTTTGTGAGTTTGAGCCCTGTGTTGGGCTCTCTGCTGACAGCTCAGAGCCTGGAGCCTGCTTTGGATTCTGTCTCCCTTTCTCTCTGCCCCTCTGCCATTCATGCTCTGTCTCTTTAAAAAATATGTAAACATTAAAAACTTTTTAAAAAATAAATAACTTAGAATTTTCAGACTTTGAGTTGGTGAGAAGCAAGTCAGGTTATCTTTCATACATAACCTGAAGCCCAGACTCTCCCTCCTTCCCAGAGCCATGTCTGGGGGAAGGACAGATATTACCTTCCTGCCTCTAGTGTCTGCTCAAACTTAGATACCCTCATGGCTCTGAATTTCCCCCCTTCTACTCTTTGTGTTTCCCATGCCAGTCTGTGCAATCTGTCATTCCTCCCACTTACCTACTTGAACCTTGATGAGAAACGGAGTACTGCTACTTTCAAACCAGAAGTTTCCACTTTGGCCAGGCATATCCAATTAACGGGGGGTAAGTTTTTGAAATCATCTGGTTTCTGCCATTACTGACAGGGCTGCTGCCCATAAGATGAAGATGCTTTCGTAGTGTCCGGAGAATCTCACTGTGGATTCTGACCTGAGTTTCCTTCTCTTAGGATCTAAAATCACTTCCCCTTACTTTCTCCTTTGCTCCTCACCAGCCTGAATTCTCAGGTACGCCGTGTCCGTTGATCTAGATGTAGATAGAAAGTCCAGGGTCCTAGGTCTCTGTAGGAAGGCTTCTGTGGTTTAGAAGTTTATGAAATTACATATATTTCTAACTGGTGGATCTCAGTAGGGAGGATAGAAATTCAGTCAGTGTGGCCTGAGAAAATACTTCAGCGACCACAATCTTTCTGTTTGATGGTCTCCACATGCACTCTCCGGTGCCACCATTTTATTAGGCAGATTGAGTGCTCGTTGTTTTTATCACTTTTTTTTTTTTTAAATAGCAGAATACATCACAGAGTAATCTATTATCTTTCACTAAAATCAACGTATACATTATTTTTGATCCTTTTATCTGAAGGACTAAAAGTTTTTCATATTGGAAGAAAAAGCAGAAAGTAAAATCTATTCTTAAATAAGAGAGCAGATAAATACCTTAAATCTGTAAGAGCTCGACCAATGGAAGGTAGAAAATGGCAAGAGCCACAGAGAGGAAGGAAGACATGACATGAGAGACTCTCAAAGAATAAGAACAAACTGAGGGGAGAGGGGGGTGTAGGAGGGGAGAGAGTGGGTGATGGGCACAGAAGAGGGCACTCGTTGGGTTGAGCATTGGGTGTTGTATGGAAACCAATCTGACAATAAATTATTATTAAAAAAAAAAAAAGAAAATGGCAAGAGCAAGCTAAAGACAAATGTTGACAGTGTTCCCTTGACATAATTCGTAGGGTCTCATGCACCCAGTACAAAATTAAAAAATGGAGTTCCATGTTCAAATATTATTAGAATTTCAGTGTGGCAGGAGTAGATCATTAAACTAAACTCAGGCCCTTCTCGGCATAAACCCCTTTACAACTGCCCCGGCCACCCACCTGCAGCCAGCCCCAGGCCTAGAATTCCTTCTCCATCGGCCTTCTCCACTGCCTTACCCAGTGTCTCCCGTTTACTTCACAGGCAGACTTGAGAAATGGTAGTCTAACTGCCAACAGATAGTGCTGGGAATTCAACATATTGTTTGGAAACAACTACATAAAAGGCACAGAATGATCACAAAAGTGCTGGAAACACACACACACACACATCTATATAAAGTGAGAAATGAAATTTCTACTTCACACTATTAAATACTCTTCAAGGATTCGAGATTGAAATGGGAAAGGTGAAAATATAAAAGTTTTAAGAAGTTATAGAAGACAATAGAGACAAACGAATTCAGGTCAGGGAAATACCTGAAGGAGGTGCCACCCCTCCCCCCACCACCCCCCCCCGCTATAAAAGTAAGATGGATTCATTTAACTATATTGAATTTAAAAATTTTAGTTAAAAGGCGCTTTAAACAAAATGCAAAGACTAGCTTTAATCTGAGACCATTATCTGTCATACGTATAGTTGACAAAGGATTATTATCAGAATATATCAAGAATCCTTTAAAAAGGGCAATGATAAATTTTAAAAATACAGTAAGAAAAATGAACAAACTCAGGTGGCCAATAAACCTATGTGAAAAACGTTCCTTCTGAGGACATGCAGAGGTACGATTTCACACCTCATATTCAATATCCTCGTCTTTCCACAAGTGCATGGATGCCAGCAGACTTGGACACAGTCACAGAGCTTCTGATTCACCAGGGTTGGGGTGGGGCTTGGAAAATTAACTTTGAAAAGGCCCTCTGAGGGATTTTGATGCGTACCACGGTTGACACATAATTTCCTGAATTTTCTACAAATCCTTGTCCAAAGCAATCAATCATCATATCCTAAAATGGTAACTTCTAGACAGTTTTTCAGCCTGTCATTTCCTCTCCATTACTTATTTCAGACAGGTTCAGAAAGGGACTTTGGTGTGTGAAAAGAAGTTGGGCTTGAAAGCCATTCAGTAATGTGCTCCGTCAGTACAGGTGGTAGAAGGCTATCGGCCAGAGACTCCATTACCGCATGGAAAACGAGGTGTTCATGAGTCTCCATCCGTGTTTTCCTCCTTACATGCCAATCATCTCCTCCACACTGTTTCTCTGTAATTCTCCATTTCATTCGAGATATTTGCATCCCCAGAACTCCACAAGAGCTCTGTCTCACTTATTTATTTATTTTTGGCATGAGGTAACCATTTATCACGCCCACGGGTTGTATGGGTCAGGAATACAGACAGAACATGGTGAGGATGGTTGTCAGGGGCGCCTCTGATGTTCGGGGCCTCAGGTGGCTGGGGCTGAGATCCTCTGAATTCTGGCTCACTTAGTGCCTGACAGTTGATGCTAGGATCATGGGCTATCTGCTGGAATACTCAAAGTGGCCTCTTCATGTGACCTGGGCTTCCTTGCAGCATGGTGCCTCAGTTCCAAGAGTGAGCATTATGTTCTAGGAGCTGGAGACATCAGTGAACAAGATAGACCAAATCCCCGTCTTCAGGGAGCTTAGGGTCCAGTGGGGGAGGTAGCCAAGGCCTTCTTGTTTGCCAGATCCCGTGTGTGCTCCTGCTACTCAGGTTCAATGAACCTCACTCTAGTCAGCAGCATCTCCCCCCCCCCCCCCCAGCCCCCCTGGCCCCTAAACAGGAAAGTCTGTTTTTGTTTTTACTGGAGGCTCAGGTGGCACATGATGGTTCATAAAATGGCTTCAGAGGCAGGGGCTAGAAAGGAGACAAAAAATAAACTGGGGTGGGAAAGAAAAACAACCAGGAGGAGGGAAGGGCTGGCTGATTCCTTCTCAGCCTGGTTCAGGGGAGGGAGGTGGGACGTCCAAACAAGAATGCTGGGTCCGTTCCTTCCACCTGGGCTGGGGGGGGGGTGGGGGTGGAGAGGGTGGCGGGGAGAGAAAAAGCAAAAGGCTATTGCTCTGCCCCTCCTGAATCTCAAGGAAAAGGGGAAAGCTGCTGCTGTGATGTCATGAGTTATGGGACGGGGTGTGCTGGGTGGGGTACAGGACAGGTGGAAAAAACTGGCAGATAACCAGATTGTAGCTCTGCGTGTCCTTCGAGTTGGAGTCACTCCAGTATGGTCGGGGAGGTGGGGGTCCCCACTGTTGATGGGGGCTGAGGTCTCCTGGGTTGTGGGCTGCTGGGTCCGGGGGACTGCTGCTGCCGCCGCTGGAAACAGGGGCGTTTTCGTGGGTGCTGGAGCTCGGGCCGGAGCCCGTCTGTGGGGACGAGCCCGTCTGTCGGGACTTACTTATTGTAATGGGGCAGGTAAAAGGCGTGCTCTGATAACAGTAATTTCTCTGTCACCGGGGTCATAAACACTTTGCAAACCGTCTCACAAAAGTACACTTTAGCTAATCTCTCCCATATGTAAAATTCCCATGTGAATATTAATGAAAGATAAAGAAAAGCATGTAGAAAATGGGCAAAAGATGTGAATGGCATTTAGGTAGAACCAAAATTTACAAAACATATGAAAATATGCACCATTTTACTCTTAATAAAAATGCAAAGTAGCACTATCCTGAGATTGGAAAACTTCAAAACTCGGTAACATCCTCTGTGCTGGAGTTTTTGGGACCGTCACTTGTTGCAAAAACGGTCAAGCCAAAGTATATCTACAAAAATAAGTACTAAGTAGCTATTAGAAAGAATGAGAAAAAAATTATTGAAATTAAGAAAGGAGCGGTATCTAGTACATAATTTATGGGTAAAATCAAGGTCCAAAGACTGCATTTAATAACTGAATATGCTCTCATGTGTGAAAACAGGTAATTTCTCATAAAGAACTAAGGGAAGGATGAACCAGAAGCTAATGAAAATGCTTATTTGTAGTGGATGGGAGGGAAGAGGGACAGTCTGGATGTGGTAAAGGAAAGATTTCCCTTAGTAAAATTTTTCACATAGTTAAATATTTACATACCAAGAAACAAGAGTATCAAAAGTAAAAGGGAACAAACTGCAAATTTTAATCAAAGTAGAAAAATGAACTAATACTAATTTAATAAGATAACTGTGCCATAAAAAGAATAATTCAAGTAACTTTTGAACACAGTGCTCTGACTGTTCAATCTCAATAAGAAAGAAGTGCACAAATTAGAAAATGAAATCTAAAGCTATTAAGACTATTAGCAGTAGTAGAAGTAGTGATATTGGGACATTTCTGGTGTTATTTTAAGTGTGTTGTAGATGAGAATAAATAAATAGTTGAATGTCATTAAAAGGAAGATTTTCACAGACAGAAAAATGAAGTACCAATATAAAATAAAAGAATCTAGGAAAAAACCCGTTAACATTCAGTTTTTATTAAATATAGAAGTTTGAACTCTTGACTAAAATTATTCTTGGAGAGAGCCTCTCTATACACTGTAAAGGTCAATTATCAGTGATAACAGTAGCAGTGAAATACTTCTTACTGACATCTTAGTTTCTGAATGTCATTACTGATGAAAAGAAATGAATATGTATTATTCCAGTAGCAAAAAAAAAAAAAAAAAGTGCTAAAACACTAAAAGAATTATGGGGAAAGAGAGGACTCAACACTAACCTAAAGGGACTTTCACTATTTTGGTTAATTTGAGAACCTAATAGGATAATGACAGACTTAGATTACGGTTCCCTAAAAACATGTGAGTCCAAAAACATATACATTAAAAAAGGAAAGGTCTTTTACAGAAGAACGCCAAATAATAAATATGGAAGAAAGGATGGAATTCATGAACTAATCAGTTTGTCACTCCCAATGTAATAACTGGCTTTGGCTGTTACTAGGAACAGATGCTAAAACCATTGGCTTAAAGATTGTTAGGGTAGATAATTTTGCTTAGCTGTGACTTAAAACCCCACAAATTACTAAATGTAAGGAACATATCCCAACAAAGAAGTGTTATTATCACTACCCTTAACTCCATGATCAGCCTCACCAATAGTGAGAAAACCTGATGCTGTAAAAAAAACCTCACAGAGTTACTTGACTGCTAAACACATTTTACCTGAATGTAATTACAAGGAAATAAGGGAAATCCGTAAAGTGGGCCGTTCTACCAGACCAATGATTTGGACTCCTCAAAACAAAATGTAACCAAACAAAAAACAGTGAAGTCATGAAAATAAGACAGAACGACAATAGGAGCAGCTGGATCACAGCAAACTAAAGAGCTATAACGATCGAATGCAATGCCTGGAATTTGATTGGAGTCTATGTCAGAACAAAAACTATGAAAGACTTTTGGGATAACTGGGGAATATGATTGTGGACAATACATTTACTCTATGGAATTGTTTTTATTTTTAATTTTTAAATGCTTATTTTTGAGAGGGAGAGAGGGAGGCAGAGGAGGGAGAGAGAGAGAGAAAGAGAGAGAGAGAGAGAAAGAAGGAACGGGAGAGGGGTAGAGAGAGATGGAGTCATGGAATCTGAAGCAGGCTTCAGGCTTTGATCTATCAGCACAGAGCCTGATGTGGGCCTTGAACCCATGAGCTGAGAGATCATGACCTGAGCTGAAGCCAGACCTCAACAGATTGAGCCACCCAGGCACCTCTTATGAAATAATTTTTATTTTTTATTTTTTTTTAATTTTTTTTCTACTGTTTATTTTTTAGAGAGAGAGAGAGACAGAGCATGAGTGGGGGAGAGTCAGAGAGAGAGAGGGAGACACAGAATCCGAAGCAGGCTCCAGGCTCTGAACTGTCAGCACAGAGCCTGACACGGGGCTCGAACTCATGAACCGTGAGATCACGACCTGAGCCGAAGTCGGGCGCTCAACCGACTGAGCCACCCAGGCGCCCCTGAAATTATTTTTAGATTTGATAACGATATTGTGGTCATTCAGGAGAATGCCTTTATTTTTAGTGAGTGATGCTGACATACTTATGAAGAATCATTCTGTCTGCATCCTACTTATAACTGGTTAAAAATGTATATACAAATGTAGTAGAGATAAAGCGATGATGAAAGATACAAACAATTGGTGAATCTAGGTGAAGAGTTTACAGTTACTCATTGGAGGACTTTTCCACTCTCTATGGAACTGGAATTTATAGAAATGCAGAGTTGGTGATGGAGTAGGAAGCAGTATCTATTTTAACCTTTGCAATATATTCTGCGGCAATATTCCTACTCTCCCCAAACTGGACCAAAACTCCTTCATTAAGCAATCAAGCTGCAGCCGTAGCCACACCACCACACCCCAAACACAACTGAGTTTTGCACGTTGTCCTTTAACTTCAGAGAGCCAAGACTGCTTTCTTGTTCTTCCTGCCCCTCCCCACACTGTCTCTAAAATGAAGAAGCCTGGCAGTGCCTGGGGGGCTCAGTCGGTTGAGTGTCTGCCCCTTGATTTCGGCTTAGGTCACAATCTAAGCATTGTGGGATCCAGCCCCGTATCAGTTGGGCTTTGTGCTGACAGTGTGAAGCCTGCTTGGGATTCTCTCTCTCTCTCTCTCTCTCTCTCTCTTTCTCTCTCTTTCTCTCTCTTTCTCTCTATATCTCTCTGCTCCTCCCCAATTTGTCCTCTCTCTGACACTCTCTCTCTAAATACACATTAAAAAAGTAAATAAATAAAAGGAAGAAGCCCAGCTAAACAATGCACAAAATTTACATTGCTGTACCAAAATACATAATTTCTGGTTTCAGGTTAAGGTAATTTCATTATTGCTATTGCTGTTGTGTTTGCCAGTCATGTGATTTTTTTTTTCTGCAAAGAAGGAACCATAGGAGAGCTGGGATTTATATTTATAGCTCTAGGAAAATTACAATTACCCTAAAATCCTTTGAACATGCTCAATTTCATGGGTTTATGAGATATCTTCACAAAAATTTCTGGCAGGGAAATATTCACTTGCTGATATAGTCACCACGCTTGAAATTTTCCCTTCAAAGTTAGTCTTTGCGCTTATATCACATCTGTATACTCCCTAAGACCTATGATGGCTTAGTAAATACATCACTGAATGTGTAGTGACTTGGAGACCCACAGCAATAAGAGATAGATTAATCTGTGAGTCTACGGGAGATCTTCAGAGAAGGTGAGTTGAGAGTAAAGGAAGCAGGTCAAAAAGGAAAAGAAAAGCAGAAAGTAAAGGAATAGATGCGGATAACGGTGACAGTGGATAACACAAGCAAAGAAGGATATTTCATTGATATTCTTTAATATTCTCTTAACCCTAATTTCATGAATGCTCCTTAGCCACATGTAGCTGGAGGCTACCATATTGGAGAGTGCAGCTTTCAGAAAATTCCATCTAGTATAGAAAGTTCTGTGGCACGTAACTGGTTGAGAAAGTATAGAAGGGAGAAAAGGGCAAAGAAGTAATCTAAAGAAACCCAAAATGTATAGATTTGAAAAATATGTAAGGAAGGATCAATAAAAATATTCAGTAGAGGAGTCTAGTGGAATATGATATCAAGGAAATATAGGAAAGTAATAAAATCAAGAGTGTACTTTAGTGGTCAGCTTCCTCGAACATTTTTATTTGCTCCTTTAAAGACATGGTGGAAAATAACATTTCCAATGAAAATTGAAAAAAGCCTGGAAACAATATTTATGCTCCTGACTTTATATTCTATTAACATGCAAAGTTTGGCTTCTCATAGATCCTTACTTTAAAATTTGTAATTATTACAATAAATAGTTCACATTAACACTAAAATAGATATTCGAGACCCCTAAACCCAAACCCTCCAAAATTGTGTATGCTGCACACAAAATAATCGTTGCTGCAGCAAATGTTTCAAAAACTAAACTCAAGGCAATCCAAAGATGTGTGATGGAAATAGAGGGGGAGTTAAGTCAAGAAACAACAATTAAGGAAGTGTCTTAAACACCAACTCTATTTTTGTTTTCTCCAGCCTTTCCACTGTTCCCACCGTGTTAGTCACCAGCCCACAGTTTCCTTTCATGTCACTGAAGCAAGTTAAGTCAAAAAATAAAGAGTCATCTGTCTCCAAGCCTCCATTCTCTAAAAACAACTCACATGGCCCACTACTAAGGCAAGTCTAGTCATCCTCATTTTATTCAAGCACCTTTCACTGTCTGCTCAGAATAAACACCATTGGAAAAATTTACTACAGTAATCTTATGTGAGTCGTTTCCTGCTCCTTGAACTCAAAACGTTCCTTAAATATGTGAGAAGGGCAAACCCAGTCATCACACTCCACGGGACTTCACCGAATCCTCTGACAGTTTAGATAAACTGCTAAGCGGATGTTTATTAGAAGCATGCGTGCAAACGATACATTACAGGGAGGAAACTACTTGAAGCAGCTATTCTACCTGTAAACAAAGTTTGCCTAGATGGATCTTATTTTATTCCTAGAAAAATACCATGGGTTACATGGAACACTGAAGGATATGTCATCATAATTGTGTTTGGCTGACTCTGCATCTCGTATATCCGGGAATTCCTCTTCCCATAGATGTTGATTGTGGCCCAAGTAAAAACCTGACTACAAACTATGCGTTCTGCTGCTCCTAAAAATCACAACCCTTGACAAACCCATGTCATCAGCTGCAGTGATCATAGGAGATGAGTGAAACTGGTGTGTGTGTGTATATATGTGTATATGTGTTTATATGTATGTATATATATGTGTGTATATATGGATATGTGTACATACACACACACATATATACATGTACTCTCTCTCTATATATATATATACGTATAACCTATACAATACACACACATATGACATTTTAATGAACCTTTAATAGGTTCTCATAAATACTGTGCTTCTCGTTAACAGATCTCATTGTTTATTGTACCTGTCATCAGTGTTAAACCAAATAATAGCCAGAACTCACCTATGTTTTCAATAATAGTTTTAACACAATAATAGTATAACTCAATAGTATATTGAGTATAACTCAATATCTACATTTGTATGATACCTTAAACTATTTTGAGATTTATTATATTTTTATTATCAAGATTCTACTCAATGGAGGGGTGCCTGGGTGGCTCAGTTGGTTAGGCGTCCAACTTCAGCTCAGGTCATGATCTCACAGTCTGTGAGTCCGAGCCCTGGGGCTCTGTGCTGACAGCTCAGAGCCTGGAACCTGCTTCGGATTCTGTGTCTCCCCATCTCTCTGTTCCTCCCCTGCTTTCTCTCTCAAAAATAATAAATAAATATTTTTAAAAAGTTTAAAAGATTCTACTCAATGGAAAAACAGAATAAGTTCTGTTAAAAATCTTAATAATTCAATACCTTATTTTATAATCATCTGAAGAATAACATAGCTGAATAGAAACCATGGCCATAGAATCACATAGAGTCAGAATAAAAGTGGAAATCATGTTATATTGGACTTTGGGCATCCTCACATGAGTCTAGACATGACCCAAATTGTTCACCATAATACTACTGTTGTAGCATCATGCATACATTTAAAATTATTTAATTTCAAGGTTTCTTTTGTTAAAATTTACTCAATAAAACAATGCACAATAATAAGGCAATTTTTTAAGGTACTGTGAAGTGTTCGAGCTAAACAAAGTTTTCCTTTGTATCAATACCCAAAAGAAAAAAATAATCAAAGCGACTCGTATCATCAAAAGAAACAGGAAAGAAATATTCTTTTAAACACCTACTCACAGCTGTTACCATAAATTATTGTAGACTTATCATGTAAGATGGAAAAATAACAGTAAAACAACATAACTGTCTTGAGATTTATTTCCTTTCCCCTGGGAAGTAAGTGACCCTTACTTGACAGTAAAATTTTTTTCCCATTTTAGTGCAGGTGAAAATAAAAGAGGTTTTGATATTTGTATTGAGTTATCGTCATTCTATAATGATACTCTAAAATATATTTTCATATTATTTTCAAAAATTCTAGGATGCCTGGGTGGCTCAATTTTTAAGCATCTGACTTTGGCTCAGATCATGATCTCATGGTTTGTGTGTACGAATTCTACATCGTGTGAGCACGAATCTTGATTCGGGTAACAGGTGCCCTGCTTTGAGTGAGCCCCAATTCTTTCTCTCTCTCTCTCCATTACTCTTTCTCTCTCTTTGACCCTTGCTCACTTGTGCCCTCTCTCTCTTTCTCAAAAATAAATTCTAAATAATATATTATCAATAAAGATAAAATGTAACAATTTTGAAGTGACAAAGAAAAAAACTTTTTGGTTAAAATTAGATGTATATGCCACAAAGACCCCGGAGCCAAAACAATCTTGAAAAAGAAAAGCAAAGCTGGAGGTACCATAATTCCAGATTTCAAGTTATACTACAAAGACTTAGTAATAAAAACAGTATGATACTGGAATAAAAATAAACACATAGATCAATGGAGTAGAAGAGAAAGCCCAGAAATAAATCAGTAGTTATGTAGCCAATTAATCAACAAACAAGGCAAGAATATGCAGTGGGAAAAAGACGGTATCTTCAACAAATGAAGTTGGAAAAACGGAACCACTTTTGTACACCATACACAAAAATAAAGTGGATTAAAAACCTAAATGCGAGACCTCAAGCCTTAAAAATTCTAGAAGAGAAATCTAGAAGATTTCTCTGACATCGGCAACATTTTTCTGGATATATTTCCTGAGGCAAGGGGAATAAAAGCAAAAATAAAGTATTGGGATTAAATAAAAACATAAAAATTTTCTGCACAGTGAAGGAAGCCAACACAAACTAAAAGGCAACTTACCAAATGGGAGAACATATTAGCAAATGAAATACCTGATAAAGAGTATCTAAAACACGTAAAGAACTTACAAAATGCAACACCAAACAAACAATCCAATTTTTAAAAAAGGACAGAAGGGGCACCTGGGTGGCTCAGTTGGGTAAGCTTCCAACTCTCGATCTCACCTCAAGTCTTGATCTCAGGGTCTTGAGTTCGAGCTCCACGTTAGGCTCTAGGCTGGACATGAAGCCTGTTTAAAAAATAAATAAAAATGGGCAGAAGACATGAACAGACATTTCTCCAAAGAAGACATACAGATGGAAAACAGATACATAAAAAGATGCTCAACATCACTCATCATCAAGGAATTGCAAATCAAAATTAAAGTGAGAAATCACTTCACACCTATCAGAATGGCTAAAATCAAAATCTCGATAAACAGCAAGTGTCGATAAGGATGTGGAGGAAAAAGGACCCTTTTGCACTTTGGGTGGGACTGTAAACTGGTGCAGTCACCGTGGAAGACAGTACAGAGGTCCCTCAAGAAGTTAGAAATAAGAATGAGCCCCGATCCAGAGAACATACTACTGGATATTTACTAACACAGAAGAATACAAAAACACTAAATTGAAAGGATATATGCACCTCAATGTTTATTGCAGCATTATTTACAATAGCCAAACTATGGAAGCAGCCCAAGTGTCATCCATAGATGAATGGATAAAGACGTGGTGTGTGTACGTATATATATATTATTCAGCCATAAAAGAATGAAATCTTGCCATTTGCAACAACATGGATGGAGCTAGAGAATATAGTACTAAGTGAAATAAGTCAGAGAAGGACAAATACCATATGATTTCACTCATGTGGAATTTAAGAAACAAAACAAAGGGGGAAAAAAAAACCCCAAAACCAGATTCTTAACTATAGAGATGGTTTACCAGAGGAGAGGAAGGTGGAGGGATGGGTGAAAAAAGTGAAAAGGATTAAAGAATACACTTACCATGATGAGCACTGAGTGATGTATGGAATTGTTGAGTTACTATATTGTACACCTGGAGCTAATATAACACAGTATGTTAACTATCCTGGAATATACATACATACATATAGATAGATATAGATATAGATATAGATATAGATATAGATATAGATATAAATCTATTGGCACTGTTTCTCTAGAGAAACCTGATATATTACTCAGTCACACATTACACACAGAAATTGTTAGTACTCAATAGCTATTACATGAATAAAAGAACACAAATCAATTTTCTAAATCCTCTTAGGTTTTGTATACAGCAAAGCTGCAGAATCGTGCAAGGGTGTGACTAAGACACAGTACAATTACCAACCAAAATTTGATCTGAATAGTTTATTAACTTATTAAGCAGAATTTATGATCAAGTGTTTAATAAGTAAATAGTGATATTATACATTATGGTCCCTAAAATACTAGCATAGCAACTTGTACATATTACACAAACAATAAATATTTGTTGGTTTGAGTTGATGTTGCTTGAGTTAAAATGCCTCAGTTAATTCCATTTAGATCAAAGAGTTCTGTTTTGGAGAGGGTTATTTTTCCAGTTAAGGGGCATCAATGACAGCTTAATGGTACTGCATCGTGTCACGAGGATACCATGTTTTGACAATGACCTCAGTCATTGAACTCAGTAAGCTCTAGTTTCTTCTTATTCTGAAAGCTGCAGCATCAAGCTCTAAACACCCCCTACACCCAACAGGATGCTCTGCTCTGATTGGCAGGGTGAGTGGGAAGGTGGGCCTGCTGAGACTCTGACCACACTGATTACATTCTCCAGAGTTGTGGTAATGAAATTGGAAGCCACCTTTGTGAAGCAGAAAGCCTCAGAGTAATTACTATGTCCTGGAACCTTCCCTCTCGTTTGGAAAACAGAAATAAACAGTGCGTTTGCCTCATGAACCTACTGTATTCACCAGTATTGTTTATAGGGTGTACTTTGCCAGTTGACATTACTTTAGTAAAGTTATTATTATATGGTCAACACCTGCCCCATAAATATAGAATAGAGAAGTTATATTATATTTGTGTTTGGTGAAATGAAGTGTTACCCAAACTCTGATGTGGGGAAGACCTTCGGTGCTCTCTATATTTATGGGAGCTGCATACCACTTAACATATACCAAATTCGGTAAGCAAACATGCTTGACTCAAAGTTCAACTTTACATAATCTCTGTGACCGGAGATTGGGTCATTTGGTGTCTAATGTATAGTTTTAACTAAGTTAGGATTCTAAATAAGTTTTAAATTTTTAAATTTGCTTTTTAAGTTTTTACTGAGTAGCTGCAGGTTAAATAAAAGCAGGACTTGTACACTATGTTGATGGGTTTTTCACTTAAGATTTGCATAGGAAACCATCGGAAGTTTACTTCAATATTAGATAGTCCTTAAGAAGATATAATTATAAAGTACAGAGCCTTATCTTTTTCTAAAGCAGCATGATATAATGGTAAGAGAGAAACCGAAGCCAGAGAGATCTGGACTTGTATTTCAGCTGCTGTCTGCAGCTGTGTGTTCTTCGATAATTCATCTCAACTGTCCGAACTCTGATTTCATTATTTTAAAATACAGACCCTCTTCTGTAAGGCTGATTTAAGTATTTTGGGGTAATTTGTCTAAAGGGCCAGAATCTCTGATAGAGAAAACTATAAATATATATGTTGTTGTTGTGACTGCTTCTAGTACTTTAGTAAAATATTTTATTATCTAATCAGTATACTCCTAGCCATTTCTATTTGTATTATTGTGGAGATAGAAATAAAACTACTGTCATCACCAGCAACCACAAAAGCATTGTTGAATGTCTACTGTGTCCGCTTGTTGTTAGACAATAGGGCTGTGAGAAATGTAAGATGAACACAGCTTTCCAACCTCTTTCCTCATGTCTGGTTTCATTACTACTGAAAAGGAATCTGGTCAGGACCTTCTAGAAGAAGTTATGGCACTAGCATAAGGGGCCAAATATCTTAAATCAATTAACAATGATTTCTTCATTTCTCGGATGAGGAATTGAGCCCTACAGAAATAAAGTGAACTCATAAATAACTTGGATATATTTTTGAAAATATTTAACCCAGCTCCTTTCATGCTGTGTGGCTAAATTCCAAAGCACAAGGCAAATCTTCAACCTAGAGTTCCCATACATAAAGCATTGCCTTTATTGTCTACTTTCTTTGGATGGAAAAATAAGATATAATCTGGTGAAAATGTAGGGAATGCCTCTTGTGCCAAGGATACTGAAGATTCCACAATCTTTTGTCTCTTGGAAGATAAAGCAGGATAATATCCATTAAGGAACTCATTCTCCAGTGAGAAATATGGGCAAGTTACCAGTGTTTCCTGTTGAACTCAACATCCATTGTTCTGCTTCTTTAATTTAGGAAGAGCCCTTGCCATTATAAACACGCTGCAGTGAATATCCTTGCACATACATCTTGGCTCCCATGGGCAGGTGCATCTATAGAATGCGTTCCTGGAATAAAATAAGAAGGTCTGAGAAAATACATTTTTTAAAATTTTGATGGAGGGTACAAAATTTCTCTCCATTGGATTTTTCCCTTATTTACCTGGCTGCTAATAATACTTGGGAGTTTCCACCCATCAGGAGAACTGACCTACGGTTAGCCATGTTTTTATATGATGGAATATACTGCAACTATTTTAAAGAATTGAGGCAGTTTTATATAAAGTGAATAAATCTTGACATGTTAAGAAAATAGAGCAAAGATTAGAATGAGTATATTATTCTATCATTTTTTTTTATTATGGACCTTAGTTTAATTTCACCTTTTTAAATTGTGAAAAAGACATAACATTGGAATTTACCATCCTAGCCATTGTAAAGTTTAAAGTTCAGTAGTGTTGGGGCACCTGGGTGGCTCAATTGGTTAAGCGTCCAACACTTGGCTTTGGCTCAGGTCATGATCTCACGTTCTGTGAGTTCGAGCCCCACCTCCAGCTCTGCATTGGCAGTGCGGAGGCTGCTTGAGATTCTTTCTTCTTCTCTTCCCCTCCACCACTCACACTGTCTCTGTTTCTCTCAAATAAAATAAAATAAAATTTAAAGTTCAGCAATCTTAACTATATTTCCATTGTGAAACAGATTGCCAGAACTTTTTCATCTTGCAAATATATGTCTTCATATATATATGACATATATATATGATATATAATGTATGCATAAATATATGATCAGATACTTATATACATAATATATATATATATAATTTAGCCCCCACAGAAAATGCTTTTAAAAATAGAGCAAAGTATCATCTTAATTGGTTACTAAGAGAATATTATTATTCCTCCTGGAATATAATCACTCTTACCAGTTTAATATGTATTCGAGTGGTTATTTTAAATAAACTTTTAAATGTATATGTACAACTCTGTTTTCTCTTCAGATCGCATAAATCTTTCGCCTTTTAAATGTATATGTACATATAAAAGTAAAACTATGTATTCAATGATATTATTCTATTTTCTTTTTTTTTAACATTTTTATTTATTTTTGAGAGACAGAGAGAGACAGAGCATGAGCGGGGTAGGGGCAGAGAAAGGGAGACACAGAATCCGAAACGGGCTCCAGGCTCTGAGCCATCAGCACAGAGCCCAGCGTGGGGCTCAACCTCACGAACTGTGAGATCATGACCTGAGCCGAAGTTGGATGCTCAACTGACTGAGCCACCCAGGTGCCCCTATTTTCTTTTTAAAGATAGCTCACTTTTGCTGTTAGATTTGTGTCAGTAAATGGAACTGTACCTCATTCATTTTAGCTGTCAATCAAATATATGGTAATTCTTAATTGTATGTAATGCTCTCACTACCTTCTTTTCTTTTAACTATTTTTGGGTTTAATACACATATAAAAAAGTGAACTTACTGGTCAACCTTTCCAGTAAATCCTGAGAATAACTACTATCCTGACTTTTAAGAGCATAGATTAGTTTTGCGCTTTTTAATACTTCATGTGAATAGAATCATACATGACATTTTTGTGTGTGTGTGTGTTTAATTTTGTTCAGTATTGTGTTTGCAATCTTTATCTCCACTGTTGTGTATAGTGGTAGCTTTTTCATTCTCGTTGCCATATATCACATTGTAAGAATATACCACACTTCAGTTTTTATTTTTCTTTTGATGGGCATTTTAGGGCACTATAAATCATGCTGTTACGGACAGTCTCATTCATGGCTTTTGGTATACATATATACACATTTTGTTGGCTTTATACTTGAGAGTGAATTGTGTATTCAGAGTATAAGTAGACTTAGCAGATACCTGGCAAACATTTTCCAAAGCACATGTACTAATTTGCAGTCTGGTCTGTAGTTTATAAATAAATAACTTATTCACATCATTGTCACTTTTGGCATTTTTGATTATTTAAAAATTTTTTAAGCGTTTATTTATTTTTGAGAGAGAAAGAGAACATGAGCTGGGAGGAGCAGAGAGAGAGGGAGACAGAGAATCCAAAGCAGGCTCCAGGCTCTGAGTTGTCAGCACAGAGCCCAACGTGGGGCTTGAACCCATGAACCTTGAGATCATGACCTGAGCTGAAGTCAATTGGTTAGCTGACTGAGCCACCCAGGAACCCCTGATTATTTTTATTATGGGCACTTTGTAGGTATGCAGTGGTATCGCATTGTGACAGTCATATACACGCTATTATATGCATTGGCCATTTCCATGAATACGATGTAGAACTTGAATGGCTGCCCTCAGGGAACTAGAGCTTGAGTATCAGCTTTAGAGGGAATATTACTTTTTACTGAGTACTTTTGGTATTATTTGAAATTTTTACCATGCACGTGCATTACTTCTTTAAAGTGCTCTTTTATTTCATCTCCTTATTCTTTTTGTTTTTTTTTAACGGAAATTTTTTTATTTTTTATTTTTTATTTTTTTTAATAATAACTTATTGTCAAATTGGTTTCCATACAACACCCAGTGTTCAACCCAATAAGTGCCCTCCTCTGTGCCCATTACCCTCTCTTCCCCCTCCCACACCCCCCTCTCCTCTCAGTTTGTTCTTATTCTTTGAGAGTCTCTCATGTCATGTCTTCCTTCCTCTCTGTGACTTTTTTTCCCCCCTTCCTCTCTTCCCCTCCCCCCTGGTTTTCTGCTAGGTCTCCCAAAGCCTACCTATGCGTGGGAACATATGGCATCTGTCTTTTTCTGCCTGACTTATTTCACTTAGCATAATATTCTCCAGTTCCATCCATGAATGGATAAAGAAGATGTGGTATATATATATACAATGGAATACTACGCAGCAATGAGAAGGAATGAAATCCTTTTTCATTTTTAAGGGAATAGTTATATAAACTTAGAGTCCTATAGCCTCTAGTCTGCAGAGCAATTCAGTTTTGATCTCAGAGCCACCAGGAGTAAGACATTCATGTCCTTCATGAAAGTATAAAGCACTACATATTTTGCACAGATCTGGGAAATAGGAAACAGATCAAGAAATAAGATTAGAATCCTGGAGGAACGTGAAAAGTCATAGACCCAGGGCTTCTGCAATATCATTTCCAGTTCTTTCCTTTACCTGATTACAGATGCCATAAGATTTCACGTGTCTGCGCGTGTACACACACCCCCCCACTCCCACACACCATCTCCAGGCAGCCAGTCAAGAGTTGTGAAGGTGAATGTTTGTTTCTGTCTCCTCCACCCTGGACTATAGATTCATACTGATCAAAGGGAAGTCAAGGGAAAAGCCATTACACTGGAATATAGGGACTTGACCAGCAACTCACAGTTGTTAAGGGGTAGAGAATGCAATGGCAAGGTATAGACTTAAGCGTAATATGACAACAGTTTTATTTGTAATTACGTATGAATAGAATCACCCTAAATGACTCAACTGATTGATGAGTAGGATTTTGAGAGAACTGTATTGTTAGGAAAATCCATGCTTGGAAATTAGCTACCTGTGACTGCCCTGAGAACCTACAGGACCAAGGCTCACACCAGTCCTAAGAGCTGTCGTGTTGCACAGCCTTTAGCAGAGGGCCAGCATGTCCCTAGTGCTCTTGTGAGTGTGGCTGTGGAGATCTCTGGACAAAGGAGCACCTCTCTGTGGGCCAAAGCAATTAATTTGCGCCCCTAGCAGAAAAGTCTGGGCTTGCCATTACTCCTTTCTGCTTTTTAAATAGGAATATTTATTGTGCTGTTTGTTTTTCCAAACATTGTCTATTGTGTAAGATGGGAATGGTTACATTTATAATTAGAATTTTGTTGTAGTGTGAGGACTCACATCTGGATTTCATTAAGAGAAATCGTTTTACCCAGAGAGGCCCGCCTTGGGACAGGATGACTTAATGTATCTTTGGGTTGTGCCCTTTAGGGAGAGGATGAGTACAGTTTTATTGTAAATGAAATAATTATTACAGCTGAAATTACTCATCAAATTGTGTATATGTGTGTCTACTGGGCAGCTAAGAAATGAAATGCAAAGGACTAAATTTAACACTCTTATTTCTCTGCATTTTGTATATTAACAGCCAACTCCATCCTTTATCAGGGACCTTTTTGAGTGACCAGCATTATGCCTGTTCCCTGACCTTCCTTTTTTTTCTCTGTAGCTAGAGAATCTTGTGCCACAGTTATTGGCCCAGTGATGGCACAAAGCAAACATTTTTGGTATTTAGCATGCAGATGCTAAGGTGGAAAATAGCACATTCCTCTGAGTTCACTTAGCTTTGCTAATAACAGTCAAGAGCCTTGTGTGCCCAGAGTATTACCACCTCTTCTCACACGGAGAGATTGGACCTTTGGCACGACTACATGACCGACACAAAGAAAAAAGCAGAGCTGAGGAAAACCGGAGATAGAGTGACTCCCAAAGACACCGACGCCTGTGAAGCCTCCAAGTATCCCCTGAATTCTAACTTTCTACAATTCTACAGCAAAGCAAAAACTAATCAAATAGAGAAATCACGGGTAAGAGGCAAAGTACTTAAGTGAAGGAAACCTAACTGTGAATCAACCTGAATTGCCCGTGTTTGGTACTTTGTCGTGGGTATTTAGAAAATCATGATCATAATAGATCTTCAAATGCTTTATGTAAAGAAAGATGTTTTAGCTTGTCACGTCTTCATTATTTAAAGATGAACATTTATATAAGTAGGTATACGACTTCATATAATGCTTGATGTGTGGTTTTCAACCCAGTTTGTTTTTGGCCTATGAATCAAACACAATTTAAGGGAATGTCAAATAATTGCATAATAAATATTTAAAATGAAGAAAAAATAATATATTAAATATATTATTACTTTTTGAAAGGTTATGTATTTTGAGAGACAGAGAGAGAGGCAGAAAGAGAGGGAGGGGAGAGAAGGAATCCCAAGTAGTCTCCACACTATAAGTGCAAAGCCCGACACAGAGCTCAAACTCACAAATTGTGAGATCATGACCTGAGCCACAATCAAGGGTCAGACGCTTAACCAACTGAGCCGCCCAGGCAGTCTTATTACATTTTATCGAAATAGGCATTTACAGTAAAGTCATAAGTCTATTCTGTATTATGCATAATATACGGTTATGATTGTTACAGGTAAAATAGAAATATGTTCTTTTTACCTTACCAGGTATTTAACATGACCTAATAAGCTATGTAGAAAGAGGAACACTCAGGAAGAAATATACGTTCTGCTGCAAAAGCATAATTTTGTATTTTATTTAAGATTGAGTCTTACAATGATATTAAAAATGGTGCTTAATGGTAGGAGCCTAAAATGCATTCTTACTGTGTTAAGTCAGTTTAGCAAGTCAAAATAATTCAATACCTTGAATATATTGCATTTTTCAAATGACACATTGTGGACATAGATATCATGCCACCTTAATCATGGTTTGGAACATGAAGCCCTATAAAAGTCTGATACTTTTAATACGGCACTTTTTCCATTTTCTCAGCTGAAATGACAAAATGAGTCTTTGCAATTCATGTTTCGAAAGAATTATAATCCAGCAGCATCCTGTGCTCAGTTAACAGACTACCCCCAGAACAAACAGGTGTGAGAGGAAACCGAATGTGACTCATTATTTACCTGGACTTCAACAGACTGTGTTTTCCCTCACACACGGGCAAAATCAGATGTTATGTCGTAAAGCTGAATCATGTCACTACACTGTATTTCAAACTGCGTAGCTATATGACTACCCCGTGATAGAGTAGCAGAAAGTAAAGGATATGCTTTTTTTTTTTTTTTTTTTGTACTCTCTGATGGGAGGGAAGAAACTGCTTGTTTAAGCAGTGTAATTGGCAGATGTTAGGAGGATTTGCTTTTTTTTTTAAACATTTATTTATTTTTGAGAGACAGAAAGACACAGTGGGAGCAGGAGAGGGGCAGAGATAGAAAGGGAGACACAGAATCTGAAGCAGGCTCGAGGCTCTGAGCAAGCGGTCAGCACCGAGCCCGACATGGGGCTCCAACCCACGAACTGTGAAACCATGACCTGGGCTAACTCAGATACTCAACTGACTGAGCCACCCTGGTGCCTCTAGAATGATTTGCTTTATGATAAAAAACCATGAACTTCAACAATTGTAAGCTTACTTACTAACTTATCTAATATGATGAGATTATTTTCAGTACACTACTCATGTTTGCTGCGCTTGATTCATGAACTACATGAGGATATTTACCTATTACCTCATTAAGTTGTCCTTCATGAGGAGCCTATTCTATATGATGTAGGTTTTTTAAATGGATATTTCTTAAGAAATATGATAATTTATTATCTTTTTCTAATGATGAGTAGTTAAATAATTGGCTGTTCATTGCTCAGACATGGTAAAAATGTATATCGACCAAATTTGGGCTTTGGAAAAATATTTCGAATGTACATAGTTTGTGCTCTCTGTATACTGAAGATAATGTGGGGTGAGGTATTATTCGATGACACAGTTAAAACTAGCGCTATTCTATTTTACAACAGAGAGGCCAAAATTTAATGGAGTAAGATTGTATTTGGGGACTTTAAGCAAAATAAAATAAAGCTTTTTTTGTTTTGTTTTGTTTTGTTTTAGTCAGAAATTATACAAATTAATGATGCAAACCTTCTTGGAATATTCTTGCATGTGAATCAAAAGAGATGTTAGATAGCCCCTCTCCAAGATTTGAAAATAAAACTCTGCTTGGAAAGAGGTTAGATAAACTTTGGAGGACCCTTCAGGTTCTTGAGTCAGTGATTCTCTGCTGTAAGCAAATAAGACAGTATGGATTTGAAGTGAATATGTTTTAGCCAAGTCTTTCTAGAAGCCAAGCGAGTCATCTGGTTTTAATGAGGCCCCTTGGAATGCAAGAATTTTAATGTTTTGCTTGAGGGCACTTTAGTTTTAATTACTTGTATTTGACATGTGTTGAGCAGCAACTAGCAAGCACTAGTAATTAGCCAAAGACAGCATTTGGGCAGTGCTAGCCATATTTAGGTTCAAGGTTAAAATGAGAGCATCTTTCAGGTAGAATAAGGGTAAAGAACTATAATGAGAGGGCACTGGTATTTCCAGTGAAGCTTGAAAGAAGTCACAATAATCTAGGGTTAGCATGACCTTCTGTCCACTTTTTTGGTACAGAGTTAGTCTTTCCAAATATGTAAAAAAAAAAAAAAAGTTGAATCATGTAACTTAAATGAGAGGATTGTGAATATTTGATCATAACCAGATGTTTTCAATCTCCACTAACTGCAGACAAAAGGGCAGAGGATTAGATTGCATCAGTTAAGGACAGTTACTTCATTAAGGTGAAGAAATTAGTACCTAAACTTTTTCAAGTCTGAAGACCTGTTTTTTAGTATCACCATCAGTAGTGTAGGAGTAGTAGTGATGGTTTCAGTAACTTCTGTACAGAATACGGTGTAATACTCAAAAGATATTTAAAATAGGTTTCTGATTTTAAAATTGTTTCTATAGACAGTTGAAAAAATTAATATGAATATGAGAAATACTGTTTGCCGTATCTACAAAAATATCCATAATGGATTTTAAGGTCCCTTATTATTACTCTAAGAATTCTTTGAAGCTGCCTTCATCTCTGTGATATCTAATTATTGGAAATGAATCTGTTTAATGCCAATTTACTACTTAATCAAGAAGTCTTCATCATGCAAAACTATTTTAAGAACACACATGAAACTATATAAATATAAACAAATAACTGATAACTGAGAAACAATGAATATACAGTTGACCTTGAAAAACACTGACTTGAACTGCATGGTGTACTTTCACACAGATTTTTTTTTAAATATAGAACAGTACAGTACCATAAACATATTTTCTCTTCCTTATGATTTTCTTCCTTTTCTCATTCTTACTTTATTGTAAGAATTCAGCACATAATACATATATAAAATATGTGATAAATGACTTCTTATATTATCAGTAAAGCGTTTATAGGGGACAGTAGGCTAGTAACAATTAAGTTTTGTGGGAGTCAAAACTTATTTGTAGATTTTCGACTGTGCAGGGGGATTCATGCTTCTGACCTCCTTATTGTTCAAAGGTCAACTCTACTTCAAAGTATATTGGGTATATATCAGAAAATATTTATTCTTTGTTATGATAAGCCGGCATATGTACTGCTGGTCTGTATTAGAAGAAAATGTAGACTCTGTTAAGTCCCATGTAGACACAGTTCTAAATCTGTGTTTCTTAGACATGCAAGTGTCCTTTACCCTTTTTATTAGGTTAAAGTCCTTTTAAAAAAATGTTAACTTTTCTCCACTTTATATTAATCAGAAATGCTTAAATCAGGTAAACATGCTCTTAATAGGTTGTTTGAATCTCTTTCCTTATGCGTATCTTTATTTTATAATGAGAATTATGTTTTAAGCATATAAACTGTACCTATTTCTAGTTTTACTCATAAACATAAGAAAAAGAAAATGACTAGAAATATCAAGTGTATATCTATCATTACTATTGTAAAAATAAGTTGCTTATTGCACAGTGGTTATGTTCTGATAATAACAGCTAAAATGGAAAGGGAAATAGTCACACAAACTACAATAGCCGTATTCAAAACCAAGACGAACGTTCAAATTTCTTGTATTTTATGAACACGACGCAGTCAGTATTTATTGCATTTCCACCTATGGTCAGCACGATTTTCAGTTCTCATATGGGAGCACAAGAGAGAAAATGAGAATGGGTGGTGAATTGACATAAAGTATATGCAGTGAAACTATGTTCTTTGTCAGTTTCATCTACTTCCTCTAGCAAGGAACAATTTGGCTATGCTATTTGGCCATTTCTGTAACCTTTAGAAATGTGTATTAACATCGCAAATTAGATCATATTTTTTACATTGCTATATTAAGAGGGGTTGGCAAGTTATACACTATTTTCTTTTTTAGTCTAATCAGATCAGTTTCTTAGAGCTGTCTATGCAACTCCATTAGCAGGAGAATTCATAAATATCAGATTTCCTTTTCATGGGTGTTGACCAACTGGTCAGACTAGATATTTAGAACTGGCTGATTCTTCTTCGGTCATATAGGCAACAAGATCATTATGTTGGATTATTGAATATTGAACAGGAAAATTCAATACGATGCGTTAGTCTGATCCTTAGGGTTTCTAGGGAATACAGAAAATAAACAGAAAGAAAAAAAAATCTCTGTTAATCATACATTTATAAATTATTTCAGCACAATTATTTAAATATTTTCCTATCACCTTCAGCTCACAAACAACAGCTTCGTCTTACTAATAGTGAAAGCCAAACTTCCATGTTACTTCTGACATCAGCTTTTCTCTAATATGTACATCACATTCATCAGCAAATTCTGTCACCTACAGATTTGAATTTGAACATAAAATCCACTTATTCTCACAATCTCTATATTTACTGCCTTGTCAAGGTGTCACAATCTTTCACTTGAAGTATAGTAATACCCTCCTAATAAGTGAATAAAATGTACAGTCCCTATCTGGTCTGTAGGAAAATCACACTAGTGGTTGAGACAGAAAAAGTTAAAGTGGTATAAGATTATTTATGTGTGTGTGTATATTTATAAATAGAAATTTGTGTGTATATATTTATAAATATGCATGTTTATCAGGTGTGCATTTATTTTGAATATACGTAGCTTTACAAAATAAAGAATAAAGCAAAAAACCCTCTAATACCATGACAGTAATACATACAATTGAAGTATTCCGAAATACATATACCCCTCAGTGATTCTCCGTGCTTCCAGGATCTCTAGTGGTTCACTGTGTTCCTCCAAGTCCACAAAATGTGGTTATAAGAGCTTCTGAAGTCCAATAGCTAGACAGGCTTAAATATCAATCTTGAGTCCTATCTATGGTGGATCATATATACTGATTTTCATTCTGTGGAACAAAGTATATTATTTGATCTCACTAAGGTATAATCATCATTCCAATGGAAAGGATGCATATGCCAAACAATTTTATGTTTTTAATTTGTAATTTATAATACAAACTGAGGAAAACTGATAGGACTAAGAACTATAGGATGAATAATTATAGGGCTTATAATTGTGACTGAGTATGAATGCATCAGATTTGTTATGCATTCAAAGGTGGTGGATGGCATTTTCACCCAGTTGTTTATTAATGTATCCTTGTTTCTAGGCACTGTTCTTAGTCCAGGAATCCAATAATGAGTAACACAGAGCCTCCAACTCAGAGTCCACACCTCACTTTCCATAATGTATCAAGAAATATGGTCCTTGCTATATACCTGTGTTTTTTTTCTTTATTTGAAAGAATATAGATAACAACTGCCTTATTTGTCTTTCCTTAAAATGATATAAAACATTGTGTCTTATGTAGAGATATAAAACAATAAATTATTAGACCCAATTAGCTTATGAAATTCTTGTTTGTGTGCTACATTTGTAATTTCTACCAAACATTTGTGTTTGTATTAGTGCCATTAAATGTAATGTTTATTTTACTCAGGAAACATCAGTGAATTCTTGAGACAAGACATTCTATAATAAGTTAACTGTGGTTTTCCATAGGATTTTCCCTTCATCTGTCCAATATTATTTAAAAATCAGTTTTTGTAAAATAAGTCAACTGGTTTTTATTGTAATGTATATTTATTATTAGTAAATTGCTGATTGCCACTTTATATGCAACCTGCTCAGTACTGAGTTTATATTTACCAGTTAAATAACCACTTGGGTGACTGAAGTCATGTCTCCTTCATCTTCTTATAGTTGGCCATAGGTGTAGGCGTGTGTCTGGGCCACTCGCCCAACTGTACTGGTGGTTCCCTTTCATTTCCTTTCCCTGATTCAGCAGCCAGCATGAGTGACAGGATGGTCACCAATCTTCTAGACAAAAAATAGCTTGACAAGAGTTAGTGTTTCCACTGTGTTAGTCATATGGGAGTCCTCTCTGTGGTCAGTACCTGTATGGAAAAAGAATGAAAATTGTGTTTTCACTGATAACATTCCTTCAAGTATATTTTGTTTCAAAGAAAAACAAACCGCGAAGATGATTCCAGTCAGACATCCAAATGTTTCCTCTGAGTCACAGACCCGCTACCACAGACTGAGGTAAGGGATTCCCTAAGTAGGTATCTCGGTTTTCTATCGACCCTAAAAGCTCTTAGATACAGATTTGAGTGGGCAAGTTTTATTTAGCTTGCTGACTTTTAAATTTCATTCAGAGACTTTTTTTTTTACTACTCTGTGCAAAGCTAAGAGCTAGTTCTATAATACACAGAAAGTGTAGTAAAGAAGAGTTCCCCACAATAAGATAGTTTATAGGAATATCAAATGAATGTAAGAAAATTGAAAACTAGTTACATGATTAGACAGATTATAATTAGCATCTTAAAAGAATGTTTGGGGGATTCGCAGGAAAAAGGGATCACATCTTTTTGGAAATACCGTGAAGGCTTCATACAAATAGTAACAATGATTTTCCATTTGTGAAGTTGTAGAATTTTCATGCTTAAGAAGAGAGTGAGTTTTTAGGGAGAAGGAACATCATGAGCCCTTCTGGAAGGTAAATGATCCAGTCGGATTGTCCTCTTGGATGCAGTGAATTATTAGCATTAAAGGCTAAACAGTAAGTTGGCTTTAGTTTTGGGTGCCAATTTGAGCAGACTGCATTTAATGTGGTAGCTAATTTATTTTTATTTTTATTTTTTAGTGTAATAACATGATCTAAGTGTGATTTAGAAAACTAATCTGAATTTTTCATTAGAATAACATGGCTTCAGGAAAGACTATGGAAATGAGATCAGTGAGGAGATAGCAGGAAAAGGAGGTTACAGTATAAGGTAGAGAAAAAGGAACAAGAAAGGAAGAGTTGACCAAGTAGGAATTATACGATTAACCAATTATGAGAGACATTTGATAGAAGACACTAATAATTTTTATTATTTTGACTTGGGCCTAGTAAACCCAATTGTTTTTAACAGATTGAGGGAAATGTGAGTAGCCTTGGCTTTCACCCTGCAGGGCTTGAATTCCCAGTTACTTCTCTAAGTAGTTTATGTAGTAGACAGTTCAAAATAGGGAGTAGGAATTCCAGGGGAAATTGGAAATGATTCAGTTGGAGATAATTATGACAGTTGCTAAATGACAAAATTGATGGTCTTTATTTTTGTTACAGTGCTATACTGTATTCAGTGTGTGGTATGATTAGCCTTGTGGTACATTTTCCAGTGACTTCATCTTGATTTTTGCCTTACTCATGGGTTCTAGCTGAAAATGCTTGGTGTGCTGTGGCTGGTAGAGATTGTCACATTGTCTGTATCTACTTATTCTTTCCTTCTTTACTCAACCAATAGTAATTGATGTTATGTGTGCAACGAGGTACCAATTACAGTCACATACAACGATGAATGAAATCAAGTTCTTGAAGCACCTGGGTGGCTCAGTCAGTTAAATGTCTGACTCTTGATTTTGGCTCAGGTCGTGATCTCATGGTTCATGGGAATGAGCCGCATATTGGGCTCTGTGCTGACAGAGCGGAGTCTGCTTGGGATTCTCTTTTTCTTCTCTCTCTCTCCTCTCCCCTGCTTGCACTTCCTCTCTCTCTTTCAAAATAGATAAACAAACTTAAAAGGAGAAATCGAGTTCTTGCCCTCACAGAACTAAATTTCGGGAGCAGAGTAGAAAGTCAAGTCTGGTTTTAGAATCATCAGTTCATAATTTCTATTACATTGATGAATTTGTGGTCAAGGCTCACTTAGAAATCAGTTAGCAAATATGTTTACTAAAAAATATCCAAGAAGCATTTAGCAAGTGGATATGAGAAAAAGAAAATTATTTAGGAGTCTGTATTCATGAGAAATAAAATCATACTTTGGCAATAAATGCCCTTCTGTGGAAAGTCATCTTTTTCAGTTTGGCATAAAAAACAGTTTGGACTGTGTTACTTGTTTATAATAGAAAGGAAGTTTTATACTATTTAAATCATATTTCTGATTCTTGAACTTAAATGCTACTGTCTAAATTTGTTTTAATATGTCACATTAGATTTATTTCATTTGAAATGTGGAGGCTGACTTTCATGTTGCCACATATTTATTTGTACTTTTTTATTTCTTTTGTTTGGTTTGGTTTGCTTTGCTTTTCTTCTCTGCTTTTCTTCTCCTTTTTTTTAGATTTTAAACAAATCGTGATTTTAAATGAATTTAAATGGCTTTTTTTAAAGATTTTAAATGAACTGAGATTCTATGTCTGCATAGAATATAAATATATATATAATTAGTCATCTTGTCATTATGGCCCTAATGATAGCTACCCTTAATGTTTAATTTAATTCGTCACAGTCTTGGTGGACAACAATAATTGGATGAGCTATAGAAATAGGCACTTCTTTTAATTTTTTTCCATTTAGCTTTTATTTATTTATTTATTTTTTATTTTATAACAGTTTATTTTCAAATTGGTTTACATATAACATCCAGTGTTCATCCCAACATGTACCCTTTTTAATGCCCGTCACCCCCTCTCCCCCCTCCCTCACCCCCCTCATCCTCAGTTTGTTCTTAGTCTTTGAGAGTCTCTTATGTTTTATCTCCCTCCCTCTCTGTGTCTTTTTTTTCTTTCCCCTCTTCCCCTCCCCCTGGTTTTTGCTTAGTCTCACAAAGTCCACCTATTCGTGGAAACATACGGCATCTGTCTTTTTCTGACTGACTTATTTCACTTAACATAATACCCTCCAGTTCCATCCATGTTGCTACACATGGCCAGATTTCATTTTTTCTCATCGCCACGTAGTAGTCCATTGTATATATGTACCACATCTTCTTTATCCACTAGTCAGTTGATGGGCACTTGGTCTCTTTCCATGATTTGGCTATTGTCGAAAGGACTGCTATGAACATCGGGGTACACGTGCCCCTATGCGTCAGCAGTCCTGTATCTCTTGGGTAGATTCCTAACAGTGCTATTGCTGGGTCATAGGGTAGCTCTATTTTCATTTTTTTGAGGAACCTCCACACCGTTTTCCAGAGTGGCTGCACCAGTTTGCATTCCCACCAACAGTGTAGGAGGGTGCCTGCTTCTCCACATCCCCGCCAGCATCTATAGTTTCCTGATTTGTTCATTTTAGCCACTCTGACTGGTGTGAGGTGGTATCTCAGTGTGGTTTTGATTTGTATTTCCCTGATGCTGAGTGACATTGAGCATAGTTTCATGTGTCTGTTGGCCATCTGAATGTCCTCTTTGGAGAAGTGTCTATTCATATCTTCTGCCCAAGAAATAGGCACTTCTTAACTGCTTAATTACATTTCACCGAGTAAGACTAGTTCTATCAAGTTTTGTTACCTGCAGTGCTGACACCTTGTTATCATTGGCAATGTTCCAAGCCTCCAGGTATGAGGTATGCTTCTGCAGTTTTAAGACTCTAAAACTATTGTTAAAAACAGAGCTTTTGAAAACCTTTTCTTAATCCAAGAAATCCATTTCACCTTAAATAATGTATACCTATGTACATGACTTGTTGATATTAATGTTTAGTTTCCTCTGTATTGTAGTTAAGGAAAAAGAAAAATTAGTAACAATAACATTAGCAATAATAAAGTATTGTTTTAGTATGCCACTTCTACCTGGAAAATAACAGATTAGACAGCATGACATGACATTACATTTCTGTTTTCTACTTTGTCACTTTTGCCTTTCTGAATTATCTACGATTATGTACCTATAAGAAAACATTTGGAAATTAAGAACTTTAAGGACACTACTAACAGCATTAAGAAAGACAAAAGACATGTAGCTCTTGCCGTTGTGTTACTTTTAAGGCTTATTTGGGGGATTAAGGTTTACCAGTACCTCTCTATCTTCTCTGTAACTTTCAGAGATGAGATTGTTTAGAAACTATCACTATCTCGGTGAGAGTTTTATAAGGTATAATGTCTAAACAAGGATTTCTGAGGGATCACATCACTGCTATTTAAGTAGCAGAAAAAATTTCCATTAACTTGGATTATTAGAGCAATTCAAAATAGGTACAGAGCATCATTTCTCTGTAAATTTCTTGAGTAATATCTATAATTAAGTATCTGCAAGTATTTTGTGTACACATAACATTATTTTATGCTCTAACTAGTTCCTTATGAAAAGATCAAAGTTTTTGAAAATATAATGGCTTCTTTTTACTGGACTTACTTTTATCCTCCTCTCTTTCTACTTTTTCCATTGGGGATACACTCTCCAAAGTTGCTTAAAAAGAAAGAAAACACCTTTAGATCTTTGGGTTTCCTTACTCAGCCAAGGAAAACATTGAATATGAACATCAAATGCTCCAGTAACCTTTCTGTGATTTGTCATTAAACTATTTTCCTTCCTTTGAATTTTCTTTTAAATGGTATGTAAGTCTATACAAGACCATGGTACCACAAAAGTCAGAAATTTGCTTGAAATTAAATTTTTATTAATTTGGTTCATTTTTTTAATTGGAGTTTGAACTTTGATGGTTCAAATAATATACAATAGTAGTGCTCATGTGTCATAAAAATTACAGAACTTATAAAGGAAATAGTAATAAAGTTTTTGATAGAGTCTTCAAATGTTTATCTACAAAAGTATATATAAGGATGCAAACATATAGCTGAAAACACTCATAATTTATTAAAACAACTTTCTTTGGAATTGATATTTTATATCCTTTTTAAGAAGATATTACATTAAAAATGCTGCTTTTAAAATACTATCTGTATAGCATATTTTAAAATAGAGGTTAGGAGTTCACAAATTGTTAATCATCTATAAAACCGAAAGAATATAATCTTCCAGAAAGTAAACATATTTTCTTTTTACTGATTAATTAAGGATTTTGAGTAGAAATCTTTATTTAGCTAGTATATTTGGCATCTAATGTACTAAATCCATTTGTAGGTTTGAAGAAGAAAAGATAAATTAGGTCATTGATTCTGTCTTGGAAATGTTCATTCAAGCTTTAGGGGGGAAAAAGTTATATTATTTCAAGAAATAAATGGCAACTTTTCCCTGAATAAATGTTCATGGACACAAAAATGTTTATGGATGTAGTAAGTACTCTTCTACTCTGTTATTTATTTTTGTCTGTATGATTTCACTAGCACTATCAAATTGAGTTAATGCTTTATACATAAAATAATTATTATATTTAAATTTTGTGTTATAAATCTTTTATCAGATTCAGTTCTGCAGCACTTCAATATTTAGCGGTAATAGGAAGGAAATTCAACTCCAGGGCCTAGATACCAACTAAGTTAAAAACAGTGTCATTAAAAATGGCAGGAATTAGGCAAATGAAAGACTGTGCAATTCATCTTTTATTTTCTTCTTTCAGTATGTATACACTTGTCACATTACTGGTAGGTAAAGCTAGAGTTCAATTATCCAACTTTTTATTAATATGTTTTATATTATAAAGATTGATATTATAATCATTAGAGATAGTCACAAAAGTAAATATCTTTATAGATATAGACATCTCAGTGTAATAATATATTTTGAGATGTGTTCTAACACAATATTTTGTTAACCCACATAGCAAACAGTTTTTACAAAGTAATAGGTAGAAGACTATTATGATCAAATCCATGCCCCCTCCCTCCTGCAGATTACAGATTTTTAAAAAAAAAATTTTTTAATGTTTATTTATTTTTGAGAGACAGAGAGACAGAGCGTGAGCGGGGGAAGGGCAGAGAGAGAGGCAGACACAGAATCCGAAGCAGGCTCCAGGCTCTGAGCCATCAGCACAGAACCTGATGTGGGGTTCGAACTCACAGACTGTAAGATCATGACCTGAGCTGAAGTCAGCTGCTTAACCAACTGAGCCACCCAGGCGCCCCTACAGATTTTCATTATAGCCATTTGTCTCTGATGTGGCTAAAGCAAACTAAGGCTGAAAAGAAGTATGTGCTCAGCAAAGATATAGGACGGTTTTCTTTTATGGGGGCGTGGACTGGTAATCGTACCTCCAATTCTCTGACTCTTCTTTGAGAGCTGAATACCAAATTAAAAATTATATATTGTGTGCTCTATACTTCCTTTTAGGAGGTATATTTTAGTTTAAATAAAGTATCAAAGGCAAATATTTAAGTCTCATCATCGGGGAAATACAAATCAAAGCCACACTGAGATACCACCTCACGTCTGTCAGAGTGGCTAAAATGAACAAATCAGGAAACTATAGATTCTGGTGAGGATGTGGAGAGGGAACCCTCTTGCACTGTAGGTTGGAATGCAAACTGGTGCATCTGCTCTGGAAAACAGTGTGGGAGTTCCTCAAAAAATTAAAAATAGAACTACCCTATGATCCAACAATAGTACTGCTGGGAATTTACCCATGTGATACAGAAGTGCTGATGTATAGGGATACATGTACCCCCATGTTTATAGCAGTGCTTTCAACAGTAGCCAAAGTATGGAAAGAGCCATCAACGTCCATCAACTGATGAATGGATAAAGAAGATGTGGTTTATATATACAATGGAATACTACTTGGCAACGAGAAAGAATGAAATCTGACTATTTGCAGCAACATAGATGGAATTGGGGGATATTATGCTAAGTGAAATAAGTCAGTCAGAGAAAGACAGAGTACCATATGTTTTCACTCATAAGTGGATCTTGAGAAACTTAACAAAAGACCATGGGGGAGGGAAAGGGGGAAAAAAAAAGTTACCAACATAGAGGGAGGGAGGCAAACCATAAGAGACTCTTAAATACAGTGGACAAACTGAGGGTTGATGGGGAGTGGGGAGAACAGGGGAAATGGGGGATGGGTATTGAGGAGGGCACTTGTTGGGATGAGCACTGGATGTGGTATAGAAACCAATTTGAGGGGCCTCTGGATGGCTTAGTCGGTTGAGTGTCCGACTTAGGCTCAGGTCATGATCTTGCTTATGGGTTCGAGCCCCACGTGGGGCTCTGTGCTGACAGCTTGGACCTGCTGTGTCTCCCCCTCTCTCTGACCCTCTCATGCTCACAATCTGTCTGTCTCTCTCTCTCTGTCAAAATAAATAAGCATAAAAAATTTAAAAAAGAAACCAATTTGATAATGAATTATACTAAAAAAAATAAATATCATCATGAAAAAACAATTGCCCACCTTATTTGGGTATTAAAAAGACTCAAAAGAGTTCACTGCATAGTCTATTCTTTTGGTGATTTTTTAACTTAATGAACACAAACTTGTCATTATTTTGCCTTTTTTTAAAAATTTTTTAATGTTTGTTTAGTTTTGAGAGAGACAGAATGTGAGCGGGGGAGGGACAGAGAGAGAGGGAGACACAGAATCTGAAGCAGGCTCCAGACTCTGAGCAGTCAGCACAGAGACTGATGGGGGGCTTGAACTCATGAACCATGAGATCATGACCTGAGCTGAAGTCGGGCACCTAACTGACTGAGCCACCCAGATGCCTCTCATTATTTTGCCTTTATATTGCCATTGAATACCTGAAGATTAAGGATGGTTTTTTTCTTTACATTAGCAGTTCTTTAGCAACAGTGTCCCCAAGCCACACACACTTTTTGGAGAACTGATTGTGTTAGGATATAGCATAAATTATCTCAGATTTTGTATTTTTCAATTCTAAAATGTCCATTGGTTCTTTTTAATTGCTTTCATTTCTCTTTTGAGATTTCTTTTTATTTTAATTACAAGCGCATTTTCCTTTGTGTCCACGAACAAAATTATAACAGCTGCTTTATAATTCTTGTCCACTAATTTCAACATCTGGATCATCTCAAATCAGTCGCAGTTTCTCTTGCATACAGGTCAAATTTTTTACTGTGTCCTGGGCATTGCGAAGGAGAATATTGTAGAGATTCCAATTGGGGTTATAGTCTTAAAAAGATGATTGGTTTTTGTTTGTGTTAGTACTCCCTTAACTACACTGAATTCAAACTCAAAAATACCTTTCCTGGGTGGGAAGTCTTGGAAATCTAAAAGTTTCATTCTTTTAGCCCTGCCTGGGCTGTGTTGTGTAGTGTCTGGCATATACACGCATCAGGCAGGCGTTAGCCAGAGATTCAGACAGAACTCATGTGCAGAATTTGAGACCTTTTAAATACAGATCTCACCTTTTTGGATTTCCTTTCCTTTTGCTTGCTGTGATACCCCCAAACACATTCCTATGGTTCTTCAAGGCTGTAAGTTTTAATCTGAGTTCTTGTCACTTCACAGGTCAGAACCTGGGGCCTACTTTCAGGTAAAAGCCCCCTCTCCCCCACCAAAATGGGAAACTCATCCAGCGACATCTGCATTTTCCAAATGGTGACTCCTCCGTGTTTTCTGCCTGGTTCTGGTTATTCTCTAGTGCTTCCAGAAAATTGCTCATTGTATTTATTTATCCCTCGGCGATTATAATTGTCTGTGGGCGGAGAGTTCTGATAGAAGCCACTCTACCATTGCTGGAAGCAGAATATCGTCCCAAAATTTTCATATCCAATTCTCTAACAAATTTATCTCTAGCAGAGAAGAGTTGTTTCATTAATTTTCATGACATATATGTATCTCTTTTAAGAATGATACTGCTCAGAGTGCCTGGTGGCTCAGTGGTTGAGCATCCAACTCTTGATTTCAGCTCAGGTCTTGATCTCACAATCATGAGATTGAACCTAATGTTGGGCTCCATGCTGGACAAGAAACTTGCTTAAGATTCTCTCTTTCTCTCTCTCCATCTGCTCCTCCCCCACTGGTTCTCCCTCTCTCTCTCTCAAAAAAAAAAAAAAAGATACTGTTCAAAATATCTTCAAACTACTGCACAGTACTATGAAGAGGAAATATGTTTTATTCCTCATAATTACTGTTAAAAATATCTGTATCCTCTAACAGTATGCAATTACTATTTATATTTGCTGAATTTCATGCAACCGCGTCCACATAACACACTGCTGATGAGGGGCACCTGGGTGGCTCAGTCACTTAGGCATATGACTCTTGGTTTTGGCTCAGGTCATAAACTCATGGTTTGTGGGATTGAGCCCGTATTGGGCTCTGTGCTGACAGTGCAGAGCCAGCTTGGGATTCTCTCTCTCCCCTCTCTCTGCCTCTCCTCCCCCAGATTCTCTCTCAAAATAAATAAACATTAAAAAAGATTTTTTTTAAATACAGCAAAGATGTGCCCATTTTAGCACTAAAATCTAAAATACACATATAAAAATATGTATTCTAACATATATTTAAAATCACTTCGAAGGTAGATTATATTTTTACATCATAACATCAAAATGTGTCTTTTGTTTTAAAGTTCCATGTTGTTTTATAAAAATGGCAGCATTTTTGGATATCTTTTTGGCACATACAATAATGGTGTGACAATTGATGATGTCTTTGATTTTAGGAAATAATTTAAATAATTTAAATCTTCCATATATTCATGTAATATTGAGAGAATTACAAACTATCGTAGAAAACTTTCCCTTTTAGACTTAAAAAAATACATACTTTAATAATGATGTACCAAAGTTAGTATGTACTTCATTTACCTTACTGTAACTTTTAAAAATATGTTCCATAACAAAAGAATGCAGATAGAAGTGTTATTTTTTTTTCTATTTGCCATCATGAATGTGTCTGTTTGTGTGGTGTGAAAACAGAGGACCATAAACATTAAGTAGTAAAATGGCATCTTCTAGTGTGACAGAAACTAACACTATGCTACAAATATGACACATGAGGGAAAGATCATTTTCATGTGAGTTCTAAAGTGAGACACAGACAACCCCATTTTTTCCTGATATAGGAATTTTCAGCTGTAAAAATTAATGACAAAGAAAAGCTTCAACAAATAGATAAAAGAAATGTGTTTTTGAAACTAGGCATTTTGCCAATTGTGATTACTGTCTAATTCCACAAATATCTTTGGAAGTCAAGCCTGTTCAATGAACTTGACAAAATTACCAGAATTGTGAAATATTTTATAGAAACAACATCCTGGGATCCCTGGAGACATTCTCATCTTAAGGCTTGTAGAGCGGCCAAATCCAGTTAAAACATTCTCTGTTCACATTTTCTTCGTTTTAACATTAGAAGGACATTATCACTGGACTCTATAGATCCGAAGCAGTTATCTTAGTTATTTACGTTTCCCAGTTATGTGTCGGAGAGAGAGGTCGAACTATTGATGTCCTTTTGGAAGAATAGATGAGTCTATCAGACAGGGCATGAGGAAAGGAAAGAAATGTATGAGATTAAAGATTAACACAAACTAAAGAAGATTATAGATATGTCACTGTGTCAATAAAAATTAGGGCTGGATATCAAGAAATTAACCACCTTGCAAAGTAATTGGTAAACTCTAGCATGGGGTCCATGTTTCAGCGGATTATTTCCTGTCAAATCATTTGAATCCTTTTGTACTTGTAGATTGTACTTTTTTCCTTATATGTGAGATAGATACACACGTAGGTATTTTATAACATTTGATATGCCTTGTTTTTCAGTATAAAGTTATGCTTTTATTGAGAAAATACTTTTTCGGCATCTTGGTGTCTCATTCGATTGAGCATCGGACTCTTGATTTCAGCTCAGTTCATGATCTCAAGGGAGAGGGATCAAGCCATGCTTAGGGCTCTACACTGAGCATGGAGCCTGCTTGGGAGTCTCTTTCTCCCTTTGACCCTCTCCGCTGGTTGCGCGTGCACACACACACACACTCTGTCTCTCTAAAATAAAAAAAAGAAAAAAAAACTTGTTAATACATTTAGATAAATTGCTACTTAGTTTGATTTATATTCTTTTTTTTCTGGTATAGATTGCTCTCACATTAGGTTGTATGTTCCTCTAGGCGAGGCGCTGTGATGTGTCCCCATCATTGTAAGATCCGAACTACGCATTCAAAACTGAGTTAGCTCTACCTAGAAGTCCTCTGGTATCCTAGGTTCTTTCAGCATTATTCCTAATTAGGGAACATTTAAGGAGTCCTAGCCTAACGACTGAGCAGTAGATGAAGCAGATGGCCACACATCATATGTCTCACACTGGTGTGATTTCAGCTTTACTAACTCATTTCCAGGCTTTTCTCCTGCTTGGCATCTCAAAATTGAAATACGGGTGGAAAAATTTTTTGGAAACCCTTTTTACTGGGCTTAGCCTTGCCATCACAGAGTCCTTTCATTCAGTCAACAAGTATTTACTGAATAGGTTTTATGTGCCACACGCTGTTCCAAGGGTTTCCTGCACATGCCTAAAGCAAACACTGATTATTTCTCTTATACAATTTACCTTGAAGCAGGAGGTGGATAGGAAGATGGTTAACAGTAAACAGAAAAAGAGAAAAAAAAAGCCAGAGTAAGGGATATCTCAAGTAAAGCATACTGCGAGAGTTGTGCCTTGAGTTTTAAAGAAAGCGATCACTGAGAACGTATCTCTGAGCAAGGAAACGAAGTAGACTTGGAGAATATTGTTCTTCACAAAAGGAGACAGGCTTGAGAGCATTTCTCACATTTGCAGAGTGAGGAGGCCAGGAGCTGGAGCAATCTGAATGCAGGAGGGAGTGACATAAGATGGGGTCAGAAAGATAGGAGAGGGGTGAGTCCAGGCAAGGCGTGGGCCCTGACACAGTTTTATTTTCATTCTGTGGGGAAAAGGGAGCCAAGGTAGGGTTCTATTCAAATATTCCAAGTATTTACTAGTCCCTATCTTTATTTTTCTTATTAATAGAAGTGTGTTGAAATACTTCACTCTAATAGTAGATTTGTCTCTTTTCCCTGTAGTCTTACAAATTCTGCTTTAAATATTTTATTAGGTGAATACAAGAACTGTCATATATCTCTGGTGAATTCAACATTCAAAAAAAATATCATAGAGAGTTATTTCTAATAAAGCCATTTTAGTGTTCTAAAATCTAAAATCTTTTATCTGAGAGTGATATATAGCTATTACAGTTTCTTTTGGCTACTATTTTTTGTTTTTTTGTTTTGTTTGTTTTTCTTTTTCTACTTTATTGCTTCTAACTTTTCCTAACTATTCATGGTGGTATCTCCGAGAAGAAACAGATAGCTTAGTGTTTATTTCTTTCTTTATTTTCTTTATTCCTTTTACAATCTAATCTGATAATCTCTGTCTCTACAGAGACACCTTTTTTCACATTTGCAGTTATTGTGATTTTTAGATCTCCCACATCTTTATGCTGTTTCGTTATTATCTTTTTTAATTTTATGAGTTGATTAATTTTTTGTTATTAGCTTAAAACTTTATTCATTTCATATACTGATTTGAGAATTACAAACATATTTTCCGTGTTTAAAGCTTATTTTTTAACATTTAGCATGCTTATTAAATTAATAGTCAATGAGCAGCTTAGTTCCCACTGTAAAGCACCAGGAAAAAATATTTTCAAATTTAGCTAGCATACATTGGAACTTAGGAAATCACACTTTGACCCTTTTGCTGTTACATTGTCTAGTTCTCTAGTTTTTGTCTTTTTGTTTGGTGGAAGCCTGATATAGCAGTGGAAGGAACATCCTGAGGCAGTGTCCCAAGTTCTTGAGGGGAGAATGGAAAAGACAAGAGCTGGAGGCAAGGATGGTGTTAAATCGGTTATACCTTGGAAGTCTGAAGACACAACAACCCAACCTTGTGGCTTCCAAGACCCTGGGGCTAAAAGACCAAGAGCCACAGGTGCCAAGTCACAGGTTCAGAGTTCACCTCTTCCCCCTCAGCCCCAGGGTAACCTCTGGACTCATTATAAGGCCTTTGCATTGTACTTATAGCCCCCACACTGCTCCACAGAGAAAGGCTGCCGTGACAGTTTTGGTACAAACCTAGTAGGGTCAAAAATCCCTCCTTCCAACCTATAGGTGGAGTCCCCCAAATGACAGAAAGCAGATTCCCTTAGAGAACACCCTGTCCTAGAGCCAAGACCTTGCTTACACAAGAGGAAAGGACCCTTGTAGCCTTAGGGCAATTGCCAGCTCCGGGCTTGCCCCCTCTCGCATCCTGAGAATGTACTGTCTTTAATAAACTTTGTGCTTGCTACTGGGCTTCTGGGCATCTTTATTCCAGGACAGATCCTCACCTAAACTGTTCAATGGGGAATCCAAGACCTCTATCCACACAACTCAGACTCTCCTAATGGAAACATTTCTTACAAAAGTGAATCCAAACTAAAACATTATTATAAATGTTATTCATGTTTCACAATAACATTATTTTATAGAGACAGTATTTTTAGGATCTACGTACTTGTTTCACAATTTCTTTGCTCATTGTTTCATTTTGCAATGCTTACTTTCTTTGTGGAGGAGTGATTTTTCTTCTTCCTACAGTGTATCTTTTGGAAATTTCCATGATGACAGACTATTATTGGTAAACTTTTCTCTTTTGAACTAGATTTCTCCCTCATTCTGGTTAGTTTGGCTGCACATATAATTCCAGGTCGATAGTTCTCCTTATTCCTGAAGGTTTTGAAGGTATCAGTTCACGGTTGTCACTTCCGTTTTTGTGTTGAGAAGTGGCTGTTAAGCACACCGTGTCCGCGGATGTCATTTTATTACTACTGTTTGGTATATGTTGTACTTTCATCTATACATTTGTGGAGGCTTTTATCTGTCCTTGGGAATTTTTTAGTGCTCCACTTTCTTTTTGCTCTCTTCTTTTCTTGTTTGGACGTATATGGGAAATGCTCCTTCTCTTCTCCATATCTCTTACCTTCCTTCACCTATTTCACTTTTCTCTCTGCAGCTTTTGCAGTTAGATCTTAACATCTATGCTATAGTTAGGATATGTTGTTTCCATTGAATTGGTTCTGTTGTTCTGTTAAGTTTTAAATTTCAAAAGAGTATTTTTTTTCCTAGGAGCTAGATTTGGTGTTTTTGTTGTTGTTGTTTTGTTTTGTTTTATTTTACCTCCCTCTCTCCAGTCTGGTTATTTTGATAGTATCTCATTATTTATTTTTATTTTAATGCACATTCAATTTCTTTAAACACACCAAGTATATTCTATTTCTTGAACATAAAGAAATGTTCAAATTTAGCTAATGTGTGTTGCAGTTTGCTCAAGGCTTAAAGTCCAGATAATTTGCGAATACTGGCATTTGTCTTCCAGCTAGTTAATCTTTTGTTTTTGTTCATTGCTTAGTATTCCCTGCTTAGCTTTTAGTGCATAATATACTCATGATAAGTTGTGTGTGTGTGTGTGTGTGTGTGTGCATATTTTTTTCTTAAAATTATTGGAAAGTATTTTAGACTTTATCTTTGTTACAGATAGACACTACATTTAGTATAGGAAGAAGAGAAGATTTACTTGCATTGTTTTGACATTATGTGTGACTGCCTCTAACAAATTGACCAGATGTTAATCTAAATCCACCAAAATTTCTGTGTTATTAAAAATAATAGACACTTAAATTATTTTTAAAAATCCAAATTGGGTGGTTTTGTTAGTTAATTAAATTTGTCTCTAAAATTATTCAGAACAAATGATGCTTATTTTGAGTTATGCAATTTTCCATTATAATGTGGGAAAATTAACAATTCCCTGTTCCTATGTTTTTTTAGATATATTTCATTGTGGTAATTCCCAGGTTGAGACAGCAAAGTTAGATCACGTTGTAAAGGAACAACTTTTATACATACTCCCAGATGATATTTTCCTTATAATGTATATTAAATTTCTATCGTATCCATGTTTTGAATACAATATATAGCCTAAAGTTTTCAGTCTTTCACGTCAACTATTTCTCAGAATATTATTCATCTTTTTGTGTCATTTTAGATTCTAGGATGATATGGGTCTATTCATTTTTGAAACAGCTATTTTGACACTCTTTTTTTGGGTATATACGTGTTTTGATTTGTTACATCTTCTTGAAGAATTGTCCACTCTATCATTATGCAATGTTGCTCATTATGCCTGATTCTCTTTTCCATTCTGAATTATAGTTTGTCTGAAATTAGTATAGATAATCTACCTTCTTTTTGATTTGTGTCAGCATAGTGTACCTTTCTGCATTTTAGCTTTTTTTAATTTTTATTTAAAAACTTATTTTAGTTTATTTATTTATTTTGAGATGGTGAGAGGGAGAGAGCAGGGGAAGGACAGAGAGGGAAAGAGAGAGAATCTTAAGGAGACTTCTTGCTGTCAGCACAGAGCCGGAGGAGGAGGGCTTGTACCCATGAACCATGAAATCATGCCCTGAGCCAAAACCAAGAGAGTCAGATGCTTAACTGAGCCACCGAGGTGCCCCTCTCCATTTTGCCTTTTAAAGTATCTTGGTCTTTATATTTAAAATGCATTTCTTGTAGACAATAGGGTCAGTTGGGTCCTGTTTTTCTTTTTCTTTTTCTTTTTTTAAAATTATTTTTAGAGAGAAAGCACAAGTTGGGGAGAGGGATAGAGGGAGAGAGGAAGAGACAGAGGGGGTGGAGAGAATCTCATGCAGGCTCCAGGCTCTGTGTGGAGCTCATCGTGGGACTCCATCTCAGGACTGTGTGATCATGACCTGATATGAAATCAAGAGCCTGATGCTTAATTGACTGAGCCACACAGGTGCCCCAGGTCCTGCTTTTGTTAAACTGACAATCTTTATGTTTTAATTGGTGTTATTTAGATCATTCACATCTAAATTAATTACTGATATAGTTGTATTCATATGTACCATGTTCATAACTGTTTTGTTTATTGCATTTTCCTCTGCTTTTTTCTCCCTTCTTTTTCTGCCTTATCTAGTTTTATTTGAATATTTTGTAGGATTCCATTTTATCTTCCTTCTTAGTGTTTCAATTCTTGAAATTTTTTCTAGTAGTTGTTCCAGACTTTACCATACATGTTTTACATGGATCTGTGTTCAGCTTCAAATAGCATTATATCATGTCATATGTAGTACACATACCATACAAAAGAGGTTTCTTAATTCTTTCCTCTCATCTCCTGTGACACTGATGTCATTCATTTCACATATGCGTGTACTATAACCACCCAGTGCGTTTATTACTAGTATTGCTTTGAACAGTTATTTTTAGATTAAGAATAATTCTATTTTTAAAAATGTATTTTATCTTCATTTATTCCTCCTCCAGAATTCTCTTCTTATGCATAAATCTAAGTTTCTAACCTATATTGATTTTCTTCTACTTGAAGGATTTCTTTGGACACTGCTTGGATATGCAGTCTCCTAGAAATGATTTCTTTCTGTTTTAATTTCTTTCTTTCTCTTTCAATCTTGAAGGGTCATTTATCTGACTATAGAATTCTAGGTAAAGTTCTCTCACAACTTTTAATATTTTTCTTCCCTTTCTTCTTGATTGTATGGTTTCTGATAAGATTCCAATGTAAATTATATCATAGTTCCTTTATAAATAAATGTTTTTAGTCCTCTGACTTCCTTCAATATTTCCTCTTTTTGATTTCTTTCTTCATTTTTAAATAGAACATGGAAAGGTTGTGAATTGTTTTTTTTAAACATTTATCCTGTTACATGTTTTCCAAGCTGGTTTGTGGACCTGTGTTTTGGTATTTGTTATAATTTTGTAAAATTCTTGGCCATTATTTCTTTTTAATATTTCTTTTGCTCTTTTCTCTTTTTCTTCTCATTCTGGTAGTCCAAATATGTACATATTATACCTTTTGAAAATTTCCCACTAATCTCCAATGTTCTACTCTGGGTTATTATTTTTTTCATACTACTTTCCCCTAGTGTTTCAGTCTGAAAAGTTTCTGTTGACCTTTTTCCAAGTTCATTGAACTTTGCTGTGCCACATTTACTGATGAGCCCATCAAAAGCATTCTTCATTTCTGTTCTTGCATTTTTTTTTTTTATTTCTGAAGGTTCCATTTGATTCTTTTATAGTTTCCATCTCTCTGTTTGCATGACCCATATGTACTTTCGTTGTATGTATTTATTCCATTAGAATCCATAATATATTAATTATAGTTAGTTTAAATTCCTGTCTGATAAATTCAACATCTGTGTCACATTTGAATCTGGTTCTGATGATTTCTCTTTATCTTCAGACTGTTTTTTTTCTTGGCTTTTGACCTGTTTGTTTACATTTGTTGAAAGCCAGGTAAGATTTGCCAGGCAATAGGAATTCAAGTAAATAGGTTTGTAATGTGATGATTTATGTCGTGGTAATAATGTCAGACAACTTAATCTGACTAGAAGCTGGGATGTTTTTAACATTTCCTAAAGCTGTATGTACCAACGGTTTCAAATTCTCCCAGTACCCTTGTTTTTGTCTTCTCTTTTGACCTCAGGCTTCCCTAAGCACTCTTCCTCATTCAGAATCTGTGTCTTATAGCTCTTCACCTGCCATTTGATACCATTATTCTGAGGTCCTGGTAGTAATGTGTGGGAGAACGTGTATGTTCTCTAATCTTATGGTTAAACTTCAGTCTCTTAATGTCTTTATGAGAAGGCTGTGACAGAATTTTTCTTCCTTGGTCTCCATCTCTTCTCTGATTCAAGTTGGATCTGATTTCTAGTACTACTGCCTTCTCATTTTTCAGAATAATCAGTATTCAATGGTCCTGTTCTGAATTCTCTGCAGTAACCCCTGTATAGCCCTATAATTTGTATTACTACAAAGACATTCTGAAAAATTCCTGCAGAATATTGGTTCTGTCTAGATCACAACTTTGTATTAATCTGCTCCTGATGTTTTACCAAAGGTTTGGTGAAAACGTTCAAGCTTTAGACAAATCCCTTCATGTGTTCAACATTCAAAAATCAATTAATGTAATCCATTATATCAAGAGACTAAAAAATAAATCACATGACAATAGATGCAGAATGAGCATTTGACAAAATTCAACACCTATTCATGATAAAAGCTCTCAGTAAAGTAGAAATAGAAACTTTGAACTAGATAAAGACTATGTGCAAAATTCCTGCAGTTATTATTATTACTTAATGAGGACAAACTAAGATCAGATATAATGCAAGGATCTCCCATTTTGCCATCATCTCCAACATCATACTGAAAGTCATCACTAAAAAAAATAAAGCAAGAAAAGAAAACAAAAAAAGTATACAGTTCGGGGAAGAAAACATAAAAACTGTTTATATATGACATGATTATCTTTACAGCAAATCCAAAAGAATCAACAAAAACTTCCTGGAAATAATGTGTTATTGTAACAAGGTTAATACACAGAAGTCACTTGTTGTCCTATATATAAACAATGAACAAGTGGAGGTTACAATTAAAAGCACAATACCATTTGCAGTAGCATCAAAAAATGTAATATTTAAGTATAACTCGAACCCAGTATGTATAAGATTTATATTAGAAATACAATGAAACTCTGATGACCGGAATCAAAGAAGAAACAAGTGGAAGATGTTCCATGTTCTAGGATAGGAAGACTCCATATTGTCAACATTTCAGTCCTCACCAACTAGAGCTACAGATTCAATGCCATCCTAATCTAAATCCCAAGCTGTTTTATTGATACCAACAAACTGATTTAAACTTTATGTGGAGGGGCAAAAGGCTTACAAAATCAACATAATACTGTGGAGAGGAACAAATGTGGAGGCCTGACACTGCTTGCCTATGAGACTTATTGCAAAGCTACAGTACTCAAGATAATGTGGTTTTGCTAACAGAATGAACAAGTTGATAAATGGAACACGATAGAGAGTTCAGAACTAGATTCCCAGAAATACAGTCAATTGATCTTTGACAAAGGAGGGAAGACAATACAAGGGAGTAAAGAGAATCTCTTTAACAAATGGTGCTAGAACAACTAAATATCCAAATGTTAACAAAAAAAAATAATGAATCTAGACACAGAGCTTCCCCACTACACAAAAATGTACTTTTTTGTGATCATAGGTTTAAATTAAAGTGCAAAACTATAAAATCCTAAAAAATAACATAGGAGAAAATCTATGGTGATGCCTTTTTAGATACAACATCAAAGACATAATCCGTGAACGAAATAGTTTATACGCTGGACCTCATTAAAATTAAAAAAAAAAAAGTCTGCTCCATGAAAGACAATATGAAGAGAATTAGAAGGCAAGTTACAGGGTTTCTGGTGACTCAGTCAGTTAAATGTCCAACTTTTGATTTCGGCTCAGGTCATGATCTCATATTTGTGTGTTCCAGCCCTTTATCTGGCTCTGTGCTGGCGGTGTGGACCCTGCTTGGGATTCTCTCTCTCCTTCTCTCTCTGTCCCTCTCTGCTCACTATCTCTCTCAAAAATAAATAAACATAGAAAACAATCTTTTTTTTAAAAAGGGCAAGTTACAGACTGAAAGAAAGTATTTGCACTTGACATGTCTGATAAAGGACTGCAATCTTTACCATAAAATCAAGCAATCAAAGTTGGTATTTACTGGACAGAGTTGAAAACGTATGTCCATACAAAACTCTGCACAATACATGTTTAGAATGACTTTACTCATAAATGTCAAAACTTGGAAACAGCCAGGATGCCCTTCAGCAGGTGAATGGATCAACAAACTGTGGTAGATGAAGTTAATGTAATATTATTTAGCACTAAAAAGAAAGGAGTTATCAAACCATGAAGACATGAGAGAAGTTGAAATGTACACTATATTTTTACCTAGCGAAAGAAGCCAATCTGAAAAGATTACATACTATTTGGTTTCAATCATATGACATCTTGGAAAAGACAAAACTAGGTAGACAAGAAAAAGATCAATGATTTCCAGGGTTGGGAGGGGTGAGAAGAGATGAATAGAATAGGCAAAGCACAGAGGATTTTTAGGGCATTGAACCTATATGATATAATGATGGATATATGTCATTTATACATTTGCTCAAACCTGTAGAATGTACATTATTAATAGTGAACCCGTGGGTACACTATTGATTTGGGGTGATTATGATGTGTCCATGGAGGTTTCTCCTTGTTAAAAAATGAGCCATTCTGTTGGGTGGTGTTGATAACGGGGGAGGTTCTGCATGTGTGGGAACAGGGACTATGTGGGAAACTTCTGTACCTTCTTCTCAATTTTATTGTGAACACAAAACTTCTCTAAAAAATATTTAAAAGCTTTTTAACACCCCAGTTGAGTATCTGTATCTATCTGTATTATCTATCTGTATTTTACTTGTCACTTTCATAAACGCTGAAAGCTTCTAAAGGAAAAACACAGATATTTAATAACACAGAATTTAATCAAATGAAGGTGGTAAGACACTTTCTTTTTTAGGTTAGTTACACGGCAACATTTAAGAGTCATCCCACACTAAAAATCTGAGGAACCCACATGAATACTCTTTTAATCATACTTCTGGCCTTGGAAAAGCAACTGAAGTATCTTAGGATAATAAATATTCTTTCAGGTTTTACACAGAAAATATTTACTTTTTCTTTCTGATGTCCTTTTGCTGTATTATTTTATGACTTCTTTCTTTGCTAAACAGAAGATCCATAGTGTATTTGAGGCCAGTTTCCTGTAAATATTCTTTTTCCTTCTCTTTTTTTGAAATGTTTCAAAACCTGATTTATCACGCACAGACATTTTAAGAGTTTACTATTAATCAAATTGAATTTTAAAAATTTAAACTTACATAAGTTTATAATATAAAAACAAACAAAAATCACTCTATACTAAATCAATAGTGAACATACGTCCTTTTAGAAAGTAAAATAAATACAGAATCCAAATCTCAAACTCAGTTACTAGAAAGAACAAAACTAATTCTAATTTTTTGGGGGAGCACTTAAAATATTTTTACTTAAACAATGAACAAATAAGTTAGCTTTCCGATTCCTACAAGACTTACACATCTAAATTATTCATAGAAAATTAAATATGTGTTCTAAGCAAAAATATGTCTTCTTGCACAAGAGATGGCACAAAAAATAATTAACCTTTATTTGAAACTTCGATTTGAATTTTTGAATATATAATATGTTCCATTTGGAGCAGAAATGTTTTGATGGGCCACTCTGGCAACAAGGAAACAATTGTGTCTATTCCCCTGTGGACGAATCCACAAACAAAGTAATTTCTTTTAAGGAGAAAAACAAAACTGCCCCCTTTCATAAGAAACTAGAAATATCTTAAAATCAGAATAACTTGCTATTTTCTTGTATTGTATATATGGTATCTGTGGTTGGAATATGAAAGAAGGAAAGTATTGTGGATCATAAAAGATAGAGTTCTTAAGTATGATTCTTTCCAATAAAGTTTGTGGCAGCGTTTAGAGAACTATGGTGAGCTAGAAGTCAGAAGCATTTGATTAATGCCCAATGTAGTACTGGTCAGCTACTAAGTAGACCTGAGCCATTCCGTTATCCTCTCTAGACCTCAGCTTCTTCACACATCATTCAAGTCTAAGTAAAATAGAGAACAAAATCACCTCTAAGACATTAAAAGCAGCCATTAAGTACTTCTTATTCTTTCTATTCTATTGGATTGATAGATAGATCCAAATTGTTGAAAAGGGAAGTACATTCTTCAATGGGGGCTCCTTTTTTTTTTTCAAATACATTTATTTAATGGAAATAAATGTATGCTAAAGGAATCCAGAATGGCATGAACCTGGGAACATTGGTATTGCAGTTTTGGCACATTTATCGGAGAATAATCCCTTAGATTATGCAAATCTCCACATTAAAATTGCCAAAATAACATGCACATGCCTTAGACAGAAGGATTTAGAAATAAGCCAGTGATATTTTAATTATTTTATTGCATATACCAATAAAAATCTGAATAAACCCAACTTTTCAGAGCTGTCATTTTATATATACTGGCTATATCCATTTCATATGATCTTAGTGGATTAATTTGCTTGAGCAGAGAAAATTCAACAGCGGCTGTTTAATGAAACTATGGCTTGCGATGTATTGAACTGGAAATAAATGATTATCTGTTTTCGAAGCTCAAATATTTGTATGCCACGTGGCTGGCTTTATTAAAGACTAGTAAATCGTACCCTACCTTAATGGCATTTTAGTCGTTATTAAATCTACTTCCAGAATTTACAAGCAAATTCATTTGATTCTTTATTACTATCTTATATTAGACTATACTAGCAGAAGGGAAGTATGGAGAAAAGGGGCATCAGTCTCATCAGAACACAAAAGTCTATTGCACTTAAAGTTATATGTGTTTGACTAAAAAATTCTGCTTTTTTTATAACACAAACATCAATTTATGATTTTATAATCCATAATAAAACTATCAAAAAGACTGGATTTTCAGTTTATAAGGAAACATATTACTTACCTATAGACAAATCTACCCGAGAAGCCATGTTCTAATTGTAAGGGAATGTGGAGAGTTGGAAATAAGAGACGGGTAGCTGTTACAAAGTTCAAACAAATTGTTTCTGCTTTTTACAAGCATTTATCACACTATAACACTTATTACACCATAATTACATATACTTTTGTGTCTGTGTATTGCCTTTTTTCTTTACTAGATCATGTATTTCATAAAGACCATGTCTGTGTTTCTACTCAGGATTGAGGGCGCACTCAATATGTGAGCAATAAATTTGTGGAATGAATGGATAAACAAATGACTGGCTAGTCATGTCTATCTATGCTCTTAGAGACTTTTTCAAGTAGTAAGTGAAACTTTAACCCCCAAAAGAAAATAAATTCATTTTTTAGAGTACTTTCAATCTAGTAGAAAAATAGGAAACACATTTTACTCTCAGCCTCTGTTGTCTTCAAATTTACATAAGTGTATATCATCTTTTTTCCCTTAAGCTTGATTCTGGTTACAGTTCTGGTTGATCATAGAAATATATATATCTATAAATATTTAAAGATGTATAAGTATATATTAATATAAATCATTATGCATACGTATATGATTTCTCAAGAATAAATTGCAACCAAGGAAAAAATTAAAGCCCCAGGCACTGCAATATAAAAATATTTCTTGAATATTATTCACAACAGTCTTCAATGAAAGACTGCACTATTATCATACACAAATATGTATAATTTTCTGTAAAAATAAAAAGGAAGAAAGAAAAAAATGGATTCTCTTTTCTCTAAAGAAATTTAGCCATCAACAGTTGGCCTGAAACTTTTACTTATCTATGCTCTGCATGGTCGGAATGTCTTGCCAACTTCCAGTGAACAGAATTACTTGGGTTTTTAAAAGCAAATAAATGAATGTAATCTTACACTAAGGGAGAAGGGAAGGTCGGAAAGAATTCTGTTGTATAAGCACTGAGTCTTTTTGCCATGTGGCATGCTTCCAGTGTGATAAAGAAGACTACCAAATCCTAAACTGATAGAAATATTTTCTATATACATGCAGTGTATTTCTGTGCCAGCGCTTGGTATCACAGTTAGACCTGAAGTGGGAAAACCTCATGAGGGTGAGGGTGTAAAATTCCAAACCTTCATTTTAAGGAGACGTTTTGCCTCAGCAGCAAATTTTCTTCAAGTGGAAGAACTAGTCTCTGTATGTTTGTTTGTTTGTGGGTGTGTCTGCACACAGATATATAATGTTTACCACCGGGTCCAGGCACAAACATGTAGATGCCCCAGGCCAGCTAATAAATTGGCTCCCCATCAAACCAACATGCTTTCACTATTTATTCTGTATTCTTGTAGAAGTAGGTTGACTTTGTGGCGGAAAAGGAGAGAAAGTGGTTCCTCAGAGGGCCTGATCTCCTGTCTCTTCTGATTTTTTCAGTTTACCCCAGTCTCATATTCTGCCTGCCCAAGAAATCATCTTGCAGTTAATAGCGTTGGTTTTTAGGTAGACAGTGTCACGTTTTACGGATACTTGGTGACTTAGCAGTTTCTTACTCATCCGTTTAAGTAAATTATCAAAGAATTCCCCCAACTTTATAGAAGAGGATCTGGTAAGCCTAATCTCTCTGTGTTTATATTTTAGCGATTTTTCAGCCCTTTTTTGGGTTTTGATCCTCAATGACTTGACACCTCAACCAATACATGAACCCACAGAACTGTACCACCTCCCCGGCCAAAAGTGAGGAGGAAGCAACACTCGAATTTCCATCGTAAATAGCTTCCTCGCATCACCACCATCTGTCTTCATCACCTTTCCCTTCTTTCCTTCTTTTGGAGCCTCCTAACCTCTTCTGATTGCTCTCACGATGACTTCCATTCTCTGCCAAATGCTCCTATCAGTAATTTGTATAAACTGGAGTGAGTGAGGAGGCATTTTCTCCTCTAATACTATCGCTGTTCGCTGTTTGGATACTCTAAGTGCTTAAAAAGCTTTGTTTCTTTTCAACTATACTGTGAAAATCTAAAGACAAAGGAGGAAAAGTTTTTTTTTTTTAGTGGTACAGAATACCTTACTATAGTCACACCACCTACATAGGTCCTTAAGAGGCTTAGGGATTTTTTTTGTTTGTTTGCTTGCTCTGTTTTTATTTTGTAATATTTATTTTTGTGTTTGTGAGAGAGAGGGAGTGAAAGTGGGGAAGGGTCAGAAAGAGAGGTGGACAGAAGATCTGAAGCGGGCTCTGTGCTGGCAGCAGAGAGGCCAATGCGGGGCTCGAACTCAAGAGCCAAGAGTTCATGACCTGAGTCGAAGCCAGACACTAAACTGACTGAGGCACCCACGTGCCCCAGTATTTTTTTTAAGTCAGAATAGTTAATATTATGAGTTGCAAGTTTTACAGGGTATTGAGTTCAGCGACAAAGGCATCCTTCAGATTAACGTGGCTAACGTAATTTCTAAGCATAAATAAATCGATGTTAGTTTTCATATATCTCCAGTAGGGACCAGAAGTTGGATTATAAGTGTCTATAAATGAAGGTATACACAACAACACGTCCGCGTGTGTGCACATACTGTGTGCACACCCACCCAACGAAGCCTATGTAAACTAAAGTGATAACAACATTTGGAAATATTTCACGTTGATCGCTTCCCCTGAGATATGCAAAAACACACACACACACATGCCCACACATCCATAATTAGGAGTCATTCCAGAATAAATGCTTCTTATTCTTGTTAGGCAACTATGGTAGGCTTAAAAAAAAACCTTTTATTTTGAAGTATAGACTCAAAGGAAATTGCAAAACAGCACAGAATTCTTTTCACTCTTCACCCACCTTTCTCCAAGAGTGGCATCTTGCACAGCTGTAGTACAATTTTAAAACCAGGAAATGACATGTTTCTACTAATTAGACCATAGTTCTTTCACCGTTTTAAAATATGCATGTATTTGTGGAAATATATAGTTCTGTGCAATTTTATCATGTGTATGGATTTCTATAACTGTCACCAGAATCAAGATACAGAACAGTTCCATCAGCACAGAGCAACTCCAGAATGGCCTGTCTTAGTATTTGTATCTACAAGCCCACGCCATACTCTACCTGTTCCCTGACAACCACTAATATGTTCTCCATCTGTATATTTTTCTCATTTCCAGAATGTCACGTAAACGGAACAGTGCAGCACAAACATTTTGATTGAGAATTTCCACCAAGAATAATGCTCTTGAAGTCCATTCAGATTGTTAAATATATTCAGTACTTCATTCCTTTTTATTGAGGACTGGTATTCCATTGTATGCATGTGTTAGTTTGCTCATAGACTCGTCAAAAGAAGAATATTAGGACTGTTGATAGAATTTTTCTATTTTAAGTAGAGCTGCTATGAACATTTATGTATAGGTATGTATGTATGTACTGTGTAAATGTAAGTTTTCATTTCTTTGTGATAAATACACAAGGATAGGATTGCTCATTCATAGAGTAAATGGATGTTTAGATTTTTAAGAAATATCCATCTCCTGTTTTTGAGTGACTGTGCCATTTTTGCATTCCTACCAACAATATAAGAAAGCTCCAGTGTCTCCACATCCTCACCTGTATTTGCTATTACAATATTATCGCTGTATTTTTTAATTTTTATTTATTTATTTATTTATTTATTTATTTATTTATTTATTTATTTATTTTTAGCGTTTTTATTTTATTTTTGAGAGACATAGAGACAGAGTGTGAGCAAGGGAAGGGCGGAGAGAGAGGGAGATACAGAATCTGAAGCAGGCTCCAGGCTCTGAGCTGTCAGCACAGAGCCCGACACGGGGCTTGAACTCGCAGACTGTGAGATCATGACCTGAGCTGAAGTCGGCTGCTTAACCGACTGAGCCACCCAGGCGTCCCAATCGCTGTATTTTTTTTAAGTATATCTATAAAACATGAGCCATGAGAGAAACTTTATCTGATTCATTTATAGATGCTGCAATGGGAGTCAACATGTAGTGATGTTGACAATAGTCCTCTGTCACTCTCCAACATCCATCTCTTTTCTCCACAAACCACATAGGTGATTTGAATGGGAACGTGATAGGAATCACCATTCCTACAACTTTCACATCCATTATGGTGACAAGAATGTCTATAATCCTTCCAAGAATGTGGTATTCCTTTTGGTTTACCCTTTTCCTAGGTAAAGGCAGTTCTTATGGCTTGATCTAACTTTATGTTCCTTAAGTCATTATTCCATAACCTTTATATCCATTTCCATGCATGTTTCCAAGATACCTGTATCAATTAAAAAACTAAAGTAGTTATTTTGGATACAGTGCTTTTCATCCTGGGTCAAACTTTGGGTCTCACTTTTAGGAGCCTGCTGAGATTTTAGTCTCGGCGATATAAGAGGTAGGCAAAGTGAGCAACGAAAAAAGCACATCCCAAAAACAAACATTTTTTCAAATTTTGATTTATGATAATAATGGCAGTATAGATTGGTGACTTAAATAATGGAATTTTCAATAAGTGGTGAGTGAGATAATTAGTTAACCCTAAAGGAAAAACAAAGAAATGATGGGGCAGTGGAGAGATTGGATTCTTGCCTTACATATAAACAGAGATTCTGTCCAAGATGGTTAAAGGTCTAAGAGTGAAAAGAAAAAATGGAAACTTTTAGAAGGCAACATAAATTACTGTTCTGCTTTGGGAATAGGGGAGAATCTCTTAAGTCACAAAAAGTGAAGACGGTAAAGAAATGGATTGATAAATCTGACTAAATTAAAATAATCATTTCTGTTTATAAAAATTAAGAACAGGGAAAGCTGTGATATAGGAAGAGAAAATTGCTATGTATATAATCAGTAAAAGATTAATACCCAGGATATATAGAGGATGCCTTTGAATCAATATGAAAAACTCAAGCAACTAAATGGGGATATGAGGAAATTAATTAAAATGCATAAATATATAGAATAGCAAAAATTCAGGATACATAACCTTACCTCTCATTAATCATCAGAAAAATACAAATTTCAGTTAGAAGTTATAATTTTGAGTGCAGGTACACACCCACATGCACACACACAGATTGGCAAAAAATATCATGTGGGCAAGGATATAAAGCAAAGGAAATGGTATCTGCTGTAGTTATAATTGAGTATAAGCTTTTTGAAAAACTGGTAATACCAATTAAAGATGAAGATTTGCATACATTATAGACCAACTATTCTACTCGTAGATATGTACACGTTAAAGCATAAGACTGGATTACTGCATATGTGATACAGGAATCAGGTAGAAATAAACAGACTGACAGCATCCCCCAAATAGTCAACAACCCAAGTGCACATCATCAATACAGTATGTAAATGAATTGCTTTATAATCACACATTGGATTAGCATTCACAAGTGAAAGTAATGATCAAAAACTAAATGTGTCGACATGGATAATCTCAAAAAACATACTATAAAATGAAATAAGTAAGACAAAATATGTGTAGAATAATCTCATTCATGAAAAGAAAAAATACAAATAGAGGCAAATAGGGGCACCTGGGTGGTTTGGTTAAGTTTCTGACTCTTGGGTGGGCCTGGGTGGCTCAGTTGGTTAAGCGGCCGACTTCGGCTCAGGTCATGATCTCACAGTCTGTGAGTTCAAGCCCCGTGTCGGGCTCTGTGCTGACGGCTCAGAGCCTGGAGCCTGCTTCGGATTCTGTATCTCCTTCTCTCTCTGCCCTTTCCCTGCTCACCCTCTGTCTCTATGTCTCTCAAAAATAAATAAACATTAAAAAAAAAGTTTCTGACTCTTGATTTCCACTCAGGTCATGATCTCATGGTTGGTGAGGTCTAGCTCCACACCGGGCTTGGTGCTGACAATAAGGAGCGTGCTTGGGCTTCTCTCTCTCTCTCTCTCTCTCTCTCTCTGCCTCTCCTCTACTCATGCTTTGTCCCTCTCTCTCTCAAAATAAATAAATAAACATTTTAAAAAATAGAAGAAAATAATAGATTATAAGGATACATAATAATGTATCTAATAATTTTTTAAGAAAAAATAATAACATTACAGAAAAGCAAGGAAATGATTAACTATATATTCGAGATGTCTAAATATCCGTATCAGTTGCTTCTTGGAAAGTGATTAATCTGATTACAGAGGGCCATTAGGGCATCTTTGCTATTGGCAAAATTCTATTTTTTTTTTAAATCAAATAAGGGTTAGGCAGCTGTTTATTATTAATAATTCTTTTAATATTTTATTTATTTTTGAGAGAAAGAGTACGAGTGGGGGAATGGCAGAGAGAGAGGGAGACACAGAATCCAAAGCAGACTCCAGGCTCTGAGTTGTCAGTGCAGAGCCCAACGTGGGGCTTGAACTCATGACCGCATGATCATGATCTTAGCCAAAACAAGATGCTTAACTGACTGAGCCACCCAAGCGCCCCTATTTATTATTTTCTCTTAACCTATACTTATATACAATATTTATTACATGTGTTGTATTTTTGAGTAAAATAAAACAAAATAGAAAAAAACAGGTACTGCTTCCTTTTATTTTACTTTAATTAATTATTCCTGTCTTTTCTCTTTGACATGGGTAGCACACACATACACACATACACAACTCCCCTTTTGGTTTTTGCTTCACAATCTTTACAACTTAACCTTGTGTCTGATAACCTTGTAAAGTGAATAGAGTCATATGTATCTTTGTCTATACGGTTTTGTTTTGTTTTGTTTGCAACATGTATGCATTTTAATCCTATTTCTTGTACTCTAAGTATGATTAATATATCTGAATATTGTCAGAACTTCCTGTGGCGTCAGGGAGGAGGGGACGACCTAAAGTTTTAAAGTCGCTTTGCATTTTTAAAAAACCTCTGGGAATATTATAAAATCTAGAATTTATTATAATTAAATAAAAGTTTTTACTATCCTTCTTAGAAAGATCAAGTAGTCAGCAATACAGGAAGAAATTTAACTGCTCTATATATCAATAGAGCAAAGTAATTATGTACCTCATTCATTTGGTAAGTGAATAAATCTAATTTATTTTTAAAATTTCTTCCATAAGGATATAAATCCAGAGAGATGTGTAACTTCAAGATATAACTTAATAAAACCTTATTTTATTTCCTTAAGAAAGAATTGTAAATTTATCAAAGTGGGCACTAAAAATAACAAATTTGATAAGTGAAGACACAGGAAGAAATGCTAAACAAATATATGTAACAACATAGTAAATAAAAAATTAATGCCTAATTAGTATATTAGAATAATTAACCAGTGAGTTTTATACAAAATCAAATTTTTAAAGGTATTAATGAGAGCCTTCTTTTATGCTGGGATAACAGCTGGGTGTTTTTATTTATATAAGTCATCTTTATGTCTCCATCTGCTTAGATAAGCAATTTTTCATATCATTGTAACTGATATGAACCACATAATCAAATACTGAAAATATACAGACATTTATCAGGAGAAAAATATGTCCTGTTCTTTTAGGAGTTAGATTTATTTTTCTAATCATGAATTAACATCTTGCCTTGTAATTCATTGAATTTTATTATAACTCTCCCTGGGTTGGGCCCCCAGTAATCTTAAATCTCTCCTTCAGACTTAAATTGTACTATGCCCCAGGTGAATATGTCCTCATATATTGCCAAAGTTAGTATCTGTCCAATTGGTCGTGTACTTGCTGACCATAGAAAAATTATTATATATGTGATCTCAAGGATGATAGGAATAACAATTATAATTTTTGTTAGAGTACTTTGTAGTTCACAATGTGATAGAAAGTATATTATTATATCCCATCCTTAGATAAATAAATCACTGATGCTATTATTTTACAAATTAGGGAAGTAGGTTCAGAAAGCTGAAGAGATAAGCCAAAGTTCCACAACCTGTGAGTTTGGGTGATAGTTCTTAATGACGTGGTCACATTTTGTGTTTATCTTGTCAGAAAAGGCACTGTCTGCTCTTGGGCTCTGAACTGTCATTTTAAGAACACTTTTGTGTATGGACTAACCCTGTAGCATTGAGAGAGTGTCTCCTCTAAAGCAAAGGCCAATTTGCTCACAGACTATAAAAAAAATAATAATAAATTGGGTTCCCTTAGTTTGATATTTCTTAGCTGTGATAGAAACCTGTGTTGACTCATCCGTGTGGGCTCTTTCATTTTGACTCCTTGGAAATCAGGGATGAAGGGAACCTACATGGAAATGAAACCTTGAATAATAGAACCCTTTGCCTCTGATCTAAGGAATCTCATGTTTTCTGCCAACATCCATACAATTGCCCAACTAGCTAGTTTGTAAGTATGCTAAAATCTCACACCTGTCATAGTTCTTGAAAAGAAATTGTAAAGCAGATGAGCCAAACATTCTTTAGTTTCATGGTTCAGTACACATTTTCTATACTACAGTGAATCCCAAGACCCCAAATTAATATATTCAGATATATTAGAATTTTTTTTGGTGAAATATCAAAGGATGCATGTTATCACTTCTAAACTGGGCTAAGTATCTCATGTACAACCATTTTTATTTGACATACGTTTGTGTGTATAGGTTATCTCTGGAAGGTTCCAAACAGCTGATGGCAGTGGTAACATTGGGCCAAGGGAACTACAGGAGTTTAAGATGCAAGGGGAGTTTTCTTGTTAACCATACTTATGAATTTACTGAATGCTGTTCTTTGTGGAAGACAGTATATTGTAATAGTCAATAAAATCAAACTCTCCAGGTTCATATTCTCAGCTGATTAACTATAATACATTGAGGAGGTTTACTTAAAATTAATTTGTATATGCTTCAACTTCCTTCTTTGTGAAATTGCGCTATTATAGTAACTACCTTATAGGTTGCGAATATTATGAGTTATTGTGTAAAATGTTTTAATGTTGTGCCTCAGAATAAGAGTTCAATTAAGTATCAGCAATAATGATTCAAAGTAATTTTTAAATGATTTTCATATGTTAATATTCTTCTAAATTAATTTGAAATAACGGTATTCCTTTATATGACTCCAAGTTACAAAAGAAAGTGACAATACTGATAAATAAGCAAACATGGGCATATTGCCTTTCCTTTATATGCAAATGCAAACGACTGACAGCAGAACATGCACTTTGAATAGGGTTTGAGAGAGGAGAGGTAATAGAACACTGGCTACGTTACAAAGGGCTAATGATGCTATAGATGTAGTAAAGAAATTGCACTAGGAAATCGCAGCATGGAAAACACAATCTTCTCACTTGACAAAGCTGTCCCTTAGATGAGCACCTGTTCAATAACTGGTTACTAATTAATTACTTTCTCTTGAGTTTTTTATTCACTCATTCATTCCTTATTTCAATAACTACTTATTCAGCAACTTCAACCTATCTACTGGGCTGGTGATGAAAACAAATGTTAATCAAATCATATACTGTTTGTGATAAGTATTATTGTTATAACCATTTCACAAACGTGAAGACTGAGGCTTACATATTATCTAACTTGCTGGATGCCACACAGCTCAGTTTTGTTTTGTGTAAAATGTTGGTTTAAATGCAACCAAATTTCTGAGGTATACATGAGGTAATAACAAAATCATTGACCCTGGTGCTCGTACTCTGATCTCAGACATACTGTCTTTCTTGTACAATCTCTGACATGTCAGGAATTTGACTCACTCTAGTACAGATTTTTTAGAGGTAAAAATACAACTTTTGTAGATAATTACCTCACTCCTATTCTACAACAAACTTGTTAATATAATTTTCCATTCTCTAAAGTGATAGGGCATCTCTGAAATTACAATTCTAGAAGCTCAACTTGAGCCCTGCTCTACGGGATCTAAAAGAGAAACAAATGGAATAATTCTTCCTTTGTTGCATTATCACTAGTTGACTATGCAGGTTGAGTCTTAAGACATGTATCAGAAACTTAGCTGAGTATGATTATAGCAGTTCTGTGGAGATGGGCAGGTCGTTGATGTCCTGAATCAGTCCTGGTCTTACTGGTAAGTCCCATTTTTGATTATATGTATCTTTCTCAACTGTGGTGGTACCTGTTAGCAAGGCGTACTTACCAGATAAGCACTACAGTTGAGAAAGATACTTGGTGTATCAAAACTTAATTCCAGTTAAAAATGAGAGGCACGGCCATTAAAAGATGACAAGTCAATTCTGCCAAGACATTTCTTACTAAAGGGAGAGATCTTAGAATTTCTCAAGTGTCATCTTTTTTAGATAATCCACCACCCTTCCATATGCCTAAATATTACTATATTTTCTATGGTAGACAGAATTCTGATGGCCTCTTAAGATTCCCAGTCTCTGTTGTGTAATCACCTTCTCCCAGTCAATTAAACTCTAATCTGAGTGCTACTGTGAAGGTGCTTTTCAGGTGCTGATGTCCCAAATTAGTTGACTTTAAAAATGGGATGATGCCCTGTCTGAGACTGTACCGATCATGTGAGCTCTTGAAAGGACCTTGGCTTTTCCCAGTGAGAGAGACTTTCTCAACCCAGTGAGAGAGGTTTCCTGTGCTGGAGCTCCTCTGTTGCTAGTTTTGAAAATGAAGGGCTCACGTGACCACTTGGAGATGAAAGTTCTCCATCTGACAGCCAGCAAGGACATGGAGACCTGAATGTAACAACCCCAAAGAACTAATTGGATCACACATGGCCTTCAAGCTTCAGATAATAGCATGGCAGCATGACACCCTCATTTTCAGTCTGTGCAAGAGGCTGAGCAGGAACCCTGTCATACCCCAGTCACAGTGCCCTGACTTGTCACTTGCAGAACTATGAGCTAATAAGTAAGTGTTGTGTCAAGCCACTCAGTTTGTCATAATTTCTTATACAACAAAGAAAACTAATGGGTAGCTTGGCTGTGATTTAAATGCAGTTTTATTCTATCATTTGCTTTTTTAAAAATAAATTTATGTATTTATATTTTTTAATTTTTAAAAACATTTTAATGTTTATTTATATTTGAGAGAGAGAAAGAGAGTCAGAGAAAGAGGGAGGGAGGCACAGAAGCCAGAGGTTCCAGGCTCCAAGTTGTCAGCACAGAGCCAGACACGAGGTTTGAACCCACGAACTGTGAGATCATGACCTGAGTTGAAGTTGATGCTTATCGGACTGAGCCACCCAGCCACCCCTATGTTTTTATTTTGAAAGAGAAAGAGCATGAACAGAGGAGGGGCAGAGAGGGAGAGGGAGAGAGGGAGAATCCCAAGCAGGCTCCATACTCAGTGAGTAGTCCAGTACAGGGCTTGATCTCAAGAACTGTGAGATCATGACCTGAGATGAAATCAAGAGTCAGACGCTCAAATGACTGAGCCACCCAGGTGCCCCTGTATAATTCGTTTTTAGAATTCTTTCTATTTTTTCCTCTTCCACCTGGATAACTGAATTAATAGTAAAAACTCTAATCAGCGATCTGGAATTTCTTAAAGGTGGAGGAGATAAATCTCAAAGAGGTTGGATATAAAACTACAAATAAATAAATGTCTCTTGCCAACATTTGGTAGAATTTCTCCTGAATCTTTGTCTAGGTATATATATCTCCATGACATTGAACAGATATTTGTCTAATTGCAGCAGAATAAAGGTCTTTTTATCCTTGTCTTTAAGGAGCTCAGAAGCTTTGCTTGGTTGTCTTTGGTACTTTTTATCATGTGGAAGACTTAAGGGTCTAAAGACAGCTATACCAAGACTGAGGTATTTGTGTCTTTTAACCCATCTACCACTTCAAGGCAAGTTTTCTTTAAACTTTCCATGACAATCTTTCATTTATTTCTCAGTTTCCAAGACATTTCATTTCTGTGGTATTTCCTTAGTGTGGCTGAACCACACTTCAAACTCTCCCTACCCTGGCAACAGTTCTGCTTTTTGGCCAATACTCGGTTGTTTAAAGTCAACGCTGGGTTGTATAGACTGCATTACAGTCTACTCTGAGACGTCATGGTCTGAAGCTGTTCCAAAGGCTTGCCTTTGCTCTCCTGGAGCAGTCTAATGTCACTTAGATCCTCCGAGATGAATAATGAAAGCTTGTATGCCTTGGGAATTAGAATTCTCCCTCTTCCTCTCCCTCCCCTCACCCTGTCTCTCTCTCACCTTTCCTTTCTTTTTTTCTCACTCTTCCTGTCTCCCTCTTTCCTTCCCTACTCTCTCTCTGTCTCCTCCCTCCGGCCTCCCTCCCTTGTGATTAACCTTTCACCTTTCTGTCTCTTTCTTCCACTGGGGTGTCCATATAGAGGTACTCAGAGTACATCAGTTACTTTTCAGGAGTTACAATTAATACTTCCAAGTTTCCAAGTGGGACTTGGTGAGGATTAATTGAACTGGCTTGCTTGGTGGGATGACACTCCAAAGGATTAGTTCCTTACCCCACCCTCCACTTTTGGGTAGGAAAAAAGACAAAAACAAATAAACAAAAATGCCCTTATTCCTGTGGATGGAGGAGAGAGGGAGGGCTACAGAAAATTCATTTTTTGCTCTGCTCATTGTTGAGCAGATAAAGTATTTCATTTAATCTGAAGCGCCATCATTTGCAAATGTGTGTTTTTTAAAAATAGAAAAAGTTGGGGCGCCTGGGTGGCTCAGTCGGTTATGTGTCTGACTTTGACTCAGGTCATGATCTCGTGGTCTGTGAGTTCGAGCCCCGCGTTGGGCTCTGTGCTGACAGCTCAGAGCCCGGATCCCACTTCAGATTCCGTGTCTCCCTTTCTCTCTGCCCCTCCCCAGCTCAAGCTCTGTCTCTTTCTCTCCTTCAAAAATAAATAAACATTGGGGCGCCTGGGTGGCTCAGTCGGTTGGGCGCCGACTTCAGCTCGGGTCATGATCTCGCGGTCTGTGAGTTCGAGCCCCGCATCGGGCTCTGTGCTGATGGCTCAGAGCCTGGAGCCTGCTTCGGATTCTGTGTCTCCCTCTCTCTCTGCCCTTCCCCTGTTCATGCTGTGCCTCTATGTCTCTCAAAAATAAATAAACATTAAAAAAAAAATAAATAAACATTAAAAAAATTAAAAAAAATAGAAAAAGTTGCTACCTATTAAATTTAGGCACTTATCAAAGTTGATCTACAAAATGTAGACCTTAAGACACTAAATTGTTAATATTCATGCAGGGCTTGAAGGTAGAAAATCTCAAGGACTTTAAATAAATTTGTAGGGGCCAACATTGCTTTGGAGATTTAGAAGCATCTGTTTGTAAATGGCCTGCTGCATGTGATTGAGACCTGGTTATTGACACAAACACTTAGGCAATTTTTGCCCATATAGAAATTCAGAATATAATGAGAATTCTTTGGAAATAACCTATACACTGTTATAAAGGCCTGAGATATTTTTTCCCACTTGATATGTGGATCAAATCCTATTGTTGCTATAAAACTTCTAAGTATGACAAAGGTGAAATGTCACATTAGAAACATTGAGCGAAGAAGAAATCTAGCCCATCAATCCTTCTCTCATCAGAGCATCCTAAATCCTACGGTTTTGAATAAAATGAAAAAGAACTAACTGTACTACATTTGTTGCCATCCATTCCCTTGTATAAATGTTCTCTTCTTTCTCAAAATGCACTGATGTTGATTTATGGGTAGATAGTTTTGGTCAAAGTGACTCTATCCATACAGGATTGGAGTATTTTATCTGGGTCAAGGTAATTAGCAAATTCACTACTCTAGAGAGAATAATTACTTTCAGGGAAGGTGTGTGCCGTAAGCCACTGTAATCAAAGTGAATGTCAAGACTTTGATGGAAATAATAACTCTGTTGTGAGGTTGATATTTGGAAAAGACTGGTGCCGTTTTTGCTATATTATGGAAATCCAGTAATAGTTAAATTAACAGGCAGAAGAAGGCAGCAATGAGAAGATCTTAGAGACATGGAGTTTGGTGTCATTATAAATCCCTGAAACAAATCTTGTCTGTAGCCGGATATAATAGACTTTGGATTAGGATCTGTTATTGCAATGTGTAAAGTAGTCTGACTGAGCTGAAAACTGTCCATTTTCAATAGAATTTTGATCCATGAATAAATCATGTGGTATATGATCTTAGTGATTTTTTTTCCATTTTATTTCATAGTTAACATAGTGTTATATTAGTTTCAGGTGTACAGAGGAGTTCTCTATTACTTGGTGTCATCAGGATAAATGTACTCTTTTATTTCCCTTTTTAAAAAGAGTTTTAATGCGGTAAAACATATTTTAAAAAACTTTATTGAAATTGCAGTTAGTTAACATACAATGTAATATTAGTTTCAGGTGCACAACGATTATTCAACACTTAAGTTAAACACCTGGTGCTCCTGACAACACCTGCACTCCTTAATTGCCGTCACCTGTTTAACCAATCCCCCACCCACCTCCCTGTGGTGACTGTGAGTTTGTCCTCTATAGTTGAGAGTCTGTTTTTTGGTTTGCATCTCCCCCTCTTTTTTTCCTTTGCTCATTTGTTTTGTTTCTTAAATTCCACATATGAGTGAAATCATATGGTATTTGTCTTTCTCTGACTGACTTATTACACTTAGCATACTGCACTCTACCTGCATCCATTCATTGCAAAGGGCAAGATTTCATTCTTTTGATGGCTGAGTAATATTCCATTGTATATGTGCACCACTTCTTCTTATCTGGGCTGTTTCCATAATTTGACTATTACAGATAATGCTGCTATACACATTGGGATGCATATATTCCTTTGAATTAGTGTTCTTGTATTTTTTTAAGTCTATTTATTTTGAGAGAGAGACCATGAGTGGGGTAGGGGCAGAGAAAGAAGGAGAGAGAATCCCAAGCAGACTCTGCACTCTCAGCACAGAGCCTGTCATGGGGCTCAAACCCATGAAACTATGAGATGATCACCTGAGCTGAAACCAAGGTTCAGACACTCAACCAACTGAGCCACCCAGGTGTCCCAGTATTCTTGTATTCTTAGGGTACATACCTAATAGAGCAATTGCTGGATTATAGGGTAGTTCTATTTTTAACTTTTTGAGAATCCCATACTGTTTTCCACAGTGGCTGCACCAGTTTACACACCCACCATCATTGTAAGAGGGTTCCCCTGGCTCCACATCCTTGCCAACACCTTTTGTTTCTTGTGTTGTTCATTTTAGCCATTCTGAAAGGTGAGATGTGATATCTCACTATAGTTTTGATTTGTAGTTCCCTGATGATAAGTGATGTTGAGTGTCTTTCTATGTGTCTGTTGGCCATCTGTATGTCTGTCTTCTTCAGAAAACTGTTCATGTAATCTGCCTTTTTTAAAAATATTTTCTTAATGTGTACTTATTTTTGAGAGAAAGATATGGAGTGAGTGTGGAGGAGGGCTAGAGAGAGAGAGAGACAGAGAGAATCGGAAGCAGACTCCAGGCTGTGAGCTGTCGGCACAGAGTCTGACGTGGGGCTCAAACTCATGGACTCTGAGATCATATCCTGAGCTAAAGTCAGACATTTATCTGACTGAGCCACCTGGGCACCCCTGCCATTTTTTAATTGGATTCTTCATTTTGGGGGTGTTGAGTTTCATAAGCTATTATTGTTATAACTTATGTAACTGACAGGCTTCATAAGTTTTATAAGTTAGTATATTTTGGATACTGACCCTTTATCCAGTATATCATTTGCAAATATCTTCTCCCATTCTGTTGCCTTTTAGTTTCATTGTTTCCTTCACTGTGCAGAGGCTTTTTATTTTGATGAAGTCCCAGTAGTTTATTTTTGATGTTATTTCCCTTGCCTCAGGAAACATAACTAGAAAGAAGTTGCTACGGCCAGTGTCAGGTTACTGTCTGTGTTTTCCTCTAGGATTTTTATGGTGTCATGTCTCATATTTAGGTCTTTCATCCATTTGGAAATTATTTTTGTGTATGGTGTTAGAAAGTGGTCCAGTTTCATTCTTTTGCATGTTGCTATCCTGTTTTCCCAGCACCGTCTGAAGAGACAGTATTTTTCCCCTCGGATGGTCTTTCCTGCTTTGTGGAAGATTAATTGACCATATAGTTGTGAGTTCCCTTTTGAGCTTTCTATTCTGTTGCATTGATCTATGCATCTGTTTTTTGTGCCAATACCATAGTGTTTTGATCACTACAACTTTGTAATTTAACTTGAAGTCTGGCATTGTGATGCCTCAAGCTTTGCTTTTCTTTTTCATTGTTGCTCAGGCTGTTAGGGGTCTTTTGTGGTTTCCTACAAATTTAAGGATTGTTCTTCTGTGAAAAATGCTACTGATATTTGGATAGGGAGTATAGATATTTTAACAGTATTTGTTATTCCAACCCATGAGGTTGGAGCCCATGAGGACTTCCAACCCATGAGGACTTCCAATCCATGAGAAATTGAATGTCTTTCAATTTCTTTGTGTCCTCTTCAATTTCTTTCATCAGTGTGTTACAGTTTTCACATTACACGTCTTTCACCTCTTTGGTTATGTTTTTTCCTAGCTCACTTATGGTCCTTCATTCAATTGTAAATGGGATAGATTCCTTAATTTCTCTTTCTGTGACTCACTATTGGTGTTTCAAAATGCGACAAATTTCTGTACATTGATTTTTGTATCCTGAACTTTACTGAATTCATTTATCAGTTCTAGCAATTTTATGATGGAGTCTTTTGGATTGTTTATATAGAGTATCATGTCGTCTTCAAATATTGAAAGTTTGACTCCCTTGCTGATTTGGATGCTTTCTTTTTCTTCTTTTTTTTTTTTTTTTTTCCTGATTGATGAGGATAGGACTTTCATGACTGTGTTAAATAACAGTGGTGGGAATGGATATACTTATCTTGTTCCTGACCATAGACTGAAAGTTCTCTGGTTTTTCCCCATTGAGGATGATATTTTCTGTGGGTTTTTCACAGTTGGGCCTTTATATGAGGTATGTTCCCTCTAACCTTACTTTATTCAGGGTTTTTATCATGAATGGTTGTTGTGCTTTGTCAAATGCTTTTTTATGTCTATTGCAATGATCATATGATTCTTATCCTTTCTTTTAATAATGTGGTATATCCTGTCGTTTGACCTGAGAATATTGAACAATTGAACTACACTGGAAATGTAGGAATAAATCCCACTTAATTGCGGTGAATGAGTTTTTAATGTATCACTGGATTCGGTGTGCTAGTATTTTGTTAAGAAATTTTGCATCCAGGTTCATCAAGAATATTACCCTCTAGTTCTCTCTTTTAGTGGAGATTTTACCCAGATTTGGTATCAGAATTATGCTGGCTTCATACAATGACTTTGGAAATGTTCTTTCCTCTTCTATTTTTCTGAAGAGTTTGAGAAGAGTAATTCTACTTCAAATGCTGAGTAGAATTCTCCTGTGATGCCATCTGGCCCTGGACATCAATTTGGTGAGAATTTTTTGATTACTGATTTAATTTTTTGCTGGTTATCAGTATGTTCACTTTTTCTATTTCTTCTTGTGTCAGTTTTGGTAGTTTAAATGTTCATAGGAATTTATCTATTTCTTCCATTCTGTCCAATTTGTTGCATATAATTTTTCATAATATTATTACAATTGTTTGCATTTCTGTGGTATTGGTTATTTTTCTTCTCTCATTTGCGATTTTACTTATTTGGGTCTTACCTCTTTTCTTTTTAATAAGTCTTCTTAGAGGTTTATCAATTTTGTTATTTTTTTCAAAGAATCAGGTCTTGGTTTTATTGATCCGTTCCTTGTTGTTTTTTTTTTTCTTTTTTTGTTAGTTTGTATATTATTTATTTCAACTCTTATCTTTTATTTCCTCTCTTTTGCTGCCTTTCAGCTTCATTTGTTATTCTTTTTCTACATCCTATAGATGTAAGGTTAGGCTGTCTATTTGAGATTTTTCTTGGCCCCTAAGGTAGTCCTGCATTGCCATATGCTTCCCTTTTAGGACAACTTTTGCTGTATCCTAAAGGTTTAGGACCATTGTTTTTCATTTTTATTTGTTTCTTCTCTCTTCCTCTTCTCTCTCCTTCCTCTTCCTCTTCTTCTTCTTCTTCTTCTTCTTCTTCTTCTTCAAAATCTCTTCTTTCATTGAAGACCCTGGTGGTTGACCCATTCATAGTTTAGTAGCAGTTATTTATCCTTCATGTATCTGTGGTCCTTGCAAATCTTTTCTTGTAGCTGACTTCTAGTTTCCTAGCATTGTGGTGAGAAAAGTTGTATGGTATGATTTCCATCATTTTATATTTGTTGATATCTGATTTGTGGCCTACTATGTGATCTCTTCTGGATAATGTCTCACGTGTACTTAAAAAGAATGTGTATTCTGCTGTTTTTGTATGAGACGTTCTGAATATTTGAGTAAATCCATTTTCATTGAGGTAAGTGTAGTGTTAAATTTTTCTATCATTGCATTATTATTAATGAGTTCCTTCATGTTTGTTATTAATTATATTATTTGCTTGCCTGCTTTCATGTTGGGTGTGTAAATATTTACAATTGTTACATCTTCTTGTTGGATTGCTCCGTTTATTATGGTATAGTGTCCTTCTCTGTCTCTTGTTTCAGTCTTTGTTTTAAAGTATAGTTTGTCTGAGGTAACTGTTGCTACTCCAGCTTTCATTTGATGTCCATTTGCATGATAAGTATTTCTTCATGCCCTCAATATCAGTCTGCAAAAAGTATCTTTAGGTTTAAAATGAGACTCTTGTAGGCAGTATATAGATGGGTTCTGTTTTTCTATCCATCTTTTGATTGAGGTGTTTAATCCCCTTACATTCAAAATAATTGTTGATAGATATGTACTTATTGACATTTTATTATTTGTTTTGTTATTTTTTATGGAATTTTTCTCTGATGCTTTCTTGTTTTGGTCACTTTTGGTCTTTCCTTTTCATTCAAAGAGTCCCCTTTAATATTTCTTGCAGACTATTTTAGTAGTCATGAAGTTCTTTAGTTTTTGTTTGTCTGGGAAACTGTTTATCTCTCCTTCTATTCTGAATGAAAGACTTGCTGGGTAGAGTATTCTTGGCTTCAGATTTTTCATAGTCAGCACTTTGAATATATCATGACACTCCCTTCAGGCCTGCTAAGTTTCTGTTGAGAAATCTCTAGGTAACCATGTGGGTCTTCCTTTGCAAGTTAAAGACTTCTTTTGTCTTGCTGCTTTAAAAATTTTTTTCTTTATTACTATATATTGCAAATTTTATTACAATATGTCTTAGCGTTGGCCTGCTTTTGTTGATTTTGGTAGGAGTCCTCTGTGCCTCCTGCACTGATGTCTACATCCTTCCCCAGATTAGGGAAGTTGGCAGCTATAATATCTTTAGCCATATTTCTGCCTTCTTCTTATGGGACTTCTATAATACAAATGTTATTATGTTTGACAGAGTCACTGAGTTCTCTAAGTCTGTTCTTGTGTTGCATAGTTCTTTCTTTTGTTCAGCTTCATTATTTCCCATTATTTTATCTTCTAGGTCACTAATTCATTCTTCTGCTTCTCCTATCCTCCCATTTATTGCATCAAGCCTATTTCCAGTCTCTTTTATTGCATTCTTCATCTTTGATTGATTATTTTTTAACTCTTTAATGTCTGTGGTAAGAGTCTCCCTGATATTTCTATTCTTGTCTCATGCCCAGTGAGTATCCTTATGATGTTTTAAATTCTCCATCAGGCTTGTTACTTATATCCGTTTCACTAGATCTCTGGCCATGGCCTTATCTTGTTCTTTCATTTGGGATACATTCCTCTGTCTTCTCATTTTGTTTAAGTCTGCTGCCTTCTCTGTGTTAAAAAAGCTAGTTACGTTTCCTGCTCCTGAAAGTAATTGTGTTATGAAGACATTATGTAGTGCCCAGGACTTAACACTTCAGAGAATGTCTCTGGCTCGTGCCACGTGTGCTCTCCTATTGTGTTGTGGCTATTTTGTCCTTCAGGCCAAGAGTCTGCAGAGGTTCTCCTTGCCTGCGGGTGGTGTTTGGCTCTTGGCTTGTCTGTGGAAAGTTTTAACTAGGTGTGTCTGATCTGCTTGCGAGCTTAGACCTGACAGCACTTCCATGAGAACTCAGGCGCTGCAGAACTATCTCCTCAGGAAACATGGTGTGGGCCGGGGGTTGTGCTGGTCTTCTGGGGAAAGGGGCCTGCTGCACTGGGACTGAGGTAGGCTCGAGTGAGTAGGACAGTGCTGCCAGAGTACAGGGACTGGAGTAGGTGTAGCAAGTTAGGCAGCCAGTGTCAGAGCTATGCTGCTTTCTGCAGGTGGCTCTGTGTTTATGCTGAATGGTGGGGGAGGGAAGTGGCCCAGCCAGCTCCTTTGTTCCTGGAGAAGTGTCTCTGTGAATGCTGCCTATCAGGAAGCACTTTGAGGCGAGGGAATAATTCCCGCCCCCCCATGCCGTCCCCCCTGGTGTCTTCAGGGAGTTGTTTCCATGCTGTCTGCCCTTAGGTTGTTTGCTTGCCTTCTCTTCAGGAGCAGAAACTGGACATTTGGGAAATGTCTGTTCATGTTTCCTGCCTGTTTTTTAATTGGATTATTTGATTTTTGGGTGTTGAGTTATATAAGTTCCTTATATATCTGGGATATTTTATGTCATTTGCAAATATCTTCTCCCACTGAGTACGTTGCCTTTCAGCTTTGTTAGGTATTTCCTTCGTTGGGTAGAAAATATTTATTTTGATGTAATCCCGATAGTTTATTTTTGCTTTTATTTCACTTGCCTCAGAGAGACATGTCCAGAAGGATGCACTGTGACCAATGTCGAGAAATTGCTGCCTGTGTTCTCTTCTAGAATTTTTATGGTTTCATGTCTCACATTAGGTCCTCAATCCATTCGGAGTTTATTTTTGTGTATGGTGAAGAAGGTGGTCCTGTTTTATTCTTCTGCATGTTGCTGTCCAGTTTTACCAGTCTCACTTGTGGAAGAGACTGTCTTTTCCCTAAAACATATTCTTGCTCCGCTTGTCAGAGCTAATTGGCTATATAATTATAGGTTTATTTCTGGGCTTTCTATTCTGTTCTATTAATCTACGTGTCTCTTTTTCTGCCTATACCACACTATCTTGATCACTACAGCTTTGTAATATAACTTGAAATCTGGAATTGTGATGCCTCCTGCTTTGGTTTTCTTTTGCAAGATTGCTTTGTGTATTTGGGGGGTTTTGTCCTTTCATACACATTTTAGGATTGTTCAGTCCTATGAACAGTGCTTTTGATGTTTTGATAAGGATTACATTAAATCTATAGATTACCTTGGATATCTTAGTGACATTTTTATAAAACATAAAACAGATTAAAAATGAGATAAATTACAATTTATAAGTAGGTTACTGATTTTGTTTGAATAGGAATATATATGTAATTAACATAAATATAGATAATATAAGATAAAATGCAAATAATATAAATATAAATAATATATAATAATATAATATATAGTATATAATATATATTATAACATATAATATTATATTACTATATATATCATCTCTATTGCTGCCGTTCTGAACAGTAGCACAGTATCCCTTGGTCCATGTATTTTATATATAAATTCATTATGATATATAAAAAATCTTGAGGGATATGACCAACTGTAACTGTTGGTCATCTAGTGAGTGGTATGTGGGTTATATCAGACCGAGGAAAAGCCAAGTAGAGAGAATAGCTAGACAAATATTTGAGAAAATTTTTTAAGCAGAGAAGGTGTGAATCAACTAATTTAATTAGATATTTCATCAATCTTTAGAACAGCCAAATAATAAAGCCGATGAATAAAACTCAGTTCAATATACCATATCAACATTGTCACAAATACCTTAATATATCTTAGAAATTACAAAGGATGGAGTTGTAATTTGACTAAGCTGTCTGTCTTAGTGGACTTTGTAGCAATCTTAATATGAGAGACTCTTCTTACCTAAGCCACATTTTCTAATAGCCACCTCTTTTTATTTTACTTCTAAAATATTTTTTATAAAGGTCAACTGCCTCAGAATCTACAAACTTGCCAAGTAAAAATAATTATCCCTAAAATGTCTTGTATTATACCTTGTGGAGCTAACAGCGTTCACCTCTATAAGATCGTCATTAGTCTTTGTGTTTTGGCAAACTTATTTTCTACACTGTGTGAATATTCAATTCATTAGCTCTTATTCTATGGAGAAGGCATAATTAATTTTATTTTTCATGGAAGCATCGTTAACCTTTTGATAAGAGGAGATATATTTGTACATATATAAAAATACTCTGAATATTATCAGAATATCTACTAATCTCTAAGGTAATAAGATAATGGGGGGAGGAAGTTATCAAGATCTTTTTTTATGTTATTTTAGAACAATCTCTCTTGTCAAGAGTTGAAGTTTTAGTTTTATAAAATGTGTAGAAAATTTTCAGAAACTTTGCCATTTGTCCACTGGTTCTCACTGAGAGCAAACTGTCATAGTGGTCTTTTCATAAATATTTTATTCTTTTGTCTTTCGTTAATATGGTCTGAATATTCTCTATACTCTTTTCAAAAATATGTTAAGTAAAAGTTTTTTTAAGCATCCAGAAACTTCATAACATTTATAAATGTGGAAGTTCGCAGCTGTGTTGTCAACTGCTCAAATTTTTATGATTTTCCACTTAAATATCTAGACAGGGGACCTATCAATTCATCCCATATACATTCTCGTAAATATTATCATAATAGGTTGATTCCCAAATTAACTCGTTCAGCTCTGACCACTCATATGAACTTCATACTTTATATTTAACAGTTTAGTATTTTAAGTGTATTTCTAATAGGCAGTGCAAACTTAAAAATAGAACCATTAATATCCATCACCCTCCCTGAACGTACTTGTCAGTGTCTTTCCCATTTCAATAAAATACAGCACCAGTGAAGTATGTAGAGGCTTTTTGGGGTTAGTCTGTATTTCTCAATACCCTTATCCAATCTATCAGCAAGTTCAAAAACAACCTGAGATCTACCTCCATTTCTGCTATGACCATCTCTGGTTGGGGCCTCAGCCTTTTACTGTCTGGACTATTTCATTGGTTTTCTTTTCTGAATGGTTATTTCCACTTTTGAACTTCTAGAATCCATTCTTCAATCTTCAATTTTTTTTAAGGTCTTAATTTGATTAAGTCACTTATTAAACACTTATGTCACTTATTAGAGGATTTTAAAACTTTCAAATAGCTTATAGTAAAATCCCAGGGTTTGCAGGACCTGGATCCTGTCTACCATTCTAGTTTCATTTCCTTCCATTTTCCTTCTTATTCTCTCGGCTCCTGCCACAAGAGTGATCTTTCTGTGCTTTGATCAAGTCATTGGGCTTCTTTCTGACTTTGGGCCTTCACACAAACTCTTGGTTCTATCTATAATGTTGCTGTGCTTGATTTTTGCTTGATTGCCATCTCTTTGCCATTAAAATCTGTTTATATTTCATCTTTTCTGAACACTGAAACTTTTTATTCTCTTCGTAGCAACATTCACAATCTAATTTCTTGTTTATTTCTTCCTTGTTAAAACATAAGCTTTTTAAAAAGTTTATCTATCTTGGTCCCTGTTATATTTTTAGTTCCCGTTATATAGAAAACATACGAAAAAATAAATAACAATTTGGGGGCTAGAATTAGTGTTTGGTATATATTGAATTGAGAAGTATTATTTCAACTCTGAATTATTTGACAAAATCCTGACAAGATCAGCTAGAATCAAAAGGATTAAAACAGAGCAGAAGCATTGTTTGAGCTTTACTAATTTACATGGTACTTTTGGGACATTATTGTTCCATTACTACATCTTTTTCATAAGTCATTTTTAGTTGGTTTCCTATCCCAAGTATTTTAATGTAGATTTTGTCTTTTGCTTTGGGGGAAGAAACCACCTCATGATGACCCTATCATAGTATGAATTTATGACTTAAGTCATCTCATTGTACAACCTTATTAAAACTCTTTTCATTGTTGCCTTGTCTGGAGCAAATTTCAGATGCATAATTTATTACTTTTTTCTTATAATCCTTCATTCACACTAGGAGCTGGAATTCATTTTGTTTCTCTGCCAAGGGTTAAATAACCTTCAGTACAGGCCATATGCTTTCTTTGCTTAAGAATTTTTTCTTTGATTGCTTTGATCTAGTTTTACTCTCAGGCAAGATGAAAATGTGACAGCCTTTCACAGGTTGCTCTAAGTTAGAATTTAGAAATATACTACACACACACACACACACACACACACACACACGCACATGCACACACACTTATACATGTACCTGTGTGTGCACACATGAGTGCATACACACATATATGTGTGGGTGTATGTATGTATAAGAAGCGATAAAACACATACCATGTCCATCACAGTAGACTTTGTGTAGGGTCTTGTTTGTCTGATTCAGTTCTCTATTAAAGAAGAAAATGTACTGAATTTAAGTAAACTAGTAGAAAAAAAATACAGCCATTGGGATGTTGGAATAATAACAGTGCAGCAAATTCCTCCTGGTATAATTAGACCAAATTTTTAGGATGCCTTAAACATATTGTTCCCATTCTTTAAGTGGCTACTTGTCTGACTTATGAAGTATTAATATTCAATGTAAATTGTATGCTTGGGACTTCCTCTTTTGGTACTTTTACTTTAAAATGCCTGCGGTAAAGCATAGTAATAACAATGAGAGAAAATCAACGAAGCGAAAAATGGCAAACAAGAGTGTTTAAAGTATATGAAAATGAATTTTCATTTTTTTAAGTAAGTACCAAGAACCTCAAAGATTTTCTTTACTTTGTTGCATAATTGTAGTATAATGTAATAAGACACAGTTACTTTAGATTTAGATATTTATTAGGGAAAGCCTGTATGAATTTTATGCCTTAATTTAAGTTTTGAACTTCTACTTTGTCTTTTATGACTCTGAATTGAAGTAGCTAATTTTATCTTATTCTGATGTTACTTTTGTCCCTTTCTAATTTGGGGACCATTTTTCTCATGTAAAATCTTAGAAGCTACTATATTTGTCTTTTTAAAGAACCTAAAAAAGGAAACTTCTTGAAGACATGCCATCTACTGTACTATTGTGTATGTGTGTCTCAATATCAGTAAATATTTGCTGAAGGAATAATATTTAGACAAAATCAGTGAAGGATGGTGCTTAATTACCCTGTGTTATAAGGTCAGTTACTCTGGCTTATTTTACTTAGCATAATACCCTCAAGATCCATCTATGTGGCTGCAAATAGTAGGGTTGCCTTCTTTCTCATCGCTGAATAGTAGGATTGCCTTCTTTCTCATTGCTGAATAATATTCTATTGTATCTATCTATATAATATACGCATATAAATATATATATATACACACACACATATATCTATACTTCTCACATCTTCTTAATCCATTCATCTGTTGGTGGACACTAAGGTGGTTTTCCTATCTTGGCTTTTGTGAATAATGCTCCCTTGAACATAGAGGTACAGATACTTCTTTGAGATTCTAATTTCATTTCTTTTGGATATATACCCAGAGGTGGAATTACTGCATCATCTGGTAGTTCTGCATTTTATTTTTGAGGAACCTCCACACCGTTCTCCATAATGGCTGGACCAATTTGCCTTTCCGTGCACAATGTCTTTTCTCCACATCCTTGTGAACCCTGGTTATCTTTTTGTTGTTGTTGTTTCAATAATGGTCATTCTAACAAGTGTGTGGTGATACCTCACTGTGGTTTTTATTTGTATTTCCCAGATGATTAGTGATGTCATGTTTTCAAGCACGTTTTCATATGTCTCTCTGTCATTTTTATGCCTTATTTTGATAAATGTCTATTCAGATCCTTTTCCCATTTTTAAATGGGGTAATTTGTTTTTTAGACATTGATTTGTATAAGTTCCTTATATATTTTAGATATTAACTCATCAGATAAATAGTTTGCAAATACTTTCTTCCACCCAATACATTGCCTTTTCACTGTGATGATTATTGCGTTTGCTTGCAGAAGCTTTTTGGTTGGAAGTATTCCCACTTGTATGTTACTATTTTTGTTGCCTATGCTTTTGGTGCTATAGCTGAGAAATCGTTGTCAAGACCAATCTCAAGAAGATTTTCCCAATGTTTTCCTCTTTGGGTTTTATGTTTTCAATCTTCCATCTATTTAGATGTGATTTTTCCTATGTGGTACGAAATAAGCATTCAGTTTCATCTTTTTTTTTGTGTGGATATCCAGGTTTCTGAGGACCACTCATTGAAGACACTGTCCTTTCCCATCGTGTGTTCTTGGCACCTGGTTGAAGATCAACTGACTGCAGATTTATTTCTAGGAACTCTCTTCTGTTCCATTGGTCAATATGTCTGTTTTTATACCAGTACTATACTTTTTTTTGAACAGTATGATTAACATACAGCATTATATTAGTTTTATGTATACAATATAATGAGTCAGTAATTCTATATATTTCTCAGTGCTTGTCAAGATAACCTGCTTAAAGATTCTCTCTCTGTCTCTCCTTCTGCCTCTCTTCCTTAGTCATACTCACACGCTCTCTCTCTAAAATAAATAAAATGAAAAAAAAATTAAAAAGATAAGTGTGCTCAGAAAATACTATAGTGTTTTGATTGTGGTATCTTTGTAATTTTTTTTTCTTTTTTAATTAGGAAGTGTCATACCCCCAGATTTGGTTTTCGTGCTCCAGGTTCTTTCACCTCTCTAAGTTCTTTTGATGCCATATGAATTTTTTAATTATTTCATTTTTATTTCTGTAAAGAATACCATTGGGATTTTGGCAGAACTTTGATGTGGCCATTTTCAGATTTCATGCTCCACTGTATTTCTGTAACTCCTTTATCATATTACAGAGTTCTTACATAGCTGTTTTTGTCACTGGTAGTTGTTAAATCATTGTTTTAGTGGGGAAACTAGTGCTGGGAACTCCTAATGTGCTATCCTGCTGATATCACTCTATTACTTTGTAATTAATTGGTTTTGTGCCCAAGTCCTTGGATTTTAAAAGTAGTATTATGTCTGTTTAATCCTCAGTACATTCCATATACACAGTGGAATTAATTTTAAGTAAATCATTCAATCTTCAACTCATTGCAAAGATTGGCAAGGTGATGCAAGTGTTGATAACTCGTATATAGTAACTATGTAGACGGTAGGCATATTAGGTTATTGGAGATTAAAATAATCTTCTTACTATTTCTCCTAGTGAATAACATACTTATATACATAGTCTTGAATTTAAGACTCACTAATATTAACTACCATGGCGTTTGAACCAATTATTGTTCAGTCATACAAAACACAATGATTAATGAATTAATCACTGAGATTTTCCAAATGTGGCTTTCGAAGATGTATTTTAAATGCTATTTTCTATTAAAAGCAGCTTACCCAAGATTTCTGAATCTCTCCTCCTATGAATAACATTATACACACCGTACTGTAGAAAATGAGCCCCGATATTTGTGTCAGAAAGAGCAGTGCTTCTCTTCAGCACTTAGATGTCAACGGTCAAACTTTCACCCATCATACCCTTGCTCTGTTATGTGTTGTTGAAGGAAGTTGTACTTAATTGAAACATTAGAACTCAAAGGACAAGAAATCTATCTAGAAGTGCTGGATCTGTGGCTTTGGTTATAACTGTAGGAATATGTGTAGGCTAATTACTATCATTGAATCATACATATTTGGGATACTGTTGGGTATTTGGTATACTGTTCTTTCCGGTCAAGTTAACCATATTGTCAAATAATATCCATATTTGTAGGAAAAATAGCATTAACTACATGAAAGACACTAGCCTTACTAGACTAGACGCAGGTTTTGGTAATGAAAGTGTAACAAGAAGACTGTTAGAAAAGTAGTTTGCTAAAAACAACAGCTTAAAAATACCCATAAAATCTGAAATATTAATTATTACTTTAATGCTATATACAATACCATTTTGATTTTGGTACATATTTAAGATATCAAACGTAAATAAAAGTAAAACTTTAGAAATGTTGTTTACTATTTATCATTTATTGTATGCCCAATGCGTGCCAGGTGCAGTACCAAGGATTTTACACATTTAATGGAATCACTACAGTTCCCATGTTAAACAGCTGAGACTATCAGGCTAGCTTTGATAGCCCAGATTGTCAAAGAAAGGAACTGAGGCGCTGAGAAGTGACTGGACAACTGACAAGTTGAAAATCAGATTTGTCTGTTTCACTGTACAACTCCCTCAAGTCCTCCAAGGATATCATCCTTAATTCATTTGGCCATCACTGTAAGGAAAGTAGATTTCTTTCTAACTAGCTCTTATGACTGAAGTTTATAAACACTCAGGGTACCAACTGTGAAATGACATTTCAGCCCAGGAGCAGAGGGTCAAATGGGCCAAGACTGCTCTTAGAGCTTGTGATTCTGACACATACAGCATTTTGTATTCAAGGTAACAATCTATTAAGCGAATACACTTAAACTTCTTTATTTTCAAGAATGGAGACTCAAATTCCGGAAAGTGCAAAATGTTAACAGCTGAAATTCTTGGGTTGTTTCTCCAGTGTGTTCCTATGTTTCAGCACCCGATCCCATATTTCTAATACAGTGCAACATCATTTTAACTGGGCTCTCTGTTTCAGGTCCTCCCCCTTTCAGTGTGTTCTGCAGAGCACAGCTGGCCGACTCCTCGTCTCAAAGCATCAGGTAAGTTTGAAGATAGGAGCTGGTTTCCTGATAATACACTATGTAGGGAAGTCACTAAGTAAATCTATGTGGCCCCTTCCAGGGATCAAAAAGTCTCTTTTTGCTAAAAAGGCTCCCAGACTGAGCAGTGGGGCCATCTTCATGATCTTTTGTTGTCACTTCTCAAACCCCTCAGCCTGGGGAAAGGTGTCATGGACCAAAGGATCGTGCTCATCAAGGCCAGCCAGTCAGCCAGTTGTTTATTTCATTGCAGACTGATAGTCTTGGCGACACATAGCAAATGCTAAGCTCTTTCTAATATCAGGTTTTGTGCATAATGTAATATAGCACATATAAAAATATATATACACATATTTGTTTTACATATACTTAGTCTTAGAAAGTACTTTGTGAGAATGTCTAAAATGACACAAAATAAACCTAATACAGAAGCATACATACTGTGTAATTATATTTATATAAAGTTCAAAATAAGGCAAAGCTAATGTACAGCGTTAGAAGGCAGGTTATGCTCATCTGGAAGTAGCGATGGAAGTCAACGTTAGATAATCCCTGACGTTCTGATGTGTTCTATTTCTGGACCTTATTGCTGGTCACGTACTTGTATGTATTTTGTAGAAAATATCATCAGTTCATATTTGATTGTGTGCTTATCTGTATGCATGTTACACTTCAATACAATGAACAACAATTTTTAAAAACTCACTTTTCTCTTTTGAGTATGGGATTCAAAACACGTTTAGCTGACACTTAAGTTTTAGAATCAATTGCATTCATGTTTCCTTGTTTCTTTCCCACGCATCTGTGGAGCCCCTCTCTCTAAGTCACTTGAATGGAAAAGGTCAAAAACGCTTATCTCAGTGTGAGTCCCACTATATCTGATTTAGGCTGATCATGCAACACATTTTATCGCTTCTGGTGTGACTTCAGGGTCTATTGAGAAAACTCATTTGTCTCTACAGACATCTGCATTTACTCAGTGTGGATTGGAATTCCATTCTGGGTCTTTGTTCTGTAGGAAGCTTTTATATTTTAATGTACATTTACCTAGTGGATTAATACTTTGCATTTCTTATATTCCAAAGAATTTTCTGATAATAAGCACGAACTTCTCATAGATAGAAATTAGAAAAGATAGTCATGAATGAGAAGTCTGGAAATTTCAAAATGGAATTTTATATATGCAGTATTTTTGTTAATGCTTCTCTAGCCTCACAGATTTATAGAGTCACGGTTAACAAACTGTCCCTTCTAGTAGGATGGAGGCAGAGAAGGCTTCTGAATTTAATTCATATTATCCACTTTTTTTTTCTAATGTGACAGTTTTCCATTTTTAAGTCATGAAAACTTTTCAGTTAAACAATATTGAAGCGTTAATCAAGTGATAAAACTTTTCCTGATGTGAATGGTCAGAATAAATGGTGATAGAACCAACAGTCCACGTTTGTAGATAATCCATGACTGTTAAGATAGGCAGTTGGAGGTTTTAGAGTTGAAATAACTTCTCTCTTCTTTTCCTTCTTGCTTCTTTGTGGGTCATGACAATTCACATGTAATGCAGCCTACCTACATGTTGCCACGAGGACTTCAGTTTCTCTTAGCTCCTTAATCACTCCTGAGAATAATTGCTCTAATGTAGTTTTTTCTCTATTATATTTTTTCTGTTTTTTTAAATTATTTTTTTAAAATTTAAATCCAAGTTAGTTAACATATAGTGTAATAATAATTTCAGGAATAGAATTTCGTGATTCATCCCTTACATATAACACCCAGTGCTCATCCCGACAACTGTCCTCCTTAATGTCCATCACCCATTTAGCCTATCCCCCACCCAACACCCCACCCGCAACCCTCAGTGTGTTCTCTGTATTTAAGAGTCTCTAATGGTTTTTCTCCCTGTTTTTATCTTATTTTTCCTTTCCTTCCCCTATGTTCATCTGTTGTATTTCTTAAACTCCACATATGAGTGAGATCCTATGATATTTGTCTTTCTCCAGACGACTTATTTCGCTTAGCACAATGCACTCAGGTTCCATCCATGTTGTTGCAAATGGCAAGATTTCATTCTTTTCGATAGCTGAGTAATATTCCATTGTATGAATACACCACATCTTCTCTCTCCATTCATCAGTTGATGGCTATTTGGGCTCTCTCCATACTTTAGCTATTGTCCAAAGTGCTGCTATAAACGTCGGATGCATGCGCCCCTTTGAATCAGTATTTTTGTATCCCTTAGATAAATATCTAGCAGTGCAATTGCTGGGTTTTAGGGTAGTTCTATTTTTAATTTTTTAAGGAACCTCCAAACTGGTTTCCAGAATAGCTGTGCCAGTTTGCATTCCCACAGAAGTGCAAAAGGGTTCCCTTGTCTCCGCATCCTTGCCAACATCTGGTATTGCCTGAGTTGTTAATTTTAGCCATTCTGACAGGTGTGAGGTGGTATCCATTGTGGTTTCGATTTGTATTTCCCTGACGATGAGTGATGTTGAGCATCTTTTTATGTGTCTGTTAGTCATCTTGGTGTTTTCTTTGGAAAAGTGTCTATTCATGTCTTCTGCCCATTTCTTCCCTGGAATATTTGGTTTTCGGCTGTTGGGTTTGATCAGTTCTTTATAGATTTTGAATACTATTCCTTTATCTGATATGTTATTTGCAAATACATTCTTCCATTCCTCAGTTGCCTTTTAGTTTTGCTGATTGTTTCCTTCGCTGCGCAGAAGCTTTTTATCTTGATGAGGTCCCAACGGTTCATTTTTGCTTTTGTTTCCCTTGCCTCTGGAGATATGTCAAGTAAGAAGTAGTTTTCTCCTCTAGGATTTTGGTGGCTTCCTGTCTTGCGTTTAGATCTTTTATCCATTTTGAGTTTATTTTTGTGTATGGTGTAAGGAAGTGCTCCAGGTTCATTCTTTTGCATGTCGCTGTCCAGTTTTCCCAACACCATTTGCTGAGGAGACTGTCTTTTTTTCATTGGATACTCTTTCCTGCTTTGTCAAAGATTAATTGGCCATACATTTGTGGATTATGATCCACTTTGAAGTACATTTAAGAACCTAGTAGCAACTTTTGGACAATGTTTAGATACATTGCGTTTGATAATAGAACTGAAAAGTAACAGTACTGTACAGTCCTGTGAGCAGCAATGCATTTGCCTTTCCCAACACCTGCCTGCCTGGCCTTCTTTCTTGAGCAAAGGAACTAATAAATAAGCTCCATGTTTTTCAAAATACTTTGTGTATCAGGTTTCCTTTAGATTAGGAATTCAAAAAATCTGCATGACTGTAAACTGCAGAAACCTTTTTTAATTGAAAAGTAATAAGTTTTCAGTGCCATATTCAGTTTTGCTATCTTCTTCCCTATTCTAACGTATTCACAGTACATATTCTTACACAGACGATATATGATACATAATATGGAAATATGCAGATAAATACTTTTACTTAGGAGAAAAAAGTAAAAAAGAAACAAAATCCAAACTTTCATGTGTAAGCAGAAAAGACTTTCTCTATTACCAGTTTTTCCTCAAATATTTCTTGCTTTTTCTTCAGTTGCCACTGCCTTAATATTTAAGTTACTACTAATCAGCAACCCTGCCTGGTCTGGAAATTTCTATACTGCTATTCTGACAGCACGTGTGAAAAAGCGACAGTCATGATCAGGAACAGCAGGGAGGAAATTCTAGTATGTTCAGCCACCTCTGACCTTCATGCTTAGTTTTAAGGAGAAGAGTGGAAAAAAAGAAAAAAAAGTTTAGTTATTACATTCAAATTAGTTTGTAAAAATAGCCTTAAACTTCCTACCAGTTGGAAAAAAAACTCTGAATTCATTGTTTAGTCATCCTAAAGAATTTACATTCCTACATTTCTATCTCTGCTTCTATTTTATCCTTCTTTATTCATATACATTTTTAAATATAAACTAGTTTGTGTATTATTGCTCAAGCTAGAGAAACTCTCAGCCCATAATCTGGTGTATGAGAATATACACCAGAAGGTCTCACAGTTGAACATGTTATATAATGATAATTGACACAGCAGAGAGGAATCATGCAAAAGTCAGCCAGGAACTCTCACCTCTAAGGAAACTTGGATGCTAGACTAGATTTAAGACTTCATACATTTCAAAAATGACAACCATATATTCATCCTTAACAAGATAATATAAAGATAAGTGAGGAATTTTAAAACAGTAAGAATTTTATCATTTATCTCTGTAAATGGAAGCATACATCTCTTTGTTAGCAAAAGTCAGTAACCTGCAGTTTCGCAGAATTATTTAGGACACACTTTCATATACATACTGCCACCTGGTGGCAATTTTGTATATATCTACCCATAAGAAGACCTAAATGCTGATTTTTCAGAATAATGTAATTATTTCAGAGCTTTGGATTTTCAATGAATTATCCTGTTAACCATTAGAAAAATAAATGTTTTACCAACATTTAGATACAAGGAAACAGTGACTTTTATTTTTTTAAATATTTATTTATTATTTTGAAAGAGAGAGACAGAGCATGAACAGGGAAGGGCAGAGAGAAAGAGAGACAGAATCCCAGGCATGTGCCAGGCTCTGAGCTATCAGCACAAAGCCCGATGTTGGGCTCGAACTCTGGACTTCAAGATCATGACCTGAGCCAAAATCATGACCTGAACCAAAGTCAGACACTTAACTAACTGAGCCACTCAAGAGCCCTGAAACACTGACTTTTATACAGATATTTTTACTTTAGGTAAATAATTTTTTTTAGACAAAAGCAAGCAATACTAGTGAAATATATGGTCAGCTTTTCATACACACATTATGCATACTGAAGTGATTTTCAGTGACCTTTGGTTACTATCATCTTGTTTGATAATTTTTCCTTTACAGTTTCATTAAAGTTAAAAATATCTGATCTAATAACAGCTGTCATTAATGTGGACAGTATAAATGGCATAGTTACATACATTGTCTCTTGAATCTTACAACAGTATTGTGAGGCATTTAGAAAATCCCCATCAAAAAGATAAGTTCAAAGACACAGAGCTGATAAGTGGTGTAGAAATAGATCAGTGAATATTATTAAATGTCGGATGAAGTCTCTTTTATATGAAACAAGTCCTCTAAACCAGTTGGATTTAGACACTTATCAGTTGTAACTATCCCCAAACTGCGAAACCATCTTGTTCTTTTGTAATACATCTTTTTATAGTTGCACATTTAGTTCTAAAGGGATCTATGTGGAGACAACACACAGGAAGACTGTGACTGCTTAAAAACACAACATTGAACAATTAAAATAGGTAGTTATATAATAGTTCATATAACCAATTTGAGACTGAAAACAAAATGCAGACGTTTCAAAAAAGGGTCAGGAACTATGATTTAATGTGGAAGACAAAAATTTGAAAACATCTTTATGATAATTATACCTGTTATCTAATATAAATATGGGTTATTATTTTCCAAATAGATTCTAGTGATTGAATTAATAAAACAGCAGGAAAAGTTTTAAAGCATATATTTAGGATATATGAGGACTCTGGATTTTTTTGTTGTTTGTTTTAATCACATTTTTTATCTGAGACCATTGTAGAGTTGCATGCATTGCAAGAAACAATACAGAGAGGTGGACATTGATAGAGTCCAGATACAGAACATTCTGTCATCACAGGGATCTCTCCCGTTGCTCTTAGAGCCACACTCACTCATCTCTTACCCTACTGCCTCTTTAATCCCTGGTAACCAATAATCCGTTTTCCATCTCTGTAAATTTATCATTTCAAGGATGTTATATAAACAGACTCATACAGTGTATAATCTTTGGGAATTGGCTTTTTTCACTCAGCATAATTCTCTGAAGATTAATCCATGTTATGGAGTGCATCAGTAGTTTGTTCCTGCTAATTTCTGGGGAGTATTTTATAGTATGGGTGTACCAGTTTGTTTAACCATTTACCCACTGAAGAACATCTGAGTTGTTTCTATTTTTGATCTATTATGGATAAAGCTGCTGTAATCAGGCATGTATAAGTTTTTATGTGAATAGATATCTTCATTTCTCTGGGATACCAAGCATGAGTGATCTCAGTTTCTCCACATCTTAACTAGCACTTGTTGCTTTCACTACTTTTTGTTTTAGTCATTGTGATACATGTGTAGTGATATCTCACTGAAATTTTAATTTGCATTTCCTGAATGGCTACTGATGTTAAATATTGTTTTTTTTTTTATCCCCATTTGAATATCCTCTTTGATGAAATACCTTAGCATATCCTTTGCTCATTTTCTGAGTTTTTTTACTGTTGGTGTTAAATTATGTATATTACACACTAGCCCTTTGTCAGCTATGTGGTTTCAAATATTTTCTTTTACTCTGTAGTCTTTTATCCTCTTGAAAATGTGCTTTAAAAAAGAAAAAAAAGAGTTTTGAATCTTGTAGAAGTTCAGTTTATCAACACTTCCTTTTGAAATCCATGTTTTTAGTGTCAAATATTTGTACCCTTTCCCTAACCCTGTATCCAAAAGGTTTGTTCCTATGTCTTTTCCTAAAAGTTTCATAGTTTTCCATTTCGTAGTTAAGTCTACGAGTTAACTTTAGCATATGGTGTGAGCTTATGGTGTGGTTGAGACTTTTTTTTTTAAACCAATGTATATACAGTGCTCTAGCATCATTTAATTACTTGATTAAAGGCTATCTTTCCTCCACTGAATTGCTTACGCACTATTATCAAAGACCATGTGGGTCTCTTTCTAGATTCCCTGTTGCGTTCCCTTGACATGTGTCTGTCCCTCCTGCCAATATCAATCTTCATTAATGTCTAGTAAGTCATGAAATCAGGTAGACTAATTTCTTTATTCCTTTTTTTCGAGATTATTTTCATTATTCTACTTTGTATTTTCATGTAAATTTTACAGTAACCGTGTCTACATCTGTGAAAAATATTTCTGAGATTTTGATAGGAATAACATTAAAGTTGTATATTAATTTGGGGAGAATTGGCATTTTTACTATGTTGAATATTCTCATCTAGGAACACAGTCATTCTCTCCATTTATTTAGACTTTCTTGATTTATTTCATGACTATTCAGCACGCAAGTTCTGTATATGTTTTATTAGATTTACACCTAAGTACTTCATTTTTTGAGTGATTGTAAATTGTGTATATTTTTCTTTAAGACTAGACATTTAAGAACCTAAGTAAGAACCTCTACCTGAATCAACGTGCTTAAAGTCCACCTGGAAAGACTTATAAACAAATGATTACAGTAGAATTTGATTAAGTCAATAAACTGTTATTTTGTCTTTGCTCTCCTCATTTTATGTGTTTCAGAATTACTTTTTGCTTGCTATATTTTTTATTGTTTTTCTTTTTATCTTTTGACCTCCTTCCTGTATTTCTCCAGACTCTGTTCTCCACCTCCACATACGGAAGCACCCATCTGTTCTCTGTATCTAAGAGCGTTTTATTTGTCTGTTTTTAGATTCCACATATAAGAGAGATCTTATGGCATTCTACTCTGTCTGATGTATGTCACCTAGCATAATGCTTTTGAGGACTATTCATGTTGTCACAAATGGCAAGGTTTCATTCTTTTTTATGGTTGAACACACGCGCACACACACACACACACACATACACACACACATACACACTATAATTTCTTTTACATTCATCCACTGATGACCACTTAGGTTCTTAAGTCATTTTCAGACCTTGGCTATTGTAATAATATTTCAATAAACATGGGCATAGAGACATCTTTTTCAGTTAGCGTTTTTATTTTCTTCAGATCAACTCCATAAGTGGAATTGCTGGATCATATGGCGGTCCTATTTTTAATTTTTTTGAGGAAACTCCAGCCTGTTTTCTATAGTTGTTGCACCAATTTGCATTTCTACCAACAGTGCACAAAGGGTCCTCTTTACATCCTTGCCAACACTTACTTCTTGTCTTTTTGATAATAGACATTCTCACACGTGTGGGGTGATATCTAACAAGTGTGAGGGGTTTTCGTTGACATTTCCATAATGATTAATAATGTCGAGTGACTTTTCATGTACCTATTGGCCATCTGCATGTTTTCTTTGGATAAATGTCTATTTAGATCTGCCTATTTTCAAATTACATTGTTGTTACTGTCTTCGTTATTTTGTTATTGAGTTGGAAGTTTTTTTTTTTAATATTTTAGATATTAGCCCCTCATCAGATCTATGATTTGCAGTTTTTTTGATGGTTTCTTGCCGTGAAGAAGCTTTTTAGTATGAGGTAGTCCCATTTAATTATTTTCGTTTTTACTGTTGGTGCCAGATACAAAAAAATTATTGCTGAAGCCTAAGGCCAGAAGCTTACAACCTATGTTTTCCTCCAGTTTTATGGTTTTATGTTCAAGTCTTTCAACCATTTTGTATTAATTTTTGTATATGGTATAAAATAGTAGTTGAATTTCCTTCTTCTGTATGTGGCTGTCCTATTTTCCCAATACCATTTATTGAAGAGATTGTCCTTCCCCCCTTGTATATTCTTGGCTCCTTTGTTGTAAATGAATTGATCATATGTGCGTGGGTTTATACCTGGAATATCTATTCTATACTTTTGATCTATGTTTCTGTTTTTATGCCAACATCATAGTGTTTTAATTACTTTAGTTTTGTAATATAACTTTGAATCAGGAAGCATGATGCTCCAGCTTTGTTTTTTCTTATTATTCTTTTGGCTATTCAGGGTTTTTGTGGCTCCGCATAAATTTTAAGATTATTTGTTCTATTTCCTTGAGAAACGCCTTTGGAATTTTGATAGAGATTACACTGTGTCTGTAGATTGCTTTGGGTGATATGGACATTTTAGCAATATTGATTCTTCCTCTCCATGAGAATGGGATATTTTTCCTTTTACAGTTGACCCTTGAACAATACAGGTTATGAGTGCTGACCCTCTGCACAGTTGAAAATGCACATATAATCTTTGATTCCCCAAATACTTAAATAGTGATATCTTACTGTTGACTACAAGCCTTACTGATAACATAAACATTTGATTAGCCCATAGTTTATACATTGTATTTATTATATATTATATTCTTACAATAGAGTGAACTAGAGAAAATAAAATATTAAGAAAATCATAAGGAGACTGTTATATTTACAGTATTTCACTGTATTTATCGAAAAGAAATCTGTGTATACAAAAACTGTGAACCCACACTGTTCAAAACAAAATTTATCGAAAGAAAACTGTGAACCCACACAGTTCAAAACTATATTGCTCAAAGGTCACCTATATTTGTGTCTTCTTCACTTTCTTTCATAAATGTCTTATAATTTGCAATATACAGGTGTTTCACCTCAATTACATTTACTTGTAGATATTTTATCCTTTTTTGTAATGCAACTGTAAATTGCATTATTTTATTTCTCTTTCTGATGGTTTGTTATTAGTGTATGAAAATGCAACATATTTGTTTAAATTATTATTTTAAAGAGAGAGAGAGAGACCATTCAAGTGGGGCAGAGAGCAGCAGAGGGAGATAGATAAATGATAGATAGATGATAGATAAATAGATAGATAATAGATAGATAGATGATAGAAAGAAAAGAAAAGAGAGAGAGAGAGAGAAAGAGAAAGAAGGAAAGAAAGAAAGAAAGAAAAGAAAGAAAGAAAGAAAGAAAGAAAGAAAGAAAGAAAGAAAGAAAGAAGGAGAGAAAGAAAGAAAGAAAGAAAGAAAGAAAGAGAAAGAAAGAAAGAAAAAGAAAAAGAAAGAAAGAAAGAGAGAAAGAGAATTTTAAGCAAGCTCCATGCTCAGTGCAGAACCTGATACGGGGCTTGATCTCATGACCCTGGGATCATGACCTGAGCTGAAATCAAGAGTTGGATGCTCAACTGACTGAGCCACCTAGGTACCCCACAACAGATTTTTGTGTATTGATTTTGTATACTGCAGTCTACTAAATTTATTTGTTCTAACTATGTTTTGATGGAGTCCTTATGTTTTTTTTTTAATAGATACTAGAATATCATCTGCAAATAACAGTTTTACTACTTTCTTTCCAATTTGATACATTTTACTTCCTTGTTTTGCCTAATGGCTGTGGCTAGGACTTCTATGTTGAATAAAAGTGGTGTTAGTGGACATCCTTATCTTGTTCCTTATCGTAGAGGAAGGACTTTCAGCTTTTCACCATTAAGTATGATGATAGCTGTGAGCTTATCACATATGGCTTTTATTATATTGAAGTATGTTTTCTCTATACCCACTTTGTTGGGAATTTTTATCATAAATGGATATTAAATTTTGTTAGACACTTATTCAGCATCCTATTGAGGTCATCATATGATTTCTGTCATTTGTGTTAATGTGGTGTTGACTGATTTGCACATTTTGAACCATCCTTGCATTCATAAAATAAAACTTGATCACAGTGTATGTTCTTTTTAATGTATTGTGGAATTTGATTTGCTAACAGTTTGCTGATGAAGTTGCATGTATTTTCAATAGAGTCAATGGCCTGTAATTCTGTTTTCTTGGCACATCCTTGTGTGATTTTGGTATCTGTAACACTGCCTTCATAAAACGATTATGGAAATTTGGAAAAGTTTCCTCTTTTATTCTTTGGAAGGGTTTGAGAAGGTTTGGTGGAAGTGTGAAACTGTCTGGTCCTTAAGTTTTGTTTGTTGGGAGGTTTTCAATGACTGATCACTTTCTTACTGGTAATTGGTCTACTGAGTTTCTCTGTCTCATCATGATTCAGTCTGGGAAGGTTATATACTTCTAAGTTATTTCTGACAAAGATATATCAGTTCATATTTTGAAAAGATTCTCATTTATATACTGGGTGTAGTCCTCTACTTACTGTGTGTCCACTTACATAGATTTAAGAGCCACAAATGATGTTAGGAGGATGAGAAACCAGATTTGTTTCTCCATGCTCTGCTGTAAGGCACACTTTAGGCTTACCAGTAACCACGTGTTTTTCATTTTCTGGGACAGTGAGGACATTGTATAATTAGATGGTTTTCAATAAAGATGATCAATTATATTTATAACTAATGTCGTTATAACTTTGTGCCTTCCAAATACATTATTTAAGGAAATATAAAGTAGGCAACAAAACGTTTTCCTCAATTGGATGCCCTCATTTACATTCGGTCAATACGATTATTCTTTGTATTAACCGTTTTAAGATAAAGGTCTTTGGTTGTATCAGAGGAAACATGGCTTAGGATCTGTCATTTTATAGTATGTCTGGAAACATCCAGCCTTATTAAATGATGCAAAATATGACTATATATAGTCACATTTTAGAATCACTTGAAGTCTATGTGGCCTTTGCCCTGTTACCTATTTCACTAAGTCATTACTCCACATTTAGACATACACTTTTATTCAAAGTAAACCTAAGTTTTAACCTCTTAAGTGGAATCACTCTATTGTAATCTCTTTGTATTCTGAGTTTGTGTATACATGCCTAATATTATTTTATAGGATCATGTGTCATAGAAGCTTGGGAAGACAGTGTAATTCCAAAGGAAGCAGGAGGAAACTTCATCTACCTTACTGTTACACCTATCGATATGATATGTTGGCATTTTTTAAAAGTGCACCTAATGTAAAGCCCTCTTTTCATACTCTCTGAGCCCATAAACCATACATTTGTAGACTCCAGTTCCATATTATTACAAGACAAAATAAATCCCATTTTTAAAAGATTGTATTTTTATCCAAAATGTTGACATTTAAGTTTAACAGCTGTACCGACTTTATAACACTTTCCACACATGTGTAATTTTTTTCTTTTCAAATTTAGCTTTTGCCAAGCCCATACATAGATCAAATGATGCTCTCATTGTGAACCCCAGATCACTTTCCACCAGTACACTGAATGTTTTTTCTGACTGTTAATTAAACAAACATTTCTTATGGAACTTCAGTGAAAGTACCACCTACTCTCACCACCAAATACCACTTTCCCACCGTAAAGAGAACACATATAAGGACCAGGTACAGGCTGTGTCCTCACAATTGTTATAGCCTGATAAGAAGAGATTTACACATAGTGATATATTGGTAGATGTTTAACAAGCAGCTCTCCAGGGGAAGAGAGAGCCTGAGAGCAAGCATTTGCCAATAATTACAGTGTAAATCCTCCTGCCATGACTGTTTTCAAGTTACCAACTTGAACATGACTTCAAGTAACTTGGGGCGAAATAGGTATATTCACTCTTGCAACCTGGTAAAAGCTGGCTGCAGCACACAGCTGGTTATGTAGACATCATTTATCACACCATGTGATAAATGACTTGATTGAAGCATGTGACAATACTCAGGAAATAAAGAAGGATGGGGGAGTTTGTCAATCAGAACCAGAGAAGTCTTTCAGTAGGGCAGTTTTTGACATAAGCAACATCATGTCAACACTTCGATTTAATTCTCATCCTGATCTGCTGGTTCCTATTAATACATAATGGTATTTTTTCAATTACTCAGAAGTCATGAAATCTTAGATTTACCATATTTTTTTTTATTACTCATTCTCCCACCATGACACATCATTTAGTTTTGAAGACCCATTACTTCTACCTTTCTTAAAACATCGATATGGACCCCTCAATGCTATGTTCTATTCGTTGTGGTATCCTTAGGACCTAGCACAGGGTCTCACATTAGGTTATTCTCAATATATTTCAGTCGAATAAATGTACTTCCAAATAAGTACACTTATTTAGATATTGAATAAATGACCTTATTTATTTGTTCTTAAATTATCTTTCCCATACATTTCTACTTCAGTTTTTATTTCCTGCAGCAAACAGTTCTATTTTACCTATGACAACACTCATTTTCCTCCCTCCTAACTACCAAAGGTACTCAAGGTGGCAACACTTTCAGCCAAAGGACTATATTTGTTGACCTCTTTGTGGCTAGGAGTTGGCCTCTTTGTGACTAGTCCCATGCTATGCTATGTAATTACAAGTATTCTGGGATAGTTTCAGGAAGTCTCCTTAAAACGATGGTGGACTTTCTCCCCACTTCCTATTTTCTTTGGCCAGAATACAAAAGTATTGGCTTAAGTTCCAACAGCCTTGTTAGGACACAAAATACCTGAGAATGGGCTCCAATAATCACTACTTGTTTCCATCATACACTCTGTCTTCAGCTTGAGTTTCTAAATCACTTGCTGTTTAAAGATTTCTCAGGGCCCCCAACAGAATCCTTGGGGGCTTATGCAAATTTTATGGCCCCTTAAGATATCAAAGCCCTAGTAAACCTGTTTGTTATTACCTTTCGGCCCTGATTCGTTTTTTAATTTCCTTAATGTTTATTTTTTCTTGAGAGAGATACAGAGAGAGAGAGAGAGAGAGAGAGAGAGAGCATGCATGCACTTGCATGCACGAGCAAGGGAGAGGCAGACAGAGAGGAGACACAGAATCTGAAGCAAGCTCCAGGCTCTGAGCTGTCAGCACAGAACCTGATGAGGAACTCAAACTCACAAGCCATGAGATCATGACCTGAGCTGAAGTCGGATACTTAACTGACTGAGCCACCCAAGTGCCCCTGTTCGTCCTTGAGCATCCCACAGGTGTATTTCAGAAACAGCCAGGTTCTCTAAGCCAAAAAAGTTCATCCATTATCTGACAGATGAGTCATTATGAACAGCCTATCTCGCAGAAGTTCTTTTTTCGATTGTATATCTGTTTTCTGGGTTCAGCCTTTTTCTGCTATGTGTCACTGGAATCCACAACTCCATGAAAATATCAGGAATCTGTATGATATGCTTTAGAAAATTTGGAAATTTTGCCTCACTTCATGCCAGAGATGTGCCCCAAAATACTATGGTATAAGTTGCTTCCTTTCATCTCAGATGTGGAAGGGAAATCAATTAAATATATGTAATTCTTTATAATGTACAAAATCTCTGCCACCAATGATCTTAACTGGAGCTTTCACAGGACCTAGTGAGGAAAGAATCAGCACTGCTGTTTATATGTTGCAGAGGAAAGGACTGAGACCCAGGATTTTCTCAAAGAAATCAGAAATAATTAAATTCAATACAAGTGTTTTTTATTCTAAGTTACTTGATTCTCCCTTCAATATCTCCTTAGACCTTTATTAAGCCATATTTGAACTTACAACAAATGTTTTAAAAGGAAATTAGTGAACTTTTGCATTTGAACATCAAGAGGAAACTATTAATCCCTAAATATCTGTTGACTACTTTAATCATGAGTATGGGTTAAGGTATATTGCAGTAACTAACTGGCTAAATATTTCAGTGGCTTAAAACCTCAAATGGTAATTTATCTATTGCTTGTAATCACATTCAGAACAAATCAGTCTGAATGTGTAGTCACATTCAGAACTAATCTGCTCATTAAATCAGCCAGACACAGATTGATGTTGCTAGACATCATCATGATTCTTGCTTCTACATTCACTAAGGCAAGGTAAAAAGAGCGCCACAGTGCCCTGCATTGGCAATTTAATATTTCTACCTGCAGGCTTTCCGGTTACAGTTTACTGACTAACACAAGGCACATGGCCCAACGGAAGGCTTTTTTGTTTCCTATGAGTGCTGTAACAAATTACCACAAACTTGGGTTCTTAAAACAGCAAACAAACATTTATCCTCTCACAATTTGGAAGGCCAGAAGTCTGAAATCAAAATTTGGACAGGACTGCATTCCCTCAGAAGGCTCTAGAGGAGAATTTCTTGCCTCTTCCATATTCTGGTGGCTCCGACTCTTTCCTAGTTTGTGGCTATATCCAATATAGCCAATCTATCTATATCTCTTTGTCTCTGTATCTAAGTAGCTCTCCACACATGTTCACTCTGCACATGTCTTTACATGATCTTGTCTTGTGTGTCTGTGTGTCTTCTCTTGTCTTTGGATGTAGGGTCCAACTGAATAACCTAGGATGATCTCATCTTAAGATCCTTGACTTATTTCCATCTGCAGAAACACTTTTTAAAAATAAGGTTACATTCACAGGTCCTAGCAGTTAGGACGTAGATATGTCTTTGGGGGGCCTCCCATGCAATTACCAGCCTAAGGAAGTTTCCCAAACACTAGTCCAAATATTGTTAAGAACAGTTATGGCAATACACAGACCTCCAAAACGTCTGAGTTAGAAGCTGTAGAAAACTGTGATGAAGGAAAATACATCCAGGGAATGGAAAAAGGGCAAGGGTTGTTGCCCACTCCAATAGTATGGTGCCCTCGAAATATTTTCTCAGAGAGATTTCAGAATTGCTATGGATCAGAGATTGCCACTGTGTCACGTTCTGCCACTCTCTGAATGGGAGTATTTATGCCTTTATTGCGATCCTTTGGTTACATCCTGCAAAATGCATGTGTGTGGGATACATAATTTATCTTGCGATTGTGTGTCTCCAAATTTAACAGAACCACATCTGGGTCAAATAGAGAGACTCCTGTACGTCATCTTATGCCACTCAGAAATCCCGAACTGAGTTCTTTGACTTGACTCTACGGTATTTTAGGGTTTATTCCCTTGCAGGAGTAAATTTATATTTCATGCTGAAAGGGAATTGAGATACCTATTTCGTGACCAGAAGGGAATACTATGATAGACATTAAGTATGTTACAAATGTCTTTTCTGAACATAGTAGAAATATACTCATGCCCCCTCTTGACATTAAGCATGACCACATGTCATGTTTGTATAATGATATGCTGATGGAATTATCATGTGAGACTCTCAGGAATTATTTGAGACCCATATACTACCTCCTTTTGTAGCAACTTAACATATTCCACATGGCAGAAGGTTTATTAGCCTGGTTACCAAATGAGGAAATGTGAAGTAGAACTCCCATGATGGGTTTTTTCAGAACAAGGAATGAGTTATTCTTGTCATATGCCTAGAATTTTTGAGGTTCTTTGCTACTGAACGATAACCTAGTTACTTTTGACTAACAAAGCTCTTTAACAAATAAAATTATAATACTAATCACTATGGAGGCCATGAGATGAATAATGAAAAATGAGCACTAATTACTTAATCAAGATGGCTTCAAGGGCTATTAGGTTGTAGGAAAGAATTCTAAACACTTTTAAGTATTTGTGTTCATTATTTTTCATTAGTAAACTAACTTTTGTTTGAAGAGAAGTCCTATCTGATATACATCACTGTCTAACTGAAAATATTTGTTTTGATTCTTCTTTATCATTGATGAATGCAGTGTCTTCCACAGGGGCCCCTGTGAAAACCTGTGTCTGTCTAATTGCTCCTCAAAAGGAAACTTAAAGAGAACTCTTAGCATAGTTGGTGACTCCAAGGCCAAGCATATTCATGAAAATATATTTGATTAAATACATGCAGGGCCAAATTATAGCACTATTTGCTTTTTTCCCACTCCTAAGTATTCTGTGGTGCATATGTGACATTAATGCATCCATTTATCTCTTTATAAAAGAGACAATAAAATGAGTATAAAGAGCGATAAAATGAGACGTGCTAGGATGAAGACAATTTTTTCAATTCTGAAGTTTTGTTTCATGTCAGGAAAAGCATCTCAAATTTTGCATTATGGACTATGATATCATTAAAATATTTTTAAAAATGATTCATAATGTTAGCGAACATATTGTGTTTAAAAATTAAGATAAAAATAACTTCGTATTTATAAAAAAGTTCTCTTTTCCTAGATTTTGCTTTTGAGTCAACTTAAGATGGTCAAATTTTGCTTTTGAATTAACTTATTAACAACTCATCATTAGCATCAGTTAACACTCCAAGCATTTCATCTGCTCGGTGTCAGACACTTTTCACTTTATTTTCACTAAAGTGCAAATACAGAGGATCAGTGTCACTCACTTCTGAGCCCACACAGGGAAGAAAAATCAATATGGTACCTTCAGTATCTTCAGTGCTATGCTCAAAATTATGTGGTGTTAAGTATCATTGTCTTCAATTTGTATTTGAGGGATCTGGCCCAATATCTGTAGCCAGGCAAGGACAGAGCTAACATTTTAATTCTAGCCTCCCGGATTTCAAAGCCCACGTTTATTCCTATCTATCCATCACATAATCCCATTTCCACAGTTTTTGAAGTCTAGTATAGTTCTTTCTTCCCTAATCTTGGTATTTATCTGGTTGAGATGAATCCTAAGTATTCAACTATACTTCAAGTTTCCTCCGTACTTTTGCAGAGCTCATATAACTTGGCTTCTATTCAGATGAGCAATTGCAGCCTAGTTATCCTTTAGAAATGGAAATGTTAACATTTTTCCAAGCCCTCCCGACATAAGGCCAACCCATATATTTGTAGACTCCCTAAAAATAGAATATGGTAGGCAGAATTCCAATACGGTCCCCAAGATTACTGCCTCCCTGGTTTCTATGCCCTGTATCATCTCATTCCCTTAACTGTAAGCATATCTATGGAAACGATGGTATAAAACTCTCATCTTTGTGTTGTGTTGTTTGGCAAAAGTGATTTTCAGGATTTAATTAAAGTCCTTAATGAGCCGACTTTGAGTTCTTCAGAAAAGGGATATTCTGGATGGGTCTGACCTAATCACATGAGCCCTTAAAGAAAGTCAGCAGTTTGAAGCCAGAAGAACTCATCTGCTAGCGTTGTAGAAGCAAGATGCCATGTTGTTGAGACTGTCCTATCTTAAGGAATGATGGGGATCCTCTAGGAACTGGAACCTCACTCCTGCAACCCCAATGAACTATCATCTGCCAGCGACCTGAATGTACTCAGACATGAACCCCAAGCTCCAAAATGTGAACACATCCAGCTGACACTTGGATTTCCCTCTTGTGAGACCCTGAGCAGAGAATCCAGTTAGGACAATCCTGGTCTACAGTTCTGGTCTACAGAACTGTGAGATGTGGCTCTAAGCTGCTAAATTTATGGTAATTTATTACACAGCAATAAAAAGCTAATACACAGTGCATAGTACTTTCTATGTTTACTACTGTTTGTCTTTTGCTCTGAAAAATTAACTATCAAACAGTGTCATACATCTAACTCTAGTCCTAATACTGTATAAAAGTGACAGAATTCCTATCCACCAAGTTATAACGCTCTATGAATATTCTGGCTTGGCTAGGATAAATTTCAACCTGCCACATCCCCTTGAGGACTGGCTTTATATTCTGCTATTTTCATAAAGTTTGCTTTTGGCATCACCTTAAACCACTTACTCTCTGCCCTCTGATTTCTGACTTCCTTCTCCTTCCCAGTGACCACTGATGAGACTCCTGTCTTTTTAGCAGCAAAGCCAGAAGGAATTACATCAAATGTATTGTTAAGTGGATTAAAATATCCTGTATTTTTTAAAAGAGGTTCATGAAGCTGCCACTTTAAGTTAGTTACTAACATCAATGTGATTTCTTTTTTTTAAATTTCTTTTTTTTTCAATTTGCATCCAAGTTAGTTAGCATATAGTGCAATAATAATTTCAATGAGATTTCTAATAATATTCTCTCTTTGGAAAAAAATGATGAGTATAGATTATGTGAGTTCAATTACACTAGCAGCAGGACTATATATTTTCTAGCATTTTCTGTATTATGATTTAAAGCCATGTTTAACTTTCACTGAGTTTTGTACTTCTGATTAGACAGGTGTTCCTCCCTTTGATTTTGCTGTGTTAACTTCTAAATACTGTCTGTCAGAACCTTGGCACTTTTCTAGTGTATATTACTTATATCTATAATGCTCTCATTTTGTTCTTTAAAATATGCATAGTTTTTGAATTCCTTTAAGCCCATCCGTACTGCACACCTCTGTATATCATGTCAGTAGTGGAAAGTTCATCCTGAGAACAGGGATGATGAACAGGACACCACAGCAGGAAAATTTAAAATAAAAGAAAAACATATTTATTGGCGCGAGCTGTAAGAGGGAGAAAGATGTATATAGTGTAAAGAACTTTCTGCCAACTCCTCCATTTTAACTCCCAGCAGCCCTCATCTAAAATAGAAAGAATTCCTCCCCATTTGGTGTAAATTCCTTTGCAGCTAGAGGAATCTGCACTGGACACGAGGGAAGAGATAGGCATGTTTTCAAGAATTCAGAGAGGTTAGCAGGAAATTAGGAGAGACAAATGACAGCCAAAGAGTAAAGTAACTTGGCACCTTAGGAACCTGGGGAACAAATCCAGAGCAAGGAGGGACACTTTCAAATCTGGGCAGTCCAGCCCCTGATAAATTTGATTGACATGAAAGCTACGTGTCTCTTCCACTTTTTAAAATGAGGGTCTTACTTTGTAACTGACAACACACAACACATGGGAAAACTGGCAGCCTCGTTGCTAAACTGGAGTTTGGCCCTGCCTTCAGTTTAATCTGTAGTCTTGAGTAAGTCGCTGAACTGTCAAAGCCGTTGGATTGCAGATGTTTAAATGACTGCAATAATATTTACCTAACTCATAGGGGCACTTTCAGGGTTTCATTAATTCTTATTTGTAAAATGTCTTTTTCTCCTTAAAACCTTTAAGTGGAAAGTACTGAGATACATAAAGGAGGATTATCATTTCCTTTCAAATGACTGATTGCAAGAATGCAGTCCTATGCTATATGCTAGTTGTCACCAATAAGAGTCAAGTCAAAATTTAAAACTGATTATGTCTTCAATCTTGCCCTTTTTTTTCTTGATGAATGTTTCAGGGTAAATGTACAACATATCTTAAATACATGGCAAGAAAAGAAGTAAAGGCAACTCCATATGCACATTTATCTTACTATATTCAGTAGACAGGCATTGGTCTCAAGGTAATGGGTAGTCATTATCTCAAATGCTTGAAATTAAAATAGCACTTAGATAAAAAAATTATATGCCTTTATTTCTTTACCAGTGCACTGAGTTGGACATCTCACTTCAGGTGTCTTTGATAGTTTATATGTAATAGCTTTCAATACATAGACATATATATACATACATACATATATATACACTGCAGAGTCTTATAATAGGCAGATTACACTACTGAATATTATGGGAATCACAAAGAGTATAAGCATCCATCCCTAGATGAACCTAACTTTTTACACTGGTACGTAATATGTGTAAACACAAAAAGTTACTGAAAATATGACAAACATACAAAGCACTGTAACTTCTGGGTGAACTCTAGAAACATTAAGTACAAAAATGATAATTTCTCTCAAACGCATTTCTTTTTAAAGACAACACTAAGATCAAAATTTTTTTTCAAAGGTCGATGTTATTCTTTCCACGTGGAAACTGAAACTTACAGAGGTTCATAAGCTCTGGAGTCAAGAATGGCAGCCGAAGCTTGTCTGACTTAAAGAGGTGGGGCTGCCCAGGGCATATGCAGGTGAGGAGTCCAAGTCGACTGGAACAAGGGGTTCCGAAGGGGAGTAGTAAGATGAGACTACAGAGAAAGGTGATGCTTCTATCTGGAAGTTTTTTTTTTTTTCCTTATTGTCTGAGCCCACAAATTGTCATCTGTGAAAAGTCTGGCTTTTCATTACTTCAGCATTGTCTTCTCTTCTTTTTCAAATAGACACCTGTCACGTATACGTGGGTATGCGAATGTGCATCCGGTTGAAGCGTTAGAAATTAGAGTACATGGCCTGTAACCACTGACTGAATAACACCTTTTTTGTGTAGATGTGGAGATCTAGCATCGTGAATAAGCCAGCTACAAGTTATTTGACTGCGTCGAGACCTTAACGGTCATAGTTGAGTCATAGCAAGTCCCCCCTCTAAAAATTAAAAGATAACCAAATGCATGACCCCACAATTATGTGTGATCAAGATGATTAGTCATTAATCCATTGAGATGTCCTATTTGAGATTATTATAGGGTTGGAGTAAAGAATTACACTGGCCCTGAGGTAAGAACCAGATACCAGGTATAGTTCCGGTATAGAAACCCCCATGTTGAAATGGGCCTGGAGTGGGAAGAGGTACACGTTCAAGCAAGGATCGCTGGTCTCTCGAGGCTAGGTGATTAAGCTCTTTTGGTCAGTTGAGGTCCACAAGAGGACAGCTCATGAAATAACTTAATGCATGATTATACATAGTATGTCTTATGTATTATTAATCGATATATTGTACAAACATTGTTGCAGGGAAATGAAGACTTACTGGGCAAGCACAGTACAAAAGTATACAATATAGGAATAATGAAAGTTCCGGAGTCAACTTCTGGTATTGCAAGGGATAGTTGAAGAAAGAATTTCAGCTTTGGGTGCTGGTGGTGGGGCTGCTGCTTCTTCCTTGACGCCCTCCCTTGCCCCTTATACACCGTTTTTTTTTTTTTTTCTTAATATGTTTTGAGTCAAGTTTTCTTTCACTTGCTGTTGAGCTGAGAAAATATATTAAAAGCTTCCAAATAATTTAGGAGTGCCTAGGTGGCTCAATCATTTCAGCATCCAACTCCTGATTTTGGCTCAGGTCATGGTCTCACAGTTTGTGAGATCAAGCCCTGTGTCAGAGTCTTCGCTGACAGTGGAGAGCCTGCATGGGATTCTCTCTCTCTGCCTCCCTCTCTCTCTGCCCCTCCCCTACTCACTTGCACATGTGTTTTCTCTCTCTCTCTCAAATAAATACACATTTAAAAATAAGTAAATAAAAGCTTTAAACTAACCTAAATACATTTAGTGCTTTCTGACATGACCCAGGAACTATATAAAATATACATATGTCAGCAATTTGATCAACACGAAAATTATTTTTAAAAAATCTTGCTTATTTCTGGGATGAGCTAATTTTTTAAAAAACTGGTATTGACAATGCTTTTGTCCAGAAAAGTAGAGTGAGGTATTAGGTAAATTTTATGTTGTTATCAATTTTGCTTTAATGCCATGTATATTTATGATTTTTTATAGTTAATGCCTTTCATAAGAATCCTTACAAAATCTTTTAAGAGTCAACACAGGGTTAATACATTTAATTTAATAATGCAATTTAATTTAAGTAAAATGAATTCTCTATATATAATCAAGAAAAAATTGTATCAATTTCGAGTAACATGGGAATTCAGTATTGCATTTCATGAATTATTTCTACGAAGTATCTGTTCTATTTACTACTTATAAAACTGTATTGCTCATGAAATGTGGTTAATCATCCACTCATATCCTAGGAAAAACCAAACAAAATGCTATCCTACATAGAAATGATGCAGCCATCTCATTTAAAAATACCAGTCGCATAGTTTTTTAACAGTTTTCCAAAGCATGATGTGTCTAAGAGTGTTAGTGGATTATCGAATCCCAACATACGGTTTTTATTCAACTGTGGCTTGGCACCTTGGAGGAGTTTTGCATTTGAATCAAGTAATTTGCAACCGTGGTTGAAACATGTGTATCTCTTGTCCCTTCCTTTCTTTTTAAAAGCTGCACATTTTGTGTCTACACACAGGTACTTAAACAGCAGTCATGCAAATTATTAACAATTATGAATTAGTTCAAACTTTATAGGTACACTTAAAATGAATTTACCTGTGATAATAACTTTATAACTATTACTAGAAACAGAAGTGAATACAATATTTGAAAAAAAAATTATAGTGGACAGAAAACCAGGCTTATAGCCAGATTGGACAAATCCAAGTACACTTTGTGGTCCTACCCAGAGGACCACCAAGAAAGTTATGTGACTATCTTGGAAACTTCTAATCTATGAGGCATGCAGGAAAGCAATGAGAAAGTCATTATTCCAGAAGGCCTGTTTGGCTTCATTTTGACCTGTTGATAATGGAAGCAAAGAAGCCATAGAAAAACTAAGGGTCCAGACAAGTCTCCTGTTCCTGAATAAATCCATGAGTGCCGTCTACTTATTCTCTGGAACTGGATGAAACAATCTTTATTAAAGTGTTGTGTTGACAAGTCAATATTAAAAAGAAGAACAATATTCAGAAGAAGAAGAATATTAAGGATGTGAAATTTGGACCAAATTCTTAAGCTACGTATTGAGTCAAATGATTTCTTCACTTAAATATTCTCTTTATTTTTACCCTCAAGGAGAGAATTAATTCCATTTAATGTTATGAAGTAATAGGCTCTCAGTATAGCATTTTTAAAATACTGATAAAATTTTATTATGAGAATATTTTCTATGAATAGGAAGTTTTGAGCACCTTACCAGAAAAATTAGCTATTTATGATCACATATTTGATCCAGTTTTGGTTCTTCCACCATAATGGAGGAGAAATCTTTGTAGGTTGTCTACACAGGTAAGAGCAATCTTACTTGGCTTTTGGCGTAGAAGATTATTCCTTGTATGTGTAGGAACAATCCTGTTTCCCTGTGTCCCTGAAAATGCCACATAAAGTCAGTGTTACATAGTTGCAGACATTTTCTGCTCTAAGAACTTAAAACAGGATTTGAGTATAAAAACCATCAGGAGAGAAATGCTCTTTTATTGCTAGAATAAACATTAACAGTATGCTGAATCAATTATCCTTTTGGAAACCATTCTGGGATTATAGCGTTGCCCAGGATGTACTGGCATGTTGCATTTCTGGCTTGCTATTTAGAAAAAAATATGAATGTTTACTAATTTCAGCATTCCTTTTTGTGTTTAAATGGGTGAGGCGATTATATTTGGCTCTGGCCAAGTCTAAGAAAAAGGAGGATTCCATTTACTATGATAAACAGATCATATAAGTAGGGAGAGACTAGTATTAAATGGATGAGAAAAAATGTGTTCTTTGTGCCACCAATACTTACTAAATTTTATAGAAAAAAAGCCACAAGGAAACAATTTGCTATAATAAAATAAGAATAAAATAAACATTTACTCCATGTACAATTCCTGTAATCTGTCATTTCCTTTCCATCTTTCCTATGTTGCCCTTATTTAGATTTTTATCTTTTCTACCCTGGATTGTTGATCTTTCTCCCATGCAGCTAGAACGTTCACACTGAAACGTAAATCAAACCACATGATCTCCCTGCTAATTGTTTTTCCAAGGGCTCTCTGATGTCCAAATCTATTACTTGACCCTTACCAAATGGTAGTTTCATTTCTTGCTACTTCTTCTTTTATAATTTAGTAATACAAATTTTATTCAGTAGTCTTCCACACATACATCCCGACAGGTTTCTTGACTTATTCATATCCTCTTCTGGAGTGACCTGCCTATACATTTTCCACCTGGACAATTTTAGTTTCTCCTGTAAGAATTGGCTTAACTGGAATGGGGTTATTCTCATAAGAGTATTCGTGTTCCGTTAGAACCCCTCTCTCTTGCAAGTGTCTAGCTTAGCATTTCTCACTGTAGTTTGACCTCATGTTTTGTCTTTCTGTTTTTTTAGACCAGAGGTTCCCTGAAACCATTTTTATATCCTTAACAACTACATGCTTCACATATAATTAACTCATAATAAATTTCGTGAGGATGAGCTAACGTAAGTTCACAGAGCTTGCATTGTTACTTAAATAATCCTCAGGCAAATATTTAAGATAGTCCTGACTGAGATTATCATTCAGGTTTTATACATGAGAAAAACTGAGGCTTGAAGAGTTAAATTGGCCGATTCCAAACCGCATGTGGAGTTGGAGGAAATGCTCAAACTAAAATTCGGGTCTTCTCTTATCAGACTTTGTTTCCTAGAACACAGACACCAGTGAATTCAAGTTCTGGTCTCAAGTTGTACACTAAACTCACTGGGTGACATTAGGCATGCCATGTGAGCTCATTTGGTTTGTTTTCTCTTTTGCATAAAATCTGAGTGCTAAACTAGACTCTGGACTCCTGCCCTATTTAATGGTCTACTGAGGCCAAAACAAACAATTTTTATACAGCATTACATTATTCTGGTTTTATACTTCTATTTACTTCTCCCATAATATTAATTTTTTAAACACCTAAATTTTTGTTCGTTTTCAAATGTTTCCTTTGTGTTCGTTATTGGGATATTGAGAGAGTCAACTCAATAGCTCTATGCCTGATTTCCTTAGATCAAAGGAGATATAAGAGAAGAGTTAACAGATGTAGAAGGAAAACATTATTATTGAAACAGGCTGAATTAGAAGATATAATTAGTGTGTCTGTGAAATGAGCTTTCTAACTCCTGTCTCTCAGGTTAGACTTTGGATAACCCCAAAACAAAGACTTCTGCTCTAAGTGAATGAGCCAAAAACAAAAAAAAACAAGCAAAAACAAATAACACAAAAAGCCCAAAAATAAAACAGCAAATCTTTGAAGAGAAGAGAAGATGATCTATTGATTAGCTTCCTTTCATCTACAAACATGACTAATGCCAATCACCCCTCGCCAGGTAACTCTTTCTTTCGAAGGTTTAATCAGTTATGTAACTGAATCAGTAACACCATATAACAAATCATGCAAAACTCAATAGCTCACAACAGTAAGTGTTTATTTAGCCCATCAAATATTGGCCTGCATATATGGGTCTCAGCCAGAGGATTCATTTGGTCATAACTAGATCGCTTTACATAGCTGGGATTAGATCGTCTATTGATTGCTACAGGATGATCTTATCTAAGACTGCAAGGATGACTGGAAAAATTCACTTGGTTTTCCTCTCTCCATGGATTCCTCACATCCCTTAGGCAGATGAGCCTGAGCATGGTTTTTCCTTGTGACGCCGATACGAGAACAAACAAGCCAAATTGTTCGAGAGAAACAGAAATAAGCGAGTGTTTTTGGGAGTCTGAATAATTTATGTTCACTACTATCCACAGAAAGTCACATGGCCAAGCCTAGAGTCAATGTGAGGATGTAGCTAACAGAGAGGTAAGAAGAAATGAAATCATTAATCAGCTATACATGGGGAGAAATGAGGGGCAGGAAAATAGGTCAGAAGCGTTTAAAGAATAATCATCTTCCTGGCTATGAAAAGACTGAGCTAAGTGATTATTTCTCTCTCTCTCTCTCTCTCTCTCTCTCTTTAGAGTTTGCTTAATTTTTTCAGTACAGTTATTTATTTTTATTTTTTTTAATTTCATTTAAGTTCAAGTTAGTTAACATACAGTATAGTATTTGTTTCAGGAATAGAACCCAGAGATTCATCATTTACATAAAACACCCAGTGCTCATCCCAGCCGTGCCCTCCTTAATTCCCATCACCCATTTAGCCCATTCTCCCACCTGCCGCTCCTCCAGCAACCCTCACTTTGTTCTCTGTATTTAAGAGTCTCTTATGGTTTGCCTTTCTCTCTGTTTTTATCTTATTTTTCCTTCCCTTGCCCTATGTTCATCTGTTTTGTTTCTTAAATTCCACAAATGTTAAATCACATGATATTTGTCTTTGTCTCACTTATTTAACTTAGCATACTTAGCCAAGTAGTATTCCATTGTATCTTCTTTACCCATTCATTAGTTGATGGACATTTGGGCTCTTTCTATAATTTGGTTATTGTTGATAGCTCTGCTATAAACATTGGGGTGCATGTGCCCTTTAGAATCAGCATTTTTGTATCCTTTGGATATCCTTTGCACCTAGTAGTGCAATAGCTGGGTCATTGGGTGCTTTTGTTTCTAAGCAATTACTCTAATACACATACTAAGCACTGGTTTGATCATTGTTTTAAGAAAAGGTAAAGTCATGGACATAGTAAGTGTATGAACCAGTGGATTTTTCGCAGAATATATATCATGATTTCAAATATACAGCCTAATCACTCATAATCATCTTGGAATCCCAACACAGACCAGGTAAGAGATTGAAATCATTTCAGTTAAACTCATCACACCTATTAGAAAAACAAAAACAAAAAATATTTACCATCATATCCTTTATATCCTGAAGTAGTGATTACATATAAAACTATGTCAAAATGCGGTTATGCATAGAGACATAGCTGTTTGGCTCTTGTCAGGCAAAACTTCCAGTAGATAATAATCATAAAATATGCACAAAATATTAAAAAATAAAAAACCTAAAGTCACTGGAGAGTGACCAAAACACACAGAGCCCAGTGAAGAATAAAAAGGTAACAAAGCTACTGATACACACTACTTCAGGCTGAGTAAACAGTCTTTCACAAAAGAACATGTACTGTATTGTTCCCTTAATATGGATGTTGAGCACAGATAGAACTTATCTCTACTGGAAAACTGTTGGAAGTTATTGCCTGTCTGGGAATTTAGATTTACTGGGAAGAAGCTGGAAGGGGTATCCTAGAGCAGTGGTAATACTCTTTATCGAGATAGGAGTGAGAGTTTCAGAAGCACTTGTATTTGTCAGACTCTATCAAATACCTTTTCTTTCTTTTATATGGATTATCACAGAAGTTTTATTTTGTCTCAGATTTGCATTCAGCCCTTAGATTTTTATTTATTATTTTTTTTTTATTTTCTAATAGTTTATTGTCAAATTGGTTTCCATACAACACCCAGGGCTCATCCCAACAAGTGCCCTCCTCTGTGCCCATCATCCCACTCTCCCCCCTCCGACACCCCCTCTCCCCTCAGTTTGTTCTTAGTCTTTGAGACGGGAAGAGGGGAAGGAAAAAAAGCCACAGAGAGGGAGGAAGACATAACATAAGAGACTCTCAAATACCTTTTAAATTTGTGCATTTTGCTTATGTAAATTTTACCTAAAAATAAACTAGAAACAAGTATTGAACTCTAGTTACTAATATGCATGCTGAAGTATGGGGGCTGAAGTAAACAGATGCCTGCAATTTTAAAATAAAGCAAAAATAATGGACTAATAGATTAATTGCTACATGGATAGACATATCATAAAGCAAGTATAGTAAAATGCTTGTTACAAAATCTAGGTAGGTGTTCTGTGTAAAAGTATTTCTACTTTTCTGAATGTTTGAATGTTTATAATGAAACTATACACAAATAGAAAACGTATATCTAACATAAATTACACATATATAAAATATATTATAAATATTACACACATTATAAATATATTATAAATATAATAAATATTATTTATATTTATAAGTATTATAAATAAATGTAAATGTAAAATATTTTGTCATGTCATGTCACATCAGGAGGCAGTTAAAAATTGAATTCAACTGTGCTTCATTGGCTCTTGCTTCTGATTGCTAGTGCAGCCTCCAATCTCTGGAGAAAACCCTAATGCCCAAGTGTCTGGGAGAGTGCCGTTCCTTAGAGATGAGTGGCTGCTCCTGACATCCACGGGGTTGCCTTGACCTCAACTATAGATCCAGAATAAATTCTACATTATTACCCTCACCTCAAAGCAATGGGTAGATGCTCTAAGAAGGTCCAATGAGAATAAATCTCAATATTTTCCCTAAATAGCTGTGTAAAAAATGTTCTCACTCACCCAGATGAGGACGATGCTTTCAACCCTTTTCCCCATGGACATAGCCAGTCTGAGAACACAGCTGTCTGGCGGAGCTGGGAAGAACCAAGAGAGTCACAAGGAACTGGAGTTGTAGTCTCAAAAATATAATAGTTTCTGGGTCAAAACAACTTTAAGCTAGCATGATCTCTGGTTATTCTACTTGCATAAATTTTCACATTGTTTTAAGGTATTTTCAATTATAATTTTAAGTAATCTTCAACCAAAGTCCTACCACTATTGCATAATCCTATTCCTTGGATATACTAAAAAAAATATTCTGTCATCTAAAAATTAGCATTTTTTTTGCATGTTCTCATCTTCTGCTATGTTTGTAATTCTTCACCATGTCTTGTGGGTATTAAATAGCATGCTGTGCTGAACAAAACTGATATTTATGCCTGGTATTTTTAGTCCCATGTGCATTATCACCCCTTCTTCCAAATTCCACTTCTGTCTTTTACTGACTTGCTGCTTACTTCTTTTTTTGGCTGTTTCAGTGTACTAGATGTGCCAAATATGCTCAAAGAGTAGGATATTATAGGAGAAAATATATCTCTCCTCTGCAGTGTAGTAGAGCAAAGCTGTTTGTGCTCCTAGGTCTCACAAAGACTTTACTGAAACATATAGTTTTGACTTCTGGCAATCTCTCCACTTAGAACTCAGGTGTCACTCCATGGCTTTTGCATCTTTAGAAAAATAAAAAAACAGACATTAAATTACACAAAAAACTCTTTTTTGCCCCAATTTTAGGGTTTTGGTCTTCCTTGGAGATTGCCATAATTGAGTCTCTTGCCTTTGGCTGAATTATTTTGGAAGAATATTCAATCGATTGTGCAAATAGCATGCTTTTTTTAAAATATAATGTATTGTCAAATTGATTTCCATACAACACCTAGTGCTCATCCCAACAAGTGCCGCTCCCTCACTCTCCCTCTCCCCCACCCTCCATCAACCCTCAGTTTGTTCTCAGTATTTAAGAGTCTCTTATGTGTTGCCTCCCTCCCTCTCTGTGACTTTTTCCCCCCATCCTCTCTCCATGGTCTTCTGCTAAGTCTCTAAAAAAATCCACCTATGCGGGAAACATACGGTGTCTGTCTTTCTCTGCCTGACTCATTTCACTTAGCATAATACCCTCCAATTCCATCCACATGACTACAAATGGCCAGATTTCATTCCTTCTCATTGCCACATAGTATTCCATTATATATAAATCACATCTTTATCCATTCATCAGTTGATGGACACTTAGTCTCTTTCCATGATTTGGCTATTGTCAAAAGTGCTGCTGTAAACATTGGGTTACATGTGCCCCTATGAGTCAGCACTCCAGTATCTCTTGGGTAAATTCCTAGCAGTGCTATTGCTGGGTGATAGGGTAGTTCTATTTCCATTTTTTTGAAGGACCTCCACATGGTTTTCCAGAGCAGCTGCACCAGTTTGCATTCCCACCAACAGTGTAGGAGGGTACCTGTTTCCCCACGTCCTTGCCAGCATCTATAGTTTCCTGATTTGGTCATTTTAGCCACTCTGACTGGTGTGAGGTGGTATCTCAGTGTGGTTTTGATTTGTATTTCCCTGATCATGAGTGACGTTGAGCATTGTTCATGTGTCTGTTGGCCATCTGGATGTCATCTTTGGAAATGTGTCTATTCATATCTTCTGCCCATTTCTTCATGGATTATTTCTAATGCTACCAGTCAGATATACCCAATATGGTTGAAATGCAGTCACTTACTGTCACCTAGATACTTACCACATCAAGATTGCATCATCTTGAAGAGGAGGCAGAACATTATGCTTAGCGGTTAACCTTCTTCACTTTAGAGTTACATAGCTTTGGTATGAACCTGAGATCAGCCTGTATTTCTAATTGTATAATCTTGAGTACATTTCATAAGTTTTAAAAGTCTTGGTTTCCTAATCTCCGTCATCTGCTTTATTTGTTATAGCAGCTGCTAGCAACATGAGACTACCAAGCACTTGAAATGAGGTTAGTCCAAATTGAAAAATGTTATAACTGTAAAATATACACTTTTGGGAAATTTGGTATAAAAAAGAATGTAAAATATCTCACTAATATTATTAAATATTGAATATGTGTTGAAGCAATAATATTTGGGATATATTGGTTAAAGTAAAGTCTATTAACATGAATTTTACCCATTTCAGTTTGTTTTTTTTTAAATTATGCTCGACAGTTTTCAGTTATGTAAGTTACTCACTTATAATTGAAATAATTACTCAATAATTTAAAAAACGAATGAGCAATGAAACAATGTTACTCATGTAATTCTACTGGACAGAATTATGCTGATAATAATGTGTATATCACAAAAGTATGAAAATTTTAAAAAAGTTTATGAACTATTAATGGAATTAGCACATAGTGAAACCTTAATAAACATTAGCCGTTTTTTCTTTTTTTTATGAACAATATACATTAATAATAATTGTGAAATTAAGAAGTATGCATCAAAAGTACTTTGTATAAAATTTTACTTAATCCTGAAAAATCAAACCCTGATGTTTTTTTCTAATATACCCGCTTCCCTCTTGGACATAATAAAGCTTAAATTAGTAACTTGGCTATGAGCATTTTATAAATGTCTGAGATAAACACTGTCATTATTCTAAAAATAAACTCAGTTTTTTAATAATAAAATGATTTTAATTTTGAACTTTTAATAGTGTTCAATGTGACAATAAAGTCAACTCTGTAGTTTATTAAGTGGACCAAGAATCTCCATTCAGATTGTTATAAATTTCTACCATGGCCATTGATCGCTAAACAATAATTCACCTAAGCTACATCTATTATTAGCATGGACTGTGGACCATGGTAGTTTTTCTTCATTCTTAACACTTGCTTGCTCACTTTTGTTCTCTCCCTCTCTGACTCAGATTGAAAGAGTTCAAATTGAAAAATGGCAGGGAATTTAAAAGAATTCCTCAAAACCCAATCAATCCTTTAATTGATTTGATAATCGAGAGACATATAAAAGTGAAAGAGCCATAAGTTCATGCATGACTAATCCAATTCTTTCTTTCTTTCCAAGGGTGACATTGATCGTCTCTGTTTCTTGTAATTAATCCTAAAGTTTAAGGTTTCTCAGTTGAGGAGAATGTTGTTTTCTTTTTTCTTTTTCAGTCTTCAGGAATTAGTACAAATTCACTTGATTTTTTTTTTCATTTCATGAGTATATGTGTTTGGGATTTATTGAAGCTGGCTCAGAAAGATGTTTTAGGCATGCTCAAGCAAAAGACAAAACACAGACATTGTTAATAAGCAGTGTGTATTTCTGTTCAGGCTCTTGAAACAGAATAAGCTGTGCTTGAATTTGTGCTTTATCATGTGTGAACTGTGCCTTTTGGCTAGTTACATCTAAAATCTCACTTTTATCCTTCATAAAATAGCACCCCTTGTCATGGATTTTTTATGATCATTAAATGAAAGAATTTCTAGAAAAATCTACTTACTCTGGTTCCTAAAATACAATGCATACTCAATGCATGTTAGTTGTTTTATTGTTATAGTTGTTTTTATATGTGTTGGTTTATTGGTTCACAAATACGGTGAAAAGTCACAGACCCCAGTATTTTCCACATTCTGTATCATTGAATTGTATATGTTTCTAATAGTAGAATTCCAAGTAAAAGAAGAGAGATGAATTGAGTTCACTTAATTTATTAATATTTGACCCTTTGCAAATTACTGACTCTCTGAGAACTGTAAACTAGGGTTAACAATACCTTTCTCATAACAATAAATGAGAAACATAGTAGTACTTAGAATAGCAATGGATACATAGTAGAAACTCTGTGAATGGTAACTTTCTCTTTTTAAATTTCATTTAATTTAATATCTAAGAAAAGATGTCTTTCTTAAAATATAGGCCTCTATGTAATGACTGTGGGGCAAATTTTGGTCTCATGAATTTGAACTATTAAATGCCATTTTGAAAAGAAAATAATTAGGAATGACCTAAAGCCACATAAATATTTTTAAAATTCTAATATAGATATAGTTTGCCAAGAAATACAATTACAAAAGTTTTATAGAAATAGAAATTATGTGTGTTGCCTGGGTGGCTCAGTTGATTAAGCATCTGATGTTTGATTTTGGCTCAGGTCATGATTTCACTACTCATGGGATTGAGCCGTGCATTGGGCTCTGCTGACAGTGTGGAATCCGCATGGAATTCTCTCTCTGCCCCTCCCCCACTCATGCTGCTCTCTCTATCTCTGTCTCTCTCCTAAAATAAGTTTAAAAAAAGGAAAAGGGTAATTATGTGATTGTTATGTTATTGAATGTCTTCTCAAATTCACAGCGTGAATGAAACTGGGATAAAAGTCAGAGGTTCCCAGTTTTATTTCATTAGTTTTTTCTAACAATTTTTGGTAAATAATATTATTTATCAGCAATTCTTCTTCATGATATTCACATTCATAACCTTAGTTGTGGTTGGTTCTTACTTAAAAGTCAAAATTGCTTGCTAACGATTTTTAGATCGAACTATTTTTAGTACTCAAATAGCTTCCTGAAGTAATTTCTTGTTTGGCTTTTTACTGGATTTGGACAGACGAGGGTAAAGTAATCACCAAAAGTTATGTTCCACCCATGGTTGAATAGAGGGAAAGTTTACCTTAGAATTTAGAGGCTAAAACATTGATTTCTCTTTTTAGACGGATAAAGATTTGGTGAAGTGTCAAAGAACTCAATGGTTTATATTCCATTCGGAAAATAAAAGTTTCAATTTGCAAAATTATATTTGTTTGAATGTAAAAAATGATATATCCAAATGTATACAGAGAATGTTCCTTTTTCTTATTTCTTTTACAAATCCATTAAACTCAGGCAATCTTTCCAAATAATTGGAGTTGTAATTTATAATGCCCATGCTTTAATTGTTAAAAACATGGGTGGATAAAAAGGAAAATAAAATAAATTACTGAAGTTGAACTTTTTGTTTTAGCATTTTAATGTTTATTTTTGAGAGAGAGAGAGAGAAAGAGAGCACAAGTAGGGGAGAGGCAGAGAGAGAGGGAGACCAGAATCTGAAGCAGGTTCCAGGCTCTGAGCTGTCAGCACAGATCCCAGCCTGGGGCTTGAACCCACGAATCGTGAAATCATGACCTGAGCAGAAGTTGGATGCTTAACCAAGTGAACCACCCAGGTGCCCCAAAGCTGAACTTTCTTAAACAAGAATATAGTGCCTTTATACTGCAGTGCTTTAAACATGGTACTGATTATGATTATTCAAGATATTTTATGTTATTTCATATTTTTTTTCAAAAATATTGGTTACGTTTGTATTATGGATTTTCATATTTGAAGAGATTAGTGCTCAGAGTGTGTAAGTAAAATGAAAACAATGTTTACACAAATAACCTTTGAAACATTTAAGTGTCTATAAAACATAAGGGTATATATATTTTCTTGACAGAAATATGTAATGTTGAGATGGGTCAGAAGTAAATGTAGACTTCCTGACCCATGCTCACTGAAGTTGCATGGTTGTTGGGTTGCAATGGCAGGAAGAGTTTCTTTCTCTCCCTCTCTCTCTACCAAAGCACAACAGCATATAACTTAAAAGAATGATTTTTATATTTCCATAGCAGTAACTCTAGTGTAACAGTTGTGTGTGTGTGTGTGTGTGTGTGTGTGTGCGCGCGTGCGCGTGCAACCACACATGCTATTCTAGTTGATACTGAAAGGGTATGAATCAGAATCTATACCAGATTTTAGAAAACATAAATCTAAATTTTTAGAAAAAATAAAATCTAAAAGTAAATAAAAACAAACAAATATACAACCGTTTGCTCTCCTTCAAGATCTTAGCCCTCATTTTGACTCTTCTGATGGTCTGCAGGAAGCTGAAAGTCATTCCCATCATTAAGATATGCATTCTTATAAAATATTTTGCTTGTTTGAAAAGTGAATTTGATTGATACTAACATTTGTGACACATTATGCTTCACAGTACATTCTCATAAATAAGGTAACTCAATTATTCTGACCATATGCAACTTTACTATTTTTCCTTTTCATATATGTTAGAAATTGTTTGAGATAATCTTTGCCATATATTAAAAATGTGTTTTGAATACATCTCAAATTAACCACTTAAGTATATGAAAATTGGATGTGTGTTTAGATGATTTTGGAAATATCAGATGAGTCTATTCATTCAGACAATATATTAATAAGATTTTGAGGGGCGCCTGGGTGGCTCAGTCAGTTGGGCAGCCGACTTCAGCTCAGGTCATGATCTCACAGTCTGTGGGTTCGAGCCCGCGTCGGGCTCTGTGCTGATGGCTCGGAGCCTGGAGCCTGCTTTGGATTCTGCATCTGCCTCTCTCTCTCTGCCCTTCCTCTGCTCATGCTCTGTCTCTCAAAAATAAATAAATGTTTAAAAAACAATAATATTTTGAATACAATTGAATAAGCACTTTGGAATACTTTCTTTTCTCAGTTATAATTGTGTCACATAAAGTACCTGAGATAATGGAAAATCAAACACCGTGGTGTGTGTGTGTGTGTGTGTGTATGATTACCATCTATTCATAAACTTAATCCTTTCTCAAAGAGGTCTCCTCTAAATGTTCTGTTTAAAATTGTTTCCCCTAGAAAAGTCTCAAAAGCCATTCTTTTTCAAATATTTCCTTCATATCTCTGATATACGTACGGGGTATTGTGTCTTTGTGAGAATGTGTGTGTATGTTGTGGTCATGTGGTCCTTTAAAGGGGGACCAAGACGTTGCAATTGATGATTCTATTCCCTGCTTCCTACCTGTTCTAAGCAAAGCAATAGAGCTCAACTTCCAACTAACATTTTTCTAATGCTTTAATGTGCCAGCCATTATGGATGCTGAATATCAGCAGTAAACAAAGCAAAGTGGAAACAACAAAGAGCAAGGTAATTACACATGTGATAACGGACATTGATTACAATTCTGCTCTTGATTTATTATCTACATCATCATGAGGATATAGATGAAAATTTTAATGAGTAAATGAAGTTGTGTATTTTATTTGGCATTTATCTCTGCAAAACTCCAATGTAGACATGAGGAAAGAACAAGAGACAATGAATAAGGAGAAGATGAAGGAGGAGGAAGAGAAAAAGAAAGAAAACACAGAAGCAGAAGGAGAAGCAGAGAGGGAGAGTTGAAAAGGGAAAGATGTGTTTTTTGTTCCAGTAAAACATTAGGTTGAAGTATCTTTTAGTACCAACGCACAAATGGCCTTCTTGTTTTTTTCCCCACCTCTTTACACATTTTTTCTATCCCCTGAATAATGCTATTCTCATATATATTCCTCATATGTATTAAGGAATAGTTTACATGATATAAATCCACCTATTTTAAGCTTATAGTGTGATCAAATTATGGTAAATGTATAGTCCTATAACCTGTCCCACAGTCAAGAGAGAAAAATGTTGTTTCACCTGAAATAGTTTCTTTGCACCCCTTTGCCGTCTATGACCTCTCCCAACCCCCAGCCCCAGACTACCACTAATCGTTTTCTTTTACAGTAATTAGTTTGATTGGATATAGTTGGGTATAATTAGTTGGGTAAATAACAGTGTTATTGTTGGTCATATGGTGTGTATATGTTAACTTTAGTAGATACTGCCATATTCCAAAGTGGTTCTAACATTTTATACACTATATTCCAACCAACAGTGTGTGAAAGTTCTAGTTGTTCCACATTTTTATCCACAGTTGGTATTATTAATCTTTTAGACTTAATTCTAAGTACATCTTTCTGTGCTTGCATTTCCGTGATGACTAGAGATATTTAGTATTTTCATATATTTATCGATCATTGTATACCTTGTTGTATGAAGTATCTGTTCAATTTTTTACCATTTTTGTTTGTTTCATTGAGGTCATTATCTTCCTAATATTGAGTTGTAAGAGTTATTTCATCTTCTTTCTATGAGCTCCGTCAGATACATGAATTGCAATTGGAATATTTAATCCATTGACATTCGTTGTAATATTTACTATAAATTTTGAATTTGTCTACCATTTTATTAACAGTTTTCTACATATCTTCTGTCTTGTTTTTCTCTCTTCTTATTGGATCTTTTGGGGGGTTATTTCAGTATTTCTTAGAATTCTACTTTAATTTTTGCATGATTTTTAGTGGTTGTATAGAGACTACCGTATATAGTTTGCACACTGAGCATTTTATCAGTTTATGTCAAGTATATAAATCTGGTCAATATTTAAGCCCATATCTGGTTTATTTCAGTGTTATTTTCTTTTCCCCCAGAAATATGTCCCTTTTTATTTCATTTTAGTTCTTGTATAATCAGCAATTTTGAATTTATCCTATACGTGGTTCACAAGTTGTGAAACTTGTGAATTGAATATTTTCTCAGATAAATTTTGTTTCTTTTGTTTAGCTCGTAGTTACCTTTGCTGGGCTTGAAATGCATAGTCTGTTGCCTGAGCAGGAGCTTTGATCTAAACTCACTTTTCTTCTCTCTTGTTGATATACTTCGAGTCTGCCCTGCATGCACGTAATTCCAGAGTCATTCAGAAATGTCAACGAAGTTTGACAATCCAATTTCACTTTTTTTGTACCTCGATAATCCCTCCACTCTTTTTACAGCCACAATTTCTCTGGCTTCAGTTTCCTGGTTTCCCCTCCTCTCTCCTGCCCCCTCCTCCCAAAGTTTGCAAGGGTTTTGTTTATTTGCTCACTTTGTTTGTCTTTTTCTTTCCTTCATGCACCTTTTTTGAACTTAACCCCAGATGGAAGCTGTAAAAACTACAACTAATTTTTTTTACAAATGTTCATTACTCAATGACTTAAAATAGTTTTGTTTTTTTGGGTTTTGTTGTTGTTGTTTTGTTTTGTTTTTTTTGCTTTTTTTGGTTTTGCTTGTTTTTATTTTGGCAGGATTCATAGTTGTTTTCTTCTGGGACATTAGCAAAATTTAAAAAAATTACTCTCTTAAATGATGTAATGGTTAATTGTATATGTCAACTTGACAGAGCTAGGGGATCACCATTTAGCTGATAAAACATTATTTTGGGGGTGTGTCTATGAGGGTGTTTGCAGAGGAGATTAGCATTTGTTATTAGTAGGCTCAGTAAAAAAGACAGCCCCTCACAAGTATGAGTAGGCATCATCCACTCCTTTAAGGGCCTGAATAGAAGTTGGAGGAAGAGCAAATTCTCTTTCTCACTGACCTGGGTTATCCATCTTCTTCTGCTTTCAGACACCAGAGCTCCTGGTCTTCATGGCTTCGTACTCCAAACTGAATACTCCTGTCTCTCCTGGTTTCTAGTTTGCAGATAGCAAATTGTAGGACATCAAAGTCTGCATAACAGTGTGAGCCACTTCCTAATTAATCTCCTCTCTTAGAATTTTGTGTCCTAGATCTGGGTTTGCGCCTGGGCTCTTTTAGACACTAGCTTTATGAACTTTAGTCTGGTTACATGTATCCAGATTTTAGGGAAGTGTTCTTGTATTTAGAAGTATAAAATACACTTACAATAATAAAAATTTCAGATTTTGTCCTGAGTGGGATTTAAAAAATCATCTTTTGGAATATAGACATTTAAGTCTATTTTAAACCCACAATAAGATAATCCTGGTAAATGTACTCGCATTGTTTTACCAAAAATACCCTATTTTTGCGTCTCATCCTAAATTAGAAGTTTTAGGAATATTTGAAAGTAGAAGGCATACTTAGATATTTTGGTCATGCAAAAGGACATCTCTTTAACCCATTGACACACTAAATAATAAACATCAAGGCAGTATTTTCACCCAGAGGTCAACATACGCTTGATTTCCTTAAGCCCATTTGTACATGTACATTGTCTTGCTCAACTGGCTCTTTGAACATGGTACTGTCTTGATATATATTACCAGGTGTCTGCTTTAGAAATTTCAGATCAAGTTTCTCCAAACCCTAGGTCGGTTAAATCCTCACTTGGGTGCTTGGCTCCTTGGATCTTTTAAAATTTATCCTTCATATCATGTAACTTTAAAGGGATGGAAAAGAAGGAGATGTTACAATTTCTTTCGTCAATGTTATGTCTCTGAGACCTTTCCTCATCATCTTTTTTCCCTTCTGTCTCCAAGACATTTTCTCTGCTGGGTTGTCGCTTTTGTTTTGTTTTTTTTTTTTTTTTTTGTGAGTTCTGTTTTACTTCTACGTATTTTTTGTGTAACCCTTTTCTCTTCTTCCGAAGGTATAATTCTGACTTAGAGCCATGTTATGTTATGAGTTAACAGCAGATGATTAACTAGGAAAGGTTTAACCTCATCGGTTTAATTATAAGTGATGCCCTTTTGATTCTTAGTTGTAGTTTATGTGCCTTGCAAAGAAAGGTAAAGCTAATCTAGGTGAAGCCGAGAGTCCTACTTTGTGAGAAGTAACTGAGTTCTATTAGCAGAATAATAACTTCGTATATACGTTTCTGGTATATGAGTCATATACGTGGTGTTCAGGAATTGAGGAAGGAGAACCACAACACATTTGTTCCTACTATTAGAAATGATTCAATCCTTGCTGAAAATTTCCTTCACTTGGAATTCTGGTATTCCATTTATATCAAGGCTGTTCCACCTCAGACTTCTGGTGGAATACATTTATCTTATAATATCCAGTAAAATTTAAGGAACAATGTTGTATTACTAGCTTTCAAAATGTGGAGTATATAAAACAGATGCCTGAGGCACACGGATACATCCATTGTGAATACCAGGCTGTCACCACACCTCTGGCACATCTCCTACAAGCTCCGCTTCATCTGTCACTGTTAATACATTTCATTTCATAACGAAATAAAACAGAGCAGACCCCGCTCCTGAAAACATTTTCCTGTTCCAAGGCCTCAAGTGCGCTCCCATTATTATTGTAAGTAATTAACACAGCGTATTGGGCAGTTCCTGACTCAAAGAGCAGTCTTACTGTTTTCTCTCAGGTTACCATATCTCTGGTATGTAGATGATAAAAAAGGTCCACATTCCAGATAAGTCTTTGAACAGTCCCTTGAAATGAACGTAGTCCTGTTGAAGAGAGCTGTCATTCCCTCTCATCTCTTGGGTAGCAAGATTTGGGAGGTCGCCTTTCAAATTAACTTTAGAGGGCTGCATTCATTGCTCATATGGTCCAAGTTTACTGACTTAGGACCATGTGCTCCACAAGCGTCTGCCAGCTGTAAGCACTGACAGATCAGCATTTCCAGCTCGGTTTTAAAGTTCAGAATATTTTGCTTTGCTTAATAAGATTTTTACTATAAGGCAGTGGCCACCCAAATCTTCAAAGAGGATGATGTGAAGATACAGTTTTGTTATGAAGTTGTAGATTTGTTAACGTGGGATCATTTAATTCCAACCTTAGAGTTTGAAGAGAAATTGTCCCAGCCCATTGGAGTAGTGCTGAAATGCTGCGAATTATGGAGGTTTTTACAAAGGTACTTCTCACAAGGAGTTTACTATTTGGTTAGCCAGCATTACTCTGGTTACTGTCTTCAGAAATAAGTGTACGTACGAACTTACCAACTTTTTAGGAAGTTATATAGCCCTGGTATTAGAACTTGATATCATGAGAAAAGAAAATAATAAGCTACTATTTCATCCTAAATACAAATGTAAATATTCTTGACAAAAAATATTACAAATTGGATCAAACAGTACATAAATTTGGATATTCATCATAGCCCAGTGGGATTTCCCCCTCAAATTTAATGAATACCAAAATAATAACCCTCATCAGTCGGATTAAAGAGAAAGACCATTTATAATATCAGTAGTTAAAAAAACAGTGAGTTTTTATAATATAAAATTTATCACAGCAGACATAAAAAATAACTTTCTCGTTTTGTTTAAATATCCAAAATTTTTTTGATAATATCTTATGTGAAATATTAAATTTTCCTTTATAATATAAAATAATACAAGGGCATTTGTTCTATGTGCAATTAATCAAGAATTAGAAATTAAGAATTAAAAGATGTAAATATCTCATTGGTCATAGATGTGATACATAGCAAACACAGATGTTTATACATAGAACATCTAAAAGAATTTATAAACCGTAAGTAAATTAATTTCAGAAGGTCAGTTACAGGATACAAGGATAATATAAGGAACACCTATTTTTCTATATATACTTTAGCATTAAATAATCAGAAATTGATTTTTAAATATGCTTTGATAGCATGAAGAAATACATGATGAGTAAGAATGACTTTAATGAAAGATCTCTGTACTGACACCTATAAAACACTGTAAAGATAAATTAAGTGCATGGATAAAAGATACATACACTATATTCATAGAAAAGTCCATTGTCTCCAACCTGATACAGATTCAACCAGAATCCCTGTCAAAATTTCAGTTGACTCTTTCAAGATGATAAAGAAAGATGATTAAGAAATTTATATGATAGTAAAAAATAATCTAGAATAGCCACAATCTTAAAAAAGAATTAGGATTTATTTTCAAAGACTTTTTTTAATAAATAGTGTTATTATAAATTATATTTCCTGAATTCAAGGTTTATAAGAAAGATACAATAATCAAGAGAGTATGGCGTTGGTTTAGGTGAGCAAATACATCAATGTAACAGAATAAAGAGTTGGGAATAAACCTACATATATAAGGTCAACTATTTTTCACAAAAGATGTTGAGACAAGCCAATGGAGAAATGACAGTGTTTTTAACAAATCCTACTAGAATAAGCAGATATTCATGTAGGAAAAATTATTATTGTAGTTCATCTCCCAAAATTCATTTGAGATGGGATGTTGATCTAAAAATAATACCCAGAACTACAGAACTAGAAAAAACACAAGAAAATGTCTTCATAACTTTAGGCTTGGGTTAGGTTAAGACTAAGCTAACAAGAAACATAAACTAGAAAAGAAAAGTGTGACACAGTAGAATTTATGAAAAAAATTCTGATCATCAAAAGATGCCATTAAGGAAATGAATAAATAAAGGACAGACTTGGGGAAACTATTCGGTCACATATATTAAAGAACTTATATCCAAAATACATTTAAAAAATCTCCCACAAATTAACAATCTCCAAAATGGTCAAAAGACTTGAATAAATACTTTACAAACAGAAGATATAAAGGAGCAATAAACACATGAAAGAGTGTTTAGTATTATTAATCATCAGGAAACGCATATTAAAATTACAATGTAATACCACTTCAAACCCAGTAGAACGACAAACAAATCTGACTGATGACATCAGTGTTGATGAGGAATTGAGGAACCCATACTTTGCTGGTAAAAATGTGAACTTGTCAAGTACTTTGGAGAACTGCTCGTAGTTTCTTATAAAATTGAATGTACTTTTATCGTATGACCCAGCATATACCAAAAGGGATGAAAACATCCACACAAAATTCATACACAAATATTCATTGTCCCTTTATTCATAATAGCAAAAAATTGGAAACTTAGATGTCCATCAACAAGAGAAAGAATCAGCCAACGGTGGCATAACCATCATATAATATATTAATAATCTATATAATACATGCTATATATAATATCAGTAATATACTGTATGCTCTAAAGTTAAAAAAATAAGCTCTTGACCAGTCAACAAGAAGGAAGAATTTCAAAATATTATGTAAGCAGATGAAACCAGACACAAAAGTGTACAGAGTTATTTCATTTCTCTAAATTCAGATACAGAAACAAACTCATCGTGATTTTAGTGATTTTGATAATGACATGAGAGGACTTTCTAGAGCTTGGTAAAGTTCTATATTTTGATTGAGGTGTTGTTTTCACTGATGTATGTATTCATGAAAATTCAGTGAACAGTTAAGATCCGTGCTTTTTTTTTTTTTAATTTTTTTTAACGTTTATTTATTTTTGAGAGACAGAGAGACAGAGCATGAGCAGGGGAAGGGCAGAGAGAGAGAGGCAGACACAGAATCTGAAGCAGGCTCCAGGCTCTGAGCCATCAGCACAGAGCCTGATGCGGGGCTCGAACTCACAGACCGAGAGATCATGACCTGAGCCGGAGTCGGCTGCCTAACCAACTGAGCCACCCAGGCGCCCCAGGATCCGTGCTTTTAATTGCAGGTCAATTATTACTCACTGGAAATAAAAAGAATAGCATACTATCTAGAATACAGATCACTTGGTTAATAAAATTGAAGATTCTAACATTGTCTCTAAAAAAATTCCCACATTTTTTATATTGAATTTGGGTTTAAATTATAAAATAACAGCTTTAAATGCTACATTTCCTGTTTTATATATTTTTATAAACACTTGCTTTCTCAACTTTCTTATTTCTCTTTGTAATAGACATGCTCCTGTAAAAGGTGAATTCGAGGAGCACAAAGAGTTAAAAAACAACACTACAAATCAGGAAAACAAAGGTAAATAAACAAAAAAACTCCACCATTAACCATTTGAAGGATACTTTCCCAAATCACTCTGAAAATAAGGCATCTTAAAGACTACATTCAGATAAAAATATATTGCTTCATTAACAACAAAACAAAATAAAATGAATTGACTTAACCTACTGTTTGCCTAAATGAGAATATATAATTGGAGGTAACTTTTAAATGAGTAAAGGTATTATTTAAGCAGTATCTTGGCAAGCTTGCTTTATGGTTAGTGGTTCCACTAGGACATTTGAAACTATGGCTCATAAATCTTTAAGTCTCCCTTTTTCCCTGACTTAGAGATTGGACCACTTTACGAATGTATTACATCTCTATCAATGGCCACTTTGTCTTAGTATCGCTTTGTTACATTTATTTCTTATCTGCTGAAGTTTTCCAGGGACTCTGTTTTGATCACTTTAATAGTCTCCCTTGATGAAGTCACCCACGAGCACGAGTTAGCAGACACATTCAGAGGGTCCATGAAAGTATATTTTAAATATAAATCATTTCTCGAGATTTGGAGTCAGCCTTTTAATGTTCATAGACATTAAAATTTCAACATGTTCACAGTCAAACCAACTGTCTGTCTTCCTCCCCACATCCGCCTTTTGCCTTGGATAGAATAAATAGACATTTTACTGTATATAATAGAAAATAAAGAATCTTTCCAATTTTTCTGTTTCTTACGCTTTAACAAATGTACACCGGATTACTTTATTCTATGTTCTAAATTTCTCATAAATAAATTCTCCTTCTCCATAGCTACTGCTACTGCATTAGTTTAAATCTTCAAAAGTTCTTTGCTATTCTTGGTCAATGGACTGATAGTGCATTTTCCCTTAGTTAGCTTCTGATTGGCTATCAGCGAGATCTTGTAATGGAAAACTTCTAAGGTCCAGTCCTGCTGAAATTAGCATACTAATACTCTTATAGTTAGGTTCTTCCTGTATACTATAAGTCTCAGAGTATGCATTGTTTTCTCAGGGGAGCTAGTATTCAAATTCTTCCCCTAATTCTAGCCTAGGACAGGCACCTTCCTTTTACATAGCCTATCAAAACGTTTATTATTCTCAATAATTTTTTATTTGTCTGTCTCTGCTTCCTGACATTGAGCTCACTGATGACAGGCATTTTTTTTCTGTCTCTTTATACTCAGCAATTAACCTTGGACTTGTATACAGTAGGTGTTAGATATTTTTGAATAAATGTCTTGCATTTAAAGTATTTATCTGAGTAAGCATAAATCCATTTTAATACAATAATATTGACAATGACTAGATAATTTAGTCTTGCTTATTGAATCCATGCTTCATTTCAATAAACATTTATTCAGTGGCTCTCTGTGACACGCAGCATGCTTCTTGCTTTGCGTTTGTGATGAATTAGGCAAGATCTCGACTTTAAAATTGTTTTATTCCGAAAGAGAGATATCCATATAAATAACAGGTGAGTTATTGAATATTTTAGAAATAATATAGGTAGGTAGTTCTGGAGCAGGATGGGAGATTGTTGGAAAAAAAACTCTTCACTTCTGAAATCAATTTTGAGTAATGTGCTGAGTGGAGAGAGTGTACCATTTGTAGAATACAGCTGTGAAGTAGAAGTAGCAGTTTGAGCAAAGTCATGCGAGTGTGAAACGTCTCGACATTCAGAGGACCTTTGTAGTGATTCAGGATGGCTTGGGAAGGGAGTCAAATGAAAGTTTCTGCAAGAAATGAATTTGGCAAAGGCCGGTCAGATTTTCAGGCTCATGCGTGCTGTGGTCAGAGTGGTGGGGGAGGAAGGAATGAAGAGGTCAAATTGGAGGGAAAGAAACAAAGTTACGTAAGATAAGAGTGGAGAAGTAGGTAATAGACTGCAGAGGCCAGGATTGTAACTGAAGCCCCGGGGAGTCGGACAGACACAGTAGGAGAGATGTGGCTGGTACCCGGGGACCTGCCAGACACAGAGGCAAAGTAACCAAAGAGTCGAAGCACAGATAGGGTCAGAACAGAGTTGGCTTCAGATATTATGCAGACTCATAATTCTGACTATCTTCCTTCTTTTAAGCATTGGCATGTTATCTGGACGTGGTGAAATGTGTGATGTTGTTGGTTATGTGACTGTATTCATTTCATTCTGAAATGGAAGTCTATCGTAGGAATTTCAGAAAAGATAAAACTTACTCTAAAACACTCATTAATTCTGTATAATCATTGGCAATTAGCATGTGAATGGATTTAATTCTTTTTTTTTTTAGTAAGTTCTTTTCTCCCTGACTTTTTATTTAGAAAAATTTCTAATTGAGGGGAAAGTTGATAAAATAGCAAAATTCACAGTCATTAGCACCTTTCACCTAAAATCATCAGTTCTTAGCATTCTGTAAGGTTTAGTTTTTATTCTTTTTCTGTTTGTATGTAGTTTTTGAGCCAAACCATTTGAAAATGTATTGCAGACTTTATGACATTTCACATCTAAACATTTCGCACCGTTGACCCTAAGAATAAAGAAATTCCATGGTTCGCCAATACCATTATCACAGTAAAGGATGACACCTGATTTAGTACAACAATGAAATAGTTATTTGCAATTTTCACCTTTAGTTACAGTGCTGGTCAGGTTGGTCAGGTTCCCAAGTTCAGGCCTGGTGACTTCTCATCTTTACTTTCTCAGCGGAAATGTACCCTCAAAGGAACTTTTCCAGATTCCTCTTTTGGGCATAATTCCCAGCTCTGTCACTTTATTATATTCTGTTTCAATCACCTGCTTTTTCTCTCTTCTTACATTTGTTTACTTATTGTATATTCTCGTATATTCTTACTGCATTGTTCACATATAAACTTTCTTCCTTCCTATTAGAATGTAAATTCTATGAAGAAAAGGGCTTCGTCTTATTTGCTCTTTTGCACCAGGACTAAATTGATTTAGCTCAGGGCCAAGATTTAGAAACGGTTTCCTTCTAGTTTTGAATTTACAAATTTCCTTACGTCTCCATCCCTTTTCAATTAAGTAAACAAAACAGGATCTTTGTGTCTTGTTTTCCATTTTCAGAATTAAACTTCTGGTTCTGAACAGTGACATGTCCTAGATATTTTAATAAAAATCAAAATATTCTCATATATTGGTACATGATGAAGTGGTGAAAATAATTCACTTTACTATGTTATTTTTAATGATTCCGTGTAAATTAAATATCAGGAGATAGTCATACTACAGATGTTCTTTGTGTCTGCTAGACATTAAATCAGTGTATTTTGAATTTTCTTATGTAAACACTTAAATTTTGTTTGGAACATGTTCAGGTAAATAGGAGCACATGGATTCTATTTTCAATGCAGAACTATTTGGAAAATACTTCTAAGGGACCTCCGCCCAGAACCCTGGTCACTTTCCATTTTGTAATCCTATAAAGTTTGAAGTATTTCCATAATTTGCAATTGTTGTATGTAGCTCAGTAGGGTTTAAAATTAATGTTGCCTCTCATATTTGTTTTTATAAGCACCTGAATCTGGAAACCAGTCAAGGGATTCCTGTGCTCGCTGGGAAGAAACATCTTGATTTAATTTAGCATTTCTCTGGCCTGAAACGTTCAGCCTGTTGTGTGGTAGGCTATCATCCCACATGACAGATGTGCCACAAAGCTTTGTCAAGCACTTGCTTTCAGGTTGGACGGCCATCAGTGATGACCAGGACTTGATCACAGAATTGCTGACTGAGGACCGAACCCGTTTCCTGTGGGCACTCCTGCTTCACATGGGAAAGCCCAGAAAAGGAAATTAAAAACCCATAATTTTGTCATTTACTCGGCAGGACTTCGTATTGTGCGTGGTAATCACAAAACTTTAAATTTTTTTTTTGAGGCACATATTATTTTATCACAGGCTTTCACATTTTTAATCTCCCTCCCCTCTCCGTCTTGGTCTCTCCTACACCCACAGGCACCCTCACACACCGGCACACACTCAACATAACTGAAAGTATTCACTCCTCCTTCTTCTTTTACATAGGATTCGTTGGTTCCTTCGGGCCAGAATATACCAATAGGCCTTACCCATTTTGATATATTGCTTGAACTACATTATTAATATTGGTAGAAGAATGTTGTTTATAAGTCAGCGTGCTTGGGGCTGATGAAAGCAGAGAGATGCCGCTAAAAAGATAGAATTTCTATTTACCGAAGTTCCATCATATTTGTATGCTTTGAGGTGCTTAAGTCTCTGCTGGGGTTATTCAAAATGAAAAGTTCAGATAATATTTTGGACACAGGAATGTGGCTGGCCCTTCTTTTGTAAGCACGATAGTGTGCTGTACTGATGTCTAGACAACACACTTGTGCCTAAGTAACTTTACTACGTGCTCCAGTGTGCTTCTTAAAAACTGTTAAAAGTGTGTTGGTAGCATTTAAAAAGTAAACAAAGAATATTGATATCAATAATATTACATTAAGGCCTATATGAGGAGTGGCTATCTTTTACTGATAGAACAAATGATGGACAAAATTAAGAAAGAGTTCATAAAAATATACTTTGCTACACCGGGTAGTGAAGACTTGTTGAAAATGTGTTGTTTTTTTTTTTTTTTTTTTTGTTTGTTTGTTTTAAATTTTTTTTTAACGTTTATTTATTTTTGAGAAACATAGAGACAGAGCGTGAACAGGAGGGCAGAGAGAGAGGGAGACACAGAATCCGAAGCAAGCTCCAGGTTCTGATGAGCCGTCAGCACAGAGCCCGACATGGGGCTCGAACTCACACACCCTGAGATCATGACCTGAGCCGAAGTCAGCTGCTCAACCGACTGAGCCACCCAGGCGCCCCTGAAAATGTGTTTTAAATGAATAAGAAATACTGTTCCATTCCCCCCACCTTTTTTTTTAAAGTTTATTTATTTATTTTGAGAGAGAGAGAGAGTGCATGAACAGAAGAGGGGCACAGGAGTGAGGGTGAGAGAGAGAGAAATCCCAAGCAGTTTCCACACTAATAGTGTGGACCTTGAGATCATGACCTGAGCCAAAACCAAGTGTGGGATGCTTCACCAAATGAGCCACCCCCGCTTTTTTTCCTTTTTATATTTATTTGTTTATTTGTTTTTACTTTTCATCTCCCTGACTTGTTTATTTTGCCGCTAGAAGTTTGTATTTCTTAATCCCTTTTAAATCTATTTCACCCATCCCCCCACCCCCCTTTACTTACCGGTTTGTTGTCTGTATTTAAGAGTCTGTTTTCTCTGTGTCTTTTTTTCTGTGTTCATTTGTGTCGATTAACATTTAACACTGAACATCTGTACTTGGTGTAGACACAGACAGAGAGAAGTTGGCGGAATGAAGACGGGGGTCTTCATTGAGAGCGTAAGCCCATTTTCTCGTGGTTAGGCGTCTGATTTCCTTGTTCACTGCCTTCGGGGTCAGAAAAAACAAAACAAAACAAAACAAAAAACTGCCTCTGAATTCTAACTCTGTAGAAGTTAGTAGTGATTCAGCTGTCAGCAAATTAGAAAAGAGAAGGAAAGTCCCTTCTGCTACTGCCAGCTAGTCACTGTTAACTGCTTGGTCACATTTGCCTTGCAAGCAAATCTCCATTATTGATTCTTCTGTTTCTCTTCCTCCTGGTAACTGAAGCCTGATATTCCTGTAACTAAGTAAATTTTTATTTTATAATTATCAATGAAATGTTTAAAGTGCCAATATTTTGGTGTTAACCTTTTGAAAGTCCTGCATCTTTAGACCAATCGTCAATCATGCCTGTCTGATTGTGGAGAATATGAATAAAGCCTGAGAGCATCACTTGTCAAATTTGAGAAAGAGATAGAAGTCTCATGATTGATGGGTTCTTCTTCTTTGCTTTCTTTCTGTGTTCTCTATTGCTTCTATTACAACAAAGGGGAGAAAAACAGAAATTCTTCTTAAGGCTATATTGGTCACTGTGACACATTCAGGTAACAGCTTGTCATGGCTCATGAGCAAAATTTTAATGGGCAGGACTTAAGGAGTATAGCACCCAGAAAGTATTTTATTTCATATATCATAGTAGCATTCTTAACATATTTCTCTTTTTCATTACTATTTTCTTATAACAGGAGACATTGAAAGAAAAATACCACTTTTTGCCTTTAAAGAACCCAAAGTCCATAGGATTTAGATGTATGCTCTGTTAGAAGCACTTTTAAGGATAAAGAAATGGGAGAAATTAACTGTGGGGTGGGTTTGAGTCGGGGCCAGAGTCCTGCCTCTCTTGATACAGGACCTGAGGTGGTCTCTCTGATCCTCACATGTAATGAGAAGAATAGGTACCTTCCTGTTTTTCCTTGATTGTACAGTTGATCAGATGAGACGTGTACGTGGAATTATATTGATCGCTTGGCAAAATTTAGGATACAAATTTGAATTTTGTTTATAAATCACTCAAGGGTAAACTCTTAAATATGTTCCTGCGAAAATCAGAACTATTTCCAGTGGCATTCATGTGTTGAGATAGTATGAATTGTTATAAACAAATTCTCATTTCTTTATCATGATTGTGTTTAGAAGGAAGAATTCTGTAAGTAAACCAACTTGTTTTTAACTCAGGTACAATCATTTAAATCATCTATGAATTGAAAGCTGTGTTTTCTGCATGGTGCCCAGTTTTTACGCAGACTTAGTCCTGAATTGCTGAGTTACTTTTATAATTAATCTAAAAGCCGAAAAACTAAACACAATAATCACATTCTATACTAACACTAAATGTTTGCACCATAACAAAAAGTAGCTTTGTTTCATCAGAGGATTTTGACTTAATAACCTAGTGACTATGTATCATTTGAAATGAAGGTCATTAATCACATGAGGGCATTAAAGTAAATCTGAACTATTCTTCTGCTCCAGAGACTAGATTTAATTATTCCAGCAATATAATATAATCATACATATAGTTTTCTTAAATTTAATGTTTTCCTCAATAGTGGTTCTTAGACTTTTGCTGCAACTTACCAGCTTATAAACAGCAGCAACCTATTATCACGCAGAAATCAGTTCTTATGTAAGATTAATGGAAATATTTAGAAATGGTAAATCATGTAGTAACACCATCTTATCTTTTGTGTACTTTAGGGTGTAATTTATTTCACGTGATTATAATATAGTCTTTTTTCTGCTGGTAGAAGTATTTTCAGTTCATATGAGAGGATTAAATATGTTAGTGTTTTATGGTCTTTTGTTATGGGTATGAAAATCCCTGAAGACCACCATAACTTCAGGTACTTTTCCATTTTAATACTAGGTCAAATGATCTTTAAAATCTATTCCAGCTCTACGTTTCCACTATTATTTGATTCAAAATCCACTCTAATATAGCCAAAGCCAAAATGAAATAAAACATGAATATAAACTTTAAATGAAATTATTGACTTTCAAAACTGTACAAAGTAGACTCTCTTTTAGATTGTACTCTTTATGTTGTCTTATGCTTAAGAAAGATAACTAAATGATGATAGGTGCTGATTAGTGAGGGTCAGTCACGGTCTGGCCAGGAAAAGATACACCAGTCGTTTTAATAGAGGAAAAAAAATAATGTAACAAATTATTTGCAGGTAGTGGAGAACGAAAAAGGGAAATGGAGAGCAGGGAGTTATCACAGGGGTAGTAACTGAAGGAAGCAGTTAGCCCTGGTGGGGCGGGGAGATGTAGGAAAGAGGTTAGGACCAAACTACAACCTGGAATTTGAAAAACGGATCCCACCCTCGGTGATGCGTCCCTGACTTTTGAAGAGAGGGCACTGCTTCCCTGGGGCTGGTACCCCAGACAGTCAGATGAGGGCCCCTGCATGCCTGATGCTTTGACTCTGCAGAATGGGCACCAGCCCATGGGGACAGGTATTTATTTATTTATTTATTTTCAAGTTTTTACTTTCATTCTTTTTTAAATTTTTAATTCTAGTTGGTTAACACAGTGTAAGATTAGTTTCAAGTGTACAATGTAGTGATTCATCACCTCCATGCCACACCCGGTGTTCATCAAAAGTGCACTCCTTCAGGTCATGATCTCACGGTCTGTGAGTTCGAGCCCCGCGTCAGGCTCTGTGCTGACGGCTCAGAGCCTGGAGCCTGCTTCTTTAGATTCTGTGTCTCCCTCTCTCTCTGCCCTTCCCCTGCTCACGCTCTGTCTCTATGTCTCTCAAAAATAAACAAACATTAAAAAAAAATTTTAAAGTGCACTCCTTAATCCCCAGCACATATTTAACCCATCCTCCCACCCCTCCCCTCTGGTACCTGCCAGTTTGCTCTCTCTAGTTAAGAGTCTGTTTCTTGGTTTGTTTCTCTCTCTCTCTCTTTTTTCCCCTTTGCTCATTTGTTTTGTTTCTTAAATTCCGCGTATGAGTAAAATCATGTGTTATTTGTTTTCCTCTAATTGACTTATTTCCCTTAGCATTACACTGTCTAGTGCTATCCATGTCTTTGCAAATGGCAAGATTCCATTTTTGTGGCTGAATACCATCTCACACACACACACACACACACACACACACACACACACACACACACACACACACACATCACTTCTTCCTTATCCATTCATCTAACGGTGGATACCTGGACTGCTTCCATATCTTGGCTATTGTAAATTATCCCTTTGAATTAGTATTTCTGTATTCTTTGGATAAGTACACATTAGCTCAGTTGCTGGATCATTGGGTAGTTCTATTTTTAACTTTGTGAGGAACCTGCACACTATTTTCCACAGTGGCTGCACCAGTTGTATTCCCACCAACAATGTACAAGCCATTTCCTTTTTCTTTACATCCTCGCTGACCCCTGCTGCTCTTTGTATTGTTTGTTTTAGCCAATTTGACAGGTGTGAAATGATACCTCATTGTGGTTTTCATTTGTATTCCCTAATGGTCAGCGATGATGAATATCCTTTTTAGGAAAGTTTATTTATTTATTTTGAGAGAGGAAGGGGCAGAGGAGGGGCAGAGAGAAAGAAAGAGAGAATCCCAAGCACAGTCCACCCCATCAGCTCAGAGCCCAAAGTAGGGCTTGAACTGACGAAGTGTGAGATCATGGCCTGAGCCGAAACCAAGAGTTGGGTGCTTAACTGACTGAGCCACCCAGGTTCCCCACAGGCATCGTTTTGTGTGTGGATGGGTATTTCCGAGGAAACATACCAGCCTTCTGGGAGCAGGAAAGACAAGCTGCAAAGTGGAATGAGCTTTGAGCTTCGACTGTCAGGGTGCAGAACCGTCACTGGAGCGATGCTGGTCAGAAAGGTTAGGAAGCAACTGGAAGGAGTTAAGTCCCTTCTGTCTTCCACCCCTCCTTCCCCCTCTAGTAAACCTTGTGAGGAGCCAGCTGGTAAGTGAGAAATGTGGTTTTCAAAGCCCAGGCTTCCTCTCACAGAGCAAAATGCAAAAGGGAGGATTTGAGGCTGAAAAACAATAACTTAATGACCAGCACAATGCGGAGACAATTGTAACTTTGACTTAGAGTAGGAGTAAATATTCAAAAACCAAAACTAGGGAGAAACCATGCGGAATTGTAAAAACAAAGGCTGCATTTTTCTGAGGTTTATATTTCTACAAATGGACTTCAAATTATAGCATATTTATCTAACAGAAGAAAGAGTTTAACTACTTCATCATGATAGTGAGTAAGCTGTCATTTATGAGTTAGAGCTAAGTAACAGCCATTAAATGCTACCAACTCTTTTTATTTAATAAAAACTGAAGCCTGGGTACAAAGAGAATTCCCCAGAGAGTTCACATACATTTACATGTAAATACAGATGGTCGAACAAGTTTTTTTCCTAAACTTGCTAATTTTATTTTCCATCATGGAATATTAGCAGCTAATGGGCATGAGTTACAGATTTTATGCCAGTAAGTTATTTTGAGAATCAAAATCTAAAACACACAGTAAAGCAAATGCTTTTTAAAATAAATGGCCAATTTAATGAAAACCAAAGCAGAACATAGAACTCTTCTCATGTCAAAAGAAAAGAACTATTGTAACAGAAACCCACTAAAATAGCTACTTACAACTGAGGTGATTCTGTGAATGCAATAAAATTTACAAAACCCTGTTGTACAGCACTTGGAATGTTCCAGCTCCACTGACTAATTAATGACCCACACAATTATTTCTCACTACTAAAATTGATTGGCTAATGAAAGTGACTCAGTTATTTGACATTATGTGACATAGTAAAGTTTATTGAGATTTAAGATCTATTGTGTAACTAATACTAAATTAATCTGATTATCAATAAAACATGAAAGTTAAAGTAGAAACTATTAACCAAAGGATGCTTAATTTTGAGTAGAGGAAATGATACCTGTAAGTTTCTTTTTCCACTTTTATGTAACTATTTAAGATATTAGATAGAGCTGCAATTCACTTTACCGAAAAATGGAAAAGTCTAGGCAACCTTCACTCAACCACGTTATAGATTTTAACCCAAGCTAGATTTGTAGAAAAAGAAACACATTTTATCTTTTTTGTTGAAATATAGACCTTTTTACTATTTATAAGGAGATTTCCTTGCTTGATTTAAATATTTTTATATATGATTATACAATTGTTGAAGTTTTAGTTAAAAGAGATGTGTATCTTTATTTTTGTAGTTTAGTTTATTTTGGTAGGATGGCACAAAATTGCTGAATCAACTTTTTCATGTTACCAACACTAATTTAACACTCAGCTATCCAGAAAAAGCTTCCACGTTGTGTACACAGGGCATAGCCTTGAACCTAGGGAGAAAACTTTAATTACTGTTAGATTAATTACAATTAAATTAATGGCAGCCTTAATGATTCAATCATTCATTCAGTAATGCTTTTCGAAAAATATTTTTAAGTTTATTTATTTAATTTTAGAGAGATAGAGATAGCATGAATTGGGGAGGGGAAGAGAGAGAAGGAGACAAAGACACCCCATCCGAAGCTCCACCCTTAACCGACTGAGCCACCCAGGTGACCCTAAATAATGCTTTTCAAATAACATCTAGGATAGACGATGTGGCACTAGGACTTAGAGTCATTTTAAAATGCAGAAGCCTAGACACCACACATTCCAAGTTTTCTAAGACATATCGAATTAAAATAGTTCGTACCTATCTCAGAGCTATGTATTTTAATTTTTGGTTCATAAATAGCGTCTCAAAAGTACAAAACTTATCCCTTGCCCTTGAGGTCCTTCAAAGTTAACAGGCGCAGTAAGTTGTGTAGAAGAGTAAATCCCAGACAGCTTTCTCAACGAAATGTATTTTTTTAGAGCAACAAAGATAGAGCAGCTGAGCACTTATTATCTTTATTATAAACTAGAATTCTTTTAAGCACTGTTGTGGGAATGTATTGTTTAGTGAAATTTCCGTTGTGATCGCTGTGACATTCTTTATTGTCCCAGGATCTGGTGGCTGGCCTTTTGCGAACACAAGTCATCTGCTTAGTGATATACCTCAGGGGCCTATTCAAACTTTTCTGTATAATAAGTCAGTAGACTTGACAGTTAATACCGCTTTCAGTGGCTGAATGTGGCAACGTTGTGACACCTGCAAATTCCTGGGCTATTGTAAACTGAAAAATCTAGACGGGCAAATTGATGTCCATTATACATAATTATAGCCTGGATTCCTGGCTACCTTTCTGCATTCAGAGGGAGCAGCTGTTGTTCTATGTGTTTTGAACCTTTTGCTGGAGAATAAAAGAAAAACTGTCTATCACAGTTATTGATTTCTGAAATAAACATGTTCTTTCAAAAATATTTTGGCATTAAATGGGTATACGAGGCTTTAAGAGGGTTTATTTGACCCTTCCTTGCAGATAATCTCCTGAAAATGTCCTGGTGTTTGTGTTCTCCTCTCACGTAGAGCTGAGAAAGGTTCAGAGACAAATTTTTTACTTTCCGGAGGCATTTTGTACTTTGCCAAAGAACTCTGTAATGGCCCCAGTTTAAGAATGCTATGAAAATATTGTTTATGACTGTGAATTAGATGTGATACATTGTCTACAAAAAATAATATTTTCAGTGGATCTTGTTCATTTCAATGATTCTTAATTAGGATTTAAGTTATTTCTAAGCGGGTGGAATAGCTCTGTGTGGCGAGTAATTCTCATACTTCCAATGAACTCAGGACGTGAGAACACAATTTAGAAGCTTCTGAATCCTTTGGTATTCAGTTAGCGTCTCTTTTACTTAATAATCTCAATACTGCTAATTCTTTTGGCTGATGTAAATAATAAAAAATTTTGTAGAAGAACATTTTGATACTGATTTAACGATCTGACAAAAAAAGGAAACATTTTACCTATCTGCTTTGCTATTTTTATCGGTTGAATTCTTCAAGGAATGTCTTACCTCTTTTGATCCACTTCCTATGAGAAGCGTATTGTTTGATCTCGTTCTCTTTGTTCTTCATTAGTTTTCCTCTTATCGAAATTACTTTTTAAGTAAAGTTGCTGAATCACCTCACTTCCCTTCTTGAAATAAGCTGGGCGCTTTGTCACTCTAATGGTACTCTTAGTTTTTTTGTGAGAAAAGACAAACTTTTTATGTTTATGTTTTCCCCTTCAGATTTTCAAAAAAAATTTAAAAAATACATCCAGATGATTTCATCCACTGGTTACATTCTTGTTACAATTTCTGGACCCTTGAATAACTGAATGAGGTGCGTCTGCCTGGTTGAATTTGCTGCTGAACAAATATCTGAGTGATTAAGGGTCCCCAGAGTTTCGTAGCCTTTGCATTTCCTTGAACCCCATCTGCCTCCTGACCCAGCCTGGATCTCTGCTTCATGTTTCTTTCTTTCTTTCTTTCTTTTTTTTTTTCCTTTTTCAGCTCTTAACTGGATGATCAAAGTAGCTTATAAATATCTGATTATCAGAGGTCATCTTCCTGGGGTTTGTGCAAAATTATTTCTCCTTTCCTTCATTCCTTTCAAAAATACATCAGTGTCCATGAAAGAAATAAAAACACTTTAAAATTCCAAATATCCTACCGGGATCTGGTGGTTGTTGGCCCACCTTATATGTTGGTCTAGGTCCCAGAACTGCGGCAAATACAAGGTTGTACTACGGCCTGAGACAGACAAAATAATCTGCAGTGTTCCCAAGGTATAATCAGGCCATGGTTTGAAAGTGTCATTGAGAGACCCCCCGCCCAACCCGGACAAAGAGCTGGCTTTGGGGAACCTGGTTTATCTGCTTCAGAAAGAAGAAGGGGTTGGTTGACAGGATTTAAACCTGTGGCTCCAGGCAGTCTAGGCTCTTTAATTTGAATTCTTAGATCACGAAGCCAAGCCCTGTAGCTCTCAGAAACTCTGTATTTATACACAGATAACGATTATACCAATCAAGCTGACATTCTGTAATAAGAATTTCACCGAGTTTCACTTATACCTTCAAATGTGTTATTGTTTAATCTCCTCATGTGAGTCAAGTTGAATCAAAGCCAACCTGGCCTTTCTTCCTTACAATAGCAATTTTGAGTAATTTTTTTTAACTTTCTTTCCGCATTTATAGACTCCTTTCTCAAAGGACATGAGAACGGGTGTTGACAAAATATATTAATGTTCCCTTATCTGTGAAAATATGGTGAAAAACAAAGCACAGATTTCTCTAATTGCAATGAAAGCTATGCTGCATATTGGTATTTATGTTTATAAAAAAGAGTTACGGAACTAAACATACATTCGAGCCATTTTCATGTTATTTTGAAGTATCATTTCAAAGTAAAGTTTTCTCTAATCCTCTTATTCATACTCAATTTGCTCTATATTTATTATCTGCATATTTGGCCTTTGCTAAAAGATACACAGTAAATTTCTGGGCATCTAACGTGGGTAAGTAGCAAAAAAAATAAAAACAACAAAAAACTAATGTTTCAAATTGCAATTATATTCTTTTAGATTACATTAAACACAATATAGACAGTCCCTAAATTAACATGTTATCATTTTTATAATTTTTTCTCAAAAGTTTATCACTTAACCTTTATATAAAATTATAAGATAGGTATTTCTACATAAAAATAGAAGTTTTTATGTTAATTTCTAAAATAAATTCTCAAAAACATATATAGTAGCCTTTTTAGTTAAAAAATCCCAATTGCTAGTAAAATATAGCAAAGTTAAATTTTACTTATATTAAATAAAGACAGAATAAGAAGAGCAGATTGTATTGAATATTTGTTTCTTGACATTGGTCACAGTACATACATACATCATTTTGTAAGTGAAGGACAACAAAATTAACCATTTGTCCCTTATAGTAGATGGCAAATTAACCTGGTCCCTAGACTCTGCATAACATGAATTTCAAGACTTTTAAATTATGATACATCAGCCTCAAGCTTTAAAGCATTTGTTAAAAGAATCTCTTCAACTATAAGGCCTCAAGGAAAGTGAACTCAGGGGGCCCACCGCCCACCCCCATCCCTGGAATTTTGTTTCTTTTAAAGAATTGCTTTTTGACCTGGTTCACTGCTTTTTGAGGATTGCATATTCTGTCATTTTGACCCCTTACTCTTTTCCTCAGGCATTTATAAAATTCTCTTTTTTAAGGCAAACATTGACAAGACCTAAATCATTATTTTTACTCACCCGTTTCTAAATTTGACACAGTTTTCATATTTCATTTGAATAAAGACAGAATTATAACGGGTTCAGTTTGTTACAGCTTATAGTTTTCAACCATGAACTTCTTCAAAAATCACATTCCTCCGACATTTCTAGGCAAGTCGAAGTATACTAGCAATTTAAATATTCCTCACTCCCAAATAACTGGAATAGAAGAAATTCATATTAGCAGAGTTTGAGCTGAGATCTGAGAAAGTTATTTGTAAATGGACTGTACTACATAAATGAGCAAATTAACACGTAAAAGCTTTCAGAGTGCTCTTTGGTGCAAGATACCTGCATTATGAGAATCTCTCTTGAGGTGATTTTTTATACCTATCTCTGGAGAGAAGCTGTGAGAGGCATTATAATGAAATCATACAACTGTAGCTCTCAGTTCTGAGAATCAGGTAAGAGAAAAGATGCATTTCACTATGAAAATGGATCAAGTTATTCCTTTTATTGAAAAGTAGAGTGTAAAGTAGACTGAATTTTGAAATATCTCCATTCTTATTCAATGTTTTGAAACTCCCTATGGACTCAATAATCTCACCTTGAAATTTCTTTTTTTTTTTTAATGTTTATTTATTTTTGAGAGACATAGAGACAGAGTATGAGCAGGGGAAGAGCAGAGAGAGAGAGGGAGACACAGAATCTGAAGCAGGCTCCAGGCTCAGCCATCAGCACAGAGCCCGACGCGGGGCTTGAACTCACAGACCGCGAGATCATGACCTGAGCTGAAGTCGGATGCTTAACTGACGGAGCCACCCAGGCACCCCCCACCTTGAAATTTCTAACTACTAATCGTTTACCTCCAGTACTGTTCATCGAGTAAGTCATCACTAACTATCTCACTGTATAGTATACGTATTTCCATATGCATTTTTCTTCATAAAGTTTCACATAACTAGAAGATACTTTACTGCTTTTAAAAACTGAAATGACACGCAAATCATGTCTTTTACCATGTTACACTCTTTAATTTTTTCAAAGCTTATGCGTACATTTTCTCTCATTCTTCTGCTACCATTTATCTTGCAATCGATTCTCTCACCTATAAATCAGAAAGCAGCTGGTGTAATTCCAGTAGTCTTGAATAACAGTTGCATCTAAGCAGAAAGCAAGCTTTATTTTTTATATTTCGGAAAATTATCTTGACTGTCTCATTGCAAGATGCAATGTGAATGCAGACGCAGGTTGTAGAATGCATAACATAAGCATCCATGCACAGAAACAAAGAGAAGGAGAAAAAAACAATCCATGTTGTAGAGATTCAATACATATGTCATAATTCCAATTGTTCCTTTAACAATAGTAGTGATAATTTCTTTGCTGACTCTTTTTTTCTTAGGCTTTCCTGTAATTATGGTAAAAACTAATACTGTTTGGACACTTACGATATGCTTGGCAGTTTTCTATATATACATTTTTTAAATTTAAATTTTAGTTAGTTAAAAAGAATAAAAGAAAAAAAGGGGCACCTGTGTGACTTACTCAGTTAAGCGTCGGCTCAGGTCATGATCTTGCAGTTTGTGGGTTCGAACCCTACATTGGGCTCTGTGCTGACAGCTCATAGCCTGAAGCCTGCTTCGGATTCTGTGTCTCCATCTCTCTCTGGCCCTCCCCTGCTCACACTCTGTGTCTCTCTCTGAAAAAATAAATTAACATTAAAATTTTTTTAAAGTATGCTTGACAGGTATTTTTTTTTTTTTGATGTTTATTCATTTTGAGAGAGAGAGCATGAGTGAGTGGGAGAGGGGCAGACAGTGAAGGGGACAGAGTATCTGAAGCAGGCACTGTGGTGATTGCAGAGAGCCCAATGTGGGGCTTGAACTCATAAACCGTGAGGACATGACCTGAACTGAAGTCAGATGCTTAACCAGCTGAGCCACCCAGGCGCCCCGCTTGGCAGTTTTCTAAACATTTGTCATTGATTGTCTCAATCCTCACAGCAGTCCTACGAAGCGAATATAATTTTCCTTAACTTACAAAAAAGGGAGATCGGGGTTTACAGAGGCTAAGTAGCCAAGGTCAAACAACCGGTAAGGACAAATACCCTTAGCCTCTTTAGATTGTGTTTTACAAATAGAGATCCTTGGATTTATATCCTTAGCTTTTTTCTTGGAATTTCTTATTTCTCTGCCTGCTATGATTCAGTCCACAGTTATACTGTTACCTGTATATCAGTGAGATATTGAATGAAGGAATGAATGCAGAAAGGAAAAAGTGATATCTGTCTTCAATAACAACACTTCCTCTGTGCTACAGATATATATAGCGATCCAACTACCTGGGTTCTTTCTTTATGTCTCACAAACACCTCAAATTGAGTTGTTTCAACCCTGAATTCATTATTTACCGCGTCAGCACTAACACCTCTAAGTGACTCACTGTATCTATAGTCTCTATATAATTGTGCTAGTTACTTACCTTTCCTATCACAGAAACAGATCTACTAGAACTGAATCCATAAAGAATCTACAAATGACATTTCTCCATACCAGTGGGCTTCCTTTTGGAACCCGTGGGTAGCAAGAAAATGATATTGGCAAGCAAGAGGAAGGGGGAGTGTAATTTCTTGCAATTTGTTTATGAATGCTGTCGGCATCTCCTAGCAGCAGCTGGGTCCAGCATTCAGCCTCTTTGCGTACACAGACCCAGCGTTACTGTATTCCTGCCAGCAGTACTCACCCGCCAGGGCTGTGAGCCCTAAGTCCTCGGAGCGCCTCCTCTGAGTGTCTAGATTCTGATAACAGCAACTTCTTCCATTTGTTCCTCAGCTCTAGACTGGTAGCTGCTTCCGGCAATTATATTCTTTGTCTTTCCTTGAACTCTCCCAGCCTCCAAGAGCAGTGTGGCTAATTACCTATATTAAATTCCATCGGTTTATTAAATATGTAACGTGGTTTCTGTTTCCTGACCAATGTGTCAATACTGTAATCATGTATTAGAATTTCCTTTGACTACTCACTCCTATTCCTTTCTTGGACTATTCCTGGCATTTCTTTTATTCCAATTTCTTTCTCTTCCACATTCAACTGATTCCCAAAACTACCAGTCACAGAGTGTCAAAAAAATATATCTTGTCCTTTCTATGTCAATCAAAATGCAGTGGTAAAGATAAAGGAGTTTTGATCCAGGAGGCCTGGGTTCAAGCACAAGGTCTGCTGATTTTCCCTCTAAGACCTGGGGGAGACCTCTGAGTTGGTTAGTGTAAACAACCCTGAAACTGCTAATTGAAGGAAGAATAATGGTGACTATAACCTGGTGGATTATACTACGGTCGGAATTATAATCTTTTCCCTTCTTTATTTCAGAATTGTTTTGTCCCTTTCTATTTTGCAGAAGCCAAGAAAGGAGGAAGGCAAGAAAATGAGGGACAGAAAGTTGGTTTGGGGAAGGGATTAGAAACAAAGAATTCAGTTAGAGACAAAAAAATGCAGAGAATTTGTAAAAAAATGAAGGCAAAGAAACCCACAAATAAACACACATACACATGCGTATACTGAAACTCTATATATGCATGCAACTGTGTATATATGTGTGTATATATAAGCACAGGCGCATGCGATATATTTTATATAGTGTGCATATAATTCATATTATGTATGACTTCAACATCATTCATTTCATCAGCACTCATATTCCGAGACTGTCTTTGCCCAAATGACTATTTTTGCCATCATCTCTTAAAAATTATAAAGAGCTTAATTGTTTAAGGATTTAACAAATGCTAGATTTACTGAAACAATCTGCTATTTAAAACTTATCTTTTAACCTTTTTTTATCTCTCCTCAAATAATACTTATATAGCAAATCACTTAAAACTGTATTCAAATTAAATAAATGAGTCTTATTTTTATATTTAAAAGTTTTATCAAAACTCTATGTGAGTAGTGGATGTCCAGGTGAAAGGATACCAAAATACAAATATAAATATTGCTTTAAATTAGTGTATGGTAAACTTACATTGTGAGACTATGAAATGTTTCTGGCTACATGCAGTTTTGTAATTACTAAAATTAGCATAAATCATTTGCTTAGATAATAATAGAAATTCACTTATAACATCTAGCTTTCTAGAATATTCTTAAAATATACCTGTATCTTTCATTTTGTTAGAAGTCATTATGAGTTGGAGTGCATGGTGGATGGGTTCTAGTGAGTAGATGGTTCTGTTGGGTCGAATGAATGCCAGTAACATCACTGCTCTTTAGGTATCATTTGCTAAGCCTTGGTCTGTCTTGCCCAGGCAATATTAAAAGCTCTATAAGGAAAAACTCCCCATCTGCTCTATGTTCTCTAACTTTCTACCTCATAGTGTTTGGCATTATTCCCAGTTCTCTCTGGGAATATATAATATATAATAATTTATTGAGTTTTTAAAAAAATTCAAGTAAAAGGGGGTGCCTCCCAGGTTTAAAAGAGAAAAATTCCTTTTGTACTCAACTGTGCTGATATACTTTACAAATCTTAATTATTATAAAAGGTAATATTTTTTTTTTGTTTTTGTACAACCAGTGTTTTTTGAGATAGTCAACGTATGTGGTTTATGAAATCAGACCATGTGGCAAATTTTCCTAATGCTCAGTAAAGTTAAATGCAGGTGTTTCAAATAATTTCCTGGAGATACAAGCTACATTAAAGTTGTTTTACATGGTAAATACCACACAGTGAAACAAATGTTGAAACTGTTTTAAAAACAGCTGTATGTATTAAAAAATACTACCTAGAGAGAACAGTCTACTGCTCAAAGTAGACTAAATAAAGGGATTATGGTTTCAATTGTGAAAAGAAAGGAATCTGTGGCTATAAAAATGCCTGGAGGGTAGAAGGCACATCTTGTGTATCTCTTATTTCTTTGGAGCACCTGGTTGGTACTCTATACACAAAAACATTTTTACTTGATGACTGAGAAGCCAATGATTGCTAATTTTCACTTCCAGTTTTCTACAGAGGGTAAGACTCATTCCAGTCAATCAACACATACTTATTGACTGCTTCAAGAATGCTGACATAAACTGAAGATACTGCATTGAACAATATGAGCATTGTGTTAAAGTCAGTGAGTTTCAAGTCTAATGTGGAAATGGATAAAAAAATTAATAAATTAGTTAAAAACCATCCAAAAGAATCTACAAAAATCATTAGCACATTTATTAATATGACCTCAAATAACTTTTTTAGCCTATATCAGCAACAAAGAGCTAAAAGATATAAATAAAGTCAAGCTAGAAGCTAGTTATACAAATACTTATCATGCCAAGTAATTATGCATATTAATTTATGAATAATTATGAATAATTAAGAATATATGAAATATTCACTGGAATCAATTTTTTTAAAAAAGAAACAGCATTCAATAACAGAAAATATATGAACAAGCATTTTTTTATTATATTATTTATTTTTTTGAGAGAAAAAAAGAGAGAGAGCAGGGGAAGGGCAGAGAGAGGAAGAGACAGAATCCTAAGCAGATTCCATGCCATCGGTGAAGAGCCTGACATGGGCCTCGACCTCACGAACCATTATATCATGACCTGAGCCAAGATGACGAGTCAGACGCTTAACTGACTAAGCCACCCAGGTGCCCCTGCACAAGTATTTCTTACCAAAGGAATACAATTTGGTCAACAGATCTCTTTACTTATATCAGCAACTAGGGGAATAAAAATGAAGACATGAATGAGATCTACTATTACATGCTCTAACTTGGCAAAAATAGCGATGCTTGATTACATTAGTGTTTGCAAGCATGTAGAACAACCAGGAATTTACATTCACCATTGATTGGGTTGTAAACTATGACAAGCCATTTGAATAATAATTTAGTATTATAAAGTAGGATAAATGTACTCACTACAACTCCCTTGCACTTTTAGGCATGTATTCTACGAAAACTAGAAACCCTTGCACAGGATTGGCTTCTGAAAAGGAGCATGGCACACTCTCAGGAGGTTCATCGAACCACCAAACGTGAAATGTGACCAAGCATGGGCCTGGGTCATCTTACAGCATCGCTTTCAAGAGCAAAATGTTGGAAACGACCCTGTATCCCTTGGCAAGGGAGTGTACAAACAAATCGTGTTATATTCACACAGCGTAGAAGTGAAAAAATGAACTAGTGTACCAACAACATAAAAAATTCTTAAAAATAAGGCTTTAAATGAAAATACATAACTCGCATACATATATATGCACCAATTGTGATATTTTCATAAATCGCAAAATACGCATTGTTTAGAGATACATAGATATTGGAATACTATAGCAAGACTAGAATGATTAATAAAACAAAATCCAAATAGCCAAGAGGAGATAAGACAGGACAAGCACATAAGTAGTGATTTCTTTATTTTGTTAGTATGTTTCTTTTTAAAAAATTTTTAGTTTGTTTCGAAGACTACATATATTGTATTGCATGTATAAGACTTTATATAATAAACATTGCTTAAGCTTGAATAGAGCAAATCAGTTTTGAAGGCAGTATTAAATTTGAGTAGTCAGGAAATTATGCAAGGATTTTAGTCAGACAATTGCATATATTAGAACAAAGAAAAGAGGTCTGGCAAGGAAAGAAAATCTGGAATTTAAAATCTTGGAATTCCAAATAAAAAAGTCATGCAATTCTACATAGATCTATTTGGGAATACATACACACATGCATACACACAAACACACACACACAAATACACACAAATTAGATAGAGGAAGAGAACTAATAAAGTAGTCTGAGAAGGACTGACAGTTGTGGTAGAAAGTAAACGAGCAATCAAAACTTGGGGATGGTTTAAGAAGGAGTGACCAACGACTGTATAGATTCTGGCCAAGAAGTTGTACAAAACGGATCCAGGAACAAGGATATGCAATTTGATAACTGACAAGGGCAATGGAGTCCTAGATGCGGAATCCAGATTGAAGCGAATTGAAGAGTGAATGGAGAATTTGTTGGAACATCTCAGTTATGTCTCCATTATAAACACCTAAAATGACTACTCAAAATTCAAAAATACCACTTCATGTGCATTGCTGAACTGCTAAAGACAGTCAGGAAACGGACTAAGCAAGAGCATGAATTCAGTGAAGTGAGCTGGCCCCAGTCTGAAGAGCTGCTTCTGAGCCCCACTGAATTTGAGTTTTAGCCTAAGAGACATCTAGACACAGGAATAAAATTCCAGGTCTTACACATGGTGAGGAGTCTGCAGAGACAGACTCACATACAGTTGGGGTTTCCAAAAGCTATACTCTCGATGAAATGTGGAGCCACAGAAAAACCTGTTCCACAAAAGGAGATAGGATACACAGTTATCTTCCTCAAACTTGGCTCCGAGTGGAGAGAACAAATACTCTCTCCTAAATGTTTGTAACCACGTGGCGAAGCTCACTCAGGAAGCTCTGCAGCCTGACTTCACAGGACCGGCATAATTCACTTATCCCCAAAATGCCCTTAACGAAGCAAATTTATATTAAAACATTACGGCTGACCTGAGTTGGCTCACATGGGTTTGTGAAGGTTCCCAGTTACTCAGCAAAAGCGAATTCAAATCCTCTCTGAAGAAGGAGAGCACCTTGGAGACGGGCCTTAAAGTATTCCCACATATGGCGTTCAGATGAACAGGGCTCTTAATAGAACAGCAAAGCATACACACAGCGAAAGACAGCACAATGAGAAAGTGCTGGCAGGATGAGACCCTCAGATTAAGACCCACAAATAGTTCCGCTCTCAACATGACGAAATACGTAATACGAAATGTATTCTTGAGAGCAGATAAGGAATAAGAGATCAGGAACATAAAAGAAAAATATGAAGGAAAGATTATTTTTTAAAAATAATACATAAGTGAAAGCTTATTGGATGGGTTAAACCAGATAGTACACAACTGGTGTCAACTGGAAAAGAGCTATCTTCTATCCAGCTACAGCCATTCTTGAAGTATTCTGTGGATACCTGGGGAATTTTAAGACCTTTTCAAGGGGTCCATGAACTCAAATTTATTTTCATAACAATGGTTGGAAGTTAATAGTTTTTATACTCTATTGACATTTGCGAAAGCAAAAGTGGGATAAAACTGCTGGAATCTTTGAATGATGGAGGCAGTGGTAGCAAAGTATACTAGTATTTTTTTTAATCATGCATATGCGCTTAAAAAAGTGAAAAAAAAGAGACCAGTGTATACTTCAAAATGTCTTGAAAAAAGAAATAAAAACGATTATGTACAATCTGTACCCTGGGGTAGAATTTTTAAAGCATTTTCTGTAATTGCGTGAGAAGTATATATAAAGCACCCATGTTGTACATGGAACTAAGATAGCTGTTTCAGGGAAAGTAACCCTTATGTTGACTTGAACTGTTAGTTGAAGCAGCCATTTTTTCATGAAACACAATATTTTCACTTGAAGTAATAACTAACAGACAAACCACGTCTATTCGTACTTTGGTACTTGGCAGCTAGCTTCTTGAAAATGAACAAAGTGTGCCTGTCATACCAAGGAAAACAGCCCATGATATGGTTGCCAAAGATGAAGTTGGCGCCCTGTAGCAAAAGTTAGAATTTTGGGTAACTCGTCCCTATCGCCGTAAACTCGACAGCTTCCCACTTCTAAAAGATGGACTTGATAAGATCTGTGGTGATAATAGCAGAAGTTCTTGTTTGATTTGTATGGTGAACTCTGCCAACGTTTAGAACATCTGCACAACTCAGTGAACAAGTATTTTCCAAGTGATCAATTCACGATGTTACAAAATCACGCTGAGCTAAAGTATATATGTAAAATGCAACATAAACTATTGGATTTTTAAGTAACAGAGTATGAAATGTTCACTGATATGACTTTATATTTCTCATCGCTACTATCCTATCCTTTAGACATCACCTACCACTTGCCGAAATTTAGTGTAGTAACAAAATAGAACAACCCTAGTTATCTGAAAAGCTTATTAAAATTATCTACCCTTTTCCAGTTATGTATTTGTCTAAGCTTGGGTTTTCTTCATATACTTCAACCAAAACGTCATATAGCAAAAATTTGATTGCACAAGATAAAACAGCTGTGTTCTATTAAAACAAATATTAAAGAAATATACAAAAATTCCACTTTTACTGAATTTCTTCTTCTTCGGAAGTAAAATTATTTTAATAAAATATAATATTTTAATAAAAGTTTATAATGGTTGTAACAACATTTTATCTTATGCTAACAGGTAATAGACTTATTATTTTAAAATTAATTATGCTTAAATCAATAAGTATCTTAATTTTTTTTTCATTTTCTAATAAGTCAATATCAAGGTATTTAGATGGATGAAAAAAAGCTTTGAGAGACATGAAATAATAAAGGATACATATGTTTGTCTCTGACTCTGGTTCCTCACACAGAGCTTCTAAAACCCTTGTCAATAGTGGTGCTGGGAAAATATTTCATTTTAACATTTAATCTTAGACTCTGATCCCTGATACAAAGACTTGCTAAGAACATCATAATTTTCTGAGTGATGGGAATGCCTATAGCTGGCTCCTTAATCCCTTGGAATTTGGGAAGTGACAGGAATATCTTTTATAATATAACAATATGACTCTTGAGCTCTTGAATGGGGTTTAGTGAGTGGAAAGACCAAGCCATAATTAGAAGCTTGGAATTTTTAGTTACACCCATCCTATCCTCCAGAAAGGAGAGAGGGCCCAGAGATTGGGTTAATGATCAATCATGCCTATGGGACAAAGCCTCCATAAAAATCCCAAAAGTATGGAGTTCTGAGATCCTCCAACTTTTGAATACATCCATGTACAAGGAGATCGGTGCACCCTAAATCCACAAGCTCCTGTGCTGGGGACACTTCTAGATCTCAGCCAATGTACCTCTTCATCTGGTTGTTTACTTACATGCTTTATTATATCCTTTGTTATATAATAAACTGGTAAATGTAAGAAAGTATTTTCCTGAGTTCTGTGAACTGTTTTGCCAAATGATCAAATCCAAAGTGGCCGTGGGAAATCCTTGATTTTTAGCAAAATCAGAAAAGGTTGTGGGCAACCTAGGGACCTACTACATGTGGTAGGAATGTGAAGTTTTGAGGGGCAGTCTCGTGGGACCGAGTCCTTAACCAATGGGAGCTGCACAGGATAAACTCAGTCCCTTAATACTGGCTGGTGTTACAATTGAACTGAATTGAATTGCTGATGTCACAGAGATTGCTTGATGTGGAGAAAAAAATCTACACATCTGGTGTCAGAGCTTTTGTGAGTGTGTGAGTAAAAATGAAACCAAGATGTATTTTCTTAGAGAGGAATACTCAATAATCTTTAAGAGTGAAAAGAGTTTTGCAGATCAAAATCCTTAAAAAATTGATAGAGATACAGATGCAAAGTTATATATGATAAGAAAATCTATCAGAATCTGATAGAGACCATGAAAGAAAAAAAATACGAGTGAGAATAAAATCATGGAAGACAGATTAAGAATGACTAATGTATATTTTAATAGATTCCAGAAAATAATTAAGAAGAAATGTGGGAAGGAAAGTTGGCAATATTATGGAATATCATGTTTGGGAATATGAAGATTTTCCAGAGTTAAAAATGCATACATTTTCAGATTCAGGAAATACCATGGATCTCAGTCATGACAAATAAAAATAAATCGATACTTAAGACATATGTAATGAAATAGCAATATACCAAAGACAAAGTGAGGATGTAAAATTTTACCAAGAAAATATTACTTTAAAGGACTTGTACAAGATTCACAACAGAATTCACAAAACCTGCAGTGGAAACCAAAGTCATTGGAGAGAGTAACGTGTGTTCTAAAATTGAATATCCAACTAACTATTCTTTACATTTGACAATAAATTGAAATATTTTTAGATAAACAAAAATAGAGTTTACCATCAATACAATCTCAACAATGCTGTCTGAAGAAGTAGAATAAATATATTCTAAGAGTAGGTCTGAGAAGCAAAAAAGAGGTGCCGACAAAAAATTCAAAACACTAACTTGTGGATAAATCTAAACATACAGAACAGTATAAACCCACAAAAAATATTTAATCTGTGGGGTTAGAGACACAAGATGACACTAAAACATTGGTGAATAATAACTAATAACTGAAAATCATAGTTTAAAGAGAAATTATCGCCTAAGATATGCTTGGCTTTACACTTTAAGTGTATGAGCTAGACTTTTTGAAGAACACCAATTCAAAGAATTTAAAATATATCTCAATAAAAATGAACTCATGGGGGCAAAGCAACTCTTTTTAATTTTTAAAAAGCAGAAAAGAAATGCAAGGAGTAAATGACAAAAGTTGAAACAGATGTGCAACATGAAATGGAGCAAATTTGTGTCAGTTATCATAAATATAAATGGATTCCTTAATAATATGGCTTTAAAGTGCGTACATCCAAAATTTGATGGAACTGCAAAGTCAATGAAAAACCTATTGTATTGAGAAACAGGTGGTACATCAAGTGGCCAAGGTAGACAAGCAAAGAATTGTCATCACCTGACAGAGGGTATCATGATCAAGATTATAACGCCATTAATAATGAATAATGTTAAAAGCAGTATGAGTAATGTCCAATGTGGCCCATTGAGGATAAACGGTCTATGGTATGGATGTGCCAATCTCTGGAGTCAGAGATGAGAGAGAGATTCTAATTCTCCTTACTTTTTTTCAACATTGTGCTAGGAGTTTGGTCTATGGAGCAAAATAAGGAAAATAAGTAAATTTATACCAAATTGGAAGCATGAGGCAAACTGCCATTATTTACTGTTGTCATGATCTAAATAGAAAAAAAAAATCAAAGGATAGAAACATTTATAGTATTCAGAATATAGTCCAGGAAGTTTGATGAATATTGTTACAATACTATTGCTATACCTATGTGTTACTATACAACAGTGCTCATTAACATGTAATTTAGAATAAAATACAGGCACCTGCGTGGTTCAGTTGGTTAAGAGCCAACTTGGTTTGGGCTCAGGTCATGATCTCACAGTTTATGAGATCAATCCCCATGTCAGGCTCCTTGCCCTGCATGTGCAGGACAGAGCCTGCTTGGGATTCTTTCTCTCCCTCTCTCTCTGTCCCTCCCATGCTCTCTCTCAAAATAAATAAGTAAATAGATAAATAAGCATTAAAACTATTAAAATGTAATTTAGAATAAAATCACATCTACGCTGGCAAAAAAAAATATCACAACCATACTTTAAGTGAAGATTTGATGGAGTACTTACTACTTCTTGCCATCCAGCTTGAATTTCTACGAAGTCATAAGTAGAGTGTACCAGTTTTATTTTCTGCTGGATTTTCACTCCATTGACTTGTAAGAAACAGCAGCAGAATGAATAGATCTCTGAGGCGAGACGTTGAATGTACATAGTTTTCCACCTTCTGGAAAAGAGAACTGCTTCTGACCCTTCTTCCCATTGGGCTTTTGAGGCAAATGCATTTACCGAATCCATGGCAGTCTACCATGAGCCAGAACCTGTGGGTGATCCTCTCTAGCAAATAACCTGCTGTCGGTACAGCAGCTGCAATTGTCCTCACTTCTTTCCGTTTATAGCATTCCACTGCCATTCACCCCTCTCCATCTAGGTTTTCACGGGTCACGTTGGTGAGATGAACGGAGAGGAGAAGGAGGCCACGTCTCCATACACTGTATCTGCACCTGGATCCTTTCAGTTTTTGAGAGGCAAGCCAATCTCTGTCGTTTGCCGTACTGTGCAACACTGACTTTGATTTATTTCTTACCCAGGAGAAGAGGGCGGAGGGTAGGTTTATTGCCTTACCCTTTATGTCTCCAAAGATTGAGGAATTAATGTGAAATTTCTGGTGCCTTCTAGTAAGGTATATTTCAATTACATATTTAGGAACTGGGATCATTAATAGTGGAAGTGTCCATGGGTTTAGTGGGCCCACTATGAGGTCAATGGGCCTGAGACTCCTCTCATGATTACTCAACACCTATAGGCTGATTTCTCTAGATTTTAGTCGTCAACATCCACTGAGACTCTAAATCTCACATCACTTGGGTGGTCTGGTATCCCTCTTTCCCCAGGGTAAAGTTCCCTGATAAAATGTCCCTGAGGTCCCTTTGGTAAAAGACTCGGGTGACCCCCATTACATCGTTTTACCCAGGATTGCAGGATCCTTCCTATGGAAACTTAGGATCATTTTTAACTGATGAGTACTGACCTGAGGAATTTGGAAACTAGGAAAGGGGCTGCGACTTTCTAAAACTTTGGCCTTTGTACCTCCAAATGTAAATATAAATACATACGTACATACATACACACATACATACACACATACACTTTTTGGCTCCCTATATACCTGGCTACAAATAAACACAAAACCCTCCAAAAAACAAAACAAAATGACAACCAAAAAAAAAAAAAAATCTCTAGTCCTTTAGGCATTCCCTTTGATATCCGAGGGTCAGGTCCCTGGCTACTATTCTGACCTAATTATAAGTTTATATGCTCGCTTGCTTCTGATGCTTAATGGCTGTCACCGAGCTAATGCTGTTCTTTAATCTTATTATTTCCATTACTGAGCTTCTCATTGATGAAGATGTTTATATCTGCCTTTATAAAACATCATTTACCACTTTGAAAAGCAAGGTGTTCTGCTAGTCTTTGTAAGAAACCTGGCCAACTGCTGGGTTCATTCAGTCTTGTAGTATAATCCTCCTATGGGTGCGCCTTTTGCTCTCTTTCTCCACAGTCGGCCATGCCGATTCTACTCAAGTTGAAGTATAATTTACATGTGGTAAAATGTAGCTCTTTAAGGTGTTTACTTCTATAAATTGTAATGATCATAGCTGTGTAACATCATGATCAAGATACAGAACATTGTCGGGGCACCTGGGTGGCTCGGTTGGTTAAAGTGTCGACTCGATTTTCTGCCCAGGTCCTGATCTCAAGATTTCATGATCTCTCAGGTTCCTGAGTTAGACCCCGCCTCCAGCTCCGTGCTGGCGGTGCGGAGACAGCTTGGGATACTCTCTCTCCTTCTCTCTGTGCATTGTACGTGCTCTTGCTCTCTTTCTCTCTCTCTCTCTCTCTCTCTCTCTCTCTCTCTCTCTCTCTCAAAATAAATAAATAAACTTTTAAAATATTAAAAAAGATATAGAGCATTGTCATCACCCCAAAAAACTTCCTCATGTCCTTCACACAACTCACAACTCCTCACCTTTAGTAACAATGGGTCTATTTTCTGTTCTAAAATTTGCTTTTGCCAAAATTTCAAGTAAAAGAATCATCTGCTATGTAATCTTTTGCATCTGGCTTCTGTCACTTTGCCTAAGTCTTTTGAGATTCATGAATGTTGTTACATGTATCTAGTTTGTCTCTATATTGAGTTAAATGGTCTATGGTATGGATGTGCCAATTTTTCTTAATTCACTATTTGAAGGATGTTTGCAAATTTTGGGGGATTCTGATTAAAACTGTCATACACATGTGTGTTTAGGTTTTTTATGGTGTAAATGCTTTGGAGTAGGATTGCAAAGACAGATGTAAGTACATTTTTTACTGTTATAAGATATAGCCAAACTGGCGCCTGCTGGCTGCCTCCTTCGGTAGAGCCTGCAACTCTTGATCTTGGAGTCGTGAGTTTGAGTCTCATGCTGAGTGTAGAGATTACTTAGAAAAAAGAAAGAAAGAAAGAAAGAAAGAAATAGACACACTTGTTTAAAGCAGGGATGCAAAATGGTTTCGCCAAAAAAAAGCAAATTTTTTTCACCAACAGTGGATGAAATTTCTGGTTGTTTTGCATCTTTCTCAGCCCTTGGCATTGTCAGATGTTATTATTGTTGTTGTTGTTACCATTCCAATATGTGTGTAGTGGATTTCATCTGCATTTCCCTAATATCTAATGATGCTGAACCTTTTTCCTACAGGTACTTACCATGTGAGTGTTTCCTTTGATGAAGTATCTCTGTAAATGTTTTGTCCATTCTTTTTTAAATTGAGATGCTTGTTTTCTTATTTTTTGGGTCATAAAGGTTCTTTGTATATTTGAGATAACAACCTTTTGTCAAAAATGCGTTTTGAAACTTCTTTTCTCCTCAATTTGTGGTTGGTCTTTCTCTTATCAGTGTCTTTCCAAGAGGTAGAAGGTTTTAATTTGATAAAGTCTAATATATTTTCTTTTATGGTTTATGCTTTGGATTTCCAACCAACGAATTGTTTTCCTAATTCAAGGCTGAAAAACTTGTCTTCTATATTTTTAATAGAAATTTTATGGTTTTATATTCTATGTCTATATCAATGATCCATTCCAAGTTAATTTTTTTGTGGTAAAAGGTATGTCACATAAGGCTATCAAATTGTTCAATAATTCATTGAAAGGACTATTTTTTTCCCATTGACTGCTTTTGCAGGTTGTCGGAATGAGTTGTGTGGTTATATTTCTGGAAACTATTCTCTTCTTTTTATCTATGCATATATTCTTTGTTCATTACTATGTCTAATTTATTACTGTACATTTATAATAAGTCTTTTTTTTTAAATGTTTATTTATTTTTGAGACAGAGAATGAGTGGGGGAGGGGCAGAGAGCGAGGGGGGCACAGAACACGAAACAGGCTCCAGGCTCTGAGCTGTCAGCACAGAGCCCGACGCGGGGCTCGAACTCACAGACCGCGAGATCATGACCTGAGCCGAAGTCGGACGCTCAACCGACTGAGCCACCCAGGCGCCCCCATTTATAATAAGTCTTAAATCAGGTAGTATGAGTTCTCCTAATACATTATTGTTTGTTAAAAAATAGCATTGGTTAATCTAGCTAAGAGATTTTGGCTTTTTGATCAGGATGGTTTTGAATTAGTACTTCCAATTTATACGTGGTATCTTAACTGTATTGGATCTTAAAATACATTAACTTATTATGTCTTTCCATTATTTAGGTTTTTGTTTTCTCTCATTTACGTTTTGTAGTTATCCGCGATCTTGAACACAATTTTTTAGATGAATTTTTTTCTTTTGTTGATCCTGTGGTAAAAATTAACTTTTTAAAAAATGTCCAGTTGTTTATGATAATAATTAGAAACATGTTTCATTGTTTTATATTGCACTTACATCTTATCATCATGCCAAAGTCATTTGATCATTTTAGTAGCTTCTTTGAAGATTCCAATTTCTCCATAGATAGTAATACCATTGCCTGCAAATACAGAGCTCTGAATATATATTTTTTAATTTTTTTAGTGTTTTATTTATTTTTGAGAGACAGAGAGGCAGAGCGTGAGCAGAGGAAGGGCAGAGAGAGAGGGAGACACAGAATCCGAAGCAGGCTCCAGGCTCTGAGCTGTCAGCACAGAGCCAGATGTGGGGCTTGAACTCACAGACTTTGAGATCATGACCTGAGCTGAAGTTGGCCGCTTAACCGACTGAGAGATCCAGGCACCCCTGAATGTATTTATTTCTAATCTGTACCTATTTTATGCATTTTTCTGCCTCTGCTTAACTGACTACAACCTTCAGTACAGTGTGGAAAACAATTCTTGAAAATGGGTGTCCCTGTCAGTTCTTGACTGTGGGGAGAAAATATTTAGCATTTTACTATCAGGTATGATGCTGCCTGTAGAACTTTGATGGATGCTTTTTATCAGGTTGAATATATGCCTTTAATTCATAGATTGCTTACCTTTCTTTTCTTTTTATCAGAAATGAGAATTGAATTTTTCCCAAATGTGTTTTCTGCATCTGTTGCAAAGGTCGTATCATGTTACTTCTTTAGTCTGTTGACATGATGAATTGAGTTGTTTGACTTTGAAATGTTGAGTCAGCCTTGAATTCCTGGGATATGCCCCATGTAGGGCATTAGATATTAGCATGTTTATAAATTTCCGCATCATATTCAAATACATTATTTTGTGTATTTACATGATGGATATTGGTTTTTAAATTTAGTTTCTTATAATTTATTTGCTATTAAGACCTCAGAAAATGATTTGAGAAATATTTCGTCCTTTTTTAACGTATATTTGATGAAATTTTTCAGTGACAATATCAAAGGCTTTAATAGATGCAAGACTATTTAAGTTTTCTATTCCTTTTCTAGAACTACTAGCTGTTTATGCCTTTCAAGGAATTTGTCCATTTCATCTAAACTATCAAATTTTCAGGCATGAAGGTGTTCATCATATTCCACTATTAACCATTTAAGGTCTGTAGTGATGTCACAACCTTCATCTCTAAATGTATATTATTGAAAATATATATTTATATTTATATTGGTAATATAAATTTTTCTTCTCACTTCATTAATCTGACTAGAGGCTTATTAATTTGTTGGTATTTTCAGAGAACTAGCCTTTATTTTATGAAATTAAAAAAATTATTTCAATTTATTAGTTTATTCTCCTATTTTAGTGTTCTCTTCTGCTTGCTTTGGATTTAATTTACTCCTTCTATTTATTGAGCTGGAAGCTAAGGTCATTTATTTAATGCTTTTCTTATTTTCTAACATATGTGTTTAATGCTCTAAGTGGTTCTATAAACAGTGTGAATCTCACATATTATAAAATACATTTTCACTTTGAACCAATTAAAAATGTGTTCTGATTTTCCTTGCGATATCATATTTGTCCTATGGATTATCTGAAAGGTTCTTATTTAATTTCCAAATATTTTGGGATTATCCTATTCTATTTATTGTATTGATTTCTAGTTTAATTTTGCTGTATTCTGAGAATACATTTTGTGTGATTTTGCTTCTTGTGTTGCTTATGTTTGTTTTATGGCCCATAATGTGATCTTTTTTGGTCAGTGTCCCATGAGCACTCTTAAACGTGTGTTGTTCAGTTTGGTTGTTTTTGGGCAATATTTCATAAAAGTCAAATTGATTAGTAGTGTTGTTCAGTATTCCATATCAGGAATCAGCGAAACTGTTTCTTAAAGGACCAGATAATAAATATCTTAGTTATTTGGATCCTACTGTCTCTGTCACAACTCTTTAACTCTGCTGTGATAACACGGAAGCAATCTCTAACATTATGCAAATATATAAATGAAACTATGATTCAATAAAACCTTACTTACAAAATCAGGGAGTTGGCCCATGGGTGATAGTTTTCTGACTTCTATTTCATGTCTTTTCAGTGTTTGGTCTCCTTGGTCTATCAGTTACTGTATGTGGCTTTGACATAACCGTCTCTAATCACAGATTTGTATATTTCTTCTTCAGTTCTATCATTTTTTGCCTCTTAACTTATAAAGCCCCGTTGTTAGGAGCATATACATTGTAAGATTGTTATGTTTTCTTAAGTTGGCTTTATCATTATGTAATATTTTTATCTATGGAAATCTTTATTTTTCTGCAGCTTACTTTGTGGTAATATAAACAGTTCATCTTTTTCTTTTGATTAATGTCTTTATGTCATATATTTTTTCCCCATTCTTTTGCTCTAGAATTATCTTTGGCTTTATATTTTAAATGGAATCCTTCTAGATACCATAGTTCATACTTTTTTTGTTAAGTCCAATCTGAAATCTGCCATTGGATCGGGATGCTTAACTCCTTGAAACTTAACGTAATTATTGACATCAGTGGATTAAACCTGTCATCTGGATTGTTTCCTATTTATTCTTTTATTTCCAGTGAAGGTTCATGGAAACTATCCTGTCATGAGGACTTTGGCACTTACCAAGATGAAAACAACACAACACAACACAAAGCAACGCAAAACAAAACAAACAAAACCTGTGTGTGATCATTCAGGCCCCACCATAGTCATTCACAAAGACGTTACCTGGTAGGTGTCACGTGGGCAAAGCTGCCTTCTCCACCCACAGCCTGGTGCACAGTCAGCGCGTTACAGTCTCTGAAGGGAGCTGCCGTCAAAGTCTCAGGACCCAATGACTGGCCGTGTTTGTATGAATATTTGCATTCCTCGCCTTGGTGCCTCCATTTGGAGGTTTCTTAATCGGGGAAACAAAAAGATAATTTTTTTCTCCGCGGTGATTCAGTACTCAGTATTTTTCCATTCCTAGCTCTTATCTTTCTCTCTCTTCTCAGACCAAGTCTATGATTTTGGTTTTAGTTTCTTTTTCAGGGTTCCCTTAACAGTGAGATGGGCTCCGTGTCTACCACTTGAAAATCTGTTACTGGGGGAGGGGGATGAGTAGGGCAGGATCTATACTTTCTCTCATTTTAGATTCTTGCTCATTCCAATATAATAAGTGATTAAAGATTTCACTGTTACTTGCTTCTTTGTCTTGTGGCTTTAATTGGCTGCTCCCAAACCTGACTGCCCAGCTCTTTCCAGCTCAGCAGAGCTCCTGACAAGGAGTGATTGAAAACTATCCATGTATCTGAAGTTCCTAGGGGTTATTTAGAGTCTCCCTCGCCCATACTTTGCCTTTAATGCTTTAGTAACATTTTATCTGATTTCTCCTTACCCAAGTTTGGATGGGAGTGGTGAGGGAGCCTTTGATTTCAGGCTACTTGGTTACTGTATGACAGCAGCCAGCAGATTGCTTCAAAAAATGTCTTGTTATGATGGAAGTGATAGCCTTTCCAGCTTTCTCAATCTTAAGTGGAAGCAGAAACATCAAGCTACCACTTTATTCTAGCTTCTGAGAGCTAAACCATCAGCCTGTTGTAATTTTCTCCCAGGGACCTTTGCCAGGTTGTTAAATCCTGTGTCATGAGAGAGTAGCTCCATACTGCCAATGCCTCTTATCTAGTTTCATATTCCCTTCCCCTTGACCTAGCATCCCTATTATCCACTCGTATTGATTCCTGTTCATGGCTCTTTGCTAGATCCAGCAGTGGTATTGGCCTAAAATCCCACTCAGCCTGTAGCAGACATAACGCTTTTGCAATTGGGTGACACTGATATTTGGCTCTACAAATGGGCATGATGTTCAGAAAGGGAATGGAGAACAGATCCAGAAGAAAGCTTCTTTCTTCTGTTTATGAAGCTCTTACCATCTGGAGGCATCTGAATCGTCTTCATGTGAAGCGGAGCTTTTATAAGCAAGGAGAAGTAAGCTCCTTCTTTCGCCTGAGATGATTCAGGAAACTGGGTGTCTGAGATCTTCAGGTATCCCTATTCAAAGTCTTAGGATCTTGTCTCTCTCAGTTCCAGGTCCAGATGTTTTCCTCTGTCTACTGTTAGAATGTGGAAGGCGAGAGTCTCTCAGTGGTGCCCAGAAGACCAGCTAATTTTCTCAGTTCATATTAAATTTATGATAAGTAGATCTGAGCCTGTCATAGTCTTTCTTCCATGCATCAATGGCCCCTAGAAGCAACCACTCAGTTCCACAGTCCTTATTACTAGCAGTGTCCTCCATATTTCTCAAACACCTGAGATTTGTATAGGCTAATGCGTCCCCTTTCTTCTGTGTCATATCTATTTTGGAAATTCTAGCAACTGCCATGCTAGTGCATTCAAAGGACTATCAACTGTCTACCTGCCTTCAGTGATAAGACCCCTAAGTTCAGTGGGAAATTGGCTCCCATCACAGTATAATCTCTAGAGAAAGGGCAGTCTGTAGTGCACATGGATTATAGATCAAGGTAACTATCATTAAACCGAAGAGGAGTTTCTAGAAAAGGAGTAAGATGTGGGTTGTTAGCAACCTATGTTCATAGCGGCTGGGGGAAGGATGCATTGACCTAGAGAAGGACATCTGAGGGAGACTCCAACCATCCCCACTCTGCACAACACAAGGGCTCCATATCATTTGAAAGATTATTATTCTGTTACACTTCCCTACATTTTTTTATTCACGAATACTGATAGATCATTTTGTATATGAAACTAAACACCTTATTCTTTCATTTGGTAACAACTGCATTGCACTTTAAGTATCCAAAAAAGGCAATTAGTTTCTCCTGACACGTTTGTCTGCCTCTGTTCCTTGAATGTGGTTTTCTTGAAGCCAGCTTTTACCTATGGTAGATGGCCTCCCTTGCATAGCAAATGCACTTTTGAATCATTTTTTTCTCTTTTACATTCTGAGCTTAATCCAGATTTAGTAAGAAAAAAATATTCTAGATATCTTTCCTTTACACACAAAGTTATAGTGAAATGTCACTCTTCTCTTACATCCGAGATTAATTCTGCCAATAACACTTCGATTATATCTTATCGTGTGGTGGCACATACTGTTTTTAGCATTTACCTATTTTTTGCAGATATTTTATCTGTACAACTAGACTAAGTTCTTTGAAAGAAGGGAACTACAATTTATGCCTCTTTTTATTCTTATCAGATTTATACTAAGTGTTCTCTCTGCGAGTGCACCACATAGAGATTTCAAAGGGAGGAATCAAGACTATTTAAAATGTCGCTCATGTATAGCACTCCTTGTCACAGAGAGGCACTTCTTAAGTTTTTCTGGCTGAATAAATCAATACTAAGTTAATTTATGACAAGTATATATTCTAGTAAGTTTGCCTGTGTGTGTTTGTGGGTGCTAATACTAATATATGAATTTAATAACTTAATTTTTATTTGGGAATATCTTTGAAAGGGCAGCTTAGTTTTTTTTCTGTAAATTTATCTAGTCTGCTTTAGATTACTATGAGAAAACTCACTGTTTTTATTCCATTTATATCCCACATAATGATGAGCATTCTTGAATTTATTTCTCTCTTTCTTAAAACCACAGACCTACAGATGAGCTTGAACCAGATCCAAAAATCTCTGGGTACTTGAAAGCACACGGGGGCAGGCTGCAGTTTGTGGGGAGCCCTATAACCACAGGCACGTGACAGCTAGCTACGAGTAAATCTCTTTGGTGGAAAGAATTGAGCCACATCTTTGTTTGAACTAAGTTTACTGACGCTTGTTTATGAAATAGCCTGATAGATACATTTTTTAATGCTGCTAACTGTCAGCTAGCTTCATGTATTTGTTTTTCTTTTGTCTACATCTTCCCAGGCCCTTATAATGTGTGTTATAATCAGAAATAAGTGCGTTTCACTGTGCGGCTGTTCAGGAGTAACAGAGACACAGCCAGTATTGCCAATAATAGCTGAAAGAGGAAGTACTTCAAGTCTGATGAGAATATTCTTTTGTTTCTAAAGGGCTTTGCAGAGTATCTCCATAATTCCAGGTGATTTGCACAACATGAAAAATAACAACAAAAACAACAAAAACCTTTTGAGTGCTTATTGAGACTGGACCCTCTCAAAATGTTATTAAGAGACAAATTTTATTAGTGAAAACTAATACGAGACCAAATGTTTCTAGATTTTCTCTGATGGGTTAAATTTTTACTCTTTTTGGCAAATAAATGGCCACCGGGGGATCCTGTCAGCTTTATGGTATGTCCCCCTTTCATTTGTACTTGAGTTTTAGTTATTTCAAAGACTGTTTCATTTAGTTTCCTCTACTTTGACGTTGACTTTTTTCTCATCCCTTTTTGCTTCATTTAGCTAATATTTGATCTTTTGCTTTGAAACCTCCTAAGTCACCCTTTCATTCTTATCCTCTTTTTCCCTGTGTGCCTCATCTGTAGGGAAAGAGTTCAACCACTTTTCTCAGATCGGCTCTCGGGTCACATTTTATTCCAATGCAGTGAAACCCGACTCGTCACCTCACAGTGGCATTGCTCAGAGCAAATATACCACCGTATTTTGTACATGCTGGCCTTTTTGAATAACATATCTTCATTTACCACCTTCTATTACGTTCCCTGTTTATGTAGCTCACATAATTTCCACTATTTCAGGTGGCAAATCGCTCATTTTGTTAGTGTTCAGTTTCCCTAACGCTTTTCTTGACAGCTTAAGAACAGCAGCTATGGTAGCCCTGGCCCGTTGAAGGAAAGAACTCCAGGGTAGCTCTTGATTGACGTGATCACTAGAGACCTCAGGAGCGATGGTTTATGAATCTTCAGTGTCATGTTCAACGAATGTGACATCTCACATAAAAGGCTTCTTTTTTTCTGACATAGTAGCAATTGCTGACCTTTTCCTCTGGTTTTAGTTTAAATTTCCAGGAAAGGTTATTTAATTTTTTTGAACTACTTTTCATTTCTATTAAGCCAAACCCGTTTATGTCTGATTATATTCTCGGCTTTTGGCCTGCCTGGGATGGAGCTGTCTTGGATTAGATGTCTACCACTGATATAATCAACAGTGACATATACCATGGCTGGCCACTCTGCAGAAACCATTGTCAGGCAGTGCCCCTGATCCAAGAGTGTGGGCACGGATAGGATAAGCACTGACTGACATCTCCATTACTTTCAATTTCTTGATGCAGTAAACACATGACATCACTCTTATGCATATATTTCCAAGAGTGTTTCAACTAAAATTGTCCAACTAGAACACATTTAGTCGTTCAGTGTTTTTTGAGTAACCAAATATGTGTCAGGAGAATATTATGTTTATTCATATGAGGATAAATTAGGAATGGAGAACTGAATAAGACCAAAAAAAAAAAATCCTTGCTTTCAAATTGCTTCTGAGAGCTAAAAAGACTATCAGTTACTTTCGATAAATTAACATGCATGATTACGACAGTTGAGAAATGAGAGAGATGAAATTAGGGGCAAGCTGTGAAGAGCCATATGGGTCTTTGTATATTACAATAAGGAATTTTACTTTTACTCTAATTATAATGGAAAGCCTTTGGAGATTCTGTCGTGTTTTGTTTTGTTTTTTATTCAAGGGTGTATCATGATCAGATTTCTGTTTTAAAATAAGCATTGTGGCCTTTGCCCAGAGAATGGACTCAATTGGGATTAAGAATGGAGGTAGTGTGGGCCAAGTAAGAGATTCCTGATCTGGTACGGATAAAATGATTTTGCTTTGAACTACATTGGAGAAGAACGTGATGAAAATAAGTTGTATTAGGCATTTTAAAGGAAGAACCAACAAAATTTAGTGTTGGTTTTTATGTGGTTTTTACCCAATAGCTCCAAGAATTGTGACCTGGGGTAGTAGGATGATATCTGAGATAGGAAATATTTGCTATAGAATAGATTTGTCTGGAGAATTTCTAAGGGGGTAGGGGTGAACACGCTTTCTATATTATCATGGTGAATTTGGCATGTCCATTATAAACCCAAGAAGAGACGTTGAAGGCATTTATAAAGCTGAGACAGGAACACAATGGAAAGAAGCCAGACGAGGGTTGAAGGTTTTGGGAGTCACAATTTTCCTGATGGATTTAAAGCCAATTTGAGTAGAGTAGAGAAGGCTGAAATTGTGTTAATTTAAAGACCAGTTGGAATAAAGAATACTAAAAGGACTGAGAAAATGTTTCTCAGGAGGTAGGAGAAAACACAGATAAACCTTGTTTTGTTGGAACCTAGATTGTTCCCATTCTGGAGGGTGCATCGCCATCTCATGGAGAGCTCGTTAAGACACTGACAGGTGGCTGTACCCTCTACATTTCCAATTCAGTAGATCTGAGATGGGCTCAAGAATTTGCTTATTTTATAAATTCACATGTATAATAAAGGGTCTGACTAGATTTTTTTTTTTTATGTTTGCTGATAGCTTTCAGGCTTCGCTCCTCCCTCTTCCTCTTTTCCTCACATCTAGGTAAGCTGATAAGAAAGCTTGGCTTCTCCCTCCTTTGATTTTGGTGAGGGGTTCAAACCCTCAGGAATCTCTGCCAGTGTGAAGGAACCTTTACTTGGTTCCTGGTGCCCCAGAAAGACCATAAAAGCCCTAGACCAGTCTCATTTCCCTGCTCTCATGAGCCATTTTTGAACCTGCTTAGAAATAATTCTGCTCTTCCTAAAAAGTCTTATTATATAATAAACCTTTTCATATCCTCTTAGTATGTGTGTGGCATCATCAGTGTCAATAAGTGAACCAAACGTTGGTAGTGTCATCCTGTTACTTCAGGGTGACCACAGGTGACATTATGCTGCTTATCTGGAGAGTACTATGACAGACATTCAACAGCATGCTTTGATAAAGAGTACCTCAATTTAAAATGCTGCTAAGACATTAAAAAAATTTAAAAAGTTTGGGGGGGGGGGACTGGGTGGCTCAGTCAGTTAAGCATCCAACTCCGGTTCAGGTCATGATCTCATGGTTCATGAGTTCCAGTCCCTGTGCTGATATCTCGGAGGCTGGAGCCTGCTTTGGATTCTGTGTCTCCCTCTACTTCTGCATCACCCCCACTTGTGTTCTGTCTCTCTCTGTCTCTCAAATTGAATAAACATTAAAAAAATTTTTTTTAATGCTGCTAAGATATCAAGTAAGCCGAGGATAGAAAGTTGACCATTGACCTTAGGGAGATCATTTGTGATTTTTATTTGTGTATTTTTTAATGTTTATTTATTTTGTGAGGGGGAGAGAGAATGTGTGGGTGGGGAAGGAACAATGAAAGAGGAAGAGAGAATTCCCAGCATGCTCCACGCTGTCAGCACAGAGCTCAACATGGGGCTCGATTTCACAAACCCTGAGATCATCACCTGAGCTGAAATCAAGAGTTGGATGCTTAACCAACTGAGCCAACCAGGCACCCCCATTTGTGAACTTAATAACAGCTATTTGAGCAGAATGGGTTGGTTAGGATATAATGGAATAAAATAGAGGAGACACAGAAAGTCTAGAGAATTCTCTCAAGAAGTAGCTTTTTAAAAATATTAAGGTATATTTTGGTTTTGTTTGAATGATAACAACACAACTATTAGATTTACCCTTAGACTAGAAAAGAGAGAATTATATCATATTAGAGAATTCTTACATTTTATTAGAGGGAGAAAATGAAGTTGGCCCCTGTCTGTTAGTGTCTGCTTTCCATAGAACATAACTGAGATCATCAACTCAGTAAAGAGAACAGGAGCATGAAAAAATGTCACTGGAAGCATGGGACAGAGATCTTTTAGGGTGTCTACTAGGATGAGGGATGGCGGTGATGAGTACTTATCTGAGATGTGTGCTTGTAACTTTGAAGGGAGACCAGGTGATACTGGGAGCCAGTGTTGCCTAATGGGTTGTGACTGCAGCTCTTAAGCCAGAGCTTCTGGGTTCAAATCCTTTTCTTGCCACTTATTTGTTGGATGACCTTGGACAAAATACTTAACCGCAAAAGGCTCACTGCCTTTTATAATATTAATTTGACTTGAGAACATGTCAGCATTCAAAGTTCTCATACTACCGTATGAACCATGTCTTGCTTTTCTGTAGGTAGATAATTTATTATTTTACCTTCAATACGAGGCCTGTGGCAGACTTGCTTACATGTTACCACAATACAGTGGATGGCCCAGTGAGTAATCATGAAATAGGCGCTGGATTGCTTCTTGGAAAATTAGGATTCAGTTCAGAAGGACACAGTAAGAAAGTCATGCTCTTAATTTTGTCAAACACTTTCATTCCCCCTGAATGGTTGCTTCAGTTTTGGGCCATTAGGGAGACCCAGGTTGGATAAAAATAATCAGTAACCTCGGATAGTTTAATCAATTATTTGCCTTTCTTTTTTTTTCCCTCTCTAGTAAAGGCTCTCTGGTGATAAAACTGTGATTAAAGTGTTTTTTTTTTTCCCAAAAATGTGTTACTATGTAATCTTTCGATCTTGCTACATCTAGACCACTGCCTGTATAGCCAAAGTATTACCTACCAGTATAGCCAGCTCACTGGCATGTGATCTGTCCAGCTGGATAGATCCCATTCTGAGAAGGGCCCAGTGCTTTGCTTAATGCTTCACTTTTACTATCTCAAAATTCTTTGGACTTGAGTGTTTTAAGTGAAGTCTGATGGAACAACAGGGCATACGTGGAACAACAGAGCAGAGGAGACGTACTGGGTGGTAGAACGCTCGCTGGTTGTGGCTCTGCAGTAGTCGACCCCTCCTGCCTCCAGCCTCTGGGCCAGGTAGAAGCATAAACCCGTAGCAGTTGGCATGGCGCAGAATCCTACTCCCCTGCTGTCAAGCCAGGACTGGAGGCCAGACTGGAGGTAGCAATAGCTACAGCAGCAGGAGGTCAGATGTGAGTTGAGGGAATGCTTGCTCCTCGGTCTGCAGAGTCTATTCTTGAGTGTCTGCAGAAGCATCAACTCTCCAGTCTGCGTGCTGGGAAAGAACCTGCTAGCAGCCAAGCAGTAAATGATGTAAATTGTTGTAAAATAAAACTTTATTGCAACAGAGAATATTGGGAGATATTAGAACACTGTGAAGAGTTTAGAATCTCTAGTTTTGATGACTAGTGCATTATTGCAAAGGAAATACCCACAGGCTTGAAAAAACATGAAATTCAATATCCTTGTATTATTGGAAAAGAACACTATTTGCATAGGAAACTTTGGTTGACTCTATTATTAACAAGGAAGGCAATCTTAAATTAAATTATTTTTTTTTCAAATTGAAGATACGGTAATAGAATGCATAGACAGGCATTTTGAATTGTGTGCAAATCATGAAGCTGATTTGTTTCTTATATGACCCCCAGGAGATACAGAAAATGCCAAAGGAAACATTAAAATGACATTGTATACATTTACATTTAAGCTGAATTTAGACTTACAAGAAACTGATTTGTACAAAGAGTTAAATCTTTTTAGAAAAGAAAATGTTCCATGAGAAATATCAGGTCCAGATGTACTAAATTTTATATTTTGAAATAATTTATTAGAAATTTAGCCCGATGTTATTATAGCTTATAAACATTCTTATTGGTTCCAGAAACAGTCACATCCACAGAAAAAATTCCTCTCAAAATTAGAAATTATTGAAACTATTTGCAATCCTGCATTTACTGAGAGTGACTAACATTGTTTTCAGTTGTATCAATTGTAAATAAAGTCACTATAAATATAAATTTTGATAACCTAGTAAATGAAAACAGAGACAAAAGTTATATGATTATTCAAGATAGTAAGAAATTATTACTATTCAAAGTATTGTATAAAATTATAACACAATTTATTTTCAATTTGTAAATTCATATTATTTTTTATGTAGTATCGGTGCCCTTATTATATTTAGAATTATGTTTAGTAAAAGAATCTTTTAAAGAAAGATTTTCATATTTTTGCACTTTTAATAACAAGGTACTAAGCAAGGAACTCCACATTTTCCTTTTGCACTACATAAAGAAAATGATATAGCTGGCCTTGTACAGATGCAGAAATTATTTCAAACCCTGCCTCTGGTTATACTCTCACCTATCCAGAGTGGACTTTAAAATGTATTGTTCAAAGTTCTAATATTGGGAAATTAAAAAAAATTAATATATATTTTTTATTTTTGAGAGAAAAAGAGACAGAGCATGATCAGGGGAGGGCCAGGGAGAGAGGGAGACACAGAATCCAAGGCAGGCTTCAGGCTCTGAGCTATCAACACTCAGAGGCTTGAACTCACTAGCTGTGAGATAATGACCTGAGCTGAACTCCAATTTTTATTTAAAACAATTAATGTTTATTTATTTTTGAGAGAGGGAAACAGATCATAAGCAGGGGAGAGGCAGATAGAAAGGGAAACAGAGAATCTGAAGCAGGCTCCAGGCTCTGAGCTGTCAGCACAGAGCCCGATATGGAGCTCGAACTCATGAACTGTGAGATCATGACCTTACTGGGAAATTTTTTTTAATTATTCGAGGTCTATCCCTGAAAAGAGAGGTGGTCTGTCATGTATATAACATATATTTCTGTCAATTTCCACACACAGACTTATCTAAGAAGTATTGATAAAAATTTTATTTAGATACTGTGTGGTATCCCACTGTAATCATATCCTGATACAATTAATTTATGCTATGTTTTTAAAAATCATCAGGGTGCCAACCTGTAAAGCATCCAGTGAGCTATGCTATGGTATATAAAGATAAGCTGGGCCAATCAGATCTGATTTTTAGTTTTGTTTTTATTGCTTATCAGTTGTGTGATCTTGGACAACTTTGCTTAATTTTTCTTAGCCAAATACATTTATATACGAAATAAAATAATGGAGTTGTTTAGATGTCCGTTAAAGTCCCAACCCTAAACTTTTATATAAATAAAAGTGATTATTTTAGAATTATTAATCACAGTGATGGTTGATTACCCAATCACAAATGCCTACCTCAAAATTTGAGAATTAAAAATTTAAAGCAAAATTAATAATTACTGACTTACTTAATGGAGAGTGTCATGATTTATACATTCCAGGACTGCGTCATGAAATCTTTTGAGGTCAGTATCCTATAATTAAGTGATCTTAAGTCTTTACAGAGGAATGTGTGTGTTGTGGCTGAAGCAAAGAGATAGCAAAGACCAGTAGATATCATTGACAAACCTGGTAATAGCATTTTTTTAACACTCTTCGGTTTGGTGTTTGTTGTATAACCCATAATCCCATTTATAGTTCTCCTCAAATCGCCCACTCAGACGTTTAACTTACAGTATATTTCAGAGAGCATAGTCGCAAGCATCAAAATTCGTTCTCACTTGTATTTACAAAAGATTTCTGAAATGTAGTATACTAGATTACTACAATAAGAAGGCCATGCCTTGCAGAAACTTCCTCATTTATCTTTATAGCGATGTAGAAAATGCATTTATTGTATGAAAGATGGAGAAATCAGTGATAACAAAGAAATAAGTTTCTCCTTACTCCCGTGGTGTCACTGGTCATTGAGTGAGGGGTGAATCGACAAGTATGGTATAATATAATCTGGTCTTGAGCCAACGAGCTCACGTTCTGTGGTGAAGAGTCCCAGACAGTGCCTTGTGTTTGCTTAAATAGTGTGGGAGAAATTAACAGCTCTGAGTAATAGATTGCAGTTTCCATGATGCCTGTTTGCTGCTAGAATTCTTTTCAACTTCTGGGTCCGTTTGTTCTGGGCCTACTCATTCTTTGTTTCCAGACACTTTGCTGATTCTGAAGTGAGTTCAGGCTGTTCTTTCTAATACAGCCTCATAAACAAGCGATGAGGAGATTTGCAATAGCCTAGTGTTAATCTCAGGCTTCTATAGTATTAGTGGACGATTTGGCAAACCGCACTGCCTTTGAGCAAATAGATGGATTCAGATCGTCTTCCATTTCTTAATTTGACTTTATATAATGGAGGGAACCATGTGGATAAAATTAGGAAATTTAGACTATTAGAACAGGAAACTATTCAGGAATGGAAAGCATGCTATGCTGTAGAGTCCTCTTTTGGATATAATGCTGGCCAAAATCTTTACTGAAAATAAAGGGGAAAGTTTGAGTTGTAGTCATTTCCTCCCTTTCTTTAATGCCACTTCATATTAAAACAAGAGAAAAAAAAAAACTGCCCCAAAGTTCGTCAATGGACGAATTACTAAATTTTCTAATGGAAATCAGCAATAACATTAATATTCTATAAATTAATGTGACATTGTTAAAAAATCAATCACCTAAATAGCATTTGTTTTTTTTCTGAAATAACAGGTCTTTAATTCAGAATTACATGTCCAAAATTATTTTTACTCATACTCTAAAACTTGAAAAATTCATTAACAATTTATCATTGATGCTGTCATCTTTTCTAAATATATTCCAATTTAATTATTAACAAAAACACATTTGTTTATTGCACAATATAGTCATGAGGAATAATTATCGCCACTTAAAATGCTCTTATAGAGCTACGTGCAAATAAAAATATACCTACCTGCATCACTCCTTAGTTTATCAGTCATAAAATAGCTAGTAAAAATAAACAAAATTTTATATCATCTTAAAGTAATATTTACCCTAGATTGAGATTTGGATTGTTTAAAAATTTTAAATCTGCACATGCAGTAGATTTTTGTATCCAGCTGGTTTCATATATCTAAGAATGTTAAATCTGAAACCATCAAAAAGTTTTTCACAGCTGGTATTGGTTAAATTGTGTCTTCTCCAAATCTATATGTTGAAGTCCTATCCCTCAGTATCTGAAAATGGGACCTTATTTGGAGATGGAGCGTCTTAGACAGGTCAGGCTGCCATAAGAAAAATACTATGGACTTGGATACTTAAACAAGAAACATTTATCTTTCACAATTCTGAAGGCCAGGCGGTCTCATGGTGCTGGCAGACCCCATGCCTGGTAAAGTCCACTTCCGGGCTTGTAGGCGGCCATCTTCTCTCTGTATCCTCATATGATGAAGAGAGACGGAAAAAACAAGTTCTCCTCTCTCTTTTTATAAAGGCGCTAATCTCATCATGAGGGCTCCAACCTCATGACCTAATTACCTCCCAAAGACCCCCATCTTTAAATATCATCACATAGAGGATTAGAATTTCAACATAAAAATTCTAGAGAGCCATGAACATTCAGTCCTGAGCAAAGTGTCTTTACGAAGGTAATCAAGGGTTAATGACCTAAAATAAGGTCATTACCATAGGCCCTTATACAAAATGACTGTTGTACTTGCAAAAAGAGAAAATTTGGAGACACACATGCACACGGAGAGAGAATCAAATGAAAACAAAGGCAGATCAGGGTGATGCTTTCTATAAGCCAAGGGATGCTCAGTATTGCCAGCAAATCACTAAAGGCTAGCGAGAGGCGTAAGACAGATTGTGTTTCACACCCTCAGCAGGAACCAAGCCTGACAATGCTTTGATTTAGCATCCAGGTCTCTGAACAGAATAAATTTCTGTTGTTAAGCCATCTAGTATGTGGTGCTTTATTAATGGTAGCCAGAGAAGCTAATAATACCACAGGCATATGCATAAACCATATATATATTACATATATTATATATGTTTTTGTATATCTCACATGTACTACATATGTATATATGAGTACATGTAGAAGAAAATGCATGGAGAGATGGAAAGAAAATTCATTTCAGTAGTTATAAGAACATGGAAGCAGAATTGTTAAAGAATTGAGTTTATCATTAACGTTCTAATTTGTAAACAGAGAACAAATTATTTAGTCACTCGTACAATTTGAGCTTTGTTGAAGTTATTATTATATCTGATCCAGACAATTGCCATGATTTCCTACCAGGCTTGTTTTATTTAAATTCTATATATTATTTCTCCACTTAAAGAAATCTACAAACCCTTCAAGAAGTAATCTGTTTCCTGGACTGCAGGTGAAATTAGTTAAATCTTCCAGTGTGGACATATGACATGGTGCTTCGATTTCCATTGTGGTGCACTTAAGAGGGTGATCTTTCATACAAATTGTTTGGTGTATGTTTGTGTCACTTGCTAGAGTATGAGCTCTTTGATGTCAGAGACTTCCCTGCAAAAACAACATTCATCATTCTGTTGTATAAAGACTAGAAAATTTTAAAGTTGTTTGCTAAATTTTACATTATACTGACATTTGTTTTTCGTGTGACTTTGGACAACCTAAATACCTACCACTTCAATAGTAACACTTATACCACAAAGGGTACTTGTGGATATTTAATAGGAAGCATATGTGAAATTTTTTGGCACTGTGTCTGGAATTTTGTACCCCAAAACTAAAGTTTGCTGTTGTTGTTACAGTTTTTGCTCTTATATAAAGATATTTGAATGCATGTATTGTTTACTGGTTATTATACAAACAAAGCCCCTATAGCAATATATGTAAGATCCAGGATGAGCCAGTAGGTGGGAAGGTCGGGAAGAATTTACAGGGCAATACCAGGGCCAGCAATTCTCTGGGAATCCAGATGCTTATCTCTCATGGGGACTTATCCATACCATAAACTGTGTGTTTCCCTCTTTTTCTTTGAACCTCCTCTGTGGCTGGCCCTAATTTCTGTGTGCTTGACATTTCTTTCTATTTTCCATACCTGCTTTGTACCAGATTCCGATTCTGCTTTCCGACCTTCACCAGTAATTTCATTATTCCTCCTGTTTGTTCCACACTTGCTTGAAAATGATTTGCTCTGCTGTAGTAAACATCTTCGAGGCTTTTATTGCAAAAAGGAAGATTGCGGTCCCTCAGCTGTGGTGCCGGAAGCGGCTGGGGTATGATCACCATGAGGAGCCCCTTGAGGAGCAGTTGTAACAGCTGCCCATTTCATCCCGCAGCACCTGCACACCATTTTTTTAATGTTTATTTGTTTATTTTTCACAGAGAGATAGTGGGGGAGGGGCAAAGAGAGAAAGAGGGAGACAGAGAATTCTAAACAGTCTCTGCCCTGTTTGCACAGAGCGCGATGTGCGACTCAAACTCATGAACCATGAGATCATGACCTCAGTCGAAATCAAGAGTTGGCCTCTGAACCGACTGAGCCACCCAGGTGCCCCCTGCAGACATCCTTTTACAGCTCACCACCCCCCGCCTTGCCCCAGCTCCAGGTAAAGTGCAAGGGGCTCAAAAAACACAGTGCACCTCTACTCATGACATGGGACAGAGGACTCTTTGGGTCCTTTTACAGCCAATGGGTTCATGTAGGCTTACCTGTATTCTTCCTTCCTACAGCTCCTTCTTTCCTTATCCCTTACAAGATACCACCATCCTCAGATGTGGTCTTTCATTGTTCTCTTCTACCATCAGTTCCTACAGTGACAGCATATTTGCTCTAAAGCACAGCTGGGGTCAAAGGACTCTAAAATTTTCTGAATTTTGAATGGCATCCTCCTTCTGATTCCAGAAGTTCCCCGAATGACCCAATCCTCTATGCGTTTTATGTAATTTCTTTCGCTGGTACATCACCCAAATTCCTGGTCCATGAGAATGCCTTCTAGGCATTCTAGGATGAACATCAGAAAATGTAATTCTGGGAAGTAAAGAGAACTGATAACCTTAATTAAAACATTTCAACAGAGGCCAGATGCTCAACTGTTAGGAATGTTGTGATTCCTCCATGAGCATGAAGTGAGAATATATTATTCACACTGTAATATTTGTATTGTATTTTATAGGAAATCTCCTGTGCCCACTTCAAATTCTCTTTGTCTCAGCTCTTTTTCTTGACACTGCTCTTTTGATAAGTCTCAACAGGATATATCCAGCTTCATGAAGGTGTGGCATAGAAGTGCCTCACCTCAGTCTTCAACTTAGTCCCATTAGTTCTTGCCCTTGGCCTTCTCTGACATGGGACAACCAGGGGAATGTACTTGGAACTTTACCCAGAATCTATATATCACTCTTTTGGGAAACTCTTGATGCTTTGTCTTTAATATGGCATAATTCCTGCCAAAACTTAGCTTCTTGCCTGTAGGTTATGACCTCATACCCCTTCTGTCTCGGAGAGACAAGTAGATCCTTCTTACCCAAAGGGCACCCAGAGCTGGATATGAATTTGCCTTCTCTGTGTATATTGCCTCCAGAAACATCACCATATAAATGTGGGTTTTACTAGCATAGTATATTGTACAATATTGTCTCATATCAAGGGACCCATTTCAAGTCAAAAGAAGTGCAGTAACGGATACATAATTATGAGATCTGCTGGTTTCACACATATCCATCACCCAGAAGCAGCTGATCTAATAAAATGATGAAATAGCCTATTTAAATTTGGATTTGTCCTCTGGGTTGTGAAATCTCTTTCTATAATGGAGGCACGTAATATCAGACCAACTCTGTTTCTGCCCCAGGACTTATTTGCTCTTGTGTCTCAATCTCAATGAAGAAGTTAATATCTCTTGGAACAATCTTGGAACAATCTTGGAACATGGGGATAGTAACTGATGAATGTTGTTGTTGTTGTTGTTTTGTTTTGTTTTTATTTTTGGTCAAGTAAGTGTTCATGAGGTTTCTCATATGACTCTCAGAATTTAAGCTCTTTGTTTCCATAATAGTGGCCAATTAGATAATATATTGGCTCTCCCATATATCACTCCTGGTTCCTGAGATCAGAGTATCAAATATACTATTCATACATCATCCTTTGTCTCAGGCACTATTTTCAGAGAAACATAGGATAAGGCAATATCTGAGGTCCTCACCAACTCTGGCAATGTATTAATTTTCCCAAAAGATAATTGTATCCTAAACCTAACTTTTCCATAATACCCTAGCAGAAAGATCCTGGGTTCTTTCTCTGAAAAGAGTTGTCACTATCTGCTTTTGATTGAAAAGCTGCAGGGTACATTAAGTAACTCTTCTTAGTCTATGGCTTAATGGGTAGAGTTTTGTGATATCAATAGTTCATAAGACAAAATAGAGCTGAACCAAAATGGCATGATTAACAAAACAGAGCCAAGTTTGGATATTAGCATTTGGCAGTAAGAATAAGCAATCAAAATATTTGGCAAAGGCTCTTGCTGTGAATTCTTGTAGATGAAAATGGACAAGTTTTTCTTTGTGGCCATGAAAACCACAATTTTATTGTTATAACATAAATAACTCTAGGCAAAGGGTCTTGGCAGTCACATCTGTCTTACTATTGAGAATCTATAGACATTTTTAATCTTAAATAATTTTTCTTTCTTTCTCTCAGATATAAGAGCATGAGAAATTCTACCACTTAATCCTTTGATATGATTAAGCTTAGTCTGTGAGTGCTACCATGATGGATCTGGACCAGATTTGTAGATTTCACCACTGGAATATCTAATTGGTTTGCTGCCATTTGGGATTGAATTACTCTATTATATTCAGATGAATGTTAGGTTCTTTGGGTTGTCACATTAATGTCCAGTTTCCTCTATTTATGGGGGATGAAGAACTAAAATTAATTCCCAGAGTCCCTTTCAGATTCTTGCTGTAAAAGGTGTTTAGTCAGTTGGATATACTTGGTGTTTTGGAAGCCAGAAATGAAAGGACACTTACTTTCCTGTACTCTTGACTATTACAGAAAGCTAACAGTGTATATATATATGGGACTTTCCAACAGCAGCATTCAGCGTCCCTTCAGCAATGTGAGAGGTGGTTTACAAGGTAACGGTGGCTATTTCTTGTTTTGGGCATAACCCTAGTGGCAGCCTCAGAAATGACTCCCTTAGTGGATCAGTATTAATCGTGGAGATTAGTAATAATCATTATGATTCATGGAGAACATCTAAGAGATCCCATATATACCTTCAGCACTTAACAATGACTTTCTAAGGGCAAATTCCCTGAATCAAATATCTTCCTGCCAAAAATACCCAAAGCATTTTTTTTTGTTTTCTTCCCTGAATCCCAATGGATGCATCAAATTAAATTAGGATTAAATTAAAGGAGAACTGAGCCCCATGACGTAACAGACAATGGAATTTCCTGTGATTGAAGGAGTACCATCACAAACATTGAAAATGGAAAGTGAGGGGCACCAAGGTGGCTCATTCGGTTAAGTGTCTGACTCTTGATTTCAGATCAGGTCATGATCTCACAGTCATAAGATCAAGCCCCACCTAGGGAGTTGAGCATGAGACCTGCTTAAGATTCTCCCTCTGCCGCTCCACCCACTCAAAAAAAAAAAAAAAGTAAAGTGAAATATATGTTCACTTAGAATTATTTCTTAGGAAAATACCGTGTGTCAAATATATTGCGAAAGAGAGAGAAGCAAAGTCCAAGGTGGAAGTCCTGGCTTGTGTTTATTTTTAGGAGATTTTAGTGGAGTTAGAGGATTTCATGGCAGAGAAAGAGATGATACTAATTTGGGGCTTTGGTGTCCTCAGGACCTTCAGTCATAATTTCTTCTGTAAACCTCAATACAGTAACAGAAATTCTCAAAATTAAAAAAGATATTTCACTTTTATTTGCCTTCAATTTAAATAAAAGGTAAAATTATAAGATATAGCCGCACATTCCAATGCGTTCACATTCCTGTCTCCCGTTCATGGTGATCTTCAACTCAGAGCAGTAGGTTAAGGGAGAAGACCCATGTCACATGCGGGACATGATATGTTTCTTAGGGAGGTAACTAGAGTTCTGGATTGGCAGACAATTAAGGACAGCAGTTCTTACAGTCAATGACTGCTTGTTAGATGCCATCAGTTTCTCACAGTTCCATCAATAGGCAGACACAATGTTGTATCGACTGACTGTAACTTCAAGATCAATCCATGGACTCTAGAAGCTGAGAGTTTAAATCATACTGAACTTCTGATTTGCTGAATATTAGCCCTTCACTGAATTATTATTATTATTTTTTTTAATTTTTTTTTATGTTTTTATTTATTTTTGAGAGCAGGAGAGACAAAGCATGAGTGGGGAAGGATCAGAGAGAGAGGGAGACACAGAGTCGGAAGCAGGCTCCAGGCTCTGAGCTGTCAGCACAGAGCCCGACGCGGGGCTCGAACCCACAGACCGCGAGACCATGACCTGAGTCGAAGTCGGCCGCTTAACCGACTGAGCCACCCAGGCGCCCCATGAATTATTTTTTAAAGAATATTTTAATAGTACCAAATCTGTTAGCACTCTTTTCTGGAATCCATTAAATACAACACGCATGGAAGAATGTTTTAAATTGTATATTTTTCAGTTTTGGTGAGTGCTGAAAAAGCTGACTTTCAGAATACCTTTCCAATGATATTCTTTTATTTTTTGCAGGGAAATAGGGCTTATTTCCCATGCTCACTCAGCTCTCATGGCACTTGAAATCGTAGATGACACAAAAACTTGTCTCTAAATCAATTCATGACTCTTCCCCTGTTTTTGACACTATATTATTTGCATTTTTTTATATATCTGGGCTTTTAAACACTGATCTGCATAGTATAGAAATTTATGAACTATAATAGATTGGATGACAAAGAGATCATACAAAGGTGTGATTTTTAAAAATGAAATCAAATTAGGCTCAAGCATCATGAAGAAACAGTTACAAATAGTGAACATTAAATCCTTCGTTGTACTGAATATCTAGTGAATTAAGCTAGGCATGTGAAAAGTGTCTTTTGTTTTCTCTAGAACTTTACTAAATAATAAAAAGATAGAAATATGGTAAAGTGTCCCCAGCTTTGATGTTGAGAATTCTGTTTCTGTTTTTCCCTTACTTTACTGAACATAAAACCCCTATGCTTGCTTAAGAGTTTGAAAAAAATAAAAGTATGCAGGTTTTTAATTTACTGACTATTAAGCACAATGCTTCTCTTAGTGCAGTATTATCACGGGTGACTTCTTTGCGTTGAAATTTTGGAGAGTAAGTTAAATATTTATACTTAATTAGAAATTTTAGTAACTACCTCTATCAGGCTGCTTCAGTGCCTGACAGAGAGGGCTGGAAATGGATATATTCTGCAAATATTTATCTCCCATTGGCTTGAATAATTCCTTTGAGCTGGAATTGAAAATTTTAGTGGTTGCTGTGGAGTCACAGAGGTGATCTTTTAGTGCAGTGGTTTGAGTCACTAATGCGTTAACGTGTGGACAATGGGCAGTGGGAATGCTAGCAGTTAGCTTCCAGGTGCTAGAAGGTTCTCTCTCCCTCTCCCATGAATGACTCCACAGACTTTTATGACAGCATCTACCTATCATTACAAGTTCATGTAGTAATTGCAAGCCAGGAAATTCCTTCACTTAAGGAGACAGAAGAGACAACAAAGAGAAAATATCTAGCAAAGAAGTACACATGCCATGTATCTCTTTCTCTGCTGCTCTTTGGAGACTTTCATGGGATAACACGATCAAACAAATGCTTTCTCTCGTATGCCACAATTTCTCCAAGAAAATATTTCAGCTGACATTGGCTTTGACTTTTTCTGTCAACCACCTCTCTTCTCCAACCATTTTTCCTTCTTCACTTCTTTTTAAAATTAATTATTACATAATTGGCAAGGAACTCAGACAGGCCGGGTTTTTCAAGTTCCTTCTTGGTGCTACTAATCTTTTCATAAAATTAATTGATACGTGCTGATTCTTTTCCTCATTACTACTTAACCCTTTGCAAGCTCCCTTCTACTCCTGCCCTTAAGTTGTAAATATTTCTTTCTTTGGGTCAGCAGTGTCTTTCCAGTGACTAGTCACAAAGATTTTCTGTTCCATATTGCTACCCTTCTTTCTTAAGCTCTGTCTCTGGTTTTAGTTTCTGCAACATTATTTATTTAGTTCCCTTTTCTACTTTGCTCTCTCTTTTCTTTTGTGTCTTCTTTCTTTCTCTGTTACTTTTCCTGGTATGTTTTCCACACTTCCTAAATATAGGTGTTCCCACAAAATGTGCATTCTACATTGTCACCATTTTCTTGATCATATGCTTGTGTGATTTCAAACAAATGTCCAAGTAACTTTCAGCTCTACTGATGACAAATTTCCTCTTTCCATTAAATTCCAGATGCGGCTCAGTATGCATATTGAATTGTTTCTTGGGCCCTTAACTGAGGTTTCTATATTTAGACACCTATTTAAAATGTAATGCATTTAAATACTTTTGAATTATAACAGTTTCAAATTGTTACTCAAAAAGAAATTATAGATTGAGCACACCAGTTATTACCAAAAACCTGTTCATCCTTATTGAGATTTTGAAGCCAAAGTTATATAGTTTCACACATAAGAAAAAAAATTAATGAAAATTGTTGACCAGTGAAGCCAGGTTTTGTGATCAAGTCTTTTTAGTTAACTTTGATTAGGCTTGGTCTAACCACATCATACCTGCATTCATTAGGTTTCAAACTAAAATTTCAACTGAAGACAGCACCGTAACTCATCTCCCTTTTCGTTTTGAAAATCTGTTTCAGGTTACCACATTGTGCATAAATAACACAGCCGGAGAATTATGTACGTCAAGTGGACAGTCATTCATTCATTCAACACATGTACAACACACTTTGCTCACCAACCTGCCAACACCGCTGGGCATCAGTTCCAGGTCATAAAATGAATTATCTGGGTTTTCTCTAAATTAAATGGCAGCAATTATTTTTCAACTAGGTTTTACTTTTTTGATAATGAAGATGCTATGTTTTAACTATCAAGCAAAGGGAGAGTTAAAAATTACAAGCAAAAGTACTTTTGTCATTTAAAAATACAATGCTTAAGGAAAATAAGGGAAACGTGAATGAAAGATCCCGGAAAATTTAACAGTATGACATCCAAAGGCAAAACTCTTCTTGGTCTTTTTAGTTATCTCCACTGACATGTTAACTTTATCACAGCGGCTTACATCTCCTGGATTATTTATGCCAAATATAAATAAGCCATTACATTTCATGTTTATTTAATTCTATACATAGACACGTTTTGTTGCCCCTGTAGGAACACATCAATACTAGCAAAACCTCAGTTAATTACAGCCAAACTAACTTGGTATGTGTTATAAGTAAAAATTGCAGTATCTCATTTTTCAGATAAGGGAGACCAAAATAATTACATTTCACTTAACTGGGGGTATGGTGAAGAAGTAGAGGATATTGAAAAAAAGAAAAGATAAAGTGGCAGAAACTAATATTGGGCAACTGTGTAAAAATATCTCTGTCTCTCTCCAGGTCAAGTGAATTGTTCTTTCCCTTATACTTTTATAGAACAATTTAATACACTTAAATAATTTGGGATTATTATTGTGTTAACTTTTTATAAAAAGATAAGCTGGTGGGAAGGCACCTGGGTGGCTCAATCTGTTAAGCACTGGACTCTTGATTTCAGCTCAGGTCATGATCTCACGGGTCCTGAAATCGAGCCCCACAGTGAAGCTCTGCGCTAACAGCTCCGAGGCTGTTTTGCTGACTTCTCTTTCTTTCAAAATAAATAAACTTAAAAAAAAAGATAAATTTGGCACACCTGTTACTACTAACTACATATTCACAGGTGTTGTTTTCAGTGTTTGAAACTGCAGAGCCTAAGTGATTTCATACATAAGAAAGGAAGATATGCAAAGAGATTGTTTTTATTTGTTTACATTACCATTTCTCTCATTAAACTAAGCTCCCTGAGATCAGGAACCATGTCTAAATCACTGTCGTATCTCAGATATTAACCCAGCATCTAAGTTGCCATTTCCAATCAATAACCTGTCACAGAATTAAAATAATAGTTTTATTACATAGTAATTATGATAATATGCCTAGAGTCATTCAAAATTAGCAAATATATTTGCACAGTGATAAGAGTAAGAATTAAATACACTAAAGAAATAAATGAATTGGAGGTATAGTACTGAATAACACAAGTTAATATAATTTGTAGATACTGCTATCATAGTTATCAAAACATCTACTAACTCTGGAGGATAAAATGTTATTAGGGATTGTACTGAGAAGAAAACACCGTTCTCTATTTGTAAACATAATCGAAGCTAGAAGTCTTTCGTATATTATCCGTCTTTTTCATAAACAGAAAGATTTTGTCATATATGCAATGATGTATATGAGCTTCTCTCCCTAAGCCGAAAACACTTGAGAATCATTAACTCATTTTTCTTCTTACTGTGTGCCTTTGTCAAGATAATCTGCATGCACAATCCCGCAATTTTAAGGAAGTTTCCCACTTGGCCAACTTTGTAGTGAAAGAGACCCTTAACAAATATATTTCCAAAATGTAAAGGAAGAAGTGTGATTTTGGAGAATGTGAGTATCTTGGGAGTTGAGGGTTTATAAAGATCCAGGTCAGCTATTGACTCTTTTCTGAATGTGGTTCTATATAGACTTCAATTTCTCCATTTGTAAATCAGAAATAGAATTTATTTCTGCTCTCATCCTTGGTAATATTGATACTTTTTTCATGGATAGCCTCAGTGTTCATCATATTATTATCTATGTGATTAAGTATATTGTAACAGTCATGTAAGGATGAAACCAAACCTACTCTACATCCACTCTTCGGGATTTTTTGTTCTTTTAAAATTTAGCCATTTATTATTTATTTATTTATTTATTTTTCTTTTTTTAAAATTCAAGTATTAATACTTATTTAAGTAATCTCCATACCCCGCATGGGACTCGAACTCATGCCCCTGGGATCAAGAATCTCACGATCTTCCAACTGAGCCAGCCAGGCACACTGAGTTGTATTTTTAAAGAAAAATAAAATTTATTAACTGCCTCGAAGACTCACCATTTCATTTCTAAATGAAGTTACACGCGATTGAGATACACTGTAAGAAGGTAGTTACTAGTGTAACAAACATTCAGTGGTACCAAACTCAATTTTCCAGCAAGCTGATTTTTTTTAATGCTGATTTGAGATCGGTTATTGGTGAAGCGGAGATTTTAAAATAAACAGTTTTGACATTTACTCACTGATTTTATATTAATATAAATTGAGTATTTTTAACAAGGCATTTTAAATGGTTATTTGGCTTCTCATGGACAGAGAGTAATAAAATGCTTTTTGCTTGAGTTTTTGTCACTTGGCCACAGATTTCATTGTCTGCATGAAGTCACATCCTGATTCTAATAAAACAAATTGGAGGCTCCTATTATCTGAGAAAACTGAAGTACTTTATATATAAATGGTAAGAGTTATACCCAGTTTAGTTATTATAATATACTTAAAAGATAATTCCTTAAAGATCATTAGTTTGATGACGGAAAACAAGCTTGACACTGTCACAGATGCTGCTTATGGCTTGAACGGTAATTTTCAGTGATAAGTTTATGAGAAAAGGCACAAGCCTCTGCATGGCCCAAGCATGTAAAGGAATTAACATTACATTTTTATTTTTTATATTTTCCCCACCACCATCACCATTGCTTTAGACAGCAGTATATCAATTCAAATGAATTAATTGTACTTTGTGTGTTAATGTTAAAATAATTGAATCAAGAAAAGGTATCAGTTTGCAACAGTTAGTATCTAGAGTAATGGATACTGGTTAAATTATTTCTGTCGGGATGACTGCATAAGTTCAATGAATCTGTTTGGATAGCAACATATCTTACCTCTTTTTAGTCAATACATTGATTCCTTTTACTGATGTCACAAGTGCTGAAATTGAAGGAAAATGCTAAATGACAGAACTAATCTGTCACTTATGATTTCTGTGACATACTTTTATGGAAAAATCTAGGCTTGTTGCTTTCTCAGAGTGGAGAATCTCTTAAAAAATAGAATTTATTAATTATGGACATTTTTTCAGTTTAGACTTTCTATACCTTCCGGGTCATTTTTGATTACTTATATTTTCATGAAAATTATCTATTTTATCCAGATTTACAAATTTATTTCACACAGTTGAACAAAGGACTCTCTTAAAATACTTATAATTTCCTATATGTCAATGTCAATGTTCCACTTAGTATTTCTTTTTTACATAATTATATTGTTTACCTTTTAGTCTTGATTTACTTTAGTTAACATTTCATATATTTTGCTGTTTTACTATGTAAATAGATTCTTTCCATGGAGGAAGATAATTTACTTACTGATAATTAAGTTACACATACATTTGTTATTTTGTTAGACTTAAATAATATTTTACACATGTATAAAAAGGGGAAATAGCTTTATCTACCCAATTTCTCTTCTCCTTACTGTAACAACTCTTTTTATTTATGTCTTTTCCAACGTCTTAGGATGTATGACATTCTTATGGTAATTTGTAAACCAAAACTCCATATTTAACTTATTTATAGTCACACATTCTTCTTGTCATATATTCATCGTCTTTTCAAAATTGTGTGAAATTCAGCCTCAAGTAGTGAGTTCTGTAAAAGCTTGTAAGCAGTATATGAACAGTGTATCCCCGGGTTATTGCCAAAATGTGTCTCTTACTTTTATGTTTGAATGATGATTGTGTTTTGTGTAATGTCACCCAGTCATACTTTCTCTCCCTTGAGGGATGGCACTGTCATGCTGTCTTTTACCATTGGCGAGTCCAGGTTGTTTCCAAGGTAATGTGAATTAGCTTTAGGACAGGATTTTGTGGGCAAGTAAATTCTTTATCTGTTACTACTCTCAGGCAACAGAGTGTTTGCTTCTAGTTCAATTACTGTCCACTGTGCTGTCTCACCGATAAGTTGATTTATGCAACTTATGATTTATGCAACTTACTTATGACTTATGCTCATCTCTATGGTTTATGATTTATGCAACTGTTTTATGATTTATGCTCATCTTTATGATTCAAAGCCAAACCAAGCCCAAGGAACCTCCCTCTGTCATCCCAGGGACCAACTTCCCATTATTGCAAACAGGGACCTGTTGGTTGGCGTTTTTGTTGGTCTCTTACTTTGGAGAAGTGCTGCCTACCACCCGGCGTACCCTGGAGGCGGCCTGCTGTTCTGTCCTAAGCTCCCTTTGATCATTGCTACATTTTGGGACATTTGGGATCCCGTCTTATTCACTTGTGATACGTTTCTGGAAGGTTCATCAAAGGGAGAATTTGCATTTTTATTTCTCATTCTCTTTAGAAATTTTGAGTAAATCCCAAGAAGGAAGGAAGAAAATACAAACTTACCTGAATCTGGTTAAAACCATAAATTATAAAGTATATTTGTATTATTTTAAAATAATAATAAGCCTGTGTGATGCTGATAGATCATATTATTTTAAACCATTTGACTTAGAATACTTTGTTCTTCAAAGATCTTGACACTAAAATAGAATGGGTAAAAGTCAGAGAACAGGAAGCAAAATATAAAATAATTTCACACAGATTTATTAAGTTTATATATGTCTCCTTTATCAGATTTAAAATGAAAATAATTTATTGTTTGTGTTTTATTTTTGTGTGAACAATTAATTGCAATAGTCTATTCTTTATTATTTTTATTAAAGCATAATTAACATATACTGTATCGATTTCCGGTATATGACATTGATTCAATAATTCTATACATTACTTAGCGCTCACCATGATAAGCGTAGTCACCATCTGTCACCAAACAACATTATTACAATATTAGACTGTATTGCCTTTGCTGTACTTTTCATCCCTGTGACTTATTTATTTTATAACTGGAAGTTTATACCTCCTAATTCCTTTTATCTATTTCACTCATCCACCTGCCAACCTCCCCTCTGGCAACCACCAGTTTGTTCCCTGTATTTCAGAGTCTGTTTTATGGTTTGTTTCTTTTGTTTGTTTGTTTTGTTTGGTTAGAGTTCACATATAGGTGAAATCACATACATTGGTCTTCATCTGATTTATTTCACTTAGTATAATACCTTTTGTGTCCATCTATGTTGTTGCAAATGGGAGATCTCATCTTTGTTTATATCTCAGTAATATTCCATTGTATGCAATAATATGTGTGTGTGTGTATATATGTGTGGCATGTATATGCATGTATGTGTGTGTATACACACACATACCACATTTCTATCCATTCATCTATTGATAGACACTTGGGTTGCTTCCATATCTTGGTTATTATAAATAATGCTGCTATAAACATAGGGGTGCATATATCTTTTCAAATTAGTATTTTAGTTTTCCTTGGGCAAATGTCCAGTACTGGGATTACTAGATCTCCTGGTATTTATATGTTTAATAATGTGAGGAGACTTCGTACTGTTTTCCACAGCGGCTGCACCACTGTGCATTCCCACCAACAGTGTGGCAGTCTTCTTTTTCTCCACATCCTCACCAATAGTTGTTATTTCTTGTCTGTTATATTCTAGGCATTCTGACAGGTATAAGGTAATATCTCTTTGAGGTTTCAATTTGCCGTTTTCTGATGATTAGTGATGTTGAATATCTTTTCATGACTGTTGGCCATCTCTATGTCTTCTTTGGGAAAAAAAATGTCTATTCAGTTTCTCTGCACATTTTGATTGGATTATTTGGCTTTTTGGTGAACATAAGAACATAAGTTCTTTATATACTTGGGATATTAACCCCTTGTTAGATGTATCATTTTCAAATACCTTCTCCCATTCAGTAGTTTGCCTTTTTTCTTTGTGAATGGTTTTATTCACTGTCCAAAAGCTTTTCATGTTGGTGTAATCGCAACAGTATATTTTGCTTTTGTTTCTCTTGCCCGGGGAGACAAATCTAAAACAATGTTTTCAAAGTTAATGTCAAAGAAATAAGTGTCTGTTTTCTTATAGGAGTTTTATTGTTTCAGGTCTCAAAATAAAGGTATGCCCTTTGTTTTTTATTTTAAAGTTTGTTTTTCAACTTAGTGGTCAAGACTGTAGGGTATGATGCTGTATTGCATGCACGTTACTCTATAAAATGACTCAAATATAAAAGCAACATTTTTCTTTTATCCTTTTCATATTCTTCTAAAAACTAACTAACCTAAAAACTGTTTAATGGAAGCAAGTATTTACATTCTAAATAAAGTTTTAGTGCATCAACACCCTTATAAATTTAACTCCTACAATACTCCAACAGATTTATTTTCGAAAATATAATTATTTCAAAGTCATGTATTTCAGTGTATATAGATATAGTTTTTAAAAAAACATATAAATCGATGGTTTTATAGAGTTTGTTTAAATTTCACATTTTATCTCTGTAAGATCTTGTTCAAAAGCAAGTGTTTGACAATAGTGTTTTATGACTTCTTGTAACAAGTGCTTGTATATTTCAAGTATGTTATCAACATTACTTACCTGAAACTGTGAACGGTAGTAAATCTTGTAGGAAATGCTGGAGGGTGATATATTTAAGGCAGACATCAACAGATATCACAAGATTTCTGCATTTAGCAATATATTTATTGATACCATTAACCTAAAACAAAACTTTAATCATGTGAGAAGAACGACATAGCTGTGGTAACAGCATTTTAAAATTCTTTATGCTAAACAACCATAAAACAGTAAATATATGGAAAGAAGATCAAGGATGGAAAATTTAAGAGATTTTAAATTGCATTTCTCTACTGTCAGTCCTAATTCTGAGAATATTTGTAAGCATCCTATGTTGGGAGTTATTCTCTCAATAACTTCATCTTACATTAAAAACACTGAAAGGTGAGATGATATTATTTTCATTATAGCTTTACCATCATCTTGACCATGGGTAACTTAGAAAAAAATTTTAAAAATAGACTTCAGGAAAAAATAGACTTCAAAATTCAATTACAAATATAGTTTAATGTGTATGCATGCTAAATAATTTGTAATGCATGAAATTGGAAGTCTTTATTTAATGAAATTTATTTCCCCAACACTGTACCTTATCTTTTTGTTAACACTTGACAAGTATTCATTGAGCATCTCTAAAATCTGAGGTCTAGTTTAGGTGGTAACCTGTGGGAATTAAAACATAGTATCTGATATCTCCGAATAGTCTGTTTATAATTCCCACTTTTGTTTTTCAAAAACACGATATGATATATAATTTACATTCAGTAAAGTGCACGTTAATGTATTTTTACCTATGCTTATACCCGTGTCACTGTCCTCCAATTCGGGAGATAGAATATTCCACCACTTCAAAAATATTGCTATTGCTTTCTGTCAATATTATTCACTTTCAGCTGCCACACTGTCCTCTGTCCCCACAGAGTAATTTTCTGGTTGTGAACCTGCGTCCACACTTGCCAACACATTGGATGAAGGTGTGATGAAGTTCATGAAAGCTCCATTATGTTTTCTAATTGCATCGTTAAACAGGTCCCTTGTTGCTTAACCCTGCCTCAACCCAACACTTGATGGGAACTGTTGTTACCTCAGTCCTGAGGGAAAAACTAAGGGTTTTTGCTGATCTGGAGGGTAGACTTTGATAACCCTCCTCCTCAGCTGGCCCCTGACAAGTGCTTCGGCTGCAGATTTTTTTCTAATGTGTACTCTGATGTTTCCTCTTCTCCACTTAATAAGTTTATATTCTAGATAGGATAGGATGTACTGTCTACAGGCACTCTACCACGTTTGTTGGAAAACTTAAACTGTGTTTTACCTTTATTAGACAATTTACTGAGGTATGATTCACATACACTAAAATTCAACTTCTTTAGAGTAAAATACTATGAGTCTGACACATGTATCTAACTGCGTAACCGTTACCACGATTAAGATGTAGGAAATTTCCATCGACCCAAAATTATCTTTCTACTCCTTTATATTTAAACATAGTTGAACCTCTCCAATATTTGGCAAGCCATCCATTACTTGTCTTTCCTTATAAATTTGCTTTTTCCAGACAGCCATACAAATGTTATCACATTATTGTCTAGTTTGCTTAGTCCCTGATGAAAAGGGTTCTCCAATCCTTATTTCTGTTTCCCTATGGATCTTTTATTCCCTGATTGACTTCAGGATTTGCTCCTTACCTTTGGGTTTTCATGAACTTGAGTATGAAACATCTGATCTGTTTTTTGTCTGTTAATTTGTTTATTGTTGTTTGTCCTGTTTGGGAAACCTCTGCACATCTTGGGTAGATAGTTGATTCTGCCATCTTTCATAATTTTTGGAAAATTCTTAGGCATTCACTTTTCAAATACCTCTTCTTCCTTTTTATTTCTCTCCACCCTCTAGCATTATAATTGCATCTTCTCTTTTCTGCGATTCCAATCTTCACATGATATTATTTCTGAGTTCCTTTTCTTAGAAAAGCAAATATTACTGATGGGTGACCCCAAATCTATACTGAAAATGTTCTCCTTCGTTGCATCACACTACAGAGAATGGAAAGCCAAATACCAACTTTTCTAGCATTGAGTACAAAGCTCTGTTCTAGGCTGTGAATTTAAGTGGAAGTCTGGCGCAAAATCTTCTGGAAAAAGTTCATTACATCTCAGATGATAATAGAGAAATACAACTAGAACACCTTTTGCACCTACTTTATCCACTAACGACATAATTTTTGGCCACTGTAGCAGCCATCTTGGACTCATAGTGCTGTGAAATGATATGCTAAGAATTGCCAAGCTTCAATGCAGATGAAACCGGAATCTTCATTATCATTGAGGCACTGAACCAACAATGAAATTTCTATACGTAGACTGTAATTTTTTTCATTATTGTGCTAAAAATAATAAAATTATCAGCCAAATATGAATTCTAAATCCACTAAAATCATGCTTCTAAAAAGAGCATAAAGAAGACATTTTCAGATACATAGACGTTAAGAGGTTGTGTCAGCAGCAAATGGCATCATGGGAGAATAGAGGATGTTCCATTTCAGGATGAAGGTGAATGATTACTTCCTTCATGGATAGATTGGACAGTCAGATCTGTTGATATCTCCACGTCTGAAGGAAAGACCGGAAAACACAAGAAATGGTAAATAATTGGATACATAAAAAACTATGTTGAATTTTTAGGAAACTTTCATAACAGATAAATTACTTTATAAACCTAGAATAATAACATTGCAAATAAGGGTTTATGAATTAGATAAAAAAAGTTATTACAATAGTAAAAAGACTGAGAGCTAAGTAAATGGAATTGCATCATGTAATAGTATTTAATAGGGAAAGGTGAAGTTGGAAGTCATAAAGATTTAGTTTGAGAAAACTCTGGTAAAGTAAGAATACATTGTAGTTCCAAAGCAACTAATTAGTGTATTTAACTTTATAAAAAATAAATATAGTTTTGTGGACTGGAAATTAGCAATTGGGAAATTAATAATAACAAACTATAACGATACTAAAGTAAAACATGTGAAGAATAATTTTTAAAGGCTTATAAAATGTGTACTTGGAAAACACAAAATACTCTTAAGAGGAATTTAGAAACACTAAATAAATGGTAGGGTATACAGGCTCATGAACTTGAAAAATTAATGTGAAAACATCAAACTTCCCCACATTGATCTGTAGATTCAATACACTTCCAATTAAAATTACAAGCAAACTTTTTTCTTTTTTCTTTTTTTTTTGGCAGACATTGATAAGCTGATATAAACTTTATGTGAAAAAATAAATAACCTAGAAATTCAAAACAGTAGTGAAGAAGAAAATTAAATGGGACGACTTACACTAACATCTTTCGAGACCTGCTATAGAGCTGCAGTGAAGCAGAGAGTGAAGGATGTCAGGAAAGATACATAAATGAATGAAACATAATAGGTTCTAGAAATAGATTCATGCAGATATGGTCAACTAATTTCCAGTCAAGGTGTCAAGATCATTCAGTGGAGAAAAGTCTTTTCAATTAATTCTCCTGGAACAACTGAATGGCTGTATGTAAAATGTGACCATCGACCTTTCTATATCATTATTTCTAAAAACATCAAAATATTATTAATAAACATAAAAGTTAATGCTATAAAGCTTCTAGAAAATATTGAGCAAAATCTTCGCAAAATTGAAGTAGGCAAAAATTTCTTAGAGAGGACACCAAAAGCATTAGCCACAAATGGATTAATTGATATAATGGATTTCACAATAAGTAGAAGTTTCTGCTTTGGAAAAAGGCTCACGTTGGAGGAAAAGTATGTTCCAAACATGTATCTGACAAAAGGCTTCTCTCTAGGACATATATGGACTTATACAAGTTAATACTAAAAATATAAACATTTTTTTTCTAAATGGGTAAAAGTCTCGAAGAGATACCTCAGAAAATAAGATACAAAGGAGTCTAATAAGATCATGAAGAGATGTTCAACTTAAGGGCTTAAAACCAAAACATTCACAATCAGATACTTCACACTCACTAAAATACAAAAATTAAAAACACTTACAATATCAAATATTGACCAGGATATCAGCTATATGAACGCTCATATACTGAGTGACTTTGAAAAATATTTTTTTAATTTTTTTGAAAGTTTATTTATTTTCTTGAGAGACATAGAGACGGAGCATGAGCAAGGGAAGGGCAGAGAGAGAGGGAGACACAGAATCCCAGGCAGGCTCCAGGCTCCGAGCCATCAGCACAGAGCCCGACGCCGGGTTCGAACTCACAGACCGCAAGATCATGACCTGAGCTGAAGTCGGCCGCTTAACCGACTGAGACACACAGGTGCCCCTGAAAAATATTTTGATGTTTCTTGTTGACGTTTCACATATTTTATATTTTCCCAAGAGACATGAAAACGGATGTTCATCAGTGACATATACCAATATTGACAGCTGCCTTGTTTATGTTCACTCCTGACTTGAAACAGACCAAATATTCATAAATATGTGAGTAGAAAAACAAACTGAACAGGTATACAATGGAGTATTACTCATCAGTTAACGAGAACAAACTTCAGATATAGCTATAAGAAGTATGACTGGCGAAAGAAACCACACATACATCCTGTGTAGTCTTTTTTTTTTTTTTTCATTAATAAGGTCCTAGGAGAAGTAAAAGTAAGTTATTGTGATACAAATCAGTTTCATTGTATCTGGGGGCAGAGTTTGGGGAGAAAACTGATTGAATAGGGACACGGGAAAAAATTTCTGGAGTGATAGAAATTTTTAGTATTTTGAATTTGGTGATAGTTTAAAGGTCTATATGTTTGTCATAGCATCATACTATGACAGCAGAATTAAAATGTGGCCATACCATTTCATGTAAATTATAATTTAAAAATTCTGATCCCAAATAATGTCATCAAAACTATGCTTCAGAAAGATGATTTGTATGTGATGTTTATATGGTATGAGTTAGACAGGTTGTGGACTGGGAGACTAGGTCAGAGAGTGTTGTCACAATCTAGATAAGAGGTAAGGAAGACCCGTGGTAGAAAAGATACATAAAACTTAGAAGAGAAATAAGGATCAGGGTAATAAGGGTAATTAATAGACAGAGAAATAAGGCAGCATTATCAACAATAGTCAAACTATGGAGAGAGACCAAGTGTCCACAGATGATGAGTGGATAAAGAAAATATAGTTTATATACACAATGGAATATTACTCAACCACCAAAAAGAATGAAATCTTGCCATTTGCAACAACATGGTTGGGGCTAGAGTGTATTGTGCTAAGCAAAAAAAGTCAGTCATAGAAAGACAAATACCATATGATTTCATTCATGTGTGGAATTTAAGCAATAAAACAGATGAACATGAGAGAGGGTGGAAAGTAAGAAAGAGAGAGGGAAACAAATCATAGGAGACTCTTAATGATCGACAACAAACTGAGGGTTGATGGAGGGAGGTGGGTGGGAGATGGGCTAGATGGGTGATGGGTATGAAGGAGGATACTTGCTGGGATGAGCATTGGATGTTGTATGTAAGTGATGAATCACTGAATTCTACTCCTGAAACCAATATTACACTGTATGTCCACTAACTAGAATGTAAATAAAATTTTAAAAATAAAAAATATAAAAATTCTTCATACCAAAAAAGACAAACAACAACAACAACAAGAAAACAAGGCCACATTGTTTTCTAGAAACGTGAAACAATCACCTAGCAACCTGTGCTATTGTGTAGTCGATTTCTTGTTATAAATAGGTAATAAGATGGTAAAAAAAAATGAAAGCAATATTTCCAACGTATTCATTCAGTACACCCTAACACTTTGGGAAAAAATGATCACACTTTGGTTGAAAGTCCTGTGGATCTTTGGCTCATCTGTACTACCAATTTTGAAATGCTTATTTGACAAATATAAGCATTGTGGGACAAATTTATATGCATTTTTGTTTGGTGAAGTTTTCAGCAGTTGTCCTTGTCACATTGGTGAGATACCAAGTTCAGGCTATACTTAAAGCATTTGGTCTTACATATATTAAGCATTGTAATTAGGCTAAGAAAAAACTGGATTACTTACCCTTTAAAGATAGAATTAAAATAGTATCTTATTCACAATGCCAACATTTTATCTACAAGAAAAGAATAAACTCAGACACTTCTCTTTGTCTAATTTGCACGCCCTTTCAGTAAAAGCCAAACTCTGTTACAAAAAGAAACAGCTGGAATTGCTCTAAAAGTTGAAATAGAAGTATTTTGACAAGATCACTGTGAATTAAGGTTAACTATGTCAGGAAGGCAGAAGTAGCTAACATGGAGAGATTAATATTCTGATAAAAAGAGAAAATGTCTTAGAGAAGGGAAAGGTTAAGGGTTAAATGCCGTAGTATTTGACTTTTGGCCAAACAATACTCTGTAGTTTATATCTTAGTTCAAGATCTGAGATGTGAGCCTTTGCTTTTACCCCAAAACATAATAATAAATAGGTTTTGTTAATATACATTTAAAGTGAGGAATTTGGAAGGAGGGTTATTTAAATTTTGTTTAAAGAAGATAGATACTACAATCTAGAATAGTCTTTGCTCTGATAAGATTTCAACAAAGATGCCATCTTTACGAAAATGTATAGGAAAGCGAGACACTCGGAGAACATTATTTTTTTTTGTGCTTAATACTTCCTAAGTCATTAATATTTGAATTAATAGTGAATCTTAGGAGATTATATTTGTGAAATATGATCACCCGAGTCTGTCTAAAATGATAAGATTTAAAAGTGTATAAGAAACAAAACAAATAAGCAAGGAGAAAAAGAGAGAGAAAAAAAGGGAGGGAGGGAGAGAGAGACAGAGAGAGATAAACCGGGAAAAAGACTCTTAGTTACAGAGAACAACTGATGGTTACCAGCAGGGAGAGAGCAGGGTATGGGTGAAATAGATGGGCATTAAGGAGTGCACTTGTCATGAGCACCAGGTGATGTATGGAATCGTATTGTACACCTGAAACTAATATAACACATTAAGTAACTGGAACTAAAATTAAAACTTTAAAAAAAGAATAAAAAGTCTGCCAGCAGTTATGAAATTTCAGGACCATAAAGCTTGTATTCAGAAAGGTAATTATATTTCTAATTAAATGTAATAATATAAATGTAATTTCTCCTCCGATGACGTAAAAAATCATTTTCCTGAAAGACATCTTCGATGTTAACCGGTCCATAGTGTCAAGTAAACTCAGACCTAGAAAAAGCAAGGTTACCTGACCTAGCTTTACAGGGAAAAACCTGACTCTAGTTGGAACTCTATTTCTTTTTTTTTTTCCTTTGTGTGATATAGTTTTTAGTGAACCTTAACCATAGCATCATTGTAGTAAGTAATGAATATGAAACACTTAGAATAATATTGGACACAAAATAACCACTCATTCAGAATGAAGTCTGTGCTATGGAAATTCCAAATCCTAGTCAGGTCCTTACTCAAGTACATTCTCTTGATACATTCTAGTACACATTCTTCCTTGCAGTGTTTAATGAAAAGATTTATGATACTTTTCAAATTGGCACTTTGTCAGGAGCAGAGTCTTATATTTTATTACATGTTACAGTAACCCTGTTATTAATATATGGTGTTAATAATATGTTTTTCTCTGCGATGAAAATTACGGTGATTGAAATTAATTTCTATGATTGATCTAATTCACAAATTTGTAAATAATAAATTCCTAGTATCTTTGGTTTTTAATCTTGAACTAGCTCTAATTAATTAGTCATTAGTATAAGAAAGTATTTAATCAGATACGGGTTTTCTTAGGGTTACAATTTTGGTAATGGGTATATGGGTATGAATTGCTAGATTAATTAATGAGAGATAAACTAGAGTAGAGTTGCTATCTCCCTTCAAATATATATATTTGGGTAACGCATAACTAAAATAAGCTACTTCCCTTTCCTTTTTAACTTTTTTTGGAAGGGTTTTAATCACAGCCAAGTACATATTTAAGAAATACACTGTTAAGAGGTGCCTGGGTGGCTTAGTCAGTTGAGCATCTGGCTCTTGATTTCCGCTCAGGTCATGATCTCCTGGTTTGTGGGTTCAAGCCCGGCAGTGGGCTCTGAATTGAACATGGTGCCAGCTTGAGATTCTTTCTCCCTCTTCCTCTGTTCCTCTACCCGACTTATGCACTCTTGCTCTCACTCTCTCTCAAAAGAGAAAAAAAAAAAGAAAGAAACACACTCTTAAGAACTGCTTAATTTCTCCTTATTCAAGGCAACAGTGTGGCTCAGAAATATTTGTTGTTCATCTGACCATACAATTTGGTCAATAAACTTAACTATGAATTCCCAGGAACTTCCTTTAAATCCATCGATTAGCCAACAGGACTCAGGTCTCTCTCCTTTTCCTAAAAGTTAGGTCTCTGCCAGCATTTACATTGCCAAACGCTGTCAAGAACTGTGAGAAACTGTGAGATTTTCCCTACTTGCAGGATAGTAAGATAATGTGCCACAGTTTCACTGAAATTGACAAAAGACAGGGAATTCTTGAATCAGAATTGATACCAAAGCAGTATTCCACCCTCCGTATACTTTTGTGGGTCTTTAGGGCCCCGCCCCCACAGGACTATATGCCTGGAAGGCCAGAGGATCCCGGCACACACAGTCATTTGCTTTACAGGAAAGAAACCTGGGGCCAGTGACCCAGGACTTCCTTTTTGCACACAGCAAACATTGTAGGAAGCAACAAACAAACCAGCTCCCTCTCCTTTCAGAGCAAACAGAGAGATACCTGTAATCACTTGTGATCTTCTTAGTTACCTACGTGACCTGCTAGAGAAATTGCTCTGTATGAAGACAAGACTTGCAGCCTGGCACAATCGAGAACAGGTAGGGATGCTCAGGGCCTCTGATAGACTTGCTCTTCCAATACATACTGCAAAAATAGTAAAACTAAGCCAACAAAACTATGACTAAATAGTCACTTTAGAGAACACAATTAAGCAGGGAAAGAGTAAGAAATACCCCCAACTCTCTATGTTCTTCCTGTTTTGGACCCTGATTAGGAAGGAAGGAAGTGTTACCCATACAAAAAGATTGAAATATCAACAAATAAATTCAATTGGATATTTTAAATCACTAATTAAAACTGTATTTATAGCATAAAGGAATGGCAATTCTCTTATTACCTAAAGATGCTAAGGAAGTGATAGGACCCCCTCCACAGACTCAGATCTAGTTCTAATATTATATGTAGCTAAGAATTTTCTAGTTATTTCAAATTCTGTTAATTATGTTAGATCTCCTCTCACTCTTTTGGTGAGAGGATTAACGTGAAGGATAGTGATATTTTAATAATAATCTAGGGCAAATTAAGTTTCTTTAACCCATAAATTTATCAGATATAAAGAGGGAATGGTGTGGTCAAACTTCCATAAATTTGGGTTTTATCAGCCTAAGTCACAACTATTTATTAACTTAAAATCATAACTATCTAGAATTTTAATACATAATGAGGCCTTAGAGTTCGAGTAGTATAATTGTTGTATTAATGAGTTGAAGCTTAATAAAATGTGATTAGTAGAGGTGCATGTACTACAGAGTAGGTCTAGAAACAAACAGCCTGACGTCTAATCTAAATATCTTCATACTGCAGCATGACTTATGGCAACTATTTGACCCTAACCCATGCAACAACAAAATAAGTAGAACAATTGTGAAAACAACATACAGTTGAGGGTGATGCATAAACCTTATCTTTATCTGGCAAAAATTAATAATTTCCCACTTCTGTTCCTTCGTTTTCTTTGTGACAGGTCTATATCAAGACAATGATCCTTTGGAAGATCTAAGTTATGTTGAAATACATTCCAGAAAGAGTTACCTTTGTTTCATTAATACTCTGGACCCGCAAACGATCAGGAAGCAAAACAGATGATAAAATCCTCTTACTGATTACATAGGTGGCAGGTAAAGATATAAATCGAAGAGGGGAACCTTTGTGATATATTTTTCAACTTGCAAATGAACGTATTTGGGGTGAGACTCGAAAAGAAAGTCCAAGGAGAGGAATCCTAAAAGGAAGACAATCTGTCCAAGAGGATTAATAGCACGTTGCTCCCAGGGGCTAAGTCGTTGGAAAACAAACCTCGAGAAACTACCACTTTCCTAAACAACTTTTGACTGAAGTGGTTTATAATGTTTATTTGTCTTAGCTTTATCACATGCCCTCCAGCCCTTCCCCACTGGCACACGGAGAGACCGCTCCAGGCTATACGACAGGACGTGCTTGGGGTGGCCATGTCTGTCTGCTCCAAGGGCATGCTCCAACCACCGATTTGTTTTCTGTGTCTATGAGCTTGGGTTTTTCTGTTTGTTTGTTTTTGTTTTTGTTTTTGTTTTGTACTTTAAATTCCGCATATAAGTGAGATCATACTGTATCTTTTTTTCTTGGTAGGAGATATGAAATTAGCCAGGATAGTACATTTAACTATAATCATAAAGAGACAGCTTCTGGACAATAAGTGGCTGAACACTGCAGAAAAACTCCCTGTGCACTGATTTGACGGTAAACTGACTGCAGAAAGTTTCCATATGGGAGTATCTCTTTACCTGTTATCCTGAATCTTCACTGATAATTCACTCTACTCAATATGGCTATATTTATTTTGTAATCACTCTGTTCCTTTGATCAAACCGTTGCTAGGAAAAGTTTGATCAGATGACTTTCCTTGGAACCTGGACAACCAATAAGCTTAAGTGAAAAAGTACGACTCAAAAGAAGGATTCCTGGAAAGACAAGTTTCAGTGCTCCGGTGCCTTGATGCAATTGCTACTTCTCACATCTTAGTCCAATAAAGGCCGAGTGGAACCAGCTGCTTCTATTCCTGGTCTCCCGGCTCACCCAGGGTCCTGTGCCTATGGCAGGAGGAAGGAAGGTTGGTAAGCTGAAACCAGCTTCAGATGATGGGTTTAGTAGTGAGACACAGCTTTAAAAAACTAGAGTTATTTGCAGTGTGTCTGTACAACAACGAGCTCTGCAGTCTATAGCCACACTCCCCGAACATTGTACCAATGCACTCTCTCAAGAGCTTCAGCAAACACACGGGGGAGGTACATAAGATTTGAGAACTTCAGAAGAAACACGGCGGCGGTACTCAACATCTGTCAGACACCCAGCGAACTATTAACAGTTTCAACATTACACTCGGTTACATGCCTTTTGATGACATCATAACTTGCTAAGCTGTGTTTCCTGCGGTTGCATGATGAAAGGAAATGCCGCGAGAGAGTGCTCGATCTGATTTAAGGGCTTGCAGAACCAAACAGGTGCACACATCCAGTTTGTATATAACTAGTTTTTTTTAAGAAGAACAAAAAATATTATTTCATTCTCTCAATTTGTGTGTATCTTTTCCCAGCAGCCTACTAAACTGTAGGATGTAAATCCTTTATAAAGCTGTTTGGAATTAGCTACTAAATAAATGGAACTATTAGGTATTTTTTTTTTTTTTTGGCCTAAGACATGCAAAGAAAAAATTACTAAGATACTAAGTGTGATGAATCCAAATGTTTGTGAACCTTCCAAGTTTTGGAACAAAAGGAACTGTTTGGAATAAGTGTTTAATAGGCTGGTTACTTGCTCTTGATCCATTTCTTCTTGGGAGCTCTGGATGCCCAAGTTGAAATTTTAAGGTGAACCTGTCCCATCTAAATCATAGTGGTATTTTAAAATTTCAGTGTGTTTTTAGGCCTCTTTGCTATGATTATGGTGAGGCTAAAGATTTATTACTTGAGCATGAATATGAACTTAAAGAATCTAACATAATTTGATATGCAAATGAATTTGTCTCACTTAAAGACATATACGTTAATATGTGCCCCCAATTTGAAATTGATAATATGACTTTTGTACCTTGCTAGTCTCTTATAAGTCAGTATGAAAAATGTGAAATGTGATGCATTTGAGCTGCTTTTTTAAGAACACACCTTAACCAAGTTTGTGACGGCCACTAAAATATTACCACCCGATTCTGCCAAATTCCCCATTCCCAAGTGCATTATCTGACCTTGACAAAGTAGACTTGTAGTTTAAGTTTTAGCACCTTGGGGGTTTGGTTTTCATGAAATATATGTCACTCTGCTTATTGTCTGGGGATGAATAAATCATTGCTTAAAGGAGGCATATTAACAGTGTAACGGAAGTCAACTAATAGCAATGAATCAATGTGGTAAGAAGCCCAGTAAGAAAGATTTTCTCTTGGCTCTGTTTTATCCCCTCAAGGGTTTTAGCACATTTTCGTGTTAGATAATACAACGAAGCTGCCATTTATTTCTCTAAATATGTTGAAATCATTTTTGTTAATTAAAACAAATTTCTGCACTTCTGATTACAAAACCACATCTTAAGTATTTGTAATTAAAGTCTTTAATAGCTATCTATAAAGGAGATATAAAATGAGTGTAAAATTAATGTACATTTCAATTGAGATCTGGTAATTAAGGTTTGGCTAGAGATGGATAGAGGCAGCGAGAGTATTATGTTCTATCCTTACTGGTTATATCATCTGTTTCAACTATTTTCTCCTTGGTATGACTTTCTGTTGAATGGACATGGTCTTCGTTTTTAGACAAAATGAACTTTCCTGAGAATATAAGAGGCTATGTGAGTAAAAGCATTGCAGGAATCTGACTTTTTCCTATGGGGGAATAAGCCTGGATGTTTCTCCTTAGAGATGAAATGATAGTTGGACTGGCCTTGGGCAGTTCCATCATCCATTCCCCCACAGGGAGAGTGCTCTCTGTTATTATTTTTTCCATTGCTTTGATTGTTATTATTATACTACTACTTCCGTAACTACCACGAGTAGTGCAACTTCCTTTTCCTACATTTCTTGTCCACAATGCTAAGCATACAGTGATTCTTCTTTTTGTGCTTAGAAAAATGGATTCATGATAAGATTACTTGCATAACGAATAGAAATAAGACTCAATCTTGGCACCATTTAAGTGTCTAAAAGTTTCAAAGGAATGTTTGTGAGATAAATTGCACTTTTAATGAAAAGCCTAGAGTTCAGATGTGTCTTCTCAAATCACTCGAAGGTGCCCCTGCAGTTGGTCTCCTGTGTGAAAGCGGAACATCTCAATGAGAACAAAGGGAGGGAGGGGCATTCTGTGTGTCTGCAAAGGCAGCCGGAATAACTTAGGAATGGCTGTCTACCCACTGGGAGACTTCATACACTCATCACTTTTTTTTAGTCTGATCTATGGGCAGTTCCTTCCAATACTCTTTTTCTTGGCTCCGCTGCACGATTGCTTTGCCAGAAAGAAGGCCACAACTCCGTGTTGCGAGAGAGGCCATGCTCTGCGTGCACTCAGAAGAGGGCTTGACGCCTGTTTACGATACCTGTCAAGTCTGAGGTGAACTGAAGATTTCTTTGAAATTTCACAAAAGAAACAAAGTCCATCGTGCTATTTAGCAATTGTTTGAAATGGAAAAAAAAAAAGTACAGATTGTTTTCTGTAATGTCGGATGACAGGACACAATACAGTGTGTGGGGAAAAAATGTACATTGAGTGAAAGAAATTAAAATGAAGAATTTAGTATGACAACCATTTTTTAAATGTTTTATTTATTCGAGAGAGAGTGTGAGCAGGGAAGGGACAGAGAGAGAAGGGAAAGAGGATCTGAAGCTGGCTCCCTTCTGACGTCAGGGAGCCTGATGCGGGGCTTGAACTCAAGAACCCTGATATCATGACCTGAGTCAAAGTCAGTGACTCAACGGACTGGCCCAGCCAGGTGTCCCTGAAAACGATTTCCTAACTCAAGAAGAATACATTCAAAACTCTAAGATTTTATTTTTGAATAGGAATCCACCCCCAACGTTGGACTCTTCTACCTTACTTGTTTATTTTGTAATTAAACATGCCTTAACACAATGAATATTCAGTTGATTCATAAATAATAGCTGACGCCTTGCCTGATTCTTACAAACAGTAAGAATTCGTTCTGGCTTCTCATGAACAGAAAGGTTGGGAAATGTACTGCAAGTCTTTGGGTGGTATTTTGACAATACCGTGTCAGACACATCGTTGAAATAGCTCTATATTTCAGGTTCAATTTCATTCAGTAGAAGTTATGAGGTTTTCTAGTAACATTTTCCCTGAAATTTGAAAACCGAAGAGTTTTTCTGGAACCCACTTCTCTAAATAAGGGTTTGAAATAAAGCAGTTGTGATGCCTCTGGGCACTCGGAGAGATTCCTGCTCTCAGCCTCTCCAACTTCATAAGCCATAGAGATCAGATGAGCAGTTAAGGGTAAATGCATAAAACAGAATTTTGTATGTGAAATTCACAGAAGCATGTCAAAATACAAAATATACTGTTGACACCCTTGTTTCAAAATCTTGCACTGTAACTCAGATCAGAAAAGGTTTATTTTTAAATTACTTCTTGGTGGTGGATATCTTACAAGGATGAAAAACCTGCAATAGTATTGTTTAAAGAGTGTAGAAATGTCAATGTGATAGTACATAATGGTTTAAAACTAGAATATTAAATGTGAGTTCCCTGAACACAGGTTACCTCTTACTCATACGTGTATATACAGCTCATAAAAAAATCCATGATCAATAACAGATACTCAAAGCAAGTTTATTGTATTTAACTAAATTGAGTCACACCACTTCACCATGGGGTAAAAAGAATACTAGATTAGAAATCTAGGGCAGTGGCTCTCAAATGAGGACATACCAAAATTCCCTTAAGAACATGTTAAAATAGTTTCTTCTCTCAGTGTCTCTCCCCAAACTCCACACACACACACACACACACACACACACACACACACACACACACACACACTTTCACTGGGACTAAAGTAATCATGCCAAAGGAAACTTCAAGTAATAGGAAGAACAGAAAGGAAAAAAGAATGGTAGCAAAAATCATAGATGAGGAAAACACTAACTCAAAGCAATACACGCACCCCCTTTGTTTATTGCAGCATTATTTGCAGTAGCCAAGATAGGGAGGCAAACTAAGTTTCCATGAGTAGATGGATGGATAAAGAAGGAGTAGTATATAAATGATGGAATATTTTTTTTAATGTTTATTATTTTTGGGACAGAGACAGAGCATGAGTCGGGGAGGGGCAGAGAGAGAGGGAGACACAGAATTCAAAGCAGGCTACAGGTTCTGAGCTGTCAGCACAAAGCCCGACGCGGGGCTCGAACTCATGGACTGTGAGATCATGACCTGAGCTGAAGTCGGATGCTCAACCGACTGAGCCACCCAGGCGCCCCAAATGATGGAATATTACTCAGCCACAAAAAGAAAGGAACATTGCCATTTGTGACAAATAACTTTGAAGGTATTGTGCTAAGTGATATCAGTCAGAGAAAGACAAATGTCATATGATTTTACTTATATGTGAAATATAATAAAAACAAAACAAACAAGAAACATAAACAGACCCGTAAATACAGAGAACTAGTGGTTGCCAGAGGGAAAGGGGGTAGAGGAATAGGCAAGGTAAGTGAAGAGAATGAAGAGGTACAAACTTCCAGTTATAAAATAAATAAACCACAGTAATGAAAAGTGCAGCACAAGGAGTATAGTCAATAATATTGTAATGTTGTATGACAGACAGATGATAACTAACTGTAGTGAGCAATTCATAATATGTATAAATGTTGAATCACTGTGTTGGGCACTTGAATCTATATATTCTTTCATGTCAACTGTAGTTTAATCTTTTTTTTTAAAAAAAAAATGAACATTTATTTATTTTTGAGAAAGAGAGAGAGAGTGCAAGCAATGGGGACAGGGAGGAGAGAGAGACGGAGACAGAATCTGAAGCTCCAGACTCCAAGCTTTCAGCACAGAGCCCATCATGGGGTTTAAACTCACAAACTGCGAGATCATAACCTGAGCTGAAGTCGGAGGCTCAACCAACTGAGCTACCCAGGCGCCCCTAGTTTAATTTTTTTTTTACAAAAATCCTGGGGCACCTGGGTGGCTCAGTCCGTTAAGCATCTGACTGTTGATATCGCTAAGGTCATGATCTCGCAGCTCGTGAGGTCGAGCCCCACATTGAGTGCAGAACTCTGCACTGACTGTGTGGAACCTGCTTGGGATTCTCTCTCTCCCTCTCTCCCTGCTCCTCCTCTCCTCATGCTCTCTCTCTCTCAAAATAAATAAATGAACAAAAACATTTAAAAAAAAAGAAAAGAAAACAGAAAATCCTGAGCATAGGCATGGAGAAAACCAGGTCATATATCTCAAAACAAAGAAAATATTTTTTAGATCTGTTTTATTTAGATTTGAATATAGAACATTGGTAAAGATCAAGCAAAGGAAACTGCTAGTAAGCCTCCATGTACCAAGTCATAGGACTTTTTATTCTTCTCAACATTCCATTAAAAAATATTGTAAAATAGTTCTATATCCATGTTACTAAATAAATGACTCCATTAGAATTCTTTCTTAGAAGACTTTCCTCTCAACCCCTATGTAGAGCCAACCAGTGAGTAATTTGAGCAGGAGAAAGGAAAATGGAGATTTAAGAGAAAAAGGAAGTAGAGGCTGACAACACAACACCCACTCCCCTGATAGCCTCCAGGACACAAACATGACACATGCATTTTTATACCTAGACAATGCGTGTTCATGGGCTAAGATCACTTTGGACAAAGTAAAGTTTCCATACCTTGTTTGGTTTGCAAGTTATGTGAATTGACTACTTAAAACACATAATAAATTTATTTTGCAGACTCTGTAATATGGTGTACCCTACAGGAATTTACACTTTATCCTGATGATTGCCTAGTTTTAGAAATCCTCGTAAATCCCGAGTTTACCAAATACAACATACCAGGCCAGCCTGCTGTCAGCTTTTCCAGATGGGGTCCTGAGATGTAGTTAGCAATTGAAGCAACATGTGAGCAAAAGTCAGCTTTTGGGTCATTGTTTCAAGTGACATAATTATTAGTTCCAAAGTCATCAAGTGAATATCTCATCCATATGCATGCAAATGTTTATGTTCTATCTGGCTGTATTTAATTCGAAAACATTTTATGGTATATTTTTTAGTTTGTAACTTCTTTTCTTATTGTTATAAATTCTCAGTTGTGAAAAAAAAATTAGCATTCCCTGAATACTGGCTAAATGTATACATTCTAGTTCACTGTACCATGGGTGTTCACTCCAGCTGCCTTACTTTGTCTCAAAGCTGATGCGACCTCACTATCAATCTTTCCCCCTAAAGCCAGTGCAGTCACACTGAGGACAGATCTCAAACTCTACTGGGAAGTGAAACTAATGGAAAACCTTGCCATTATACAGAGAGGCACTTTTTGGTGAAATTGTTAGTAAATTCGTTTTGGAGGAAAGGAATTATTCACTGTATGGAAGCTGTATTTAAAGTCCAAAGATTGAACAACTGCAAATCACAGCCTCTGTTAACACCGAGCTAGTAATAATATAACTGGTGTGCAGAAATGGCCATTGCTAGGTGGGTCAGAGACCATGTGAGCAATCTAGAACAGGAGAATGGGATTGAACGTAGCAGAAAAGATCGAGCAGGCTATGGATTCCAGCTTAGAGGTGCATCAAGATTTCTCCAATTCTGAATGAGGAAAGATTGAACGAAACTTAACAGCAAGAACACAGCATATTGTATACATCGTTACCTTAATTACCCTAATTATATAATGAATTGCATTTTTTGTTTTTTAGATTTTTTTTTGGCCTTTAACAAACCTTGGTAACTGTGTAAAATTCAGATTTTTTTTTTTTTGTAGCTAAATCTCTGGACCAGCCGGACCTCAGTTCACAAGTGAGAGTCAAGATTTTATGGGGAAAATTAGAAATATGCGGCAGGCCAGCACCCTTTCTCGTGAGCTTAGCCCCGTGGGTATGTACTGTGTACTTAACTAAGAATTGAGAAAGCACTAGATTGCAAGTTAGGCAATCTGTTTTCACTTCTCAGTGCTCCATCCAACCAGCTTCGAATCATCCAGACTGGGACATATAGACTAAGCGGGTAAGTTTTCTCCTATTTATAGAAGTCTTTGGTCTTGCCCATGCTTTAGGAATAAGTTGACCTGGGCCAATTATGCAATTCTCAAGGCCTCAGTTTCCACATGTATGAAATGAATTTAATGGTGGTACCTAATTGTAGTAGAGTTAAGGAAGAACTGATTGAATTAATACATGTAATGAGCCGAGGGGTGCCTGGGTGTTTAATTTGTTTGACCATCAGACTCTTGATTTTAGCTTAGGTTGTGATCATAGGGTTATGGGATTGCTTGGGATTTTTTCTCTCTCCCTCTGCCCCTCTTTCCTTCTCACTCTCTTTCTCTCTCAGAAAAAAATAAAAATACATGTAATGAGCTGAGACTAGTTCCTGGCACATTATACATGCACAAGCACCATAGCAAGGCAGAACAACAGAGAGGTTAAGAGCACAACGCTACAGGAGCTTGACTGTATGGGTTCAGATTCAAGACATTCCTCCCCTCCCCCCCACTGCCGCCACATGCTAGTGGCATGATGTAACTTCTCCAGGCCTCGGTGTTCTCATATGTAAAAAGGAGATAGAAGTAATATCAACTTCCTCAAGATCTTTTGGGGGATTGAGAATGTAGTTGTAAAGCTTGTGAGACAGATGATTATCGTTATGAAATAATTGTAAAATTATGCATCTTTACTACCTACGTAAAGAAATATCTTGTATTCAAGTCTGCTTAGCATTCTCACTTATCAGGAAATTAATTAAAAAGGAGAAACTGTATCCTTGAGATAGTGTTCAAAAGAGAGAAACTGAAATCTTTAGAAAAGTTTAATGTGTGAGTAAAAACAACTACAAGGTGATTATTACTGTGTTCTAATATCAATGTTATATATTCTCTAAAAGTGAAAGCTCCTTCTAGAATCTTCAGTGATGTCATATGATGTTAGAAGCATATTCTGTTTTCTAAAACAATAAAAAAATTCTCACCATGTATACATACAAATTAGGTAAAAATTACGGTGATTCCTCATTCTGGGATTCTTGGTTTATAGTATTTACAGTCGTATTGTTTCGTATATTATGAAATCAAAATACATAATTTCACGAAAGGAAAGTGGTGGCAATTATATGATTTCTGTGATTCTAGACACTGTGAAAAAATTGACTAGTGGTTTGTAATTACATAGACTGGAATATTATATTAAATGTGCCTTCAAGATACAGAGCTCAAGAAGGGCTCACCCAAGTTCTTCATCTGGTTTTCCGCTTTTACCTGCGTCTGTGCCTTAGGTACTTGTCAAATCAATCAGTTAAGTGTGGGCTCGCAGGCATTCCTCACCATCTCCATTCATTTTCCTTTTTCCCTTGGCTGCTGTCACCAACCTATACTTAGCAACAGCTACTTTCCATTAATGTCTTTGGTACAGGACCTGTAATAAGTACATCCTTAATACCTACTTAGTTCCTGATGGCCTAATAGGTAGCTTTATGTATATTTTATGTTTTCTGTTGACCTTTCCAGTGTCCTCTGTATCATAAAGAGAAAATACATTCCACTGTTAAACTGTAATAATGGTTTCAGATGACAGAGAGAGACAATGTATTCATGGAAACTTTTTGGGAAGGCTTTTATTTTCCAAAGTATTAAATGTAAATCACCTAAAGGTATTTGCATAATAAATACTTCACGTGAATATGAATAATAATGAATAATAATGCCTTATTGAGTATAGTTTTCCTCATTGTGCTCTCTCTTGTCCATCTGTCCTCCCTTTAGGGATGCTGATCCACAGGGTTCTTTTAGTACATGAGATTACAAAAATTTACAGAAGGAGAGGAGTACGAAGTAGCCCAGTGACATGAATCAGATTTTATGTTTACTTCAAAATGAGAAGAGCATTTTAAAAAGCCAAAAGGAATCTCTTCCTATAAAAAGACCGAACGGATATTGAAAACTTTCTTTAGGCAGCTTTCGGTACATTTTTCCAGGATCGATTTTGGTTCAGAGAATAAAGAAGTTAATAATTTGGCGGAAGTTTTTCCTACTGCAGTGTGTCTCTGACACAGCAGTGGATTTACCGAGGGGGATGAGAGGTCTTAAAAACTGATCCTTTCTATCACATACAATATTTGGGCCTTTCATATTGGGTGGTAAATTATACCTCCCAGCTTTTTCCGTATTTTTTGCTCTTATAAAATGCAAAATAGCCCACACCTGGCTTTTCAAAGCAATAGTTAATGGAACACTTGAAATTAATACGAGCATATCAAATAATAATATTTGTTGGAATCTAAATTTTGATTCTTGTACTTCTAAAGTTATAAATTAATGATGACGCTATGGTTGGAAATCACATATCAATGTCTTATTAAGAAATGCATGTAAAACACATCATTTGACAAGTGCACTCAGATTGCTTCGGGAGAAGACATTTCTGCATGAGAAAATTGCCACAACACCTGCATTTCAATCTTGTTTCCAAAATTATATTACATTGGGCAGACCATAAAATATTATTGAGCCACATTTTTTTTCTGTGTTCAATAGCCTGAGGTTAATAGACTTAATCAAAATAATATGAAATGATAAAAGTTGAATGGGGTATGCCTTATGAAAAGGGTCTCATGAAGTTTTGTTTGACAATACATTTTTAAAAAATAATTCTCAAATTTAGTAGTACTTTGATATCACTGGCGCCGTTTGGTTTATTTGTAGAAAAAAAAACATAATATGAAGAGTCTTTTAATCATTCTTAAAGCATCATAAGTATTTTGTAAATATAACCTAATGTTTCTTTTCCAGAGGGAAAAAAAAGTCACAACTCAAGGGTTTGGAAAAAGTAGACCAAAGCTACCTATCACAAGTATGAGACTTATAAAAAGATTTTATCATATGTATCCTTAAAAAGATGTCATATGGTTTGCCATGCTAAAAGATAAGTAGCATTTAGATTTCCTGTCATTAGAGAACGTGATTTTCCCCAAAATTTCAAGTGAAATCAAAAGAAAGGCGTACTTAGTCATGCTGTGAGGAAACCTGTATTTTCCCTTGTGTTTATAACCAATATGATCTTTAGCGGCAGTTAGTGCTGAATTGGCACAGGTTCTCAAAAATATGTTTAGTTGCCATGGTGAAGATTTTACCTGCATAAGATCAGGGTTTAAGCTCCATACCTCTTCACGCATATGAGCACCTTCCACCTGGCAGAGGCCCGAGCAGTGTATTCACAGACTCTAATATTTCCACTGAAATTTACCAAAGCGGGTAATTTGAAATGAAGTCATTTAAGACTGTTGTTTATTCTCTCCAGTTTCTGCATCAAGTGGCTGTGAGTAGTCATGGACAGTTTTGGATTCTGCTTAAGGGGAAATTGGGACATATTTGGGTTTAGGGCTTAAGGGGATATCTTTTTAGCAATCCCTTTGTGATGTGACATCGACTTCTGCGTGTACATAGTTAATTTATTGCTCATCATTTCCTTGTAGGAATGATTTCCAGAGGTACCGTGACAATGTGTCCAATATTGTGGCAAAAAGGTACAAAGCCAAAGATCTTGTCAAGATATGAACGTCCTGTCCTTTAGCACACAGGACTTGTGTGAGGAGTGACGATAGAACGGGGTGTAAAATGTATTGAGTCAGTTGCCAAATCTGGAAAATTTTTTCCATCAACTGATACTCAAGCTAAAACAAAGTTCTTTCCTCCAGGCATATACTTGACTGTGCCCTAAAATTTTAGACCTAAGTAATAATAATAAAAAACAAGTTCCTATTAGCTGTGCTGAAAAGCAATTTCAACTCTTTCTCCACAGAAATTATTACAAATGCATTATCATATGAAAAGTTAGAGTTTTCAGCCAAAAACTCTAAGGCAAAATGTATCATAAAACTGTGTTGGATAGATAACTAAATTAAAAACACATTGATATTATTTTCCTGGATTTTTTAATGCCTGTGGTAGATGTCAAAAATTTGTTAATTTTGTGATTTATTTTCCCCTTCTAAATAAATCTTCATATTCATACCAAAATTTAAATTCACAATTTTGTATTTTGAACAGAGTCCTCCAAATTGCATAGAGCTGCAGACATCATAAAACTCTATCTGCTTCACATCATAAATAGTAATTAATTCGTATCCCTCTTGGTTACATTATGATTGAAAACATGTGTGTGAAAACATCAAAATTACATCTGTGATCTCTAATAATTTATGCCTCATGAAAGCTTTAGCCAAAGAATCCTTACAACAATCCCACAAGATGAAAACGAAATCAAGTGACAGTGACTACTACCAGGTACTGTTTTACCTATATTAAGGTATTTATCACTATAAACTCGTAAGGAAGATTCTATGTCGATATCATCTCTTTTAAGTAAATGAGAAACATACATAGAGAGTGTCGGTGACATGCCTAGGCCTCCTTGGCTGGGAGTGTGAACCCGGACCGCTACTCTCGAATCAACCACCTAACTACCTTACCTATGGACCCTCTTGCAGATGCAAGCAGATCTTCAGATATCAGTCCCGGTGAGAAGAACTTAACCAGCTTAGCAGTTGTTTTGTTTTGTTTTTCCTCCCCATTTTGGGTCACAAGATCACACAAAGCAATTCACGGTCATCTAGGAAACTTCTTCATTGTTAGTAAGACTAGGGTCTCCTCCCCACACTAGTCTGGGGTCAGGAATTAACCCTATATTTATATTTTGAAGATTCACTAGGGCACTTCTGCTCTACCTTTTTATATGACAAGTAAATAGTGTAATAACGGGACGGCAGGAAGAGAGTATAAAAAGCTGAAGGAAATCACAATTCTCAGAACAAATTGGCATTTTCTTTTCGGTTGCTTACTCTGTGGTCCCCATAGGCTGCTATGTTCATAGTAGTTTGTAGAAAGGGATGAAATCCTAGAGACAATCTAGAGAAAGTGTCCACAGCACTTTAAACAGTCTTGATTAGACAGCGAGTACTCAATGATTCAGGTAGTATCTTTTCAACCCCTGACATATAGCTTGAGTTTTGAAATGGATAAATTTAAAAGAAACAACACCATGTTGTATAATTTAGGTATATGTGTATATGTAAAAAAGAAAATTAAAACTTGAAAATAATAGTGAAATTCAGAATAGTGGTTATTTCTGTGTTGGATGGGGGTGGGGGGAAGAATAGGAGGAAGGAAGAAATGGAAGGGATAGGTAACAAACATATATATGCCAGTTTGCTTTAGTTCGAGGTTGAATGATGGGTTCTTGGGTGTTCATTATTTCAGTAAAAACAAACGAATGGAATTAAAAGATAAATGAAAGCAGAACTAAAGAATATACTATTTAGGGATACACACGTATATATGGTATAGTTTATTTTTATAAGGGTTATGCATAGATCTGTGGTGACTGTGTGTTATGAACCAATGGTTATTTTTTTGTGTGTATTTGGGAAGCTTCTGATTTAGATAATTCCCGGCCCTGGTGTGGTTGGATATCCTTAGACAGCATTTCTTAATATGTTCTTTGTGTTAATCGAGTCCTTAGATTCTTTACTTGATTAACCCACAACCTAGAAGAAGTCCTTGAAGGAAAGAGACATTTATTTTTGTCTGGCTCCACGATGCCTCAGGCAGTGCATTGAATGAAATAAGCAGGCAGTCAATGTTTAAACAATGTATGAATGCTGGCTATTGTGTTCATTAGTTATATCATGTATTATTTAGTAACTCAAGTTTCTCCCATAGTATATAATCATTGTAACATATTTACCATGAAGTAATATGAAGAGCCTATAATAAATGTGGTTGCTCCTTCAATGTGAAATTTTAAAAAATTTCCACTCTACTATTAAAATTATGTAGAACTTAATAAATTCTTTAGTTATTTTTAGATCAAAGGAACATATAGTTTAATATGTGGAAATGACTACCGTGGAAATGAATAGCCACATAGTTAACTAGGCCAATATGAAGAAAATCAATTCACTGGATTCCCAAATCCTATTACACTTCTCTCTTTCTTGTTTTCCAATTCCTTTAATTTGAAAAATACCTTTCTATTGTTAGTACACTCATAATATAAGGCCTGGATGTGTGTCAAAAACACAGGACAGGGTACAATTCCCTAGCTCTATGAAAACGTTGTTTAGACTATGTTGGTTTTGGATACTTCTCATTAAAATTCGACAGAGTTATCAGATGAATAAGATGAGTGTGTCGGTATTAGCAAGCTCTCATGTTTAAGAGGTTTCTTTTTACTGAAAATTCTTGACTTCTGATCAAATTGGATATGCTTCAGTAATTTTCTCTTGTATGACTTAGTATCAACTTTCTCTTGTACGTTTAATTAAAACTTTGGTGTTCTGCTTTAAAATTCAACTTTCCTTCTATAATCAGAAAGATGGTAATTATTGGAAGGCATGTCTAGGCTGCCCTTAGGCGCACACGAAGGCCACAATTTTCTTTAATCATCATTTATTAATACTCTAAATCCAAATATTATCAAGTAAGCATATGTATGCATATAAATCAACATCTCAGTCAAAACCTTTAAAATTTTCCAAGGCACAAGATTACACAGAGGGTATGCCATAGGCAAAATGTGTTTTCCATTTCTTTCCAGCCCTTGATTTTCCCCTTCATATTCAAAGTCTTTCAAAACTCTTTCTACTTGTTTCTTGACCCAGTGCCTAAGGGTCCCACTGTTTGCTGGCTAATCATACTTTTCCATTTGTGTGAAGGTTTTATAGGTGGTGACTCAAAATTTTGCACCCTTCCAGCTAAAAAAATTCTATTCCTCTAGTAATCCAAAGGCACAATTAATGTACTTTCAGGCATTCCAGCAAGCCATCCATGAAAGTAATCTTCTAGTTAAAGAAGTCTTTGGTATTTAAGATAATTAAGACAGGTCCATATGGGTATATGATGAGGAAAGAGAGAATAATGCTACCTTTGTGTCTTTGGAGGGCAATTCTGAGAGTGAATTTCTCTCTGTTTAAGGGTAAGTTCAGGTGCGATGTATAAAGACTAGGAATAGCTCCCCGCTCTCACGGTGAAGAGCTCTGCACCTTTAGTGGTAGGCAAAGTGCAGGAAGTGCTGAAATATGGACCAGTTCATATTCCCCACTGAATTAACCTGTTTTACAGATACAGGACCAGAAAAGAAAATGTCAGGGGTTAAAGATACTAATGCTGGCACTTTCAAACTGTAAAAGTGAAAGCAATTGTGGGAAGGCCATCCTCTGAATCATGTAACAGAAGAAGGAGGCATTGTTAGTATTCTTTGGGGAGATGTACTTCACGTGTAGCGGTACAGGGGGAATAAAATGGGCCAGTGGGCATTTTTTAAGTTTTAGGTTCTGTAATACTATGGTTCATTTCTAGGCTCTTTTGGAAATAAAAATGGTTTATTTCAGGGCCCACAGAGCTTTATTCCTAGAGTTAAGTTTCATGCTACTCAATATTTTCACACAGTGTCTGTCTGGGACATAACACACTTAAGTGAAATAGCAGAATGATTGTAGTTTTGTGGCTCCATGAAGTCAGAAGGTCAATCAAAATTTCTTTTCCATTAGGTTGTTTGGCACCTGTGATAACCAAGTCATAGCATTGTCTGTCATTCGAATTTCTAGATATGCTTTTATGGAATTGCAATTAGGCCCTTACTTTATTTCCAATAGAAATGTCATTAGAAGTGCATGGAATAGAGTAGGTTTATAATGGAATAGAGTGGAAACAAAGGTAGTATTATTCCCTTTCTCTTTCCGTGTCATATATCAGATGATATTTAAACAATATGAGACTATTTTTAAAGGTCCACCATTTATTCACTGTCTGTTATAAATAGACCATATTTATTATTTATACCCTCACATTTAGAAAGCACTTTGCAATACATTTGACTCATATTTCATGAAGCCTTGACATGGTAGTCCTAATTTAATAGATGAGATCACTGAATCATATGCCAAGCCTGCATACTTGTTGAAGATAAAGAGATGCTTAGGCATTTGACGTTAAAGTGGAAAGTGACCAAAGGAAAAATAAAAAAAAAAGTAGAAAGTGAGACTGCAATGTGTATACATGCAGTACACAGAAAGAAATAATTCTGTCTACCAAAGAGTGAGAAAACTTGCTAAATGGGAGGTGAGCATAAGTCTAGGAACAGGAATATGTTATGTGGAGGCTATGATAATACATGTTATGCACACACACAGACATATATATACTCATATATTATAATATACACATATATACACTATTATAAACATGTGCGCCCATGTATATAACAGTATATGTTACTGTTTAGTGTAAATATTGCTATTTCTTACTATTCTACTACAGTAGACTATGTGGAGGGGCATGCCCTGTATATACGTTTGACTCCGCAGCTCACTATCTAATGCAAAGAAATTAGAAAAAAACCTATAAACAGTTCATCTTTCATTTTTATTTTTAATAAAGGTTTTTATTTATTTATTTATTTTTAAAAGATTTTATTTTTAAGGAGTCTCTGTACTCAGTGTGAGGCTCAAACTCACAATCCCAATATCAAGAGTCATATGCTCTACTGATTGAGCCAGCCAAGCACCGCCCCCCCCAAAGGTTTTTATTTTTTAAGTAATGTCTACACTCAATGTGAGGCTCCAATTTACAACCTCAAGATCAAGAGTCGCGTACTCTACCAACTGAGCCAGCCAGGTGCCCCCATAGTCAGCTCAACTTTTAATCAGCAATTTTAGTCAAATTCTAAAATTCTTTAATACTGTTCTCAAAAACAAAACTTTAGCATTTTATTTTTCAACCTATTTCCTTATTTTTGTACACATGTTTATTATTATAAGTAAATGTTATTTACATGTTTGTATGTATTTATTTTCTCAATTTTTTGAGATATAATTGACAAAGCATTGTATTAGTTTCCAATTGCAGCATAATGATTCCATGTATATATATTACAAAATTATTATCACATTAAGTCTAGTTAACATCCATCAACACACATATTACAAAATGTTTTGTTCTCGTGATGAGGACTTTTAAGATCTACTCTCTTAGTAGCTTTCAAATATACAATACAGTATTATTAATACAGTCATCATTCTATACATTACAACCTCACTACTTAATCTGTCTTATAATTGGAAGTTTGTACATTTTGATCACCATTACGTATCTTATTCATCTTCATTTCCCAGCCTCGGACAACCACCAAACTTTCTTTAAAGTTTTTTTGTTTTGTTTTATTTTGTTGTTCTTGCTTTTTGTTTTTAATTTCATTTTTTTTAAAGATTTTATATTTTTAAGTTTTTATTTAAATTCCAGTTAGTTATCATACAGGGTAACATTAGTTTCAAGTGTGCAACTTAAGGATTCAACACTTACCTACAACACCTGGTGGTCATCACAAGTACACTCCATAATCCCGATCACCTGTTTAACCCATACCTCACCCACCTTTCCTCTGGTAACCATCAGTTCATTCTCTATAAGAGAGAGAGCCAATGTATATATATATACACAATGTATATACATATATACATATATACAATGTATATACATATATTCTCTATAAGAGAGAGAGCCAATGTGTATATATATATACAATGTATATACATATATACATATATGCAATGTATATACATATATACATTGATTATTATAAGTAAATATTATTTACATGTTTATATGTAAATATATATACATATTTATATATAGAAATATATATGAAATATATATGTATATACATATAATGTATATGTTATAATATGTTATATGTTTATGTTATAATATGTTATATGTATATGTTATAATACCACATCTTCTTTATCTATTCATTAATTGATGGATATTTGGGCCTTTTCCATAATTTGGCTATTATAGATAATGCTGTTATAAACATCAGGGTGCATGTATCCATTTGAATCGGTATTTTGTATCCTTTGGACAAATGCCTAGGAGTGTAATTGCTAGATTATAGGATAGTTCTTTTTTAACTTTCTGAGAAACAACCATACTGTTTCTTTGCTTTATTTTGTTTTGCTTAAGATTCCACATACATGTGAGATCATATGGTATTTTTCTTTTTTTTTTTTTGTCTGATTTATTTTACTTAGCATAATGCTCTTAAAGACCATGCATGTTGTTGAAAATGGCAAGATTTACTTCTGTTTTTGGCTGTATAATATTCCATTGTGGAAAAAATATATATATATACAGAGAGAGAGAGAGAGAGAGAGAGAGAGTACATTTTCTTTATCCACTTGTCCAATAATGGACAGGTAGGTTGTTCCATACCTTGGCCATTGTAAGTGATGCTCCAATAAACATGAGAGTGCGGAAATCATTTCAAGTGAGTGTTTTCATTTCCTTTAGATAAATACCCAGAAGTAGAATTGCTGTATCATATAGTAATTCTATTTTTTTAAAGGAAACTCCATGTTGTTTTACCTAATGGAAATTTTCAGTTCCCACCAATAGTGCACAAGTGTTCACTTTATTTCCAGATCTTTGACAAAATTTGCTCTTATCTTTCTGAAAATAGCCATTCTAACAGGTGTGGATTGATATCTTATTATTATTTGATTTGCATTTTCCTGATGATTAGTGATATTGAGCATCTTTTCATATATGTGTTGGCTATTTTATGTCTCTATTGGAAGTGTCTGGTCAGATCCTACACCCATTTTTTAATTTGATTTTTTTAAATTTTTTTAATGTTTATTTATTTTTGAGATATAGAGACAGAGTGTGAGCAGGAGAAGGGCAGAGAGAGGGAGACACAGAATCCAAAGCAGGCTCCAGGCTCTGAGCCGTCAGCACAGAGCCTGACTTGGGGCTCGAACTCACAGACTGAGAGATCATGACCTGAGCTGAAGTCGGCCACTCAACTGACTGAGCCACCCAGGCGCCCCTTTAATTTGATTTTTGACTTATTTGCTACCGAGTTAAATTCTTTATAGATTTTGGATATTAACCCCCTTGTACACCTATGTATGAATTTCATATACATTATGGTTTACAAATATTTTCTCCAATTCCGTAGGCTGCCTTTTCATTGTGTTGATGCTTTCCTTCACTGTGCATAAAACTTTTTAGTTTGATATAGTCCTACTTTTTTATTTCTATTTTGTTGTGCTTGCTTTTGAGGCAGATCAAAAAATTCATCACCAAGATGAATATCAAAGACTTTATTGCCTATGTTCTTTTCTAGAAGTTGATGGTTTCAGGTCTTACTTTCAAGTGTTTCATCCATTTTGACTTAATGTTTGTGTATGGCATAAGGTGGTGGTCCAGTTTCATTATTTTGCATATAGCTGTCAAATTTCCCAGCTCCATTTATTAAAGATATTGTCATTTACTCATTATATATGCTTGGCTCTTTTATCATAAAATATTATTTATTTTATATTTATTTTTAAATGTATATACTTTGCTCCTCATGTTAAGCTTTATCTCATTGATTTCCAGCCTCTTAAAACTACTTAAAACTTGGAGGCACCTGGGTGGCTCCGTCGGTTAAGTGTCCAGTTGTCTCAGGTCATGATCTCATGGTCCGTTAGTTCAAGCCCTGTGTCGGGCTCTGTGCTGACAGCTCAGAGCCTGGAGCCTGCTTCAGATTCTCTATCTCCCTCTCTCCCTGCCCGTTTCCCACTCACTCTCTGTCTCTCTGTCTCTCTGTCTTTCTGTCTCTCTGTCTTGCAAATAAACATTTAAAATTTTTTTAACTACTTAAAATTTTTAACTTTTAGATTCTCAAGTCCTCAAAGGCGAAAGACAGCATAATAAAAATCAAGAGAAAATACTTCAAAAATGCTTCTTATACACTAAAGCTCATTCTAAGCATTTTGCACATATTTAATCTGCAAGCAGCCCTTAAAATGGGTGCTATTATTCTCTTTGCTTTCAGATGAGAACATTGATATTGAGAGGTCCAAGTCACACAGTTTGTAAGTAGCAGAACTTAAATGCAAAGACCTTTCTGCACCCGTCTTTTTGATGTTCCCCAATATATGAACTATGTTTCCTTTTTTCTTTAAATGGTTCTAAAACAATCACCACAAGAATCTCTGGAGACCCATATGTTGACTCTCCCAACAATAATTGCTATATGCCCAACTACCATGCTTCATTATTGGCCTAAAACTAAATCATTGCATCTCCTATCGTCCTGCCCTAAAGAAAGAGACTTACATATCAAGATTCCGGAATATACAGTTAGACTTTGAGTGAAAAACAAAAACAAATGAATGAGTAAACATAGGCAGGAAACCAAGTTTAGGGAGGGTCATCCCTTCAAGCAATGCTGCTTTACTAACCTTGGTGAGAAATGAGGGATGGCGAACATCTGAAATCACGTGGAGAAACCCAGTAGAAATTATGACCCTAGCTCTGACATCATAAACATACAGGCCAGCCTTCAAGAGAATGATCGTTTTTCTCCTCTACTAAAATTCTTGTCAACATTATGTGAGATTTTGAAGGTACGGAGAACCCTTTGACATTCTCCGCTTGTCTTGGAACCAGAAGCTAACTACTGTGAGCAATTATTGCAAAAAGACTGTTCATTTTTAAAATAAGGCATCAATAGCGGTGATGAAATATTTCTCTTTATTTCATTTGGGGCCCAGTTCTGTACAAGCTGGGGCTCCATCCAACCTGAGCTCGCAGACTTTGATAGGCATAACTATTCATTGTTAATATTTCTGAAATTCTATCTGTACACATGGAGACTGAATTTTTTTAATATGCCGGGTGTTTGCAAATGAATGGCTTAAGTCAATAAAATATGCGTGGCTTTTAGATGTGTAATTTTATATAATACAGTGTCCCTAAAAAGTAGACAATATTATTATCCCCATTTTATAGAGTAAAGAAAACCAAAAGCTGAAGTGAAAAAAACTACCTTAACATCACACAGCTACTGAGTTGAAAAGCCCATTTTAACTCTATCTCCCGGAATTGATAGATCAAGGTGTTAGCAATACCTCCACGTGGGGTTAGTTTAGTGTTTCCAGAAACATACTTGAGTCATGTATGGAACCTGATCGAGTAACTATGATCGCAACTGGTTTGTAACTTTTCACTGACAGTGAAGACGTTCTGCTGTCATTGGGTTTGCTTGATTTTGAGTCCAGATTCTCTATAAACCTTACCCCCTTGAAGTGACATCTATCCGAAGTCTAGCCATGATTCATTTGGAGACAGCACCAAACTGAAGAATACTACCACCAGATCAGCTGTTTTACCCAAAAGCAATTATGACATTCATTGATATTAACCTCCATTGCGAGGTTAATTTTTACTTTTTTGTAAAGTAATTGAATTCCTTTTTTCTATCTTTAGCTTATTTCAACATTATTTCCTTATTTACTAATTTATTGATTGACTTGGTGAATCATATACATTCTAGCAACCAGTCATAAATTCTATTTTGAGCATGATGTGGTAAAAATAGATGTATGTGTTCATATACAGTACTATTACCTGTTATTGATGCTTTTATTGGGTTGATTACTAAGTAGATAGAAATGCATATTTGAGCCTAGATTTTATCCTTTTATGTAAAGCATAACCCAATCTATAGATGATTATAAGTTCTCTTGAAAGTTAAATTTTAAATAGCCTTTTAAAATATCACACTTATTAAGTAACTTTACGAATAATACCCACCTACAAAATAACATATGTTTAAAATGACTTTCAGTAACTCCAGTCGAAAGAGAAGGAACCAAGTATATGAAGAGCTCTAGAGCTAAAGCTTCTGAAGGTATGGACTTCACAGTTTGCAGGAGGTAAATATGGACTCCATTTCTGCTACATCCAAATGTTTGATGTCTAGATTGTATGATTAAAAAAATGCCTTTTCCCATAACTGTCCAACCCCTTCTAAACGCTGTTACTATTTGTTTGTTAGTTTTCCTGGTCATTTTATTTTTTGATTACTAAAAATAAATTTGATTACAATGATTATTTTTCTCAATTTAATTTAGATTAAATTAACTAATTTAACTCAGTTAACTAATTTAACTGAATTAACTCTGTATTTTCTAATAATAATAAAAAAAAGAAACCAAGTCTTTCACTGAAAAATGACATCTCTGCTAACCTCTGAGAATACGTTTTACAAAGTCCTAATAAAAGCACATTAAGATATAGAGAAATCTGGGACATTTGGATGGCTCAGTGAGTTAGGCATCTGACTCTTGGTTTCAGCTCAGGTCATGGTCTCATGGTTCGTGGGTTCAATCCCTGTGTTGGGCTCCATGCTGAGAGTGTGAGGCCTGCTTAGGATTCCTTCTCCCTCTCTCTCTGCCTTGCTTCCTCCTCTCAAAATAAATAAATAAACTTAAAAAAAAAAAGATATAGAAGAGAATCTGCCAGAGTCTGGGAAGAAATACCATTAACAAAGAGGCCAGCTGACCTAGATTTAGAAATTGAACCAGATCAACAAAATTGGTTATCTGCTATTGTTACTTTCCCTAGATCAGGTTTGAAGAACATGGATATTTTCATGTTTTCTTGAATATTAGCCTGTGCCTCCTTGCTGTTGCGTTCATGATAAGATGGGTGGAAATGTGTAATTCATGTGAGATCCAAGTCCAAAGCCCTTTCTAATTATGCATCCAACTGAGCTCATATGCTGGTCTTTGCTCCTCATTATATAAATTGTGCTCTGATACTTTATGCTGTCTATACATATTCTATACCATGGCATCTCTGGAGTGATCCCCAGTTGCACAAATGAAAGTCACTTAGTTACTTGACACTGAACTAAGAGTTACGGTCGTTCTAGGTTGACCAACTGTCATGATTTACCCAGAACTGAGGTGTTTCCAGGAAATGGAACTTTCAGTACTAAAAACTATGCCATTTCCAGGAAAAAAAAAAACCAGAAACATTGGTCACCCCAATTGTGAGCTTACTTTTCATCATTAAATGTGACAGGGCAGTTCAAACATTTGAGTGGACATTGAACAAGATATAATTAATATTCTTGTCTGTTCATTCATTTGGTAAGTACAATCTGGAGCTTTCCCACTTCAGAAAAAGAAATGGATATTGAAGAAAAAGAAAGAAACCACACAACTTATAAAATATTATAGAATAGGGAAGAGGTGACATTATACTGACAGGAGTAATGAAAAAAATAGGCAAAAGGAAAACATGCTAGAGACTTTTGGGGGAGCATGCACATAAAGTGTAGGAATCTCACTCATGTGAAAAATGATTCAAGGTCAGAAGAGAAGCCACAGTATCAAGATAAGACGGGGTGACTTGAAGAGACAGCAAAGTGAGCTACATGCACTGTGAGTTGTGAATACAACGAAGTAAAAACAAGAGTTAATTCAGGAAGAGTGAAATAACTCTAACAAAATTTAAAAAAATAAAGCAGCATTGGTAGCAGAAAAAAGCAGCATCTACAAAATGGGAAATAAATCAGTAAAAGGAAACAAGATTTCCCAAAATGTCAAATATATAAAGAACTGTAAGAATGAGAGAGTCTATGATACGAAAGACAAATGGTTATCATTATAGAACTGGAAACAAGATATGGGAACTGAAACAATTGTCAAAGCAATGTTTATAGAACTTTTTCTGAGTTAAAATGCATCTTAGTATACAGAATGATGCAGTTATTTGGTTCAAAAAATTACAATTATAAGCATCTTGGAAAATTATTGAATTGCTATTTTTTATAATGAAAATGTTCAAATTTATAGAAAAATTGCAAGGGTAGTAAAATGAAACCTGTATACATTTTATTTAGATTACACAATTGTTCGTTTTGTTATAATTGTTTATTATAATCACAAGAGTATGTGTGTGTGTGTATGTACGCACATGCACTTATATTCGGCACGAGTCCATGTGGAAAAATATTTTATTGCAAAGGAATAAAAAAAAAGTTGGCTTTAAAATTCTCTTTTGTGAATCAAATTACCTGAAGACAAGGGAACAGTGTCTACAGTGTTTGAGAGAAACAACAACAACAACAACAACACTATTCCATCACTTTATGTCCAACTGAGTGTTCTTTAAAAAATGCAGAGAACAAAAGCAGATTTTTATGTAATTAATGGATCAGAAAATGTGTCACTTATATGCCTACAGTAAAAGATAAAATGAATAATACAACTTGTTTAAAAATGCATGTTAGCTCTGCTCCTTGGTGGCTCAGTCGGTTGAGCGTCAGACTCTATTTTGGTCATGATCCAGGGTCATGGGATCGAGCCCCTATCAGACTCATTGCTGAGTGTGGAGCCTGCTTGAGGTTATGTATCTTTCCCTCTGTCCCCTCCCCTCTTGTGCATGCAGTCTCTCTCTCTCTCTCTCTCTCTCTCTTTCTCTTTCAAATTGAAAAAAAAAAGGATGTTAGATAATTTGAGAGCTAAATAATATTAAAAGTTCTGAAAGGAAAATTAGGTAGGAAAATGGACTGAGACAAGTATAGGAATAAATTACGTGTATAATTAACTCTGATGTAAATCTGTCAAAACTACTCTTTAAGGAGAATGTAGTTTCCAAAAATGATTTCATTTTTAAGGTAAGGATATATATGATATTAAAGACTATTAGCAAAGAGATTAAATAAAATCTGAGAGAGTTCAGCCACACTATAATATTAAGTTATATAAGAGAATAAGAAGATGCAACTTTATTAATTTTTATGTAATAAAAAATACTACTTGAGGAATTCATAGAAATTAATTAAAACAGTAACAACAAAAGCAGTTAAAAAGTGACAGAAAACACAAAGTAATCAAATGTAAATCTCTAGGATAATGAGTCTTCCTTAAAGGGAATGAGTACCAGATAATTATGCCAAAATTGATAACTCTCTTTTATGCTCATAATTAACTGTTAGAAAATATAATGGAAGAAAAAAGGAGGTTCCATTTATAATAGAAATGAACATGCAAAATCACTAAAGACCCCTCCAAAATATAATAGGAAGGTCTATTAAATACACGCAATCTTGCAGAATTGTAATAAGTACAAGGAAGAGAGTTGTGAAAGAGATTATCATGTAATTAGAAAAAGAGAAATTTCTAATATGATGAGTATTATAAAAGGGAAAGTAATGGGATTAGGTGAGCCTATAGCCTTGAACAATGAGAAGGAAATGGCTGGGTAGTTTGCAAAAGTCTGCTCATCAGAGGACCAAGTTCGAGCCCTTCGTTGGGCTCTGCACCATTCGGGATTCTCCTTCTCTCTCTCTCTCTGCCCTCCATCCCCTGCTCAGGATCTCTCTCTGTCTCTCAAAAATAAATAACTAAAAAAAAAAAAAAAGAGAGAGAGAGAGAGAGAGAGAAAAGGGCACTGAAAAACTACCAATATGGCTAGCGAGTGTTCTTAAACTTTGTCATCGGGACATAATTTAAAAAAAATGGCACATGGGGCCATCTGGGAGATTCGGTCGGTTCAGCATCTGACTTGATTTCAGCTCAGGTCATGATCTCACAGTTCCTGAGTTGGGCTCACAGTTCATGAGTCCTGTTGGCTTCTGTGCTGACAAAACACATAGCCTGCTTGGGATACTCTCTGCTCTTTCTCTGCCTCTCTTTCTCTCTCTCAAAAATAATAAACATTTAAAATGTGGCATATAAATGGCCTACCAAGTAAATATGTTTCCGTTTTCAAAATAATAAATGCTAAAATATTTTAATATAATTTTCTTGTTTCATACTCCTTTGTGAATAATACTACTTGATTCTTTAATTAAGGTATCCACATTTGATTTTACTGTGAATAACTTGTACAGTGGATTAAATTTCCATGTTATTTTTTTATCTTTTTGCTGAGGTGAAAACATAAATATTATATCAGAAAGTGCCACTGAATTTGGAAAGGAATTCTGTTTGAACAAATCATATGCCAATGAAATGTTTGAATACCAATTACATAAAGGATATCTACAAGCTTTAAGAAAGAAAATCTGGTTACCCGCCAAATACAGAATTATTTTGGCATTACTTTGGCATTATTTACCACATTCAATAGTTAACGACACTGGTTGATTGATGATTTCAGATTTTAGGTAGAATGATTTTAACACCAGAAAGCTACATCCTTGCAAAATAACGTTTGTTTATAAGAGTTAAAAAAGGATTTTTGAAGGTCATGATTTAATAAATTATTTCATAACAAAATGATTATAGAAATAAGAACAGATGTTACCAACCTCTCTGATGGATTGAACACACAAAACTAAAAATTAAAACCATAAAACTACTAGGAAATTTTTATGTTGATATTATAAAAGTCTTTCCTGAGAATAACATAAAACCTAGAGAACCCAGGCACAACTGGGTGGCTCAGTTGGTTGAGTGTCTGAGTCTTGATTTTGACTCAAGTCAAGATCTCAGGGAGTGGAATGGAGCCTCGTGTCAGGCTCCATGCTAGGCATGGAGCCTGCTGAAGATTCTCTCTCTCTCAATCTCTCTCTCTTCTTTTCTTCTCCTTCCCCTTCTTCTTCTTCTGTTTTTCCTCCTCTTCCTCCTCTAACTCCTCCTCCACTTCCTTCTGCTTTTTCTTCTCCTTCTCCCTACCCCTCTTCACCTCTCATGCTCTCTATTTCTAAAAATAAAAACAAAGAATAAAAATAACCCTAGAGAAATCAAAATAGCAACAATCGAATTTGGCATTATAAAAATATAAACAATTTGTATGTAATAAGACAGTGTCAACTTTGAGAAAATATACATGATATAAAAATATTTGCAGGGGAAGCCATTAAAAGCTTATTATATAAATGGTATTTCAAATCCACAAAATAAATATTGGGATATTTATCTCAATACAATGCTCTATAGAAATATGTCTTTAGTGTACTCTTCTTATATAAATTCAAAAAGCTATAAAACATTTCTTACTATTTTCTCATATATTTGATATTTGATCTTTCCTATTATACCTCTTTAAAAGCTTTAGTTGGTATTCTTGCAAACCAGAACACCTTTCTGGTTTGCAAATGGCAATGCCTCAGTGAGACAACCTTACTAACAGGGATGAAGGTAAAGGGCTGACCAAAATATATTTGGAAATTAGTGTAGCCTAAGGCTAAAAGCACACAGAAGAGTACATATGCTAAAGTCCAGTTGATAAAATTGTTTTTCATGCAGTATTAGTTGCCAATTATGAAAAAAACTATAAAAATATTCTGAAATTGAACAATTAAGTAAGTGATGTTTGGATGGTAGGAGCTTGTTGGAATGGAAATTTTCAAATAAGAAAGTGGAGGAAGCTAGAATGACCATGTGTGCTAATGGATCAAGGTTGGTGACATCAATGTGTACTCATATTAGCTTAATGATAGATATTTTATTATATACAGAGATATTTATAGATATACATATGCACACAGGTTAGTATATACACATATATTTCTTTGTTCTGTCAGCTTAAAGGGCCAAGAAGCAATGACACATAGTAGCAATAGTCACATTTAGCACCTAGAATTTTGTTTGCAAATCCATTCTCTAACAAAAGTTGCCTGAGACCTTTGGTGAAATGCCTGATTCTAGAACTCGGAAAGAGATAAGCAAGATGAGCCTAGAACACCTTGCCATGCCAGAAGGTAAGGAAGCAATCACCTCCCAAAATGTGGAATGTCAAAGGGATATATCTGCCAGTGGAAAGGGCTCCCACTGACCAAACTGTAAACAATTTGAGAGAAAAATTTGGGATTATAAAACAAAATTTAAAGTAAATATTCATAGGTTCCTGCTTCTGTAAATAAATGACTAACCAAATAAGTGAGGTAAAATAGACAAATCTCCAGCAGAAGAATTCCAAATAATTTTTGCCAATACTCTCTCTTAAGGGCATGAGCATAACTCTGCACTTTTTAAATGTGGGCTTGTCGGTGTCTTTCTTCCAAGAAGAATGGGATGGAAAGGGAAGGAAAAAATAACTTTGCAATGGAGAAGCCTGGAAAAAACTATCTCGAAGGTTAAGAGTAACTATAAGTTATATTGATAAAACATGCACTTAATATGATGTGGTAAGGTGATAATTGCATTTTGCATTGTTCCTCCCCAAAACTTATAACCCCAGTCTAATTATGAGGAAAAGCAGCACAGAAACACCGATTGAGAAATATTCTACAAAATGCTCAACTAATAATCCTCAAAATTGTTGAGTTCATCAAAAGTAAGGAAAGTGTGACAAACTGTCACAATTAAGAGTTGCCTAAAGTGTCCTGGCTATTAATGTAATGTGTATCCTGGGTAGATCCTGAAACAGAATAAACAAATTAGGGATACACTGAGGAAAACTGAATAAAGCGTGCACTTTTGTTAGTAACAGCATGCAATTATTGGTTCATTAACTGGGATGAATGTGGAACACTAATATAAGATGTTAATATTAAGGAAAATGAAGTGTGGAGTATACAAGGACTCTCCTGTCCCATGCATTATTTTTGTAAACCTGAAACTTCTAAGTAAGTTAAAAATTTACTAAAAATAATCTTTTTAATAAATTTTGTTGTAACAACTGGTTATCTATGTACTAAAGTATCAGAGATTATATAAAATATTTTTTAAAGTGAAATGAATCATAGAACTTAAAAACGAGGACTAAAGATAGGAGTTTTCTAGAAGAAAATGGGTGAATTTAGTTATTAACCTGGTTTAGGCAAAGATTTCCTAAGTATGACCCAAAAAGCATAAATCAAAAGCTCTCTAAAAATTGATAAGTAGGATAATCAAAATTAAGATTTTTATTGTTTGAAATGCACTAAATATATTAAGACAAAAAAGCAAGACTTTCACAATATTACCTATAAAACATATAAGTAATAAAAGACATATATCCATAATATAATCGCTTCTTAAGGGGACATGATTAAAAAAAGGGAAATGACTTGACCAGACACTTCAAAAACAGAGGATACTCATTCATATGGCAAAGTAGCACATGAAAACTTCTGACCATCATTCAGTGTTCATTGAGAAAACGACAAATGATCATTTCAAACCCATTCAAATTGCTAGAATTACAAAAAGACTGATAATACCAACTGCCGTGACGATATGGAGCCATCAAGAATTTTTTTATGTCCTTGGTGGCCATACAGTATGAGACCGCTATTTTGGAAAGTCATTGCTCTGTTTCTTATAAAGTATACGATTATCATATCAGTCTTTCTCATCACTTTGTACTCAAGAGGAATGAAACTATGTGTTCACACAAAGAACTGCTGCTGAATATTCATTGCACCTTGGCTCATAACCTAAAACTGGAAACAACACCAATGTCCATCAACTGGGGAATAGTCGAACAGATCGTGGTGTACCCTACAAAGGAGCAATCTTCAGAAATAGACACTATCATTGCTATTAGACAGTGTAGATTACTTTTAGTAGCCTTATGCTAACAGTGAACAAAACTAGCTCAAATGGCCACCATCTGTATCCCATTTGTAAGAAGTTCTAGAAAAAACAAAGCTATAGTGATGAGAAAGCAGATGAGTATTTGCCTGGGCCTGAGGGTGGGGGAAGGGCACCACTGCAAAGGGACAGGAGGAAAGTGCTCGGGTGACAGTGATGTTCTAGATCCTGATCGCGCTTGTCTCCTGAAGACATTCGTCAAAACTCGAGAAATTATATACTTAAAAGGGTGATTCTCACATGTTAAACTATACCTAAAAAATCTAGTAAAATATATAAAATTAATTTCCATACAAATCATAACTGTTCAGTGGTGAACATCTAACCTCTCCTTTCTTCCATGGCTCTGGAGTTGAGTGTTTGGAGACATTATTTACATTTCACTTGCACTTGTTGAACCGGAGGACTTCATCGATTGTATTTCTAATTTTGCTAAGAAGGAAAATAAGTTTTCTGAAGTCACAAGTCACTGTGATTTGGTAACTGGCACTAAATCTGCTATTCATTTCAATGGGAGTTATAATTAATGAAATCAATTCAGTTTATATAATTTATTTTCATTATTTTAGTCTGTTCATCCAAGAAAGGTATGTTTATGTAATACACTATATGATCAAAATCAAAACATTTCACTGGAAATATAAACTCAAACTATTTATATCCTCATTGCAATGTTATCTAATTCAGTTATAAATTATGAAAACATGTTCAAAAGATAGAGTCTTAAAACCAGAATTCAGAGACATAATGAAACTTGTTTTTCAAACTGTTCATTCTTTTTAGCTATTTTCTAGTGTTTTACTCAATATTTTTTAGCCTTAGTCAAGAGTTACCTTGAAAGAATTAATGGACTTTTCATATATCCATCTTGAAACTATAAGAAACCATGTTCTTTGGATCAATTTCTGTTATTTCACATTTTATACATATATTTTAAAAACCACAGATTAGAGGCATATTTCCCTTTCAGAAACATAACAGTTTGTACAAATCCTGTGTTATTAGTAGGCAGTGCCACCAGCAGATGAGTCCTTAGAATATGAGCATAACTCAAGTTTGCTTTAGAAACCACAGTTCTGGCTTGAATTGAAAGTAACGGAATCAGCCTGGTGTGTTCACTCAAGTTGGTCCAACTTAGCATTTCCTGGAGAATTCCTAATTCCATTAGTATTGTTAGTCATGACCTAGAATTATCCCTAAATTACTTACTCAATTAATTGAACATATCTTCACAGGTTAACTCTTTCACTTCATTTATAAATGCTATTATTCACTTTATTTATTTGGAAATAGTAGCTAAGAAACCCCAAATGATTTGCCAGAGGTCATTAGGAGAGATGGGGTGCCTGGGTGGTTCAGCAGGTTAAGCCTCTGACTTTGGCTCAGGTCATGATCTCCCGGTTCCAGAGTTCAAGCCCTGCGTCGAGCTCTGTGCTGACAGCTTTGATTTCTGTGTCTTCCTCTCTTTCTCTCTCTCTCTCTCTCTCTCTCTTAGAAATGAATTAACATTTTAAAAGTTTTTAAAAAGGAGAGAGAAGGAGAAAGTGAGGAGAGACAGAGAGTGAAGAAGGAGAAGAAGGAAGGAGGGAGGGAGGGAGGAAGGAAGGAAGAAGGAAGGAAGGAAGGAAGGAAGGAAGGAAGGAAGGAAGGAAGGAAGGAAGGAAGGAAGGAAGGGACTGATTGACTCAGAGCAAAGAAAAGACAAGTATTAGGTTTCCAGAATCATCGGCTGTGTTCTTCACTTTTCGCAACACTGCTAAAAAGTGCATGAGAGATTCGTGAGTCATGGATAAAATATGCAATTAAGTACCCAAGTGCGAATGCTGAAAACATGGAGCAACTTTTCTTGCTGTCTCCTATAAGATTAAATTAGTAGTTTTTCCATGCTGGTAAACTTTTAACATCTGTGAAATAAAAACTCATATGTGACACAAAAACATAATTTACTAATGGAGTATTTTTTTTCTTGTTCGTGACAAAAGTAAAAATATTTCATGATAGAAAGGAAGAAGTTCAATGCCTCATGAGCTGTATTGCCTACACCATGTGTGCTGGCCATGAAAATTCACAGCTAATATTTCTGATGGCAGAAAGTACAGTGTATGGAAGATCCTACCTCCTGACCTTCTGGATCTGCCACCAATGGTCATGTCAAGGCCATGCTCATCCTGTAATGGAACTCGGCATGGTACTAAAGCAGGCCCCTTCGGGTGGGACTTGAAACTCCTTCTTCGGGAGATTTAGCCTCATGGTCTCCCACCATCCTAGAGACAGTGTTAGTATCAGACTCCTGAAATATGCTTCTCATCTCTCCCCCATTAAATTTATTTTCTTTCTAATTCCGTCTTGGCATCTCTTCTTAAAGGCATGAACACACACACATTTGCTTTTAATAGCCCTGATCTTGAATTTCTGTATTCATAAAGTGAAGGAAAAGATCTTTCCTTTGTCGGTTGAGTCAATTGCACTTCGATTTCACAAAGAAGGCACTTTGAAAACACTATTCCAAAGCTTGTACCTATTTTCGTCTAATCTAAGATACACTATTTCTGGTACAAAGAAAACCAAAAAACAGTGCTGGTAAACTATGAAATGCCAGCAGCTATAAACTGTGTCTCAATTCTAGAGATATAACAAAGTGTGTTTTAGAATCAGGGAAAGTGACATTGTTTGCATCATATGTTTCTCAATATAGGTACCGCGGAGCACACTATTCATTTCTCATAGGTACTTTTGTGATGAAGAGTCTTTTTTGTCTTGAAAGATATACATTAAAAAAAAATTCCTCTCCTTGCTTAGTTCCAAACATTTGCTGACACATCTGGTTGCTCCTAAGAAGAAACATAACAGTTTAATTATGCATATGTTACATCTAGTTTAGTGCAGATGCCCTTGAGAAAAAAAATAAAGATCTGAAGTATAACTGATAATTGGATTTTATGAAGTGTTTTTATAATTTTAAGGATAACTTTTTCTAATTCATTAACTGACTTCCACCAGATTTCTAGGGGTAAATGAGTGTTTTTATTATCTTTTCATGGATGAGGAAATTGAAAAGTTAAGTAACTTCAGAAGGTCGCACAAGAAAACAACCAAGGCCAGGTATATGCGGTCCAAGCTTTTGACCATTTGACAGGGCTGCCTTCAGAGTCTGCTTCTTATAAAGTATTATATTAGTTTTGCAAAAAAAAAAAAAAGTCATTTTTAAAAGGTAATTAGTTACAGAAAACTCTGCTCAGACAACTTCAAAACTTTTACCAGTTATAAGGGCTGTTGTCTTCTCTTTCACTTTGAAAGCTTTGAGAAAATTAAGAATGTTAGTTCAGGATAAATTTTCTGAACTTTGAGTCTCTTGGCTTTTAGTCCTTTGTAAAATGTCATACTGATTATTTAAACTTTGCGGCTGTATTTTTGACAGCCGTGCTATGGCAACACTCTTGGGGAAAACCTTGAGTAATGTTAACAAGTTCTGGATGAGCAGTATGACATTAAACCTTGTGAACAGTGAAGGTGTCACCAGGAAGCTCCCACCTACCTGGCAAATAGAATAATAAAGTGTATCATGTGTGGGCTGGGAAAATGTCACTACAGCAGGTTGGGTAGAAGCTAATTCCTCTCTTTGTCAGCAAACTTGTATTTTCTTTCATTTTTTCCCCCTTCCATCAATCATCTCAAATATTGCAACAGAGAAATTTTCATAAGATTTTTTAGAAAAGCTTGTTTTTTTTTTTTTAATTGCTCAATCATCCCTGCTTCATCATTTTCCCTTCTTCTACTTGTTTTGCAGAAAATAATGATCCGTTCTTTCCTAGTGCCTTTCCAGATCCGTGTAGAAATGTTTCTTCAGCAAATGGATTCCGCTGCTGAGACTGGGACACAGTCAACCAGGACATGGTCGTCATTCCTTCAGAAATTCTTTGGAAATCTCAAACCTTGCTAGGACGTTTGCATGGTTCTTCTCCGTGAAATGCTATCAAAATTTTTGCTGCTTAATTTATTAATAATAATATTTTTCTAATCATTGGTCTATTTCTCAGATTTCATACCATTAATAAGTTATATTTTTTAAAAAGAAAGAAAAACAAAATCCTGAGTATTTACTGGGTTCACAATGTTGTGCGAGAAGTCTGGGTTTCTTGCCACTTTCCCTAAGTCTTCTTACTCACTTCTGTTCCCTGGAAATTTACAAACTCAGTATGTCATGCACTCATTATTTTTGATTTTTCCACTCTGTTTTCTCCTATATAACGTTTTAGTTGGTGGTGCCATTGACCATATGCCAGAAATTAGGAGCTAAACTCTGACTCTTCCTTCACCCTAACTCTCCTATCTATCATCAATCATCTAAGCACGTCACATTTTTCTTGCTAATCATCAATAGATTCAAACTTGCTACTTTTGTCTCTCTGCCTTTGCTCAGGGTTTTATTTCCTGTGCAGACTAATGTAAGAGGTTTTTAACTTATCTGTCAAACTACTTTTACAGTACTCTCCATTCTGCTACCAGATGAACATTAGATAAAATTTTTTTTAATTTATTTTTGAGAGAGAGAAAAAGACAGAATGTGAGCAGGGGAAGGGCAGAGAGGCAGGGAGACCCAGAATCCGAAGCAGGCTCCGGGCTCTGAGCTGTCAACACAGATCCCAACGCAGGGCTCAAACTCACGGACTGTGAGATCATGACCTGAGCCAAAGTTGGACACTTATCAGGCTGAGCCACCCAGGTGCCCCAACCAGATGAACCTTTTTTAAAAAGCAAAACGTGGCCATAGTCTTTCTTCCCCATAAAAATCCTTCAGTGTCTCATTTTTGACCAGATGATTTGAAAAAAAAATTAATATATGAGATAAATGTAGCTCTCTTATCCTGCTGATTGATATGTGATCAAATCTTACATTTTAACAATACCTAATATTGAAGATTGTTTCAGACTTGTATGTTTTCATCTATGCATGTACTGTTTTCTATGATCCTGCTACTTGATGACTCTTTTATATGACTCCTGTCAGTACCTGATACAATTGCATATTCCTGGTACCAATCTGTAATATTTCACTAAGTTGACCAGGCAAATTATTTCTCTCTGGTATGGCCAAGATAGTAAATGTTTGCTGCTACAATAAACACACTACAACTGCAGTAGCTTGACAAGGCAAAGTTTATTTCTCAAGTGCCGGGTTAAGCGTCCGACTTCAGCTCAGGTCATGATCTCACAATTCCTGAGTTCGAGCCCCACACCCTGCTGTCTGCTGTCAGCACACAGCCTTATTCCGATCCTCTGACCTGCTCTCACTCTGCCCCACACCCGCTTGCACTCTCTCTCCCTCTATCTCAAAAATAAATAAACATTAGAAAAAATAAAATTTATTTTGCAATCCCCAGAAGACCTCTCCTTCCAATAAACTTGGAGTTCTGACTGCTTCTATTCTGTGGCTCTGCAATGTTCATAAGGCCTTCTTGGTCATTACCCAATAGCAAGAGAGGGAGGAGGGAAACTTTCCTTTAAGTGACAAACCATCCGTAAGCAGGCATAGTCATATGGCCTCAAACTGGGTGCAAAGAACTCGTGTAAATGTTTGGGAGCATATGGAATATGTTCTGGCGTACTCGCTGATCTGTCACAATAAGACTGAATCGCAGCCTCGCCTGTTTCTTCACCTTGCCCGTGTCGTGCGCTTGCAAGTGTCGTATCATATGGCAATTGCGTGCTTACGTTTCTCTCTGTCCCGCTTGAACAGGAGCCTATAAATATGATAGCAGGGGAAGTTCTTATTTATTGTTGTCTGTATAGAATCGTGTAATGGTAAGTAATAGATGATTATGTTTTCAGAATAAAGTAATATATGCTGATTTGGTGTTAGGGTATGAGCAGGATCAAATGCACCGAGACGGGTAAACGTATTGAATGCGTAGAAAACAGCTTGTAAACTTTGAAGACAATGGCTAGGGAAGCAAATATACAGAGGCTTTTTAAATCTTTTATACGAAATTTATTGTGAAACTTTTGGTCTATGGCAGTGTTTTGTTGCATGCTTATTATTTAACATTTGAGTTGGAGCACCTGGGTGGCTCAGTCAGTTAAGCGTCCGACTTAACTCAGGTCCTGATCTCTTGGTTTGTGAGTTCAAGTCCTAAGTCAGGCTCTGTGTTGACAGCTTGGAGCCTGAAACCTGCTTCAAATTCTGTGTCTCCCTCTCTCTCTCTCTGTGCCCCTGCCTCATTCACACTCCCTCTCTCAAGAATAAATATTAAAAATATTTTTAAATTCAAGTCACCGTTTGAACATAACTTCTCAGAAAAACTTGTGCCACCATTTTCCCGGAGTGCCATTGTATCTGCCAGCAAGCACCCCAATATGAACAGATGTATTGAGTCTCTACTGAGGCGAGGGTAGCATCTCTTCTGTACTAGCAGAGTTCCTCATGTTCTGTAATACATGTAAGCTATATTGTGTGCATCTTTAGTGCAATTTTAAGCTTTGTTGTTTGCCATATGAGATACTGTCTTATAGATCAGAGAGGTCTCTTTTTTTTTAGTAAAAGCTTGAGTGCCTGGAAATCACTACAGATCTCCCCTTGAACTACTGCCCTTTCTCAGGGCACGTGGAACTAGAGAATGACTGGCTCCCTGACCTGCCCTCTCAACTATTCCACACGTGACATTAAGTGTCTCTCTTTGTGGGGTGAAGAGCTTCATGCCTCAGCGTCTCCTACTGTAATTATAGAGACAAATCACTGGTTACTGCTGCCAGCTCACTGGAAATAAAATGGGGTTCTCGTATCGTTAATTCTTTTGGGGAAATTGCTTTTGACATATGCATTTTTAAGTTGCAAATACTTTTCCATAAACACTTCCATTCCACATTGCAGAGTGCCTGTGTTCGTGTTTGAGGATGACAGAAACTCATTGGAATTCTTTGGCAGTGGGATGATTAATCTGCCAGAGGTATGCAGTCCTGGGAAGACGCTGTGGGTAGGAGACCAATGTGAGACTCCAGCAGAGGTTTGAAAGAAGTCACATAGACTGGAATTCGGCTGCTAGCAATGTAAGTATTTAACCAAAGCATTTAAATCTTGGATAGTGCTAGGGTTGCCTGGGTGGCTCAGGCGGTTAAGCGTCCGGCTCTTGGTTTCGGCTAAGGTCATGGTCTCGTGGTTTGTCAATTCAAGCTCCACGTCTGGCTCTGTGCTGACAGTGCAGAGGCTGCTTGGAATTCTCTCTCTCCCTCTCTCTCTGCCCCCCCCCATGCTCTCTCTTTCTCTCAAACTAAATAAACTTAAAAAAATATTTCATAGACACAATTTATTTTTTTAAATTTTTTTAATGTTTATTTATCTTTGAGAGAGAGAGAGAGAGAAACAGAGTGCAAGCGGGAGAGGGCGGAGAGAGAGGGAGACACAGAATCTGACGCAGGTTCCAGGCTCCAAGCTGTCAGCACAGAGCCCGACACGTGGCTCAAACTCATGGACTGTGAGATTATGACCTGAGCCTAAGTCGGTTGCTTAACTGACTGAGCCACCCAGGCGCCCCTTGATTGACACAATTTCTAAGGAGAGGATTTTGGAGAAAATAGTTTTGCTACTTCTCCAGGCAAAGACACAATGAAGCCAACAGGAAAACTGACCCAGGTAACAACCAGGTGGATTAGCAGGAAGCTGATAGCTCTCTCCATCTTCACTGAATTGGCCGCTCTACGGCATCCTCTGTATATCCACGCCTTGAAGTGGCATCTCAGAGGGTCACCTGACCCCTGTGTCCTTAGCCGTTGCCCCAAAGAATGCATGCCATGGTAGAGTGTCTGTGTCAGATTCAAGGTTCAGGTATTTAGCCTCAGCCTCTTTGCTTCGGGACGGGCCTTCTACTAACAATCTAAATCCTGAACACAGAGTTTTAATTCTATCACAGTGAATTCCCCTCTGTCTGGGGGAAGGTGATCCTTGACATCCTTTCCTTTTCAGGTGAGGCTCTATAAATCCATTAAACTCGTAAGATATTTTATATGTTTTTTAACAGTTATTCATTTCCGAGAAATGAAGAGAGAGCAGAAGTGGAGCAGGGAAAGTGAGAGAGGGAGACACAGCATCTGAAGCAGCCTCCAGGTTCTGAGCTGTCTGCAAAGAGCCCGACGCGGGGCTTGAACCCACAGACTGCAAGATCATGACCTGAGCCGGTCGGATGCTTAACTGACTGAGTCACTCAGGCACACCAAGCATTTTACTCTTTGAAAGCTCTTGATCATTAGAATCTCTTCTTCCAACTCAAAAGTATTTGTATTTACTTTATAGTGAATATTGGAGCATTATAGGTCATCTAAGATGTTCTGTACCATTTTTAATGGGACAATGAACCTTAATTTCATTTACATTTCTATAAATAAGAGTGATAATTCTAGCAATTCTTCCAAAATACACATTGCTAAGAGTGAACTGCTTTTATTTTTTTTTATTTTTTGAATGTTTATTTATTTCAGAGAAAGAGAGACAGAACGTGAGCAGTGGAGAGGCAGTGAGAGGGAGATACAGAATCTGAAGCAGGCTCCAAGCTCTGAGCTGTCAGCACAGAGCCCGACACGGGGACTGGAACTCATGGACTGTGAGATCGTGACCTGAGCCGAAGTCGTACGCTTAACCAACTGAGCCACTCAGGCGCCTCATGAGTGACTTTCTTTTAAATATAGAACAGGGATCTCTAAAAGGGACAGTGCTAACACAGGGAATAGAAATCTTTGTAGTCATAACAAGCAAAAAAAAAAAAAAAAAAAGATTGATCGTAGTGAATTAGATCCTCCCTACACCATCATGGAATGAAGGAGAAGCTGTTTTGCCCTGTAATTGTAAACCAGGGCTCGGCAAGTTCCCAGTGCTAACATCTAGGCCACTATGACTGCCTCTTGGCAGCAGGCTTCCAGACCTGGAAATCTGGGACCATCGACATAACTGCTACTAAACACTCACATCTCCAACGACACTGTTGGAAACAGAAATACCTCACCTCTGCCTTCCAAAAGTAACCTGAGTTTATCAGTTGCTAGAAGCAAAGTCACATCCAGAACTCAGTTCTTAGGAACTATGGGAAAGTAGATTTTAAGTTTCCCAGCCTCTATAGTTGCAACAAAATATGGGAAAGTAATTTTTTTTAAAAATGTTTTTTAGCCAATACAGTAAAGCAGGGCCCTGTGCTAGTGCCGACTGACTACATTCATTCTGTACAATCTATGCAGAAATGAAAAAGAGTCAAGTGTAAGAACAGTGTAGGTGTGTCTGGGGGGCTCAGCTGGTTAATAATCCAGCCCTTGATTTCAGCTCAGGTCATGATGTCACGGTTTGTGAGTTCCAGCCCCATGTCAGGCTCCCCCTGACAGCATAAAGCCTGCTTGGGCTTCTCTCTCTCCCTCGCTCTCTACCCCTCCCCCACTTGCATGCTTTCTCCCTCTCAAATTAAATCCATAAACTTAAAAAAAATTGGTGGGAAGTACAAAGATTATTTTAAATTGAAAAAAGCACATTCTATCTAAAGAGGGACTCAGATTTTAAAAAATATTTATACATTTATATAAAAGCTCCAATTTTTAAGTATGTACTGAATAATGATATTTAAAAAATTAAATCGCCAGACCTGGGTCAAGGGTTTCTTCTTATGACTTGGTTGTATTTACAACGGGTCGTCAGCAAGAGATAGAAAAATACTTATAACAAATTTTTATTTTCGTAATTAAGAAATTTCTTTGGAGATATGTTTATTTCTGATGTGGAGCCAAATGGAAGTATATATTTTTCCCCAATGCTCTATTTAGGAATGCATATTATTTCCTATAAAATTATCGTGATATTTTAGAGGCTTGCCTTGTCATGACATTTAGACAAAAATGAAATAAACCTTTCTCTACCTGATTTTTTTTCAGTTACGAATCTATATCACATTATATAATTAACTGTATTCATGTAAAGAACATATCTGAAAACAGAAAAATTCAGTGAAAAGACACCACAGTAATCACTTCACACACTGTAATCTGACCCTTTTGAAATATTTGACCCAACTAACCCAAGTGTGTAATAGTATGAATTTTCCTTTGCCATTCTGATATCTGAACTGACTTTGGAGATCCACGTGTCATGGATTGTCAGCAAAACTGTGATACATGTTGTGAATGTAATTAGACCAGTGACCAAACAGCACGTTTTGAAAGTATATTACATTACAGATTTTCTGAATCATTCCGCTCCTCCAAGGATTTTATTAATCGGTTCTATATGTTTCTATCTGCAGTTTTTAAAAATACATTTTTTAAAAATGACAAGTGTGATATCCATCAGTTTCTTTGGAAAACATAAATCTTTTCAGTCTTGCTGGAACACCTGCAAGTTTCAGTTTTATACGAGGGCTTGGATCTTGAGCCAAAGGCAGTCTTTTGGCAATCATCTCTAGACAGCACATCTCACCTACAGAGATCTGAAACACGTATCAGATATTGGATTTTTTTACCAGAAAATGTAGGTGGACTCTGCCTTTTCTGATGTGTGACATTGAATCTAGACTTCCTTTCACTTCAGGCAATAAAGATAAGTAAAGACTTAAAAAAAAAAAACAAGTATTGTAACTTATTATCGATTGTTGTAAGGTTATTAACTATTTCAAAATAAAAAAATACGCACACTAATGAATCTGTGTTTTCATGCCTATGTTCTTTACTATATCCTGTTGTGGGTAAAGTCTGGGTCCTTTTGTATGATAGCCTTTTATATGGCTAAATGACTATATAATTTAATATCTAAGGTGGGACATTTTTGAGAGTGAAGTGGGACTCTATTACTAATTACTCCAGGATAACAGGAATGAACCGAATCAGTTCCCAGCAAACTTGGATGTAAGCATTCTTACATATCACCCATGTTAAGCTGGTGGAAAGGTGTATCTTTCCTTCCAAGCAGACCTCTCAATAGGCCTATTTGTAGCTGATATTATAGAGGTCCCATTGTATCCTTTTCAAAAAATTTTTTTAATGTTTATTTATTTTTGAGAGAGTGAGACAGACAGAGCGCAAGTGGGGAAGGGGCAGAGAGAGGGAGACACAGAATCCAAAGCAGGCTCCAGGGCCCAACACGGGGCTCAAACTCACGACTGTGAGATCATGACCTGAGCTGAAGTAGGATGCTTAACTGACTGAGCCGCTCAGGTGCCCTGATGTGTCCTTTTCTTAAATACCTTTTACAATGGTCAGAAAAGAAAATAGGGCTGGGAAAAGTTGGCATGCTTTTTGTTTGTTAGGCTGAAATGTAAATGAGATTATCAGTTCCTATCCTGAGAACATTTCTCGAGGGAATATCTAAAGGATGACGAAGCAAGAGAGGCAAAACGTATAGAAACTAGAGTCCAGGACACCAAAACCAAACTTGATTATTTCACTGTAGCTGAATTTACTGTATCTGAGAACTCCAACAAAGGAAATGTAAATACAAGACACAGGTCATATGAAGGACTAGAAGACACGATGTGGATGGACTGAACCAAATTTATTACCACTGCCAGGAAAACAAATGAAAGTTCTGAAAATCTTTCAGATTTCAGTTCAGAAAGCATACTTCTGATGCTATATCAAAGAGAAAAAAAAAGAACTTTACCTACCTAAGATGGCATCATGATGCTATTGATTGTACGTTTGTAAACAATACCATTACTTACTGGCAAACTGGCCGGTATCATCCCAAGTCATAACAATTCTCAAATGACAACAAAATGGAATTTTCTGTTTTGAGCAGGTCAAAATAAGTTAAAAGCATAGAGATATTACAGCACTTAACACTAATATAAAACTGTATACTTTTGTGAGAAACAAGGTCATGTTTTCATACTGCTCAGAGAAGCCAACTGGTAATGTGGTCCATCTGGATTTCTTGAAACTCTACAAGTGTAAACTCCAAGGCATTTTACTGATAGAAAATGGACTGCAGAATGTTGGTTTAAATGTAGTTAAACCTTCACAAAGCCTTTCCAATCTATATTTATAGTACCCAAACCTCCAATGACGTGCACAGTATTTCATCTGTTCACAGAACCTTCTGTTAATGGGTTTCTGAATGATTAGTTACAAAAGTAGATCCTATAATTGGTTTATAATTATTCTCTCAAGTATACTATGTTTATGAACATTAACATAAACCTCTTATCAAATCAATTACTATATTTGCTTTCATAACTCTGTTAAATGTAGCAAATGTAATTGAATAGTTGAGAAGCATATTAAGATAAAAATTTCCAGAGTGCCTGGATGGCTCAGTCAGTAGAGCATGTGACTCTTGATCTGGGGCCCTGAGATTGAGCCCCATGTTGGGTGTAGAGATTACTAAAGATTATTTTTTAAAAAGATAAAAATTTCCTATTTGAAATATGATAGATGGTATTATATACAAGCATGAGAAAACTCAAGATCCTTGTTTCTTGAAAAAGGGTATTTTTAGAATCCAACTACAAGAGTATATAGAATTTTCTTCTGATAGAGCATTGTTATCTATACTCTTACTACAATTGAAATGTTTAATATATTAAGACTATTCTCTTAGATCTCTTGCTAATTAGATGCTATTAGTGTCTAGAATAAAACAAATTGATACCACTATTTTAACAAAAGTATTTTAATATCATTAAGGAAAATTTTATATCTACATCTATTTATAATATGTGTGTCTATTTATTATCTATATAACTACCTATCTAAAATGTTACATGTTATTCATGAGAAGTACTTTGTTCACATATATTTTTCAAGATTATCCTTAGAATGAGAAGGAATATTGGCTTCCAAATAGTCTCCATTCGTATTGGCTCCCCCAAAATTAGATAATGTAGTAAATTTGTGAAGGGGTTTCTGGATCTCTATGTGTTTTCCTTTATCTTGGACAAGAGGAATTGATTTCTACTTTCCTTTATACCTATCTTTTCTTTGTGGACACCATTATAAAGGAATGTTCCATTGTTTTACAGTTAGAACTACTAGCTTAATTACTGTAACCCATTGAGGACAGGAAGTGTCTTAATTTTTTCTCTCCGGACTATTCCTTGCCACCAGAGAGCACATTATAGATACTCAATAAAACATTTTTTAAACTTGATTTTTATTTCAAATAGCTGGAAATATATATGAAGATTGCAACGATGGCGGAGGGACTTTCAGTACACCTTCTGCTCAACTTTCCCTTATGTTTACATAATATATACCTTGGTGCTTCAGCCAGTACTAACCCACTAGCCTTAGTAATACTGTTAAAGGCCTTCATTTGAAATTTTGCCAGCTTTTCCACTAATGTCTTCCTTTCTGTTTCAGGATCCAACCCAGGATACCACATTTAGTTATCGTGTCTCTTCAGTCTCCTCAGGTATATGACTGCTTCTCAGTCTCTTCTTGTTTTGTTTTTTTTTAATGACCTTGACAAAGCATTTGCTTGAATGAATGAATGAATGAATGAATAATGACTTTATTGAAAGCCACAAAATCTATCTCATCATGTGTTTGTATGTGAGTTGTAGGATGAAAAATATATTTTCTAACCTTACATTAAATTTCTCTTCATATTTCTGACATATATTATTATGTAATATAGCTTAAATATTGATATAAAGGCAAATACACTAAAGTTAAAGATTTATTCGGATTGCCAATTTCAAATGTGAAAATTATTTCCAATGATAAATGATCAAGAACTTCTTTAAGGAATAAAAATGAAGAGCCAATAAACATAATGATGGTGACACAAAAGCAGAATATATTAGAGTTAACAGGATTTACTTCAGATTCAGAGACTGGATTTTGGTAGTGACTTGGCAATTTGCATACTCTGTGGACTTAGATGAGTTGCTTATTTATTAAGACTTAATTTTGTCTTTAGTTATATAAAGACAATAATAAAGAGAATAATGATAATAGTTAAATAAAGATAAACCATACTTGTAGATTTATTGTGAATATCAAATGATATAGTTAGTGGATCTTATTAAATTAAAATTAGCCCTTAATAAATATAAATGATAAACCAAAAGAAGGAACAGGAAAAGGAGATTAAAGGAAACGAGCATTTAAGAATATAAAATAAGACGTTTTAAAACTGAACAAGCTAGAAGAGAATAGATAACTAATGGAAAGTTATGTATACTTTCTTAAGATGGAACTCAAGACAATTAATTTACTTGTTATCTGTTGACATTTTAATGTAACGTTTAACAGAACAGTATAATTGTAATCTTCTATAAAGTTTTATAGTTTCTTTATAAATTATTTTAGTAAGGAACTATATTATTAATGCAACACATACAAATGAGCACTTAGACATATTTTACCAATCTACTATGACACTGAGGAATTTAACAAGAAATAGGCTTGCTATAATCTTCAAGCATATTCTTTTTTGTTTGTTTCAAATTTTTATTCAAATTCTAGTTAGTTCACATGTAGCATAATATTGGTTTCAGGAGTAGAATTTAGTGATTCATGACTTACATCTAACAGCAAGTTCTTAACCGGCAAGCGTCCTCCTTAATACCCATCACCCACTTAGCCCATCCCCCGCCCACCTCCCTTCCATCAACTTTCAGTTTGTTCTCTGTCATTAAGAGTCTCTTGTGGTTTGCTTCCCTCTCTTTTCTTCCCTTCCCCTATGTTCATCTGTTTTGTTTCTTTAATTACACATATGAGTGAAATCATGATATTTGTCTTTCTCTGACTGACTTATTTCGCTTAGCATAAAATGCTCTAACTCCATCTACATCTTTGCAAATGGCAAGATTCCATTCCTTTTAATGGCTGAGTAATATGCCAAAAGTAATATGCCATCATATATGTATATGCTGTATACATATATACATACACACACGTATCACTTCTTTATCGCTTCATCACTTGATGGATTTGGGGCTCTTTCCATGATTTGGCTATTGTAGATAATGCTGATATAAATAATGGGATGCATGTACCTTTTCAAATCAGTATCTTTGTATCCTTTGAGTAAGTATCTAGTAGTGCATTGCATTTCAGGTAGCTCTATTTTTAAGTTTTTGAGGAACCTCCATATTGTTTTCTAGAGTAGCTGCACCAGTTTGCATTCCCACCAATAGTGCAAGAGGGTTCCCCTTTCTCTGCATCCTCGCCAACATCTGTTGTTTCCTGTGTTGTTAATTTTAGCCATTCTGGCAGCTGGGAAGTGGTATCTCATTGTGGTTTTGATTTGTATTTCCCTGATGATGAGTGATGTTGAGCATCTTTTCATGTGTCTGTTGGCCATCTGGATGTCTTCTTTGGAAAAATGTATATTCATGTCTTATATTTCATAACTGGATTATTTGCTTTTTGGGTGTTGAGTTTGATAAGTCTTTTATAGATTTTGGGTATTAACCCTTTATCGGATATGTCATTAACAAATATCTTTTCCATTCAGTAGGCTAGCTTTTAGTTTTGCTGATTGTTTACTTTGCTGTGAAGAAGCTTTTTATCTTGATGAGGTCCCAATAGTTTATTTTTGCTTTTGTTTCCCTTATCTCTGGAGATGTGCCTAGTAAGAAGTTGAGGTTGCTGCCATTGTTCTCCTGGAGGATTTTTGTGGTTTCCTGTCAATTATATTCTCTACCAAATTTATACATCATAGAAAAGTCATACATTTCATGTTCCATAAATAAAAGTTACACTATATTGGAGATATTTTATGGAGAAAAGTTTTCTTTAGAAAATAGAAAGACAATTTTTAATATCTAAGATATTTTCACACTGGCATTTTAGATGGCTCTTCTATCAATTGTTTCTGGCTATTTGTATTGTCAACAGAAAGTACAATCCCAGGTTCATGTATCATTTTTTTTTTCTTGGATTTGTTCCTACCAAATTGGAGCAAAATCTCAACCCCAGTATGATTGACAAGGAAGACACAGTTAAACTGAAGGTAGAAAAAAACAAGCTGAAAGTAATAATATTCTAACATTTTTATAATGTTTATGTATTATGTTATGTTTTATTATTGTTTAAATTTTCTTGTTTTATCTTCATCTAATCTGTGAAGTAATTCAGGAGAATAACACCGAATTATGTATGTAATAGGAAAACTGAGCAGAGACATAATAATTTATTAGCTTTGTCATCCAGGATTCTCCTGATAAAGTAGGTACTACAATCTGTTAGTTCTGTTGAGTTATGATCCTGTTCTCGTTCCTCAGGCCATATGAAGAAATCTTTTAGTGAAAATGAATCACCTGGGATAGTATAATTTTCCAGTACTTGAACACCCACAGAGGTCTCACCAAAAGCCTTTTTCTCCTGCATAAACAAAACTGATTCTCAGAAACAACAAGTTACATCAAGCAGTGAATGAGAAGCCCTTCAAAACCACAAAAAGCAATAGAATGGAAAAATCAGCATATCTTGCCTGAGAGTTTTATGCAAAAAAAGATAAACTATGGAGTGTTAATTGTGGAGTCCTTTTCAATTGCACAAATATTACAGACCTCCTCCTCTAATCAATTAAGCAATCAATCAGTGTTTCTTAAAACAACAACTAATGAATACTTAGAAGACTGCCAAATGCCATAGGATATACAAAACAAGCATAAGCATTATCTCTCTTATAAAGGGATAGTCAGCTACTTGGAGATGGAACATGAATATCATGCAATATTGTTGTTGAACATACAAAACCAACATAGTATAAACATGGCCATTACTTCATCCACAGAAAATGACATAAGAGATCAGAGGAAAGAAAAATCATTGAGAACATGGGCAATTAGGAAAAGGTTTTTGTTGGAAATTTGAAGTAATTTGCATCTTACAAAGCTGTCAAGATTTGAAAAGGCAAGGAGAGAAAAGAGGGTATTCAAAGCTAAAGAAAGAACATGAAGTATAATAATATGAATGAAAGTTGGGGAATATCAACATTTGGAGATAAGTTAAGGGATCTTAGAATTTTAGAGCTTAAAGTGACTTCAAACACCTTATAACTTCATCTCCTGTTTCTTCAGTCTGGTACTCAAAGAATAAGAAAACAGAGGTGACTTGCCAAAGACACACAGCTTGTTAATGATTCAATTTGTATATGAATCTGGGTCTCTTGATTTTCACAGTCCAGTGCTCTTTTAAATAAATAGCAAGTTCAATTTTACTAGTTCGCATTTAACTCAATGTGAATGGAGCAATTAAAATTAGAGACTGGAAACAGGAGATCACCGAAGAGAGGGCTTGAAAAATATGTTGTTGTAATTATTGTCAACCTGCGAGAGCTTCATCACGTTCACTTATCTTCCTGTTTCTGGCACGAGGTAGTACCTCTGAAATCTAACGTGGCCTCTTGCAGTTATTTGGCATGAAATGACCTAAATAGTGCCAGAAATATCATGAGTGAGACTGCACAGCAAAGTTTCCACACCGTTTTCAGTGTTAAGATTCAAACACAGTTTGGATGAGAGTTTCAGACTCGGGAGACATAACACACGTGTGTTAGATGGGGATTGTGTTGGAAGGGAAGGTACAGCTTACAATTTGATGTTGCAGATCTTTTTATTTTGATGACTGAAATGTGTATTGAGGTGTAAACTCAAAGTCAGAAAGTATTTTATACACTAATACAATTCATAGTAACTATTAAGAAGGCAAAGAATAATTTTTGTGCTTACACACTTCAGAGTCCAATTCAAATCAAGTAAACAACTCCAATAAACTAATTAAATACACCAGTACAAATCCAATAGAACTTTATTAGTTCAGTGAATATTTCTTAATCAAGTATTTTGTCTGTGGCAGGTCTTCTGGGTGATCATATCAATGAAAACAATAAAAAGCAACATAAGTACTGTTCTCATGAAATTTATTGATTAGTGGAAATTTATATTGTAGTACATTTTCTGTGTGCTAGCAAAGTGTCAAGCAGAGGGTGTGAAGAAAGATGAAATGAAATTGATCCTCCATTTATGAGTCCATTATTTTAAAAAAGAAGGCAGACATAAATAGTAATTACAAAACAATAGGGTATGATCTCTAATTGAAAATTGTATTCTTAGTTACAGCACTGAGGATCAAGTAAATAACTCCATAGGCAGCAGACAAATATGGTTTTGCTAAGAAATGGGGGGCGCCTGGGTGGCTCAGTGGGTTGCGGCCGACTTCAGCTCCGGTCATGATCTCACAGTCTGTGAGTTCAAGCGCCGCATCAGGCTCTGTGCTGACAGCTCATCAGAGCCTGAAGCCTGCTTCAGATTCTGTGTCTCCCTCTCTCTTTGCCCTTCTCCTGCTCACTTCTGTCTCTATGTCTCAAAAATAAATAAACGTTTAAACAAAAAAAAAAAAAAAAAGAAAGAAATGGGCTTGCATTTAGAAGGCAGAGGTGAAGCTTGCTAAAATAAAATCAAATACTTTAGCTTTGTATAAAATCTGACAATTTTGAAGTTGGGATGAAGGGTCTTTTAAATAACAAGCAAAATGTTTTATAAAATTATTCATACTTCTTGCTTCCTATAAAACAAAATATGAATATTTCTTTCCCCTCCTATGTAATCCTAATAGTCACTATAATAGAATATTTTATAAGAAGTATTGAATAATCATATGTAATAAATGTAGATGAAGAACGTTTTTGCATTTGCATAGTAAAATATACTTCTTTAAATACTATGTTCAGAGAGATACAACTATTATATATTAAAATTTGGAGTCTTTGTTATTGGTTACTGCTCATATGTTCCACCTTAAATTTAAGTCATGGAGCACCCGGGTGGCTCTGTCAGTTAAGCGTCCGACTTCAGCCCAGGTCGTCATTTCACGGGTAGTGAATTCGAGCCCTGTCTTGGGCTCTGTGCTGACAGCTCAGAACCTCGAGTCTGCTTCAGATTCTGTGTCTCCCTCTCTTGCTGCTCTCCTCCATCCTGCTCACACTGTCTCTCTCACTCTCTCAAAAATAAATATTAAAAAAATTTTAATATAAGGTATTGCATGAAGGCATTCAAATACGGCATCCCATAGTGTAGTGGCACAAAGTTCAGATGAAATCAGTTCTAGCATTAGTTTATTAATCTTTCTCCAATCACATAATTTGCTAATTGTACTTTTTACCTAGCCAGATAAAAAGTAGCCAAAGAAACACAATATTAAAAATTTGCTAAATGTAGACAGGAATCATATCCTTGTTTACTATAAAATGTTGACTCAAATAACTGGAAGTTTCCTCCCACTAAAAATGCAAGCTGATAAGTTATAACAATTTTGGCAGCTACATAGGACTTAAAAGTCATTTTGGAACTTCATAAGCCCACCCAGTGTTTTGATTTATTTTCAGTGGAAAGCTTTCTTTTTTCCTACTAAAAAATCCAAGATACCTAAATAAAAATAAAGGTATCAGTGACTTTAGGAACCTCCTGCACGGGGAGGAACGTGTCCAATGAAAGAGAAAAAAAGAGAATGACTTCTAATATTAACTATTTGTGAAGTCCGTTTACAATTGTGCCAATCTATGAGATCAAAGTTATTTCTGCGGTTCTAGAAGAAAGTGGGGTTCAAAGAGTAAGTGCAACTGTATAATAGAATGCTTGAAAGGCAAAAGCTTGTCATGTTCAGAACAGAAATTTTAAAGTGAATTTGAGATAATTTATCAGACCTGTGCATGCTTGAAAGTTACAGTTGCAGAAAATGTACAAACCTGTAGGACCGTTGTGCACGCATGGACACAGACATGTGCATAGACTATTATGTAAGCAAGTTGTCTCCATGCATTGTCGTTGCCACCATATTTACTCGGAGTGATGAACTTGACTGAGGGGAATAGACTGAAGAAGAACTGAGACCATCGTATTTGGGAGCATGCTTTTCAGGTATTGTTTTTCTTCCAAAGAACTGTGGATTTGGTTTTAACATGAAGAAACTGGGTAAGAGTGAAAGGGAGATTTCTGAGGAGAATAATTTTGTCTTGTTTTTCTCTTTAATTAAATTACACAGTATATCTTAGCTTAACAATTTCCTTTCATACTATAATTAGAACAGTTACATGTATTTATTTTTAGAAAAAATGTTTTGATGTTTATTTATTTTGAGAGAGACTGTGTGCACTAGTGGGGCGGGGGCAGAGAGAGAAGGGGTCAGAGAGAAAATTCCAAGCAGGCTCCACGCTGTTACCGCAGAGCCCAATGCGGGGCTTGATCTCATGAATGGTGAGATCATGACCTGAGCCGAAATCAACAGCCTGATGCCTAACTGACTGAGCCACCCAGACGCCCCAGAATCATTACATGTATTTTTACTTGAAACAATTTTTTCCAAGAATTACTAGCTTCCCTTTAAAAATAGACAAATTATTGTGCAATTTCTTTTGGCATTCTGCCATTCCTCATAGAGGACTTTAACAGACATATTTGAGTTTGAAGCTCAGTGCTGCGCCTTAATGGTTGTATAACTCAGGGCAGATTAGCATCCTTCTCCATCAGCCTCCTTCTTTGAAAACTAGATTTTTGTGAGGCTAAATGAGATAATATTTATGCACTAAATTTTACTAAAATAAATGGCATACTTTAGATGCCCATTTGATACCCTGGTTTGTTGTGTTCCGTTTTGCTTTTCAAGACAGATGTCACCAAAAGTATTAAAAACAACATAAAAATCAATAAAGTTTGAGTCCCTGCTGTATGCAGTGCTAGGTTCTATAAGTATTTCAGCAATGAAGCATATAAACTCTGCCCTAAAATTATTATAATATATTAAGATACAATATAACTTTACAGATGAAAAGCAGCTCTACAGTTTCTACTATGTGATGGGGATTTTTAGTTAGTGGTATATATTCTTATTCACTGGAAACTGATCCTGGTGATGTTATACGAATTTCTGTATGGGGTATGGTTAGATAAATATGTACGCCCACGAATCTCTTTATCAATAAATAAAACTTCTTGGATGGAATCCTACAGAAGCCAAACTTATACTTGATATACCAGACCACAACGTAGCTGCAATGGTGCCCTATACCCGGCACCTCGGCACATATAGGAAACGGTCTTTGGGGAGAGGGTTTCTTAGGAAGTTATACTAGCTCTTTTGGGAATTATTTTGAACATTCAAGGGAGAGTTTGCTCAACAGAACCCTAGTAATTGCTAAAATTCCTTTCAGTTCTAAAAATTCCATGATTCTATGATTCTGTAATTTAGCCTATAAAAATACTCTCCAAAAAAAAAAATCACATGAGCCATTCAGGAAATAATACCACAAGAACTGTCCTGTTTGTGCTTCTGCCTTTTGGATGGACCGCTATTTGTTTTTATACTTTTCCTCTTTATGGAACAAAATAGGAGGGGTCGATATCAAAATATTGTCCTTATTATTATCAGTTCTTATTTTTTTGCAAGCCTGGAATTCATTTGGTGGAAAATCATTAGATTTATCCTGACTCTAGTTAGTTTGTGTTGGACCGAGGTTGAAAAGTAAAACAAAATACTGGAAACAAAGCTTCTAAAAGTTTTTCAAACATTATAAACCTTTATTTCCTCTTTTCTTTTTTGAAGCAGTCTTACAAACTCTGACTTGACTTAGAGTATTTTTTTTTTCTGTAGCTTTGAAAATGCAGTAAAGAGAAATTCATTTAAGTGTGTCTAATATTTAGTTATTTAGTTAGTTTCAAGTTTTTTATTTAAATTCCAGTGAGTTAACATACAGTGTAATATTAGTTCCAGGAGTAGAATTTAGTGATTCATCGCTTACGTATAATACCCAGTGCTCACCACAAGTGCCCTCCTTAATATGATTCCATGTTTTTAAAGTGAGGGTTAACAAGCAATGAAACTATGGAAAGTTAAAAATATTGAAGGATGTGACATCGGTTCCGACCCATAATTTAGTGCACCTCCAAGACCTAAAAGTATAGTCAATTATCAAAGATCATTGACTTTTTGGATCAGTGGTAAAAATTGTTAAAAAATTATACTTTAACTGAGATTTTGAAGTAGTCCTGATAATTCATAATTATTCATGGGAAAAAAAAGAAGTCATTCAAATGAATGAAAATATTGTATACATATGTATACATATATACCATATCTGAATAGTATTTGTATATAGAGAGATACAGATAACGTATCTGCAATAAACTGTATAAAATATGTATATATTGGGGCGTCTGGGTGGCTCAGTCGGTTAAGCGACCGACTTCAGCTCAGGTCATGATATCCCGGTCTGTGAGTTCAAGCCCCGCGTCGGGCTCTGTGCTGACAGCTCAGAGCCTGGAACCTGCTTCGGATTCTGTGTCTCCCTCTCTCTCTGCCCTTCTCCTGCTCACACTCTGTCTCTATGTCTCAAAAATAAATAAATGTTAAAAAAAATAAAATATGTATACATCATATAATATGATATAACACACATGCACATATATGTTCTTAATATATTTCTATACAAATGCTAAATAAAGCTACAGGGATTCTTTAGCAAATGCTAATTGGTTAATTATTATTTATTAATTAAATGTTAATTCCTTAACATGTTTTGATGATAATTTTGTTCATATAGATATTTTGCTTTAAAAAATACAAAGAAAAGGAATAGATGTCATAAGTCATGAGCCTTCTTAACCCTGACACAGATTCATTATTTAATTTTTTAAATACTTTTTTTATCTTTAAGTTTATTTATTTATTTTGAGAGAGGAGGGGGAGAGGCAGAAAGAGAGAGAGAGAGAGAGAGAGAATCCCAAGGAGGCTCTGTGCAATCAGAGCTGAGCCCGACCTGGGGTTCAGTCCCACAACCTGTGAGATCATGAACCGAGCCTAAATCAGCCTTAACTGACTGAGCCACCTAGGCACACCGATTCATTATTTTAGAATTGGTAAGTTTCTCCAGCAAATTTGAAGTGCGATCAACATGAATCACGCTTAGATTTCATCTTTCTTTAGATACAAATTATGAAAATATTATCAATAATCCAGAGATACCACAAAGATGTTCAGATATTTCTGAGTAATCAAGATTTGAATTCATTATTGATACATATATAAATTAGAGAGCACATTACTATAAAATTATAAAAGACAGAATACCTGGGAGGCTCATATGGTTAAGGTCTGACTCTTGGCTCAGGCTCACATCATCTCACAGTTTTGTGAGTTTGAGCCCCACGTGGGGCGCTACCCTGAAAGTGTAGAGCCTGCTGGATATTTTCTGTCTCTCCCTCACTCTCTGCCCTTCCCCCACTTGTTGTCTCTCCCACTCTCTCTCTGTCTTTCTCTCTCTCAAAATAAATAAATAAACTTAAAAAGTGATAAAGGACAATATTACATACTGCTCTGGTAGGACATTTTGAGATTTTATGAATTCAGCTCTGACATTTCAACAAGTGTTGCCATAATGACACAAATCATCATGTACATTTTACTAAACATATAGGGTGTTTATATGAATTCTTTTGTGAAGGAAAGGTGCAATAATTAAGAGAAATTCTTAATTATATGTCAGGAAAAGTACTAGAAAAGCATTAATATTGATCAGGCTTTTAGTATTATTTATTTATTTATTTATTTATTTATTTATTTATTATTTATTTATTTATTATTTATTTCTCTGTCTTATGTCCAGTTAAACATCAGGTTAAACCACATTAGTTTAGGACTCCAAAACTGTTTTCAGGAACATTATTTTATTCCCTTTCACGGCACTGAAGGGCCTAATCTGAGTGTCTGGAAGAAATATTTTTTTCCTTTGGAGGAGGTAGGAATGCAAAGAGAAGTCCATAGCGATTACACCCATCCATCCTTTATTATGCACAAACTTGGATCATTTTTAGCATGTTTCTCCCCGGTGATGCGGCTACCCGTGCGGACTATGCCCTTTGGACAGAAAAGTTTTATGCACTGTGCTTGGCATGCCAGGAAGAAAGATAGGGTGTCATTCTTGATGTTCTCAGTTGTCAGTAGTAAATTGGAAAAGTTATACCGGGCCTTCTATTGAATTATGTATCAAAGTGGTTTTCCTCTCCAGTCCAGCAGGAATCTGCTGAGGAGAGGCCACGGCAGAATCCTGGAAACCAATACAGAGCCTTTTGTGTCAGACTTAGTTTCTGTCATCTGAAGATACACTTTGGACCAGACTGGTCAAGGCACAGCGTAGATAAGGACAGAGCAGAGACATCCTCAGAAGCCAGTTTGCATACACGTCTTGCCTTTAGCCTTGATGTTAATTGTCCACACCTATCCTTATTAACGTTCCCTTTGTGCATCGCTTGTTAAATTGAAAATATCTGGAGTTTAATGAGTAACTCTCCCCGCCCCATTAGGGATGACCAGGGTCATTGTTAGAATTTTAACACATATGTTTCTAATTTATTTACAGTTAATTCAGGAAAAAATGTTGCTGTCTCCAAGCAGTTTGGTTTCCAAGAATGCTATTAAAAAAAAAAAAAAATCAAAGGTCATCGATATCCTCGTTGTTTAGAATTCCTTTATTGTCTCCACCCTCTTTCATTTCCCCCGATGTAGTTTTAGTAGTGGCAAGATTTCTTTACTTCCCCAGGGAGAGAATTCCTTAATCGAATCGTTTTTGTGGTTTCTCTGAAATTTAACTTCAGCTTCTCTGTGGTTTCTTCTATATTCAATCAAATATACACATTTTTATTATTATTTTCTTTATACCACTGTAAGTCCCTCTTCCTCTGCCCCAGGATATCTAATATTATACTGTTAGGATAAAAATCAGTAGCAGTTTTTGACATTTTTTCTGTAACGTTTCAAACAATCATTTTAGTCATTCATGGGTGCCGTTAGGCTAACGTGGATGGGACGTTTTCAAGAATCTGGAATGGTTTGAGACTGAAGCCATGTGAAGGGCGAGGTGACTAGGCGCAGGGGCTGTGGGTGTGATCCCCCTAACATGGACATTTCCACACACTTTTGCCCTTCCTTTAGCAAACATTTCCTTGTATCTCCTCCGATCCACTCCATCAAGTCTCCTGAGTCGGTAGACATGAATGTTATACTATACTTCTTCATTGATGTGTTAATGACAACAAAGCTGCTCTATACTTTTCTAACATTTGCTGTATTCTAATATCAGCAGCATTTCACGTGCATTCTATGGCCCTTGTGTCTGTGAGATCTCCGTTTTCCCCATAAGACCTCTGTGACATCAAGCTTTGTCCAGCCTTATGGATTTTTATTATTATTTTAGAGTTTATACAAAGCATCCTTTTCAGTAAGGATGTACTAGATACTTGTCTTTACCACTTAATAAATGTGGGAACTGACATGAGACATTTCAGACTTTCAGAAGGAAGTATAGTAAGTAGCAGGACTAAAACGAACATCTAAGCCTCCAGATTTCTTTTCCACCAATCATCGTCACCATCACCATTTATTAAAGTCCCTTATATGGCAGATACTAGGCTATGTGAAACTATGAATTAACAAAATATTCTTACTACTCTCCTTGCTCTGGTATCGGTAAACTGTCATTGACAAGACAGAACTCAAGTCATATTTTTAAGTTTGAATTTCTCCTTATTAGATTTCCACCATTCTTAGGTACCTCTGTAGGTTTCCTAAGAAGAAAGGAACTCAATTAAAAGGTTCTTGGACAGAGTGAATGCACAGTCTTTGGAATTACAGTCATCTAGCTGTATAAATGGTACATAGATGTGTAATATACAGGTGAGTTAACATATCAAGTATCCGGTATGTATTACTTCTCATGCTAGGTTCTAGCCACCAAGGACACTTTGGCTATCCCCCAATTTTCTTTTCAGGCTTTTTCAACTTCAGTTTCAACTTTGTTGAATTGTCATTTTTCATTGTGGGTTGGGGGAGAAACAGTCTTTTCATACATCCCCATGTGATTCCGGGCCTAAACCACAGTCTAATTATCTACTTGCATTTTTTGCAAATTCATCTTGGCTCAAGATCCCAAACACAATATCTTTTCAAGTGTGACTGCCCCCACCTCCTTTCCCTGTAGCTTCCCAGTCCATCGTCAGCCGAGCTGCTTTCTGTGAGGGTCCGATTCCTTTAGCCTTTGTCTAGAATGCTCTTGCTCCATTGAGTGCTGAGCAGTTTTCATTTTCTACTTGTTCATTGAATCTCCTGCACCCCATGAGTTCATTTTATAAAGAATCATAGATATGATAGATAGGAAAAACATTAGATATGTTAGAAATAAGGAAAATAAGGGACCAAAATGATTACAGAAGCGTCCAGGTTTCTATATCTTGGAATGTCTTTTCCTTACTGGTTTTATATTTCTGCTTTATTCCCATCTGGTTTTCCTTGAATTTGACCTTTTTTTTTCTAGCCACAGATATCTTTAGCATTTCAACAGCTTCAGGACTACTATAAAATCAATATCCACAACTTATGTTCGAATCACATGTATATGATTATATATAACATGAAGAGAAAGGGGTGCATATATCTAGAGAATAATTTCAACCAATAGTTTTTTAAAAGATTGGCAGGGTTTGATATCAGAAAGTGCTTTTCTGCTTTATTTAATTACTTATTTATACTTTCAAAAAATTGGGATTAATTTTTTATTTTGGTTTTAAAATATGAGATCTAATATAAGATCATAGTTCCTAGCTTAATATGATTTAAAATGTTGCAAATATTTCATTCTTATACTTTCCCACGTCATTTTTACATTTTTGCATTAAGACCCCTGCTTTCACCAGCCCATTAATCATATTTTAATGCTGTTGTTTTTAATTTTTTAAAAAAGAGCTTTTTGTGTTTCTGCTGATATTGCAATTAATTTTAATTTTTATGACAATGGATACAATATAAAATAAGATTAAATAAAAATTATTTTTATATAATGACTCTCATAGGGCTTTTATGTTACTTTGACCAAAATGCTTCTAAGACTTCATCCTTCATCATCTATAAATTAAAGAAACAGTAAAACTCCCTACTCATAATTGCACTGTTGTTATCCGTGTCAGATCTGCACATTTTTATTTTATTTTTTTTTAATGTTTATTCATTTTTGAGAGACAGAGAGACACAGCATGAGCAGGGGAGGGGCAGAGAGAGAGGGAGACACAGAGTCCGAAGCAGGTTCCAGGCTCTGAGCCATTCAGCACAGAGCGCAATATGAGCCTAGAACCCACAACCGCAAAATCTTGTCCTGAACCGAACTCAGAGGCTTAACCGATTGAGCAACCCAGGTGCCCGAGGTCTGAATATTTTTTAAGGTAATGAAATGTTACTTGCCTTGGTTTTGGTTTTGTTTTTGTGGTCTTTTTGTTTGTTTGTTTATTTGTTTTTGGTGAGGTACTGTGTTATCACAAGCCACTGGTATCCGTGTTTCTCAGAATTTCTTCACTGAAACCCTTCCTTTCAGTAGATCATACATACCTGCTGGATGTGGCATGATGGACTGTGTAGTGAGACTCTATTATTTTGAAGAGGAGGAATCTGAAGTCTGGAAATCCAAGTTCATAGACTTGGTTCAGGTCGTGCAGTTTTCACGCAGCAGAATTGGAGCTATCCTTCCATGCCGCTGCTGAAATTTCAAAACAGTTTTAGAGGGATTTTTGTGTTTGTCCTGTCCTCCTGTTCCTGCAAATCATTCTTTGATTTGCAATGCTTAGAATTTGTAGATAAATAATTTGAGGTTTTGTCCACATTTATCCTTCTGTTCCCGTGACATACTTTATTTTCCACTGTAATTTTTAAAGTGGCGGTGTGGGAGGCAAAATAATGATCCATAAATAGTCTACCTCCTGATTCCTGGGACTTGTGACTATATTGTGTTATATGGCAAAGGGAAATTAAGGTTTCAGGTGGAAGTAACATTGCAAATCATTTGACCTTCAGCTAGTATTCTGGGTTATCCAGGAGAGCTCAATATTCTGGGTTATCCAGATGAGCCCAATGTAATCACAGGAGTACTTAAATGTGGAAGAGGGAAGCAGAGAAGTCAGTGTCAGAGGGATGAAGTGTGAAAGCAGCCTGACCAGTGCTTACTGTGGACAATCGAAGAAGGAAGCCATACCCAAAACATATTGGCAGCCTCCAGAAGGAAACTTAGCTCTGGTACCCCTTTCATTTTAGCCTCCTGAGACCTGTTTTGAACTTCTCACCTCCAAAACGGTAAGATAAAACTTTTGTTGTTTTAAACCGCTTGTTTGGTCGTGGTTTGTTACAGCAACTATAGGAAACTGATACAGGTGGAAATTCTTCTTAGCTGTTAGAATCTGATTGACAGAAAAGGGCCCAAGTCAAGTTTTGCAGGAGGTTTCTTTTCCACTCAGGATTTTAGCAGTTTTATGCAACCTACCCTTTACTTGGTGGATGCAGAGTGTGTAGATTTCAGTTGTATTTGCGTTGTAGAGGCAAGCGGGCTCTGGGACGTGCTCTGGTCATGTCCTGCCCGAGCAGGGTTCATTTCAGACAGCTGCGATCGTCGTTTCCTTAGTGCTCAGATAATGGGAGTATGAAGACTACAGCTTTCTGGAGTTAGCAAGTAACAGCCAGCTAGACTTCGATAAGTTCTCCATGATGTGCCATCGCATGATCCCTATAACTTCCATTCCTTTGTTTATGAATTGAATATAATCATGTCGCCCGTTTTGCAATTAAACTGCATAGTCCATGTGCAATGCCTTGTGCCAAAGCTGATAGGTAGTAAACATTGTCAAACCACAAATTTTGTTATACAAATTGTCCTCAAACAGAATCCAGTGTATTCCAAATGCATATGCTTTCTAAAAAGGAAAACAAAAAGTCCTTTGTATTACAAAGTCAATTTTTCTGTCTTGAGTAACTGATGATGGGGGGGACAGCCATACTTTAATCTTTTTTTTTTTTACCATCCTAAAGATGATCCTTTTTCTCCCTTCATGTCTTAGCAAAAGCAATATAGAGAATGTAGCACTCTATTCATTCGTACTCTGTAAAATACTCTCTCGAGGGTTGCTTGGGTGGATCTGCTGGTTATGCATCTGACTTCAGTTCAGGTCATGATCTCATGGTTCCTGAGTTAGAGCCTCATGCCAGGCTCTGTGCTGACAACTCAGAGCCTGGATCCTGCTTCAGATTCTGTGTCTCATTCTCTCTCTCTCTCTCTACCCCACTTGCACTCTCTCTCTCTCTCTCAGCCTCTCTCTCTCTCTCTCTCTCTCTCTCTCAAAAATAAAGATCAAAAAATTTAAAAAAATAGATTCTCTATATATATTTAACTTCTTTTACTCATCGTAAAGACAAAACAAATCAACCCTGATTGAAAGGGATACAATTAAATACTTCAATATGGCATTGCTTTAAGTTCTTGGTTTTGGAAGCCAGTCTTTAGATGTCAATAATGACGATGATCTAACCAGTTTTCTTATTGCTGTTTACTTGAGTAAAGTTCTTGCTGGAGTGATGCCCAGCCAGTGTCAATACATTCTCCAACCTTCACAATAAGCAGTGTGTAATAAATAAATTTGGCCCATCAGAGCACACATATGTCCTAACATCGTTTCCACTAAGGAAAAAAAAAAGAGTTGGTTTTGGCAGATTTCTGACGATTCCGTAGTTTTTTTGTTTTTTTTTTTTCTCCTCTATTACCATTTTCCAATGGGATATCAGCATGCCGGATCCTCAAACAACTCCTGCATTAAAGACCCTGTATAACACAAGCAATACTCTGTTCATCTTAAGATAATGGCTTGGCTTCTTCTGCAGAAAAAGGGTTCACTCACTCTTCTGCTCAACCAAAATCTTTATTAGCCAATGACTTTCATCCAAATCATTTGGCACTCTGGGGAACTGGAGCCTAGCTTACTCACTCCTATGATTATTTAACAGCCTTTAGTTGACTTTACACCTTGGTTAAACTCCAATTAGAATTCTTATTATAATTACATAAAATGATGCCCCTGGTTTTTGCACTTTGGAGATAGATGTTTTTTCTTTTGGGGTATCCAGGAGATTGAATGAAACACTATATGTGAAAAAAAGAAGGTGTACACTGTAAAACCATAATGAGCATTGTTGTATCTTTGACATGTTTGAATAAATAGAGAGATTATATAAATGAAGTGAGCCTCACGAAAGGATGGAAAGTAAAAGCTATGGTCATGGGCAAGAAATCCTACTATTTTTAGTCACAGTGATTGCATTATCAGGTTTACATATTATGTTATTTTCTTGATATTTGTTGTAATTTTTACTAGGATTCTGATAAAACCACAAACATTTGTTAAGCATCTGTTTTTTTTTTTCCTTTTTTTTTAAACTAGTCATAATAAATGCCTGGGTATATGAAAGAATCTGGGTGTAGAATAAGAACCTGAAAGGGAGACTTAATGTGTAAGGAGATGAGCCAGCTCCTGACCCTTGATGCTTGCTGTTGCCTTCCCATTTGCCAAGTGATTGGGAAGAGGGGTGGTGTTTTTAAGTGTTGGAAATAAGTGTTCTAAGGTACTTTGGTAGATCCTAATCTCTGTTAAGCCTAGTCATGCTTTCTAAATTCTAAATTCTAAAGTTTCTGAACTTTTATTCAGTTCGATAAACATCTGTTAACTTGGCAGAGGACAGATGGATAGGGGAAGATTAACTGCTGATTATTTAGGACCTTTCCCTCCAGAGAAGGGAAATTGGGTTTTTGCACAATTGGGTTATTACAACTCAGACTTCATGTCCAATTCCAGGCAGGAGTAAGGTTAGTTGAAACTGAATCTTCCTTGATCAGAAAATTAAAGGCTTTTTTGGAAACACTGGATAGATTTCTAGTTAGGTCTCTGTGATGAGATACTTATTGTATGCTGACCTTGAAGAGCAAAGACAATGATAATATTTAGTTGAGCTCACTAATCTCCAGCACAGAAATCTATAGAGGGTTAATAAGGAGGAATGAGGGAATGAATATTATTAGGACAGATAGTTTGTGCCATCTGTCCCAAGTAATGACTTGGTTACTGCTGATGCACCATAATAAATTGAAATGAATTTTTTTAAAGACTTGGGAAAATAGGTAAAATAATATATGTATCCAGGTTTTTTTCTAATATTGAGCATCTTCCTATGTCAAGCCAACGATACTAGCCCATCTTACAGCTTAGAAAATGCAGTTATTAACAGTTTATCCAAAGTCAATATAACTGGTTCAGCTGAGACGTAAGTCCAAGAAACCTTGTTGTCAATCTTCCTTCCCACTTGTTCTTGATCTCTGAGGTGGAAATAGACCACGTTTGTCTCAGACATACCGTAAGGTCTACATGACCTACACTGTAACCCAGGCTTGGGTGTGTTATTTTCCATCAAGTTATTTATGGATAAATTGGCAGAAAAATGGCACTGAAATCTTTGGATTTTTCTGGGTCAGGAAATACTCCTCAAAAGCCCAGAAGAGATGGGGCACCAGGTGGGCCAGTCTGTTAAGTGTTGGACTCTTCATTTTTGGGTCAGGTCATGATCCCAGACTCGTGGGATTGAGCCCCAGATGGGGTTTTGCACTGACAATGCGGTGCCTGTTTGGAATTCTTTATTCCTTTCTCTGCCCTCCCCCCCCCTCAAAAATAAATAAAATATATTTTGTTAAGAAACTCAAGAGTTGAGAGACAGTCAACTATTGGAAAATAAACTAATATTTATGGGAAGCATGATTTAGAGCCAATACAACAAATGTCTCTGGTACTGGATTTCTTCCATTAAATTAAAATCACTCCATCACTGGTTTCTTCTGCTGAGGATAAAATAATGCTGTTATTTCATGAGCGAGACAAAACTCAAATGATGTAAGTGGAGTTTGATTAAAAAACAATAAAAGATATCTTGTGAGGGAGACAAATCAGTCTAGTGCTTTTTTTCTCTCCTAAATGACTAAGAAAAGTAATATACAAAAATCTGGGGCAATACAGAGTTAATGAATTGGTAGAGCAACTACCTCTCATCCCACCAATGCAGAAGAGTAGAGATAAAGGGAGCGTATTAATGTCTACACTTTGGGAATCTGGAAGCTCCAGTCAAGAACCCCTACTCTCTCTTCTATTATTACTGATGTAACTGCCTTTTGTTACTCAAAATGTAGCAATCTAAATACTGAAACGATGCAAAGCCCAATTCCATGTCACACTTCCATGATCTTTCTTACCAGGGCAGGAAGATAAGTCTGGTTCTCATTTTTATTTAAACCACAACAATAATAACAACAACAGGGTCATATAATTGGCAGAAACAAGCCTAGTGGCCCAGAAATCTTGGAGAAAGTGGACATTAATTATAATTCTAACTAAGAGAGTGAAATGAGAAAAACATTCGGGAAATCCACCAGAGGTAACTTTTTAAGATCAAGAGTGTTGTTTCATTATCAGGTTACTTAAATTAATAAGAAGAATGGTGTATATGCCCTCTGTGTTCTTTGCTGCTGTAATTTGTATCCACCAGTATTTGTCAAACTTAGTGAAAAATAAGAAGAATAACTAAAAAGGATTTGGCTTTCCTGGCCAAAAGCTTAAAAAACTTAGCTTTTAACAGTCAGATCCAGTAAAGGTAACATTAACCATGAAAGTATAGAGGAAATTACAGAAAGAGGTGAATATTGCCATTTCAGAAAATGAAATCAATTACATATGGATATATAATTCCATTACTAAACTTTGTACTCAAAGTTTTACTGTGAAACTGAACTAGAGTAGAACACTTTGGAAGACTTAAAACTTTTATGAAGTCCAATAGTTGGGATATTTTTAAAAGTTAAAAAAATAAAATTACAGAGTAAAGAAGAGAAGAATAAAATATTCAAAACCATGGTTTAAAGATGTTGACCATGTCCTTTCAAGGACTGATCTTCTAAACATTTATTCCATGAGGCCAGTTCCCACAAACCAATATGACGCAAGTCAAACTCCAGGTTTTCCTAATAACAGTGAGGCAGGGAAGAGGTAACAATTTACGCAAATTTCATGTCCAACCAAGGGCTCTAGGGTGATGAAAAAGCTCTGTATGTTAACTACATTATACAGTATAATGATATCATATAGCCTCATTAATCATCTAAGGGAAAACGATATAAAAGTATAAAGTCAAAATCCTATCAATTATATGACACCTATTTTTACATGACTTTCTATGTTTAAGAGAACTGTGCTAAGTTAGAAACTTAATTAGTGGCTTTCTTGTGCATGTAGTGTTTGTCTTAATCTCAGATTTACTGTAGAAATTCTGAGGTTGAATTAGAAAATTTGAATCCTAGTTCTTTAGTTGAAATCTCTTACTGGGTTAATGGTTAAAGTTGGAATAAATCCTTAAGCCATGTGAAAGACACCTAAGCCGCAGGCACAAAATACTGCCAGGAAACTCTAAAAGCAAATGAAGTAGATTACATGGATATAATTAGAATTTCATGAGAGCAACGATTCATTGCTAAGGTCAGTCTGATTAGACTGAATGGTTGTATTTACATTGTGGAATTGCTACTAAAATCAAATTTTCTGTGAATAATACAGTTTATTTGAGGGGTTATAGCCTCAAATCTGGAAAATAATAGAAAATGCCACAGCTAGCCATATAAGAAACTCCTTTGACATTGGGGGGAAAAAGTCAAGATTATTCATTTGGAAATGTTTGCATTTATAGCAACTGTAATATTTGATAATACAATAACTCCATTTCTATTTATTAAAAAAAATTTTAATGTTTATTTACTTTGGACAGAGAGACAGAGTGTGAGCAGGGGAGGAGCAGAGAAAGAAGGAGATACAGAATCTGAAGCAGGCTCCAGGCCGTGAGCTGTCAGCACAGAGCCTGATGGGGGTCTCAACTCACCAACCGTGAGATCATGACCTGAGCTGAAGTCGGTGCACAACCGACTGAGCCACACAAGCACCCCCATTTCTATTTATTTTAAATACTAGTGTGAGTCGGTGTCATTTTATACAGTGGCCTTAGGTGAGAAGAGGCACAGGCTGAGCAGAGTCATCAAGAAGATACTGATGTTGTAAAAGAATTGAAAGCGATTTCCAGAAAATACTTGGTTAGAAGTTCAGGAAAAGGGGTTGAAAATTGGGATGACAGAAAGAATCGAAGTCAGAACTACTACTCTGGGAGGATTTTGAGTGAGAAGGAGGAGACAGAAGCTTAGTTTTTCCATTTATCACTAAACAAATTGACTTCAGCACTGAAGAATAAATTAGTGAAATTAGTCAGTAGATGAAGTGGTAGAGAAGTTATCACCAGTTTATATTTTGAAAATAGTCAAATCAGTGCCTGAACTCTGTGAAATAAGGTATTAATGTTTCCATATTACTTTCATCAAAACTTGAGATTCTAAAGTAGTCATCAAGGAATACAAAAGAATCCTAAAGATTGAAAAAAACCGTTCTAGAAAGGATAGAAAGGAGCATGACAATTTAATAGTCTTGAACATTTTTTCCTCCAATGACCTATCTATATTTCTCACTTGATAGGAACACACCGGCCCCAGGAAGTCACAATATACTAAGTAGTTCTTGGTCTGCACTAATTAGCTCTATGATCTTGAGCCAGCTTTTTTTTTTTTTTTTTTTTTTTTTTTTTTTTGCCTATCTGGATTGTGTGTACCTAACAAAATGGGAAAAGAAAATTCCAGATGTTCCTTGGAGAACTTAGAGTCTTTCCCTTACGTAATGTATAGTGTTAAGATGATGAAAACAGAAGGTGGAGGGAGGGCCACATGTATGGGTACAAGGAAAGTAGAGTTTGAAAGACATGGCACCTGAAACTGGGGATGGGAATCAGAATAAAGGAGGACCCCGAAAACGTGAATTGGCCAAGAGTTTGGGATGATAGTCAACAAAGACCTAGTCCAAAGTGAAAATGACAAGTCAAGAAGAAGAAAGTGGAACAGAAGTCTGAAAGCAAATATGTGAAATGTATACCCCAAGGCAAAGCTATTTTCCCCACGTAGCAGTAACAATGAAAAGGATCTTAAGTTTCCCTTCCCAAAGTGGATTGTGTTCCTGCTTTGATGACAAAATTCCAGTGGGCTTCTACTATTCTACCTGTGATCTCTTAAAATGTATATATCCTTATTTTTTTAATCCATTTAAGTTGTCAAGGGTTTCTGTTCTGACCTAGTCTTGCCTCATTCCTCAGGTGCAAGCTTCTCCCATCCAAGTTCCCTCAGAGAGAAGGCTGAGCTATTTGCTTTCCCCAAGAAAATGCAAATAGATGCACTTCAATAGATTGCTTCAAGACTTACATTACATTTATTTACATATAATAGATATAAATATGCACATGAAAGTAAAAATTTATTAATAAAATTTTAATACAGTTTATTACAACTTGGAGAAAATGATTTTAAGTGAGTGATACTCTTTTTCTTTTGTATTCCAAGCAAAAGAAAAAATTTCCAGTCAAAGTCCATTTCTTCCCACTTTGCAATTTTTACAGTTAACTGAAATGCAAATTGTACATGAGGGAAAACTGATATTCTGGAGAGAATGATAATTTCATGAAATTTCTAAAACTTGGGATCATTCATATATTTCTAAACATGAAAATAGCATTTTGTAGAATTTTATTTCATGAAGAGAAGGGTGAGGATGACCTTGCCACTTTGTTTTGTGGGTTTTTACTATTGCTAATGAGTATGAATGACTTTATTGAAATCTAACATTTATTTGAATTATTCAGTGAAATCTTTGCTTCAGATCCACAATCTTGGTTGAAAAACAAAAGGGATCAGAAGACTGTCTGGTTTCTGTAAAAAGATAATGAAGGAAGAGATTTTCAAATGTCAGAGTGAAGGAAAGAAAATGTTACAAAAACAGTTAAGAGAAATTACAAATGTAATACATTGCTGAGGAAACATTAGGGAAGGAAAATTACCACACTCTCATCTTCCCTACAATCATTGTAATTTCAGAAGAGAAAATACTATTGTCTTTCTTCCTATAATTCTATAATCCTGAAATTCCTATTGTTGTTTGACAGTGAATCATCAAGAGACATAAAGAGGACCTACCATTTTACCATTTTTACTTCCTTTTCAATATCCTATCTTCACTCAGAACATGGATTGTATTTTTTATTTCAATTTGAAGAGGAAATTTGAAGGCTGACCACATTAGCATTTTACTAATAACAATGAATATCAATACAAATACAATGTCCTTATGTTACCCCTTCCTATTAGATTCTCCTAACCTTTCTCACCAAGGGTAATGTACATTGAAATTTTGTTTTTATCATTGGCTATTTTCTTAAAAACAATTTTACCAGGACTACTAGGTGGCTCAATTAAGCATCCAACTCTTGATTTTGGTTCAGGTCATGATATCATGGTTCATGAGTTCAAGCCTGCACCTGGCTCCATGCTCAGAGTGGGATTCTCTCTCTCTCTTCTCTCTCTTCGCCTCTCCTGCTCATGATCTCTCTCTCTTTATCTGAAAAACTAAACATTTTAAAAATAATATACTTTTACCACACCTAAGTTATGATTTTATTTTTGAACTTACATGCTTTCAGCTCTGTATTTCTGTATACCTTGCTTTTTCATCCAACATTCTATTTTTGAGAATCTTTGATGATATTGAAGCTGTTGTGTGTCCCTAGGCAGAACCTTTGTGCCACTGCTACTAAGCAACCACCTTCCTTGAAGTGACACTCTTGCTCTACAAATGGGGTGCTTGGTAATGAAGGGAGCCTTTGATTTCTCAGCTTGTCTCCCGTCAATGTGAGCTTGCGCTAGAATGATGGAGTATCTGCCATATCTGGGGTAGGGCTTCCACTGTGAAAGTTAGGGGCAGGGTAAAGGAAGGGGGCTCTAGATATCCATCTGTACTTGCCAGGAGGAATGTATCTGCAACTTGGCACGGGTCAAGGTGGGAGGGCAATGAAAATTACTGGTGGCAAGGTAGAAACAGTAGTTGTTACCTGGGAGGTTGGGGGAGAGAGAGTGTTGTCTTCTTGCTTGCATCTGCCCAGAGTAAAACTTCCTTAGCCAGGTTGGGGAAGAAAGCAGGAGGTTTGGACTCAAAGGTCAGAGACTCACTGTTCACACCGAGATTTAACAGATTTTCTTGAATACCTATCTTTGCATTGCTGATATGTTTTTGAACTCCATCTAGAGATTTTGAACGGTTATTTTCACTTCTTATGGTTCTTACACTAAAAAGAGGTACCATGGAGCTTCCCACACTGCCATTTTGGAAACTAGTGTCCATATATTGTTTTTTGCTTGATTTGTGGTAGATGAGAGAGTTGTTACTCTTTTTAAAATTCTGGCCATCACTATAAATTTATCAGAGTGTTGAGACATTTAAATGTGATACAAATATTGGTACCTTTAAATGTAGGTATATCATGCCCTTTTGTACATTGGTTTTCTCTCATTACTCTTACTCTGTTTCTTCTGTCTCCTGAATTTATTGAACATTTATTACTTGATTTAAATCTCCTCCATGTTCTTTGTATAGTGGCCTTTTGCATAGTTCTTAAAGTGATTATCCAAAGGGATTATAATTGTATACTTGACCTTTCACATTCTGCTTAGAAACCATACTTTATTACTTTCAGCGAAAATGGAAAGCTTAGCACAACATATACTCCTTAGATCTCTTCTTATACTGTACTTGTCATATGTTATCCCTATGTAATGTTGACATTTCATCAGATAATGTTAAAGTTTTTCATTCAACAATCAAATATATCTTAAAGAACTCTAATACATAGGAACCATCTATCATATTTACCCAGTTTTTATCATATCTGTTGTTGCTCTTCCTTCATTCCTAATGATCTAAACTTACCTGTCCTTCTGGATGAAAACCTTCTAGTAGTGTTTTTTGTTTTGTTTTGTTTTGGTTTGGTTGTTTTTGTTTCGTTTTTGTTTTGTTTTTAGGGCAGGTCTTCTGGCAACAACTTCCCTTGGTTTGATTTCATCTAAAAGTACTTTATTTAACCTTCTTTCCTGAAGGCTATTTTCACTAGATGTAGAATTCTAGGCTAAAAGTTTTATTCACTCAGCACTTTAAAATTTGTCTTGATTTCCAAAAGTAAAATTTGTCAACCTTCAAATCTGTATTCTCCAGCCATGATGGCAATGTGTTTTCTGACTACCTTGAAAATGTTTTTTTCCTCCTCTAGTTTCTAGCACTGCTATTACACCTGATACACATTTCAAAGTGCTTATTCTGTTTGGGTTGTTAAGTTTCTGGGTTCTGTAAGTTTATGCTCTTTATAAAAATGGGGAAGTATTTAGTCAATCTTGATTAAAATATCTTTTCCTGCACTATACTTTGCCTCCTTTCCTTGTAGTGCCGTTGTTATTGTCTGATACATTCCTTAAGCTTTGTGCGTTTGTTTCTAAAATATTAAAGGTCTGCTGTTTATATTAATTTCTCCTACTCTATCTTCAGTTTTACTTAGGCATTTGTCTGTCCTATCCACTCTATTAAGCACATCCAGTCTGGTTTTATTTGGAAAGTTAGTACTTTTAAGTCCTAAAATGTTCTTCTGACCCCTATCTGTATATTCTATTTTCTCAGCTTTTGCTTTCCATTCATTTCAAGAGGGATTGCCTTGACTCACTGGAATGTTTTTTAACAACTCCTTTAATGTCTTTGTCAAATAATTCCAACATCTGTGTCATGTCATTGGCATACATTGATTATTGTATCACATGCCTGTTGATGCTTGCTTGTGTATGGAAAACTTTTTAAATGTATCTTGAACATCTTCAATGTTGTGTCATAAGACTCTAACAGCTTCTAAAACCTGCAAGTAAAGTTTCTATTTTGTTTAGCAGGCTTGGCTTTAAGTCACAGTTCTACCTAGCCATCTCTGGATTATGTTTTCAATATTTTTGTTTTTATTCTGCTACGCACCAGAATAGTTTAGGAACCGGATAGTTATCTGTCTCTTAGTTCGAGTCACAAGATCATTCGCCTACTTTTTAGGACAGATCGACGCATTCCTGCATACCGCAGATGTATATAGGAGGATGGGTAATCCCAGGAGCTGATAAAAACTTTAAAGATTTAAAGTTCTTACTTTTTATCTGACCTCCATGACATCTGCAAATTCCCTGGATGTCCCTCCCTTTTTTTTTTCTCCAGCTAGAAAGCTGGCACTTAATTTACCTTGTACTGCTGCATAGTCCCTATCACTATGCTGGCATCCAGTGCCAATGATCAGGTGGACAGAAGGAGAAAAGATCAACAGAAATCAGCTACACACACTGAGACTACAGTCAGAGAGGAAGGTTCACTTTGCTCAGAGTTGTAAATGGCCAGGGGCTCCTGTTGCCTTGATGTGGCTGGCAGGAAACCTCTTTTTCTATCTGCAGGCCTGAACTAGAGGGTGATCCTAGAGTACCCTCTGCATGTGCCAGTGCCACCTTCCACTTAGGCCAAGGGATCCCAGAGGGAAAACATAGGGGTGACTTCATCACTGATTCAATGTAACCTCTATTTCTGCTCTTTCCTCCACAACTTCCTGTTACTGTTGACTTTGTGTGGTTCACTTACTGTTTGATACATCCTGTCTAGGATTTATAACTTCTCTGAGCGGACTGACAGAGGGGAGTTTGTTCACTCCATCTTACTCAGAACCAGAATATTACTGATAATGGTTGAGACATATAACAAATCATAATTTTTTATAATTGGCTAACTAAAATGATTTAGACATAGAGGTTTAGGTAATCATACTGGATTTATTAAAATGGAATCTTGAAAATCCTGGTGAATAGATAATTCTCAAGGTCAGAATAGATAATTGAACCCTAGTAACGTACATCCTTATCCTACTGTAAAGGAATAGTGACTTGGCTTTGATGCTTTTATGTCCATCTAAAGGAAAACTATCATACGTTGTACACTTTGACATTGTTGACCTTTTCTGAAAATAACAAGTGTCTTGGTCAGATGTCATTCATACATATGAACAATATCAAGGAGAATAAAGTTGGAGAAATATTCCTTTAGAATGGTCATTTTCCTGAACTTTTATAAAGCTGGCTAGCAAATACCTCTAGATACCTGCCTGGAATATTTAATTGAAAATAGGTCTTTTTGTTTAGATACCAGTTGTCAAGTATGAGTATTATAAATAATAGACTGTAATCTTTGCCCTTCATTTAATAATATTTTTAAAAGCCTGTTATGACCTGTGATTCAGATGAAGTATGGAAGTACTTGGTATCAAGGTCAACCTCTCTTTAAAAACAATGCTGTAAAAATGGTTTTGCACCAAATGCAGACTTAAAAGAAGGGTGTTGTGTTGTAGTGCAGAACATACTAGCATATAACTTTACTCTGAATTATTTATAGAGAAGTGTTATCATTTAAGACATAAATTATGTGTTAAAAATAAGTTCTATAACTATCTAACATAGAGCAGTAGCAGGTAACTTGAGAAACACACTCTTAGATAAGAAAAAATATATACCACAATATTCTGTTACCATATTACCTCATGAAAGGAAACTCAAGATTTCGGTGGATTTAAGTTCAAAGTCCTTATTCTGGCTATATTTTTAAGTTATTTTGTGCTGTGTCAACTATATCCATGACCATAAACTATCCACGAATCCTAAGAGACAAAAGGATCAAGTACACACATTTCACACTACCTACGATGCCAAAATACAATGTAGAATTATTTTCCAAGCTCAAGAAAAGAAAATCCACTTTGATATTTAACGTATAATCTTTTTGATAGACCTTTTAAAAGGAACAGTTTGTACATCAAATAATAAAAGTGGCTTGTTTTAATTAGAGGCATTATTTTAAAGTGCTTTGGCAAACTGCTTGCAGCGTGCGTGTGCATGCACTAAAGAGATCAATAAACGAAAGAAGTCCTTTGATGGTGCAAACCCAATGGTTCTCCCCGTAAGAGCACTTTTGGTGGGATCTCGGCTCCATCCCAAGCCAATGGTCAATTAACTAATATGGAAACGGGCTTCTATCATTAATGCAACTCAGTCCACCGAGTGTACAGTAATAACCTAGAACAGACTTTTGGTGACCAAAGCAAAGTCAAATGCCAAGTCTGAATTATGATAGTTCTGGAAACGAGACATCTCACATTACCACAAACCTTTTATAGATGATTGCTGGAGTGTTTTTAATTATGACTCACATCATTTCATCTTCCTGTGTTATCTTTGCTGAACATCAAGTACATATTCATGGTATGTGTATTTATGATTGTTTTGACCATTTGGTTCTTCATTGGTAGGATAATGTAGGGTTTGGGTTTTACTTAGGGGTTTGTAGCATGCTTTCTGAATTTTAAGCAATTTAAACTGCATTCTGGATCTTGGTTTCTCATTAAAAAGAAGATCTGTTCCTTTGAATATGTTAGATGTGTATGTACTTGACACAAAAAATCTCAGTTGGACTCTAACTAAAAATACATTGAGAGACTAATGTGGTCACATTAAAATTAAATCTGACTCATAAAGGAGAAACTATGGAGAGAATTTGGCCAATGACTTGATATATTGTAAAGTAGGAGTGTGTGTTTGCATTGTGTGTGTGTGAGTATGTATATAATAAAGTATGTACCCAGAGAAGAGTGTGATACTTATGGTTGGTTGAGATGACTCCATTCCCAAGAGTTCTCATCACATTCCCCCATTGAGCTTTGAGGATTTATTAAAGAAAAAAAACCATATGTTTTATTAATGAAATATCTGCTTGCAGGTCCAAATTTATATTGCATATACTATACATATATAATGCTTTCATGTTAAGATAAGCATTAAGTTCTTCTGGCAATCAAGTAAATATGCCTAGTAAATAGCAATGGAATTGTTCATACTTATTTCAAGGCTGAGTCTTGCATCCAGTTTCTAAATAGTATTTTCTTGTTAGCTAACATTTTATATTACAGATCCAATCTGTTTTTTATCCCCACCACAGTCTTCTGTCTTTTGCTCACTTGATCTATTGCTCTTTTTCCTAAAGCTTTACAGTTATTAACCAAATTTACTCCATGATTCCACTGGCTTGTTTTCATATACAGTTGAACTGATGGGACACACAAGCATTTGCAAAGGTGGCTCTTGCTTCTCTGTTTGAAACCTCAGTGGACCAAGCTAAGGACTGATACAGTTTTATTAAAATTACTATCCAAACATCAAAATTATAGGTCATCAGAAATCAGTCGTTCAGGATTCTATCCAGATGGGTCTGTGTCAAAATACTGAGATGAAATGTGGTGATAAAATGACTCCTATGTTCTCAAGATGTGACTTTATTTCAAGATGAGTGATTGGTGAAACAATACATCATATCAGACTTAAATACATACTACACTCGTGTATATCAACACTTAGTACTTTCATATTATGATAGTCTAATCACATAAATAGAAGGCAATGAAATAAAGCTGTGTGGTATATTATATGTTTGCAGATATTATATTTTATGTTTCTCAAAATACCAAAAAAAAACTTTAATATATAAAACAAAGTGAAAATAGAGCAATATGTTCTTAGGCCAACTGCCCATTCTTCTTCACTATTAAGTACGACAAATTTTCCCTCCATGCCAGATGTCCAGGGAATTAAGAGTCCATGTAACTTCTTACGTTTTCCTGATTCTCTCAAGCCCTGATAAAGAAATTGGAAAGAGTATATGTGCATATATACACTTACACAGAAATTGGAAAGGCGTATTAACACAAAGGAAACTCTCTGTTTAAATTTTCTATAGGCTTTGATTTGTTTGGGTAGGACTTCTCCAATCGCGGATGCCAGTTTTACTTGTTAATCAGAGAAATATTCTAATATGCTAATTCAGCACGTCTCTCGTGTGAATGTTTTGCAGTTAATCTTTATTCTTAGACTTACTGGAGCTATGGAGAGCTGGAACTTCTGTTCTCCTTACTACGGATAGCTTCGTATGGATGTAGTCAAACCGAATTTTTAGTTCTATTCGGTAAACACAAACAGGAATCATGATATCATTAAGCCATACAGTTACCATGGTATTTTCTGATGATTAATGAATGAATTACACGTAGAAGAGTTGGAGCTTGTGCTAAAATTTCCACAAAATTTCATTGGTGCCTTTTGGAGGTGTGTTAGTGTTGACTTGAACTATAAAAGCCTGGATGCTCTACCCCAAGATGCCACAACACAAGGGGTGCAAACATGGGGTTACCATCCTATCTATGGCATTGACTATAATCTTGTTTTTTTTCCTGGAGAGGATGTTGAAGGAAATAAAACAGACATAGAGGTAACGAAACAGGCTCCACGTCACTAACATCACGGATGTGGGTGAAGTTTGATGGCTACAAAAACTGTAGACTTGGGAGGATCAGGTATTGCTGATGAAAAGGAATTGCCAAAGGGCTCCTGCTGTTACTTGAGTCTATTATGTGAACTTGGAATCCTATTCTTTGCACCTTGTTATCTTTGCTTGTCAAGGCAGCATAATTGTGTTGGTTAATTTGCAAACACTCAGGCCAATCAACTCAGTAACTTCTTGACTGTGGGCCTAGCATGCAACCTCTCCATGTTGCTTATGATCTTTAAAAATGGGATGAGGGGCGCCTGGGTGGCTCAGTCGGTTAAGCGGCCAACTTCGGCTCAGGTCATGATCTCACAGTCTGTGGGTTCAAGCCCCGCGTCGGGCTCTGTGCTGACAGCTCAGAGCCTGGAGCCTGCTTCAGATTCTGTGTCTCCCTTTCTGTCTGTCCCTCCCCTGCTTGCGCTCTGTTTCTAGAAAATGAATACACGTTAAAAGTTTAAAAAAAAAATGGGATGAAAACAATAGTACCTTACATATTAAATTGTTTTGGAGATTAAATGTTGAGAAAGGGAGCGAACAAGAGAGGGAGGGAGACAGGAGAAGAGATGGAAGGTGGAAGAGAGAGACAGGAGAGGGAGAGAAAGAATGAACACAAAGTCTTGGTGAAAAGTTTTGATGAACTTGTTGGAATCCATATTCTCCTCCTGATAGGGGTCAAGAGATAACATGTTGGCCTTCTTTAAAATACAAAATCAGGGGCACCTGGGTGGCTCAGTCAGTTAAGTATCCAACTTCAGCTCAGGTCATGATCTCACGGTTTGTGGGTTCGAGCCCCGCATTGGACTCCATGCTGACATCTCAGAGCCTGGAGCCTGCCTCAGAGTCTGTGTCTCCCTCTCTCTCTCAGCCCCTCTACCACTCTATTTCTGTCTCTCAAAAATGAATAAACGTTAAAAAAATACAAAATCAAACTTGAAGATGCCTATACTTAACTGATTTTACAAATTTTAGTAGTATGATTAATATGACAAAAGTGTTATAAATCAGCGTGGCTTTTAAAATGAATTTGATGCCAAAATTCACTTTGAAGTTAGTCATGGTTTCTCTATGAAAAAAAACAATGAATATATACCATAAGTCTTAGGGGTGCGTGTGTGTGTATGGGTGCTTGATTGTTTAGAAGTTTTGTGAACTTACTCTGTTACATCTTTGTATCTTAGGCTGAGAACCTCCCAATAGAGATCACCTCATGTGATATTTGATAAAATTGTTTGCTTCATCCTTGTGGAAGCTTAATGACCATTACATCATAAAAATGTCCAAACTATATAAAATATGTTACTTTTAAGGGGCACCTGGGAGGCTCAGTCAGTTAAGCGCCTGACTCTTCATTTCAGTTGAGGTGCTCATCCCAGGGTCAGAGGATCAAGGGCCGCCTCAGGCTCTGTGTCAGCCCAGAGCCTGTTGTTTGGGATTTTCTCTTTGTCTCTCCCTTTCCTCCTCCCCAGGGCCCATGCTCGCATGCACTCTCTCTCTCTTTCTCTCTCTCTCTCTCTCTCTCTCTCTCTCTCACTTGCTTGTTCTCTTTGTCTCTCAAAAATAAACATTTAAAAATAAGATGATAAATTTTAATGTCACTGATGTTGGAGTTGTTCTCTGGGTATAATATTAGCTGTTTAAAGGTTAAACATCTATATCTGAAAAGAAAAAGAAACTACTTAGAGTTGACTTTTCTCTCTAAAGCGAAGTGCAAAAAATAGCCCTCACACATCGATCCATCAGGCAGATGAGCCAGGGCACATGTACCCCTAGATGGAACCACTGATGACATTCCCTGATGTGTTCCTGGCTCCGGCGTGTTTCCGTGGAGACCACCATGTTTCCCCAGCGACTTGGCATATCTGCAGCAGGTTGAAGAATGGACTAGAAAGCTGGGACAAGAAGGTGTTATTATCTTCTGTTTTCATAACGTAGCCAAAAGTTCAAATGGCTTTCACAGTATTGCAGGACTAATTGGATCCACAAGGGGAAAAAAAAAACAAAAACTACTGGAATCTTCTTAGGAAAAATAGGGAGAAAATCAGCAGTAACTGAGTAAATGAAGAATAAATAAACTGCCAAATTTCCTGCTAAAATTGTCAATGCCTGTGTATTCTAATCTCCAGTTACTGCTCCAAAATCACCTTTCTCAAATGAGGGAAAGTCAATGTGGGTCTGTGCCAATAATTGTTTTTCATCCAGTAATGACACGTCCTACCTGAATGGAAACTAATTTAGGGCAGGGACAACAGCACCCATACACAACACTGCACACCAGGCACTGAAGACTTAGCAGAAGTACTGAAGTGCTTGTGTCCCATTTCCAGAGAGCCAGAGGAGTCCTCTCATGAGTGCTGTCTTCATACTGACAGCAGCACACTTGACACATGATTTGTCTGATAGAAGTAGGCTGTATCCTGAGCTAAAATGAGTATAATCCTGAAATTTGATAGCAATTTAAGGCATAATAGCAGAGTGAGGTTTCCATTTAGCTTCTTCCTCAATGGACTTCTATTGGCCAAATAAGTAATATTCAATTTGCCTCTTTCCTCTATGATTTAGTAATCTCATTAGGAGACACGAAAAGAATAATCACTTTGTGAGAAAGTTTAAGAAAATAATTGATCGAATATGTAACAGTGACTGTTATCTGAACTGCCAGTTACATTATTGCTATCCTCATCAATGAAACAAGCGTGTGTAGAATTCAACTTACTTTTTCTTCATTTATCATTGTTTGTCCCATCTGGTATATTGCAACTTGTGACCATGAATTTTAAATGAATCACAGTGGTATCCCTGCTGCAGCATGCTTTCAGTATATAAAGGGGTGACAAACGTAACCGATCTGAGTAATTAGAGAGTAGAGAGAGAATCTCCATCCCCTCTAAGTTCCCAAGAGGCTGAAACTGCTAACAAAGAGAATTACCTTTTTGCCTTATAATATCCTACACTGGCATTCACCTATATAAAAATAAGAGCTTTTCACTGTTCTGACAGAATATCTAATAAGCTGCCATTGACTTTATCTCACGTGTGTGCTGTCTGCCGGTGTTGTACCTAGGATACATTCTTGAAGACTTCTCAGCAGCCCGATTGTGAATTGTACACTGGAACTCACATTGAGACACAGTTTTATACATAAAGGAAACAGATCCTATGCACCACACATAAAAAATCCCTGACTGTGTGTAGGCAGGAAGGAAAGCAAACAAATTCTGTTTTCACTCATTTGCACATTACATTACCATAACTTTTACCCTTTCCACATAATCTGCAGATGGAAAATTAGGCAGCATGCTGCTCTAAATCACTGTTAGTGCTGTGGTGGTGGCAGGAGAAAACAGTTAAGTGATTCATTCTTCTTCCAAGAAAAATCATACTTTTCAAATCCATCTGAATCCCAGCCAAAGGATTACTTCTTATCTGGCTGTAACACAGGCTCTCTCCACCGGTCTTGAATGTAAAAAGAAACCACCTCATTGCACTAAAAAGTACCATGCACTCCAAGGTCAGCTCCATCGCCCGGCTTGGAATACTGCAGTATGCTTGTGTTTGCATAGGGGCTAGAAGAACCACTCACTGGGATGTACTTCAGCTTTGACACTTCCTGCCTTAGCAGTTTCTAAGTAAGTCTGAGAGCTTTAAGGTCTTTATTGGCCCTCCTGGTGGTGCCCATTTTTTTGGATTGGTGAAAAAGACCAGAAGGACACAGGAGAGACTCTTACAGGATGTGACAGAGGCATTCTTAGAATTTATGACAGCTCTCTTTCCCCAGAAGAAGTCCTGCTAGGAGGCTAGTGAGTCATCGGTGTTACAAAGAAGAGTGAGGACAGGAGAAATAGGGCAAGTTCAAATGCCCTGAGCCTACAGTTCACCTTGCTGCCACACAAGTCCACGTGGTAGGACTATTTCAGATGGATCTGGGGTCCTAAAACTCCCAAGTGCAACTTGCCACTAGCCTGCCACCCCCTACAGTGCCATAAGAATCCTGCTGAACTAGTGACAATAGCCAAAGTATGGAAAGAGTCCAAATGTGCATTGACTGATGAGTGAATATACAAAATGTGGTGTGTGTGTGTGTGTGTGTGTGCACTCACACATATTTGAATATTACTCGGCAATCAAAAAAAATGAAATCCTGCCATTTGCAACGACATAGTTGGAACTATAGTGTATGATGCTAAGCAAAATTAGAGAAAGACAAGTAACATATGACTTCACTCATGTGGAATTTAAGATACAAAACAGGTGAACATAGGGGAATGGAAGTAAAAATAAGATAAAAACAGAAAGGGTCGCATAACATGAGAGACTCTTAAATACAGAGAACAAACTGCAGGTTGCTGGCAGGGTGTTAGGATGGGCAAGGACCAAATGGACAAAGGGGATTAAGGAGGACACTTGTTGGGATGAGCGCTGGGTGTTATATGTAAGTGATGAGTCACCAAATTCTATTCCTGAAAACATTATCACACTATATGTAAACTGCCTTGGATTTAAGTTCTAAAAAAATAATAAAAATTTTAAAACAATAATCCTGCTAAAATTCTGTGGGTGTATGTGCACAGACCAGAATTCACTTCTCTCTTTGAATCATCCCCGTCCATTAAATGTATATACTTTCTAGTATTAGGAAGATGAGAACTCTTAGAATTTCAAAAAAAAAAAAAAAAAAAAAAGACTCCTCAGCAGCCCAACTGTGAATTGTACACTGGAACTCACATTGACACACAGTTGATACATCAAGGAAACAGATCCTATGCACCACACATAAAAAACCCCTGACTGTGTGTAGCAGAAAAAGAAAAAACAAAGACCAAGATTATTCATGTTACTAGTTGGTGGATTTAGAACAGGTATAAGAATAGTGCTGATATGCCAGGGTAATAGCTTATGAAGAAATAGCTTAGTTGCCGGGTGCGTTACAAAATAAAATCATGAGCTATGGCACTATTAACTAGATGATTTTTTTTCTAGAAGGACAATTTAGTTGGTCCCACTTATGCTGAAGTTGTAAAGAGGTTGGAAACTTAAGTGCTTTTTTCCCTCTCAGTCTAAAAATGGTTTGGGTCTCACCTTTGACTTGGCAGACAAGATTAACGATGTTGATTTTAATGTGTATGTGTATGTGTTGAGAGAGAGAGAGACTGAGCACAAGCAGGGGAGAGGCAGAGAGAGAGGGAGACAGAGAATCTGGAGCAAGCTCCAGGCTCTGAGCTGTGCAGCATGGAGCCTGATGTGGGGCTCGAACTCATGAACCATGAGATCATGACCTGAGCCGAAATTGGATGCTTAACCGACTGAGCCACCCAAGAACCCTACGATGTTGATTTTAGATACACTTTTTGGGAAACAAAAAGAATCCATGCAGCCAGCATTCAATAGCCAACAGCCACCAATTCTTCCAGAATATGTAAAGCAATGAGAAGATTTTTAAGGTGGAAAGATACTGAAGTTTTAGCAACTCCTATTCAGCATAGATGAGGCAATAGCTTCTTGTTATTAACTATTTTTTGAGGCAAATTGAATTTTACTTTCATGTATTTTCAAGCTTCACTAAAAGATACCATGGGGTTTGGCTAAAGATACATACAGGAGTTGCCAATGAGATATTATTCTTAATGGAGATTCTTAGCCTTGCTTGCTAGTAACTTATCTGTAACATATGCACGCGAATGTACAAGCCAAGCAACAGAATATCACTGACACCCAGAAACACTTTTTGTACCTCCTTCTAACCACTAATACCACCTACTCCCTCACTACTATCTAGATTTGCAGCACTAGAAATTAGTTTCATCTGTTTTGACTTTCATGTAAATGGAATTATTAGTAGTAATTTTTGTATTTGACTCCTGCTGTGCCACATTTTGTGGGTAAGGTTTACCCATGTTGTTGTATTTGACCAGTAGTTTTATTATAGGATACGGTTCCATTTTGTGAATATTCTACTGCTCTTTTATCCAGTTGTACTATTGATAAAAGTTGGGTTATTTTCAGTCAAATTTAGCACAAACAATGCCACTATGGATTTTCCTTTGTACAACTTTGGGTGATGAAATGTATTTCTCTTGAGGCTATCTTAGGAATGGAAATTTAGGTCATGGTGATTATGTGTATTCAACTTTAGTAGATATTACCAAACAGTCTTTCAACATGGAAGTTAAACTTCACCCCTTCCAAGCAGTGTGGTGGAGTTCCAACTTCTCTATGTCCTTGTCTACTTTTGGTATCCTCTTTGCTTTAGACATTCTGAAATGGTGCCATGAAAAGTGCTTCTCTATTTTTTATTACTAATTTTTTAATTTTTATTTTCTGAGAAGGAGATCGGTTTTAGGGTTGGTCTGGACAGATGTTCAGAGTGGGCAGGGCAGGAGTGATGCGGAACAGTCCCTGACGATAAATCACCCTCACCAGGCGGTAGCCCTATTACCAAGGAAACAGTTTACGACATGGGTATGGAGTTGGTCACTTGCGCGGCAGGAGAGGGCAGCATGGGAAGGAGGCAAAATCCCTGAGGCTGAGCAGGTAGTCGGGGGAGGCATGGAGAGGTCAGAGGAAGTGCAGCAGGCACAACACTGAGCAGGCGGGGTTGTGGAAGTTGCAGAAGACACTCCCAGCTAACGTTAAATAGAACCTTAGTGCTGCACTTCCACTCCTACTGCTCCATCAGTCAGGCACCGTGCACCTGCCATGACCTGTGTCCCAGAAGGTGGGCCTGTACTTTAGCAGCCCAGTGAGCACTGCTGCTGAGTCAGTGAGTACCGACTCTGTTGTGCATTGATGATGAGAATCTCCCACTCTAGGCCAGAGATGATGGTGCCGTGACACCAGCCATTCAGGAGCAAAGCTGCCAGGTCACTGTATGGGTACTATCTGAACGAGAGCTTTCAGGAGCTTGCCATAAGTCAGAGGCAGGGATTCCAACAAGTACCCCTACCAATGGATCTTGCCCTTTTATCATCGGAGGAAAGACTTTCTCATTGAGTTTTCTGAAAGTCTTATGCCTGTCAGTGAAAAGGCTGAGCCCACCTGGGCAGTGACCTCATTGAATAGTAGATGACAGTTGAGACCTACCATGTGTCACATCTCCTTGTCCATGTTGCTGGAAGGACTGTTAGTGAGGAGGACCATCTGTCTAGCATAGACCACAACGCTGCTCAGGATGGCAAAGATTTCTTCCTCTCTTAGAGTGAATCTCTCCATTTTTTACTGAATCCACTGGTATTTGAGACCCTTTTTAGAACATCTCAATCGACATCTATCACATCCTTGTAGAGACCTTCTTGGACAAACTCCGGGTCCAGGGCCAGGAAGTGGTCCACCATGCAGGAGACCAGTGCCATCTTTAGCAGGAGGAAGACATCAATGAACTGCTGGATAGAGGGTTTTTCTATGGAGCCACATTTCTGCAATGGGGTATGCTGGGTACCCTCATATCACTTTCTGGTCCTGCAGAGTTGGAGGCTCTGGAAGTAGTCCTCAGTTACATAATGGAAGGCCTCTGTCTTTATCAGGAGGCTCTTAGGAATGTTTTAGAGTACATGGATAGCAAAGGTAGGGTTCTGGTCATGCGTTTGAATCCCTGCTGGATACCTGTGGTGCTCAATCAGGATGTCATTTGTAGGCATTGAACATCCCCCAGTGTAGTGCATCTGTGTACTCTGCCATCTTGTAGTTGTAGTGAAAGCTGTAGACCTCTGTATCACTCTGGCTGATCTTGGTATTGGTGTAGATGGCTGCTGGGTTCAGAAGACTGAAGATCTGGGAGCTTAAGAGTGGGAGGGGGCACAGGAGAAGTCCTGGTGAAAAGCGTACAAATGTGTGTCAAGCTTGGTACTACTGGCAGGCACAGGGTACAGCCTGCCCAGGCAGAGGGTTCTAGACTGAAGAGGCTGCAGCCGTGGCTGACTGCAATGAGAAGGCAGCTGCCAAAACCCCACATGCGGCATTCCCACTGAAAGCCACCAAGGTGGTTGGGTGGATAAGCCAGTCCACTTCTCTAACTTCCAGGATCTGTGTGGTTTGCACTTAAATTTACATAACTAATGAGAGTGAACATCTTTCCTTATATTTATTAACTATTTGGATATGTTTTTGGTGTAGCGATTTTTTTCAAGGTATATTTTATTTTGGCCTTGTGTTTTTTAAGATTTGTAGCAGTTTACGTGTGTGTGTGTGTGTGTGTGTGTGTGTGTGTGTGTGTACAGACCACAATATATGGTCCTGGCATATACACATACATATTCTTTATCTGAGACTTCTTTGGCAATATGCCCTGCGAATATATTTGTTTACCTGATGTCTTGCTTTTTAATTTTCCTACTGATGATGACTTTTGATGAATTGAAATACTTAATTTTTTTAAATGTTTGTTTATTTTTGAGAGAGAGAGACAGAGTGTGAATGGGGACGGGCAGTGAGCAGACACAGAACCTGAAGCAGACTCCAGGTTCTGAGCTATTAGCACAGAGCCTGATGTGGTGCTCGAACTCACAAACCATGAGATCATGGCCTGAGCTCTTTATGGCTCAGATGCTTAACCGACTGAGCCACCCACGTGCCCTGAAATACTTATGTTTAATACAAATCTCATTTATTTTTCTTTTTGGGTAATCCTTATATCCTATTTAAGAAATCGTTACTTATTCCTAAAGTCATAAAATTACTCTTCTATGTTCTTATGAATTGTACATTTTTTTAGGTTTACTTATTTATTGTGAGACCAAGAGAGAGAGAAAGAGAGAATGAGACCGTGTATGAGAGAGTGCAAGCAGAGAGAGACAGAGAGAGAGGGGGAAAGAGAGAGAATCCCAAGCAGGCTCTGTGTTGTCAGTATGGACCCCAACATAGGGCTCAATCCCATTAACCATGAGATCATGACCTGAGCCAAAACCAAGAGTTGAACACTTAACCAGTTGAACCACCCAGGCACCCCAGCTGTATGTTTTTTTAATAAATTATTTTTCAAGAGAAGAAACAACATGATAATAATTAAAGGATTACTAGTAAAATCTCATACCACTAATTAACAATTAATCTCCTTCATAAATTTTAAAATTCACTTAAATGTAGTAATGTAGTAATGAAGAAATGTTGACAGAAAGTTACATAGATTAAATATATATGTATAGTGATTTTATGTATAAAAAGACATTTTTTAATCATTGGGGATATAAAAATTATTTAATGAAGTGTGCTTCTAGGGTGAGAGTGAACTAGGGGAAAAGAAGTTGTATACCATTGATTATTTTTTTTTTGCTCAAAACTAAGATTCCAGGGGCTCCTGGGGGCTCAGTCAGTTGAGTAAGTGACTGTTGGTTTCAGCTCAGGTCACGCTCTCATGGTCCTGAGACTGAGCCCCTTGTCGGGCTCCACACTGGCTACAGAGCCTGCTTAAGATTCTCTACCTCTCTGTCTATTCCTCCCGGCACTGCACTCTCTCTCTCTAAAAAAAAAAAAAAAAAAAAGTGATGGTCCAGATTAATAAAAAAATTTAAAGACAAATAATATAAAACTAGAGGGATTTTTTTCTTTTGGTAATATTTGAGGGAGTAAACATGTCTCTAGACTTAGAAACTACTGAACAGATATTTTTTAAAAGTAGACTTCACAATTTTTAAATATGTGAATAAATCTTAAAAATGTATAATAGTTTTCATTTTCATAATGTTTAAAAAATCAGGATGTGTATTTGCAATAAATTAGGAACAGAAAAGATTCCTACACTATAAAACCTCACTAATCAATATGAAAAACAAAGATTTCCATTTCAAATAAATAGAAAGTGGCATGTGTAGTCAAGGGCCATAGGTCTGTACTTCGCAGAGCAAACAGTCAAAACCATATGAACATATGGACAACTTGACATACAAGGAAAGACATTTATATTGAATGAATCAAATATGTGTTTGTGCGTATGGATGCCATGGCTTAAGGAAGAAATAGTTTCCTATACTATGAACAGAAACTTAAACATATTTAGAGTACTTTGTCAATAACTATCAAAATTGAAAACTCACGGACATTTTAACCCAACAAGTCCATTCTAAGTAGTTTTTTCTATGATTATATTTCCATGGGAAGTTTATAGAAAACACTTTCACTTATTTCACTTAGTGTTTCGAAGGCAGCATTTTTTTTGCAGTAGAAAAAAAAGGTACATAAAGGCATAATAACACACGTACATACTTATTTTCATACTAGAAAATATATCTAAGACAATTTAAGTCACTACATAAAAGGAATTGCAAAGCAGTCTGTTTGTTTGATTGATGATATGTCAAATATACAATTGTGCTTGAAGCATTTTTGAAGAAATCCACAAGAAACTAGTAATAAGTATATTTTTAGAGGTTGGTGGTATTTGGAATCTCTTATTATTCATTTTACAATCTTATATACATTTTGGAAGTTTTATATAAGCATATATTTTTTAATGAAAAAGAAAAAGTTCGATTTCTCTGAATATCAAAAATTGAATCTTTTGACGCTGAATGTGCTTAGTTGCTATGCTGTTTTCATAACTGAATGAATTTTCATAACAATTGTAAAATGTTACATTATTTTGTTTAAAAAAAGTGATATTGCTGAAGTCAAGCTCACAGTTTCTGATTGCTTAGAGCTGGCAGAAAGGAAAAAATAATGAATTAAGAATTAGAAAACAAACAATACTGTTTCTGGATCTATTTGGTTTCAAATCCATTTACCATTTATAACTGCCATGACAATTAGGTCAATTATGCTCTCTGCTCATTTTCTTTTCCTATTTTTAAATTTTATTGAAATAATTTCCCTGTATATTGTATTTATCTATAGGATTAAATAAAGGGAAGCTAGAGAAAGCACTTTAATTTATTTTTATAAATATTCAACCTCAACTATATCTAGACGATTGTGCCAAGAAGCAAAAAGAGAGCTAGATTTATATCATGAGCTGTATATTCGTGAGTTTTCTAGTTCTATTCTCTATCTTCTAGAGTAAGACCTGGAGTGGCCTTCAAAAATATTCTCACTTAGAAATGTTTACTGGACAAGTTTTCTCAAACTGTATGACCTTTGAGGCATCTGCTTGTCAGCAGGGTCTCCCTGATCCCAAATCCCAGAAAAGTATCTCTCTGTCAAGATACATCCAGGTTGCTGTTGTGCTCTCGCAGGATTACCGACTACTTCCCAGTAATTCCTGGGTCCTTCCAGACCCTCTCAATCGCATTCCTGTCACAGATTATGCTGCCACCAGGTCTCCTGCTCTTGCTACCAACTCCCCTGCTAGTTAGTGTCTCTGGAAAGAGAATCCTTTCATCACAAATTCTTAAATGAATATTTTGGGTCAAGCATTGTTATTTTATTAGCAATATTTTCTTCAACTATTTTTTAAATTAAGATATACCTAACACATACATTTGAAACTAATATAATGTTGTAACATAGGATTTCATATATGTATATATGGCAAAACAACCAACACTAAGTATAGTCAGCGTCCATCACCAGTTACAAATTTTTGTTTCCTTGTAATGAGACATTTTATGGTCTCTCATAAGCAACTTTCAAGTATACAAATACAGTATTATTAACCATGCTGCGCATTAAATTCCCAGGACTTATTTATTTCCTAACTGGAAGTTTGTGGGTTTTTTGTTTGCTTTTTGTTTTTTATATTTGACATACAAGTGCAATCATAAGGTTATTCGTTTGACTTATTTCACTTAGCATAATGACCTCAAGTTATATCCATATCGTTGAAAGTGGTAGGATATTCTACATTTTTATGGCTAAATAATACTCTGCGTGTGTATGCGTGTGTATAACACATTTTCTTCAACCATTCATCCATTGATGAACACTTAGGTTGTTTCTCTGTCTTGACTATTGTAAATAATGCTGCGTGGAACTCCACAGAACAGGGAGATGCAGAAATCACTTCAATCCAATTCATTTCCTTTGGATAAATATGCAGAAGTAGAATTGCTGGATCGTACAGTGGTTCATTTTTTAATTTTTTGAGGAAAGTCGTTTCTGTTTTCCCTAGTGAACTTCACCAATTTACCTTCCTACCAACAGTGCAAGAAGATCTCTTTTTTTTCTCATATACTTGCCAACGATTGCTATTTCTTGTCTTTTTTATAATAGCTATGCCAACAGGTGTGAAGTGATATCTCCTTGTGATTTTGATTTTTCTCACTGAAGATTAGTGATGTTGAGCATCTCCTCATGTCCCTTTGACCATTTGTATGTCTTCCTTGGGATAATGTCTATTCGGATGCTCTCTTTTTCTATTGAGTTGTTTTTTCTCTGTATGCATTCTTTGTACGCTTGGTATATTCTTTATTGGGTATATAATTTGCAAATATTTACTTCCATTTGGTAAGTAGACTTTTTATTTTGTCGATGGTTTTATTTGCTGTGCAGAAGCTTTTTAGTGTGATGCCCACTTTTAAAATTTTTGCGGTCTTTACTTTTTGCTATCAAATCCAAGAAATCATTGTCAAGATTCTCAAAGTCGCTTTGGTTATGTGGATGGTGGGGGAGTCTTCTCTGGCTCCATAGAAATTTTAGTACTTTTTGTTCTAGAACAAAATGCCACTCAAAGTGCCATTCTATTTCTAGAATTCAAAAATGCTATTTGAATTATGGTAGAGATTGCATTGAATCTATAGTTTTGGGTGGTATGGTTATTTTAACAATACTAATTCTTCTAATTCGTGATCTCAGAATATCTTTGTATTTGTGTCATCTTCGTTTTTTTTTTAATCAATGTATAGTTTTCACTGAATGAGCCTATTACCGCCTTAGCTAAATTTAATCCTGTGTATTTCTTTTGTTACAATTGTAAATGAGCTTTTTCCCTTTAGTTTCTCTTTCTTATAGTTCACTATTAGGCTGTAGAAATGCAACTGATCTTTATGTATTGATTTTTGTATCCTGTAACTTCATGAAATTCATTTAATCTAACAATTTATCAGTGGAATCCTTAGGTTTTTTTCTATATGATAGGATGTCATCTGCAAATAGAGAAAGTTTTGCTCTTTCCTTTCTGATTCAGATGCTTTTTATTTCTTTTTCTTGCCCAAAACCTCTGGTGAAGACTTGCCCTTCTATGTTAAATATAAGTGGTGAAAGTGTACATCTTTGTCTTCTCTGTAATCTTAAAAGAAAATCTTTCAGCTTTTCACCATAGAGTATGAAATTAGCTGTAAGCTTAACATATATGATCTTTATTATGTTAAAGTTCAATCTATACCTGCTTTGCTGAGAATTATTATCATAAAGGGATGTTGAATTTTTTAGATATTTTTACTACGTCTATTGAGATGGTCATATTATTTTTAATTTTGTTGTTTGTGTTAATTTTGTTTCATTGGTTTTGACCCTTCATTCTGTTGGTGTGGTGAATCACACTGACTGATTTGCAAATGTTGAACCATACTTGTATCTCTGGAACAAATGGCACTTTTGATCAGTGTATGATCTTTTTTAAGGTATTGTCAAAATAGGTTACTCATATTTTGTTGAACATTTTGCATCTATTGTCACTGGGAATATTGGCATATAATTTTCTTGTGGCCTCCTCGTCTGGTTTTGATATCAGGGTAATACTGATCTTGTAAAATAAGTGTAAAAGTTCTTCCTCTTCTGTTTATAAGTAAAGTTGGAGAAGGAATAGTATTAATTCTTCTTTAATGTTTGGTAAAATTATGAGTGAAGCCATCTGGTCCTGGACTTTTGTTTTTTGGGAGAAAACGGGTTACTTAAAAAGGTTTTTTAGTGAATTTTCTCCAAAGCAAAGAGACACAAGACATTGGAGATTAGCTGAACAAATTTCCTTTGTTCATGCTTTTGGAAAAGCGAGTCTTTAAGAAGAAACTTAAATTTTCAGTAGTATTTTTCTTTTTTCTGAAATTATTTCCTAGTAGACCTTGTACACTGTCCATAAACAAGCTCCTGGAAGAGGCTATATACACATGTAGACATATGGAATCTTAGTGGGAAATAGATCCTGATCAAAGAGAGTCACATGTTTTCACTGTCTTCAACTTACATACATACGTACAAGTGTAATATACTTAAATTTATACATAAAACATTGTTCTGGCTTTCCAAAGATTGAAAGAGAAAAATAAATAATTTGGGGCAATACAAAAATGCAAACCCAAATTCCTAACAGGTTTTGTAACACCACATATTCCCACTTTTCTCATGATAACTGCCGTATCTCTCACAAAGTTCTTTCAAAGTTCAAATGAAATAGCAAATGTAAATGTTCTTGCTTCCCGTAGGGGTGAACATAAAATATGGAAAAGTCATAGCACTGAAATTATGTCTTCATAATTCATACTGACAGCACAAACCAAGATATGCAAATCATTTTTCACTCAGATTGGCTTTGCACCTCTATTTAAAACATACCACATCATAACAAAAGGCTGGAATCTGAGCATTAAGTTTTGAACCAAGAGACTAGGGATCAAGAGCAAAATGTGGACTCTGCCAGTTTTTCCATAGAATGGGTGACAGTAATCCAATCACATATTTGGTAAGGTATCTTTTGAGCATCTGTTAAGGCATTATTTTACACACTCAGTGACTAACCTCTTTAATTCACTGATTGTTTCTCAGAAAAGTGAGAGAAAAGGAGTTGGTCTGGCCCCAAAGTGTACTGTCTGCTACGTTCTTAACTCCTTGATTAGAAATACGCAATTGGAAGAACATACACTTGAAGAGATCTAAGTCTTTAGGGAACACTTAAATTTAGAAGGCATTAAAAAATAAACATATGATATTAGTGCCATCGCAAAGATAATATGTACATACATATTTTTTAACTGAGAACTGTATTTTAGAAGTTTTCATGACTTCCTCATATAGAAATTCATATATCCCACATCTCCAGTTCATGACTTTTTAAATGATGTTAACAGGAGATAAAAATAGAACATCAGACTGTCTAAATTTCCTTGTGGATTATAAAAAGAATCTTTGTTTTTCATAGATACTCAGTCTGTAAACCACTAACGATACCACTAGCTTGAAGCACACAGACTCTTCCATTTGGCAGCTATTTTATTGTATCTTCTTCAGTTTTTTTAATCAGTTTGTAGAGATTGGGTGTAAATTATGACAGACTCTGTATGGATCTATTCTTTCAGGATTATGTCATCATTTTGGTTACATTCTATTAGTTCTGCCTCTCCGTTAAGTAGTGGTTATCTTTGAAGACTTAAAATTGTGGTTTTGCTTCGCAAGATATATGTCTGTCGAAACTATCCTGTAAATGACCAAAGAAATCCTATTCTGAGATACAAGAGGGTTTTTATGCACAACATGGATTATTTCAAGGGATGGCTGATATCATTCTAGAAATAGATTGTTCACAGGGGAAATATGTAGGTTTTCTATTAGAGCTTTCTGTTAACGTTTCACCCTGGCACTTAACCAGATCCATGTGTTTAGTGAGATCTATAAGAAACAGGCTCACACGATTTCATGGCTGTAGGGGATGGAACCTTGTCTAAGATTAATTTATTAAGACAGGAGCACCCACTAGCCACCGATTTTAAAGAATCAGGGTGAAAGGAATGACTGAATGAGAAATTCAACGTATTTGCCAAAGCTAAACAGCATTGATCTGTGATAAGAATATCTTGAATTTGATGAGACTCTATCATTTTCAAAATATTTTGTGACTGCCAGCTCATCTAATTCCCCATACAAGTTTGTAGGTAATTAGAGCATGTCTAACAATAATGATAAAACAAGAACAACTAATAAACTTTCTATGTGCCAGTTTCTATTCTATGTCCTTTACAAATAATAATTTATCGTTTGCTGTCGTTCTTGAAGTTAGGTACTATTTGTATCCTCATTGTATAGCTCAAGAAAATGAAGCAGAGAAAGATTAAATACCTTGTTTAAGGAAATAAAGTTAGGAAATCTTGAAGCCAGGCCCTCAGCTGATGTCACACCAGTAACAATAAGGCTAGAGCCATTTAGCTCTTTTGACAATCAAATTTATTTCCTTGAATAAGTCTTCTTAAAATAAAAAAAAGAAAAAGACTTAAGAGACCTTGAGCTGTTGATTAGAATGAGAAGAAAATAAGAGTATTTTGGCTAATAGGTGTTTCTTTCATCCCCAGTGATGATCACTTTAATCACATTTATTTAAATATCCATGAGTGTGTTGATAATCAGCCAAAACACCTGACAGTGATTAAAGACTGCACTGTTCTCTGGTGTAGAATCCTGGAAGTAACTGAGTATGTGAGGACACATTTCTCCTTGTATCCATATTTTGGCATATTTCTGGTTCTCACAAATAAAATGTGACCCGAGGTGATCTGGAAGAAGTTGGTTTTTCCCCACCATTTCTTCTCTCCTCCACTTCCTTGAAAGTGATGACCAGGACAGTCTTGCAAACCTTTTGAGATTGGAGAGGGAGGTGTCAGACAAACTGGAGTATCCATTTTAAATTTTCATTTGCAGCTCAGCATGTTTTAGAATTATTATTGTTTATTGAACATTTTCTTTAACCAAACTTGTATAATCCCTATTCATTCAGTTACAATTTTAAGAGCCAGAAAAATAAACTCACAAGCCCAAATTGCAAAATTTGTATATTATTGAATTATATATTGCTACAAAAATATTATGTATTTTGTATGTGAGGCAGTGTGGGGGAGTGGATTTGTAGTTTCTTTCTGAGATTTGGGGGTTTTTCCTCATTTTCCCACCATCTCAATTATGCAATTAAAGACAATCTTATAGAAAACAGTAGATCTTTAAAATGCCTTAGAAAAAAAGAAAATGAGAATTAAATTTCAAACTAGTATATAAAAATGGGGGGAAAAGCAATCAGATAACAAAACTCGTATAAAACAAAGAGAAAAAAAACAAAGAATTAGTTCTAGAAAATATATTTTAAAAAAATAGTAAAAAAATATTTAGGTAATGTCTAGAAATTTAAATCGCTAGAACAGAGTTGGTATTTAGCAGTATAGTTGACTGGCGATCCAGAGAAACATTCCCAGTAAAGAATATATTAAAGTGTTTGAGAAAATGTTAACCATAGAGGATATTTGAAACATGGCGGTAGTGACAATGATTAAAAACAGTAAAATTATCTAGCAAAAACAAAACCACATGGAAATTATTTATAATATAACTAGGTGGCAAGTTATCCCCATGAATCCCTAAATATGACTAGCTTGAATACAAAAACAAAAAAATCCACAAAAACAACAACACACCCAAACTTCATGACATCGACCTGTGAGGCCCAAAGCAAAGGGAAGCTTCAAGGCACCCGATACACCTAAGAGCAGTGGAAGTTGTCGAGAGCCAACCTGAAAACAGTAGCTGCACGGGGAGAAGGTTTGCCCTATGAAATGGTGGATAAGCACACGGGCTCCACCATAGCACTAATTTTGAATTTTAAAATTCAAAAAGTTGGAGCACCTGGATAGCTCAGTTGGTTAAGCATCTCACTTTGGCTCAGAACATGATCTCGCAGGCTGTGAGTTTGAGCCTCGCATTGGGCTCTGGGCTGACAGCTCAAAGCCAGGAGCCTGCTTCAGATTCTGTCTCCCTCTCTCTACCCCTCCTCCACTCGTGCTCTATTTCTCTCTTGCTCTCAAAAATAACTCAAAAAAAAAAAAAAAAAAAAAAAGAAAGAAAGAAAAAAAAAGAAGGAAAGAAAGAAAGAAAAAAGAAACGTCCAGATAAAAGTAGGGTAAATGTTAAGAGACCCAGAAAATCTCAGAAAGCCGGCTGGTATTTTTGCCACACTCAAAAAAATAACAGAAAATGGAGCACTATGGCAGAAGAGTCTCTGAACCATGTCCTGTTTTAAAAGTTCAGGAAAACTTTTGCATAAGAATAAGCAGATAAAGAGATGATATGGTAGAGAATAACATCCCTACAGAAAATAAATTTTTAAGATGTTTTAAACCAATTGAAAAATATATCAGACATAAAAGAACAACCTAAATGAGAATTAGAATAAATCATAAATGAAGTGATATAACTCAAGAAAGAATTAAAAGAAAAAAATCACTGAATGATAACATAATTATAAAGTAGAAAATACTTTTTTTTTAATTTAGAAGATGAAAATGAGTAAGAGGTACAAAGATAAAGATTCAATGAAAAGAGGGATGATTACTGAAGACAAGCAAAAAAGTTAAAAAATAGATCTTGAGCATCTTGCATCAGCAAAGGCAGGTCTTGTATTTCAACAGCAAACAATGTAATCTTTAGGCAGGACAATGATAGTCATCTTTTTTGCTATTTCAAATCTAGTGGCCTTTAGGCAAAGTGGCATTTACTTCAGAGAAGTAAATATATTCCTTCACTGTTTATCCACAATGATCATTGCATGGCTACAGCGTTAATGTTTTATGATGACCATAAACTTTGGAATTCATAGTTTAGACAAACAGGTAGCCTCAGGCCATTGCATACAGAACAGTGTGCTGTCCTGTACGTCCCAGCCCCCCCTTATGTGCAAGGGGTGTCTGGGGTCACCCAGCCATCAGCTAACTCCTTGTCTTTACATAGTGTCCTTCAGCAATAACAAATACAAAACAAAAAATAATAACTTAATAAAATTTCCCTGAGCATCAAATAGTGGAAATTCATATTGAAAAAGCACACTGCATATCTAAGAATTTTGATCAGAATGACAAACCCCAAGACATATTTTATTAAAATTATTGCACTTAAGGTTTTTAAAAGCATAGCCTCCACTGGGCATCAAGATAAAAATGTACATGGTATAGAAAATTATCATTAGATTTTCAACAGTAATGTTTTTTTTTTGTAAAAAGGAGAAAGAAAGGGAGTAATATATTGAATATATTCAAGAAAATAAAATAAATTTGACTCAACATAAAATCCACCAAAACTTTCTTTGCAGTATAAAGCATAACAATTTTTTATCAACCAGGAAGACCTCACGGAATTTTATTTCTGGAGTCATCCAGAGAAGTCTACTAGAGAACAATCATCAGACACCAAATGATTCCTAAGGCATTGACACGAGGATGGTGATGAAAATTAAACATGTAGTTACTTAGAGAATTAAACTTGAACGAGGCTTAAACATGAAGAACAGTACATGATGACTTCATGCCGGGATAGCATAGATATAATACAACTACTAAAACTGTGGGAAATTGGGAAGGCATATGCAAAAAGTTAATGTGTTCACAGTAATTATATATGTAATGGAAGAATAATGTCTTTTTTCTATGAATGTGTTGTGTATGTGGGATAAATTTAAAATAGTGCCAATGGAATATGCAAACTCTCTTATCTCGTATGTCCTGGAGAACTTGGTATCTAGTTATAGAAGAAAAGAGATAAGAATGTAATGTAGAATATCTATAAAAGGTGTGAAATTTGAATGAAACTGGTATCAATAAGATTTCATCATCAACTACCTTTCTTTGCTTAGTTCATTATAAAGTCCTACAAGAATGGCCAACCGAATATTAATAAGCAAATATTAAGTGTTTTTATATCCCAAGTGGGAATCTTAATTACTTTTCTCATTAAGTAACATGAGTGTCTCTTAGAGAAATGGCTGATTCCAATTCTGAAGCAGAAAATGTGCAGGGACAGCTTGGAACTTGGTAACACACAGGATAGTAACAAAGATATCAATGACTTCTAGGGTCATATCAAAAGGAGCAGGAACTAATTTGAAATGAGTGATCTTGCTAAAGGTGGTAAAACTGAGTTTTCAAAATGAGAATAATTACACCCAATAGGAATAAATCATACATGTTGGTGTGCTTTTTTTTTTTTTTTAATTTTATTCTCAACTTAGTTAACATACAGTGTTGTCTTGGCTTCAGGAGTAGAATCCAGTGATTCATCACTTAGGTATCCCAACAGGTGCCCTCTTAATGCTGATCAACCATTTAGCCCGTCCCCCTAACCATCTCCCCTACAGCAACCCTCAATTTATTCTCTGAATTTAAGAGTCTCTTATGGTTTGTCTCCCTCTCTGTTTTTATATTATTTTTTCTACCCTTCACCTATGCTTATCTGTTAAGTTTCTCAGATTCCACGAGTGAAATCACATGATATCAGTCTTTCTCTGACTTATTTCACTTAGCGTAATACTGTCCAGTTCTATCCATGTTGTTGCAAATTGCAAGATTTCATTATTTTTCATAGCCAAGTAGTATTCTATTATATATATACATACATATATATATATATATATATATATATATATATACCACATCTTCTTAATCTAGTCATCAGTCGATGGATATTTGGGCTCTTTCCATAAGTTGGCTTTTGTTGATAGAGCTGCTGTAAACATTGGGGTTCATGTGCCCCTTCAAATCAGCACTACTATATTCTTTGGGAAAATTCCTGCTATAACAGTTGCTGGGTTGTAGATTAGTTTTATTTTTAATTTTTTGAGGAACCTCCATATTGTTTTCTGGAGTGACTGTACCAGTTTCCATTCCCACCAACAGTGCAAGAGAGTTCCATTTCTCCGCATCTTTGCCAACATCTTTTGGTTCTTGATTTGTTAGTTTTACCCATTCTGACTGATGTGAGGTGGTATCTCATTGTGGTTTTGATTTGTATTTCCCTGATGATTAGTGACGTTGAGCATCTTTTCATGTATCCGTTGGCCATCTGGATGTCTTCTTTAGAGAAGTGTCTATTTATGTCTTCTGCCCATTTCTTCACTGGATTATTTGTTTTTTGGGTTTTGAGTTTGGTAAGTTCTTCATAGATTTTTGGATACTAACCTTTTATCTGATATATCATTTGCAAATATCTTCACCCATTTCATTGGTTTCCTTTTAGTTTTGTTGATTATTTCCTTTGCTGTGCAGAAGCTTTTTATCTTGATGTCCCAATCGTTCATGTTCGCTTTTGTTCCCCTTTCCTCTGGAGATATGTTTAGTAAGAAGTTGCTGTGGCTGGAGTCACAGAGGTTGCTTCATGTTTTCTCCTGTAGGATTTTGATGGTTTCCTGCCTCACGTTTAGGTCTTTAATCCATTTTGAAATTATTTTTGTGTATGGTGTTAAGAAAATGGTCTAGACTTATTCTTTGGCATGTTGCCGACCATTTCTCCCAGCACCATTTGTTAAAGACTGTCTTTTCTCCATGGAATACTCTTTCCTGCTTTATTGAATATTATTTGGCCATACATTTGTGGATCTATTTTGGGGTTCTATATTCTATTCCATTTAGCTATATGTCTGTTATTGTGCCAATACGATGCTGTCTTAATGATTATGGCTTTGCAATACAGGTTAAAGACTGGGATTGTGATTTATCTTTAAATCAGGTAAAATATCTTCAATTTTTCACATATTCTTGAAATTTTGTTCATCATTCTAGAGTGATAATGTTATGGAGTTTGAATCTTTTGCTGAATTTTGTAATACCTAAGGAAAGATATGTAATACACACACACACACACACACACACACACACACACACACACACATTTATATATACTAAGCTTGTAAATACAATAGAGAAATAATGTAAGAAGAGATACTCGAATAACTACATGTTTGCTACAAGACTCTCCCAATGACTACATTTTATGTGGTGGGTGACTTTTCATCAATTAAATGCAATATTTTTGGAGGTTTTCCTGATACTCTGCAAGAAGAGTTGATCTTTTCTCACATCTTAGAATACTGTTTGTCATGATTCATATTGTATCATTTATGTACATAATTTACATGTATTCCTAGGAAATACATTGAGAAAATATCCATGACTTCTTAGTTCCATATCCTTGGTCCAGAATCCTGTAAACTACAAAAAAAATTTAAAAAAAAGAATTTTAAAAGACAATCTAGACATCAATTCTATCAGTAATTTAAATACTTTGAAATTTGGTCAGCTTAGTTACATAGGTTTCTAAGGAAATCATGTGCAAAGCCAGAGGTGGCTGATAGTGCTATGCTTATCGTTTTAAACTAAGAACTAGAAATGATTTATATGACTGTGTAAATTAAGTAAAACAATATCAGAAGAACAAAGTGATATAAACAAATATACATCATAAAATTAACCCTGAATAATTGACGCAACATAAAAGGGTATCATGAATCAGTTCTAGAATTAAATCTGGAAGGTTCAGCACAAAAGAAAGGGGCACGAGAAGTGCATGCTGTAAGCAAGCAAGGGGTTTTAAAAATATTAAAAGACACCTTGTTATGTGATGAAAGGGATGAGCTAAAGAGATATTTTTGGCACCAGGAAGAGGCTTGGAAATGGTTTGCTTCTGCCCTGTGGGAAGAAGCACTTTGCTATTCTCCTTGGACCGGCCATGTGGTAGTTGAGCCATAGCATAAAGACTGTGGGGAGGTAGAGAACAACAGGGTTGGAGTGCTAACTCTTGGTAACCCCAACATTCAGAAGTTAGTGAGCACAAGAGTAAGTATCAAGAGACTGGATGTGAGTGACAGATGAATTGGGGAAGTCCAGGAGATGGTCAAGCTACTGGAAGCAGAAAAGTACTTCCAAGGGACACCTGGTGGCTGTCAGTTAAGCGTCCTACTTCTGCTCAGGTCATGATTTCACAGTTCATGGGTTCAAGCCCTGCATCAGGCTCTTTGCTGACAGCTCCAGACCTGGAGTCTGCTTCAGATTCTGTCTCCTCTCTCTGCCTCTCCCCTGCTCATGCTTGGTCTCTTTCAAAAATGAATAAACGTTAAAAAAAAAATGGTACTTCCAGGGAGAGGTGATGAAAACTTTCATACACTCTGGAAGTAAGTCAAGGAAGTCAAAGAACTGACCATTGGATTTCATAAATGTTGGTCGATGATTTTGGAGAAAATACAATTTGGTGAAATGGTAGGGTAGAGGACAAACCTAAAGATAATTTATTAAAAAAAATTGAAGAACTATGCTTCCAGCGCTTGCTGGAGAAGAATATGAGGTCAAAGGAGGTATTTTTGTGTTTGTTTTTAAGAAAGGAAAAGGGAAAGAGAAAATTTAATTAAGAGATATAATTTTTATTCTTTAAAGTGTGATTTTGTACATGTCTTAAAATAGGAATAGTCAAATACTCTGAAGACAGTATGAGAAAATCTTAATGAGATTATTAAGATTTTTATTTAGAGTATGTAATTATAGATCAATTAATATATGAATTAATTGTCTTAGTAACTGACAAGCCTTGCCTCTTTTCTAAAATAAAAACTTACTATAAAAATTTGAACGTTTCATAAGGTGAGTGGTTATTAATGGAAAAGCCACATTTGCGTATTATCTAATGTTTTTATATCCTTAAGTGCTTAGTTTCTCTGGCTTATTGTGCATAAAAAGAAATAATTAAGAACTGCAATGATTTTATTTTCATAAAAATAAGGGGGGGATTGTGAAATTGCTTAAGGCTGTTTTTTTCCTCTAAGTCACTGACCTGTACCTCCTACTCCCTCAAGTTTGACTGGATAAAACTACACAATACAGTGTGCATTGGTTGACATACTAGTTAATCCAAAGATAAGTATGTACTATTTCTTGTTCCTTATGAATATTATATGCTAAATAACTATTCTACTCACCCTGGAAATGTGTATACAGAGCAGGTCTGTTCCCTGATAACCTAAGATAAGTAGTAATCAATTTTAATATTATTTTTACTGTGCCAGATTTTTATTACTACCACCTCTGATTATAAAAGAACTTCTATCTGTGTGTGTGTGTATGTATATATTCTCCAATTTCAATCCTCATTATTTCAGTATACTATGATACTCAAGTACTGATGCTTTCTAAATTGTCCACATTTCATTAAAACATTTAAATCTTGGAGTGCCTGGATGGCTCAATTGGTTAAGTGTCCGACTTCAGCTTAGGTCAGGATCTCACGGTCCGTGAGTTCGAGCCCCGCATCTTGGGCTCTGTGCTAAAAAATTAAAAAACAAAAACAAAAACAAAAAAACCATCTAAGTCTTGCCAGAGCCTTCAACTCTTAGGCATTCTCATGGGGGATTAAAAATTGGTTGAAACCAATAAACTTCCACTATTTTCTAAACTTAAAGCTCTATATTCTGCCAGGAGAGAGAGAAAGAGCGAGACTATCCCAAGCAGGCTCCACCCTGATCAAGGTGGGACTCCACCCCACAACCCTGGAATCATGACTTCAGCTGAAATGAAAAGTTGGACACTCAATTGACTGAGCCACCCAAGTGTCCCTAGCAATCCTATTTCTTACCCTGTAACAGTTTAGTACTTATGTCTGGGGAACAAGGATATTCTTTTATGAATAAACTAAAAATACCAAAATCAGATGAATTAACATTGATACATACTCCGACATAATCTATAGTGCAGATTTAAATTTCAAGCATTGTCTAAACAACTCACCTGACGTTCTCCGCCCGCCCCCCCCCCAGTATGGGTTGAATCATTCTGAATAAAGGATTGAATCATCATGCGTTGCATTTAGTAGAAATATCTGTATTACCCTTAATCTAGCATAATTCCTTACTTTTTTGTTTATTTTTTGTTTTATTGTTGTTGTTTTTGGTTTTCGTTTTTGTTTTTTTGGATCTCTCATAATTCTGAAAATGGCCGGTACAATAAGTGTAGTTGACATTCATTACCATATATAATTAAAAAATTTTTTTCTTGTAATGAGAACTTGTACGATTTATTCTTCTAGCAACTTTGAAATATTTGATAAAATATTTTTTAACTTTTTTGAAGTTTATTTATTTTGAAAGAGAGAGGGTGGGGGAGGGGCCGAAAGAGATTGGGGGGAGAGAATCCTAAGGAGGCTCCTGGCTGTCAGTGCAGAGCCTGAGGCAAGGCTTGATCTCACAAACTATGAGATCATGACCTGAGCCAAAATCAAGAGTGACCTGAGTCAAAAATCAAGAGTTGGAAGCTTAACTGACTGAGCCACCCAGGAACCCCAATATATGGTACAAAATTATTGATGATAGTCACAATGCTCTACTTTACCTCCCCAGGACTTACTTATTTTATAACTGAGGAAGTTTGTACTTTTTGATTCCTTTTACACTTTCCCCCAACCCCTGCCTCTGGCAATGACCTATCTGTCATGTGTACTTATGAGCTGTTTTTAAATTCTACATATAAATGAGATTATATAGTATTCGTCTTTCCTTTTGTGACTGACTTCACGTAGCATTATGCCCTCAAGCTCCATCCGTGTTGTCACAAATGGCATAATTTCATTCTTTATTATGGGTAATATTGCTTTGTGTGTTTGTGTGTGCGTGTGTGTGTGCGTGTGTGTGTGTGTATCTCAAACTTTCTTTATCCATCCATCTGTTGATAGACACATAGGCTATTTCCGAAGCTTGACTATTGTGACTAATATCACAATAAGCAAAGGAGTGCAAATATCTGTTGAACATATATGTTCCTTTTCTTCAGATAAATACTCAAGTGAAATGGGGGTTCATATGGCATTTTTATTTTCAAGTTTTTGAGGAAATGCCATAACATTTTCCAGAGTAACTGTTGGTTTACATTTTCACCAATGGTACACAGGATTTCCTTTTCTCTGCATCCTTGCCAACCCTGGTTATTTCCTGTCTTTGAATAGCCATCCTAAAAGACATGAAGTAATACTTCATTGTGGTTTTTATTTGTCTTTCACTGATAATTACTGTTGTTGAGCATCTTTTCCTATACCTGTTGGTCATCTGTTTGGAAAAAGATGCCTATTCAAGTCCTCTGCCCATTTTATAATCATTTCTTTTCTTTTTTCTCCCTGCTGCTATTGAGTTGTATGAAATATTTATGTAATTTGGTTTATGAACCCCTTATCTGATATATAGTATGCAAGGATTTTCTCCCACTTAGTAGATTATTTTTCCACTTTCATTTTTGTGTAGAAGTTTCTTAGTTGGATGTACTAAAAAATAAACTCCCACTTGTTTATTTTTGCTTTTGGAATCAAATCCAAAAAATCATCACCAAGACCAGGGTCACGGAACTTACTACCTATGCTGTCTTCTAGACGTTTTATAGTTTCAGATCTTATTTAAGCCTTTAATCCATTTTGAGTTAATCCTTGTGAGTAGAGTAAGATACGGTTTCACTTTTGGCATGTGGCTGTCCAATTTCGCTAACCTCATTTATTGTAGAGACTGTGTATTCTTGGCTCCTTTGTCCTAAATTAGTTGACCATATACCTGTAGAGCTATTTCTGGACGCTCTATTCTCTTCTATTGACCTATGTGTCTGCTTTTATGCCAATACTATACTGTTTTGATTACTATAGCTTTGGGATAGAGCTTGAATTCAGGGGACATAATGTCTCTGACTTGGCCCTTTCTTAAGATTGTTTTGGGCGGTGACAAGTTTAACTACATAGTTAAAATAGAATCTACTATTCTAATCTGTTATTAGACAGTGAAGTTACTATTTTTCTCTTTGAAATTTGTATGTTTGTAGGGAAGGTATTTAGATGCTATGTAATAAAGCTTTTTTTCGTCAAACATGACCACAGCTGAATTATCATCTCCTGATTTCTCTCGCCAGAATCAGTTCTTACTACCGTGTTTGTGAAATAGTTTTCTAACTCCATCACTGCTTGTACATTTTGGTTAGCATTCCTTTGGAAAGAACAACTTTGTATTCCTCAACTTGAACTTGCATATATTCTTATGTTCTTTAACATAAAAGATGAATTACTGGACATTTCACTAAATCTGCCTTTACTTCTTATGGTTCTGAAGGATTTTTACCAGCATAATAATACATGATGCAGACATAAGTGACCTAACAGAAAATCGAAATAATATCATTGTAGTCCATTGTGTGTTGCTTAAAAAAACAGTATAAACAACTTTAGAATTCTTATTATTAATATGATGGTATAAAAATGTAGCTAGATATAATTGAAATGTACATAAATCAATGGCCGGTTTATACCCTCAATAATAAATTGTCTTTAACAAAATAAAACAATATATACTACAATAAGTAATTTTTATGGGTAAGAAAATATAAATAATAGTTCAACTAAAATGTCTTACTTTAAAATAAAATTATTAAATTATACTACTGAATGTGAAATTACCTATAAAATGGAGATAGATATATTTTGAATTCAAAGATTATCTATTCTTAATAAGGTGAATCTTCCCATATTAGTTTTTGGGTGATAATTAGAATCAAAAGCCTAAAATATATATTTTTTTCCTTCAGAGAGAGATGTAGAGGATTCGTTAATATTTCTTTTGGAAATTTTATTTGAAAGAATAGCTAATATAATTTCATTGAAAGAACAGTACTTAGTATATCTCTATGTACGGAACATTACAACATAATTAAAATAGTGTGGTACTTGAACTTAAATGCATGTCTACCGGTAAGAGTAACATACTCTTGTTCCTGGAAAAAACAATGTTCACCATGAAATGAGATAAACTTCTTTCTTACAAGTTATCTTCGGACTTTTAGGTGGGACACTTTTCATTGGGTTGGCTCTCTCTCATACATAGTAAATTTGCATATTATAGTTCCCAGATCCTTGGGCACTAAACACATACAAGATCCTCTCAGTAACCACACGGATAAATATCCCCCAAAACTGACAGTTGAAGGCAAACATTTTTTTTCAGAATATACAATCAGATAATTTCTTGGATAAAGAGAAAAGGATGTAGAGTTTTGAGGGTACTATTTATAATTTTAATTATTTTTATATAGATCTTGTCCATGTATATAGACTTATAACAATCTCAATGCAAGAAACATAACTTTTTTACTTAGATGTCCACTTTTCTGATTTATTTACCTCAAACTGATTATCCATAGTTTTAGCATTGAGATTAAATGATTGAATGCAATTGAAAAAGAGTTTTGAAGACCATATATAGCTATCCGAAGGAAAGGTTTTGATGTTACTGATATCTTCAGGTGAGCGGCTCCAATATATTTTTTTGTGGGGAGTATAGCAAATAGTGAAATAAAAGCAGAACAATCTTTTTATTGCCTCAGAGTTGATATAATTATTTTAATATCTTAGTAAGATAGCTTTCTAATGAAATGGGACAAATGCCAATTAGATTTTAAATAATATGTAGTCATAAAATCACTCTTCCCACATATATACAGGCATGCCATTTTATTAAGCTACTCATAAAAAATAAAAGACTTTGAAATTAAAAAAAAATCATTAGCAGTGATATGAAGCAGTCTCCATATGTCATCTCCTCAAAGATCCATGAAAAATTGCTGAAAACAAAAAGTCTGAGAGCTTTGGCAAAGAAGGAAACTGCATCATGGATCTATCAACTTCTTCCTTGGGGAGTTTTAGAAAAACCAGCCTCAAATATCAATGGTGTATCTAAAGAAAATAATAGAAAATATCCAAAAAGGAAAATGATTATTAAGAAGGATATTATTTTATTTAAACAATTATAAATATAACTCTTTTGCAAGTTATAGAAACTTGAGTTTCAATGGTACTTTTGTACCTATTCGTTTTAAGCAATGAAAATATTTGAATGCTTTTCCCTTTGGGAGTTACTATTGAGAGTGGAAAATAATTTAAGCGAATTTGTCATTTTTTTAATGACATGATTTTTCTCCATGATTTTAAATCTCTAATAACGCAGTTATTTCTTAGCCCTACAATGGGTATTAACAGAGCTCAGATTTTCACCTTTCGTGTCATTCTAACAGTAGAGTATACTATATATAGTGAACTCTTATACTTCATTCTCATGAGTGCTTCACTCATTTAAGAATGGTTCTTGGTATTACTATAAAACTGCTTTTCATATAGCTCATTGAGTGAGGAGAGTTGTGCATGGCTGACAATGTTTAAGGAACACTTTTCATGTCCATAATAGTCTTTAGTTTATTCAGTTTTGACTCCTATGCTGGTCTTATTTAGTACGTTATCCTTTGAGGGTGGCACTAAAGTAAATATGGTCTCCATTTTATAAATGAGCAATGGGGCACTTAGGAAGCTGAAGAGACTTGTCATGGTTCATGGGTCTGATTTCTGCAGAGATGAGCTCAATATCAAATCCTAGGACTTTTACAAGCTAACTATTCTTAAATTTGTGCACTACTTGTATACAGTTCAAGGAAAAATCTCCAGTTGTGACTTCAAGCCCTGCCTCAGGCTCTGTGCTGTCTGCGTGAAGTCTGCTTCAAATTTGCCCTCTCTCTCTGCCCCTACTATGCTCTTGCTCTCTCTCTCTCTCTCTAAATAAATTTTAAAATAAAATAATAGTTACTTGATACATCTACATCAAATACACCTATTTGTAATTTTTAAACGAAAAGAGAAATTAATAAAATAAGAATAAAAGTAAAAAACATTAATAAGCAGGAATAATCCTAATTTATCTAAGTCAGTGTTAAATATTTATGTATGTTAAAACCATGTAATGTATTTAAAATAGCTATGAATACAACCTACATTTTGTAAATCCCAGGGTAAAATCGTTTGCACAATTGTTAATTAGAAAAAAAATGTTAGTAGTTGTGGTAGAAACTGTAGTAAAGTAAATAATCAAACATTATTTTTAAAAATGTATGTATTTTGAGTGATAGAGATGTAGCGGGAGAGGGGCAGAGAGAGAGGGAGACCAAATCCCAGCTGGGTTCCTCGCTGTCAGTGCAGAGCCGGATGCAGGGCTCAGAGTCATGAACAGTGAGATTATGACCTGAGCTGAAATCAAGAATTGCATGCATAACCGAATGAGCCACCCAGGTGCCCCTAAAATATTATTTTCTTAACAACTGACCTAAAAAACTCATAAAGCAAATAATAGAGAAAGAGAAAGAAAACATTAAAATTGAAGACTGGAGGAATTTTTGAGAAAATCTTTTTTTCCTATATTAATAATAATATGTATTTGTAATATTACATCTAGGGCCATACTACAACATGGCAATCCACAGTATTCCGTAGATCATGTAGTAAGACAATTTTATCTTGTTGTTAATCCTATAATCAGTGTGTCAAAAATTCAACATTGGGCATTCAGTCCAATCCTATCTGTAGTTAATGATGTAGTGTATTTGAGAAGTAGTGTTTTAGTCATTATACCTCAATAAGTGGAGTTTAATTATTAGGGTTTCTATGGCAGTAAAAGACATAATTATCCCCAGGGAGAATAAAAATAGGGTGCATTATGTAATCTGCCTTCTTAGAGGCCAGATCCATTAGTTCTTAACAATAGGAGCCAGACTTTGTTTAGTGGTTTGCTATTACAAAAACTCATCTGTGTTGGGAATATTTATTTCATTTTTCCTTGTATTTATAATTCTCCAGTGATCTTATTCTCTCCCATACCTCAGCTACCACTGCTAAGTTCAAAACTTACGCTTCGGCATTCCAATAAATGGTAAGTTCTCTAAGGGGTCCCTGAGTGGCTCAGTTGATTAAGCATCTGACTTCGGCTCAGGTCATGATCTCACGGGTCGTGGGTTCGAGCCCCACATCAAGCTCTGTGCTGACAGCTCAGAGCCTGGAGCCTGCTTCATACTCTCTCTCTGCCCTTCCCCTGCTAATGTTCTGCACTCTCTCAAAAGTGAATAAGCATTAAAAAAAAAGTATAATATCACTCTTCCCATATCCTGAATTTCAGTAGCAATCCCAAATCACTATAGAATTCATTGATGTAGTGAAATTTTATTGTCCCTAACTTTTCTTATATTTTCAAAGACTCTTTAACCTAATTTGGATTTCATTGACCCTTTTTATAATCTCCTCTCTTAACCAATCTAGCCTAACTTCAATCCTGGTCGAATTAGTTTCTCTATTTAATTTACGGTTTCTCTGTATAGTTAAATGTGTTTAGAATCAAATCTCTATCCTTATTTATTTTAAATACAGGATTATTATTTTTGCTAACACATGTTTAGGCCAACACTGGTACCAAATTAGTTTAAAATGTGGGTTAAACATATGCAAAACAAAACATCTTCTTAAAAATAGTAGTAGCTATCTTAAACGCTAAGAAGTAATCTGAACAAGTTGCTTTTTCTCTGAATATATTTGTCAATCATGATGAAATAAAGCTGAGAAACTAAACTGTAGTTGCAAAATGTCAAAAGGCCAGTGGGACCTAAATCCATTCTAATAAACTCTGACCCGCAAACTTGGGAGGTCTGGATAGATACACATGAATAATCTAGGCAGGGGGCATTTGGACTGTACCCTTTAGGATAATAGGGTTATAGGTGTCCTTTCAGGAAAACTTGTAGTTCTGATTGGAGCGTGGTGGGGGTCGGGGGAAAGCTAAATCTTTTCCCCAAGAGATTTTGAACCCCTGGCCAGACAGCACATAAATTTACTTGATATGAGTGGTCAAAGAATTGTCAAGCATGGATTTATTTAAACTTTTTCTATTTGTTACTACCTCAGGTACTTGGTTAAAGCAAATGAAAATGCAAATAATCTCTGGAAAAGATTCCTTATTTTAAACCTTAGGATAGCTGGGAAGTCATTGTTAAGGTCATCACAGAGCACCAGACAAAGAAAACCAAGCACAAGACAAAAAGTTACCATGATTAAATTCAAGCAACAATGTTAAAGATAAGGAGTTAATGCAAAACAAAATCAGTATCAGATATTGAAATTATTAGACCGGACACTAAAATATAATAGTAGTAGCTATCTTAAACGCTAAGAAGTAATCTAAACAAGTTGCTTTTGCTCTGCATATATTTGTCAATCATGATGAAATAAAGCTGAGAAACTAAAGAAATTAAAGATGAACAAAACTCCAGAGAATCGAAACCAATAAAATCACAATGCAGATCTAAAAAAAAATGACTAGAGACACCAGGGTGGCTCAGTTGGTTAAGCTTCTGACTTCCTTATTTCTGCTCAGGTCATGATCTAGTTGGTGAGATCCAGCCTCATTTCCAGCTGCGTGCTTACACACAGAACTTGCTTAGGCTTCTCGGGTTCTCTATCTCTCTCTCAAAAATAAATAAATAAACATTAAAAAATGCAAAAGAAACCTAAATTCTAAGTGTATATAATTATTCATAGATATGACATGGTAAAATGCCAATAACCAAACCAATTATAAAATCTCATAGAGAAGTTATGGAGATATCTACCTTACAGAGGTAAAGCTTAGAACTTCTTATAGAAAAGGCGTGATGGAAGAATAGTAATTTGCTATCTTTAATGTACTGAAACTTACTGATACAAATGAAAATGAAATAGAGAAAGTCGAGAGCCTGTAAATGAGAGACTCTGGGACCAGCAGACACTTACTAGAGAAAGTTCAAGTGAACGTATTCGAGGCAGGAGGTGGTAAAGTACAAAGAAGTGATAAGTATGTACATAAATGTAAATAAACATCGACTACATGTAAAAGTACCATCTAGTGCAGGTTTCAGAAAAGCAATTGAATTGAAAATATAAAACAATAATAATGATAAATGCTTTGAAAAGGGTTTAAATGAAGCTGATGTGTTCTAAGGTCTTTGATTTGAGAAACAGGCATAAATTTTACATTGGTAATTATGTTGTATTTTCTATTGAGTGAAGAGAAAGAGTGGAATATTGAGTAAGACTTCAAACAGTTGAAGAAAAAAACCAAAATACTCAGGATGAAAGAGAAAAAAGTAAAAATAGAATGAGCAAGAACAATAGTAAGCATAAAATAAAAGGAAAGATTTAAACCTTAATATATCACAAACCACAGTACATGTAGGTGGATTAAATGCTTCAGTTAAAACAAAAGAGGAAAGACACAGTTTAGATTAAAAACTCCAAATATGCAACATTCAAGAAAGACACATGGTACACATTAGGAAATAGAAAGATTGGTAGTAAAACGTGTAGGGAAATACCAGGCAAACAGCAACCAAAAGAAATACAGTGGAGTTCCATTAATTTAAAATAGACTCTAAGACAAAACGCATTTTTTGGAGATAAAGGATCACATCACTGAAAATAAAAGTTTAGTCTCCCAGGAAGGTATAACAATTTTGCATTAGTATAAATTCCACTGGGTTTATGTCATGAGAAGCAAGTTCTTCAATAACAGTACAAATAAGCCTGAAAGTAATAATAACAAAAATTGAGTAAAAGCTTTCTATTGGAAATTAAGGAATATATAAACTATCATTGGCTGTAAGAAAATTGTAATATTTTTTTTAATTGAAGAAACAATAATGAAACAGTATATTCTGACACTTGGGCGATTTAGTTATAACAGTACTTACAGTGAAAAATGCCTTCAGTCCTGCATGGACAATTGATATATGACAAAGGTGGTACGGTAGATCAGCCAGAAAAGAAGGGCCTCTTGAAAAAATGTACTGAAAAAATTGGATATACTTGTGGAAAAATATGATATGGAATAATTTCCAAACAACATATAAAAAATTAGTTACAGATGGATTCCAGAACAATCTATGGAAAACAAAAGTATAAAGTTAAAAATATTATATTAGAATATCTTCACAATTTTAATATAGGGAAGAATTTCTTGGGCAAAAAAATAAAAGATAATTTTCATTATACTAAGTTAAAAATTTGTATTCATCCCAAGAAGACCATATAAACAAAAGAGTTGTGGAATGAATGGTATTTGTAGTACGTGTCACTGACAAAAAAGATTTTGGAATTCCGACAAATATCTGCACATACACAGACATCAAATAGGAAAATGGAAAAAAATCAGACAAGGAATTCCTGGAAAACAAGCCATGTTGATAATAAAAGTAAATGTGTGTAGCTGTGGCTACGTATCATAGGTTGTAAGGAAATACGGAATTTTAGAAAAAGTAAATCTATAGAGGTAGAAAGCAAAAGCGATTGTTGGAGGCCGGAAGTGGGAAAGGAGAGGGACTGCAATGGCCATGAGGGATATTCTTAGGGTGCAAGGAATGTTTTAAAACTGTGCAATGGTGGGGCCCCTGGGTGGCTCAGTCGATTAAGCATCTGACTCTTTATTTCGACTCAGGTCATGATCTCACAGTTTGTGAGTTTGAGCCGACATTGGACTCTGTGCTGACAGCACGGAGCCTCCTTGGGATTCTCCATGTCTCTCTCTCTCTGCCCCTACCCCCTCTCAAAATAAATAAACATAAAAAAATAATAATAAATAGTATAATGGTGGGGCACCTGGGTGGCTCAGTCAGTTGAGCATCCAACTTCAGCTCAGCTCATGATTCCATGGGTTCATGAGTTTGAGTTCGAGCCCCATATAGAACTCTCTGCAGTCAGTGCAGAGTCTGCCTCAAATCTCTTGTCCCTCTCTCTCACTGCCCCCCCCAAAATAACCATTAAAAAGTAAAAATAATAATAATAATAATTGTGTAATGGTGATTATACATATTACCATATTGATGCCATGTGTTGTAAAACTCTATAAATTTACTAAAAATCTTTAATTCATTTACACTTGAAAGAAGTGAATTTTGTGCCATGTAAATTAAAACTCAATAAAACTGTTAAAATATTTTTTTTAGATATTATGGAGCAACAAACTTACACACAATGCTGATAAGAATGTAAATCAGACTAACTGAGAAAAATTAGACTCATTCTACTAACCTATGACCCAGCATTGCCAGTGATAAGATGTATACTGTGACTAAGTCACAGGACTAAGGCTTGTAACTACTTTACTACTAAAAGTTATTTTACAAATATCAATGTAAATAACAAACCACCTCAACTCAAGAGCATACTACTGATGCGAAGCTTTGTTCCATACTTATTTGGTTCAGAGATATCCAGAATAAAATTATACTTTTGGCAACACATAAATCTTGTTTTGGAGTACACAGGTGGTAAGAATATAAATCTCCATGTAATATAGTTCTCACAAAATCAATAGCAATCATAGAAGGGACAGAGAGGGAGGGTTAAAACCACTGAGAACAATGTGGATGATTCAGGTAGTGATGCATTATTTCTTGAGCTGTTCACATTTTTTGATATATACATTTTATATTTTAATTATTAAATAGTGCATGCAACTTTGTGCTTAGTAAGTGAATTATGCATTTATATATAGCTCATGAATTTTTCTATATTTGCTGTTTTTCACAATAAAAACATAGAGAAATACTTAGAAATAGGGATGATATTAAGACATGGCAGAAAGTAACTTGAAAGCTTTTGATAATATCAAATATCTACTTATTACTATTATTTATTATGTATACATAAAAATGATTGCTAGCATTTATATTGGGTTCTAGACTACCAATACCATTTTTTTAGTGTATGTACTAGAAATATTAACTAATTCAATAAGTAAAAAAAACAAACAAAACAAACAAAAAAACACAGCATCAAGATTGAAAAAAAACAAAAGTGTTATTTTTCACAAGAATGATTTTCTACTTAGAAATTTTGGAGGGGCACCTGGATGGCTCAGTCAGTGAAGCATCTGACTCTTGATTTTGACTCAGTGCCTGATCTCACAGTTTGTGAGTTCAAACCCCAAGTTGGGCTCTGTGCTGACAACATTTAGACTCTTGAGAGTCTCTGTCTCCTGGTTTCTCTGCCCCTCCCCTGCTCATGCTCTCTTCCTTTTTCTCTATCTCTCTTTCTCAAAAATAAACATTTCTTAAAAATTTGGAGAACTATCACCAAATTATTTTAATTAAAACTCACTATTATTGATGCACTCAATTCATCAAAAAATCGTATCTGTAAATCACAAAAATAAAGAAAATGTAATTTTATTTTTTCATTAGTTTTTTTTATTAGAGACTGTGAGTGGGGAAAGGGCAGAGAGTGAGAGGAAGAGAAGACCCGAGAGAAGATCCATGCCCACTGCAGAGCCTGAACTGGGGCTCAGTCGCATGACTCTTGAGATCATGACCTGAGCCAAAATCAAGAGTCTGATACTTAAGCTACAAGACCATCCAGACACTCCCCAAAAATGTAATTTTATAAAAAATAATTACAAATATATATCTTGTAAGAAATATAACAAAATATGCATATTTATTATAGAGTACTACTATGCATCAATCATTAGGAGAAATATTAGAAGTTTAGAGTAAAAGGAACATCACTGTACCCATTCCTTATGGAGTATTTTGAGTTATAAACAGAACTGGTTAACAAATTAAAAATATTATGGTTGAGACAGCAGAGTTGTCAGGAAGTAGAGCAGTCACAGCCTCTAACTGTTTCACTGGCAGAATTATAATAGTACCTTTTTAACCCTCAATTATGTCCAAGTTTGGAAGATAAATTACATAATCGTCTTAACTATGGGAGCATTAGGCATTTACAGGTGGTGCTCTAATGCTAACTTGAAGGTATCTGGAAGCATATTACTGATGGCTTGGCATTAATACCTGGTTTGACCTGAGTAATAATTTAGATTCATCCAAGAGAAATTAGAATAGAGGTGTGTGACACAGAGCCACAAAAATATGTCAATTCTCAGAAAAAACAAAGAGCATTACTTTGGATAACTGAGGAAAGAAATCAGAATGATTGAAGCCCAGAGTACAGGGAATGTGCAACAGAGGTAGAAGAGAGTTTTAATGGGTGAAGTTGGATTAATAAGTGAGAGCCAGACCCACACCATGGCAGAGATTTGGAAGCTGATGGAAGACCCAGAGGCTATGAAGAGACTGAATATGTTCTTAGAGGAGGAGCAGAAACAGGATGACATATTGGACTGACTTCAAAATCTCTGCTCTTTCTTATATATAAAGCTGGAATTCTGGGGGAAGCTAACATGTACAGAGATTGCAAAGAAAGCAATCTTCTTTGAGAAGAATCACAAAGAAAGAGAGCGATGAGGAAGGCGTGATGCTGTAGAAACTGAGGGCGGATACGATTTGGAAGGGGAAATGTCCCACAGCATCATGTACTCCAGAGAAATTACATAAAGTAAGTAGATAAGTGATTCTTATTTAGGCTATTTAGGAGTAAAAACAAAATTGAAATAAAGGATGATTCACGTACTCCCAGGTCTATTTATGCAGTCATCTCTCACACCTGATATCTAAGCAAGAAAAGGCAAGGTCGTCATCAGTGGCTTCTTGCTCCTCCTATTTCTACAACGAATTGATCCCAGAGACTATTGACCATTCTCCCAAACTGCACCTGAAACATACTCATTTGTCTCTTTTCTCAACTCCTTCCTTTCTTTATACATCAGTGTCTTGTGGTCTCTCTCTAAAACACAACCTCTACCTGCTTGGAAGTAATGAGAACTGTATAAAGTTCTGTTGTCATTTTCCATCAAGTTGAGAAAGAACAGCCTTCTCCTGAGGCAGCTCTAGGAACACATTCACAGATCCGACGTTCAAACACCAGACTACACATATACTATAAAAGTAGTGTAAAAATCTATAATTATCAAATTATTTTAATGCATTAATAATGCCAAGAAAAAGAAAACTGGTCTCTTTCAAGTTGTTCAAAGTGAAATACTTGGGTTCGTTTTCTTTTGGTCTGTCTTCAAACCGCTCCTATTTAAAAATTTTCAGGTCTATGAAAAGAAAGCGAGGTTTTCTTAAGAAAATGGTGACTTGATCGCACACATCCTGCACGTGGTTAAAACAGGGGTGGTATCACCGCGTGGTTACAGAAATAAGGCTTCAACTCTGACATGACTGGATCTGTAACATGGACCATTAACCAATTCTAGGTTCAGTTTCTCTATGTAAACTGTGGCTGTAATTGTGTCTTCCAGTATGTAATTGCTCTGAAGGTTAAATAAATGCTCAGCACATACTAACTGCTCAGTAAACATTAGTTACTTTTACTAACCAATATATTTTATTTTTATGAGTTAAATAATTTATTATGAATCCACTTTTGTTTTTCCATTCTACTTTGAACATTCATACATTTATTTAAAAAAAAGACTTCTGGTGAATACGGCTAACAGTTGTATCTCATATACAGATTGGTATTAAGAATCTCAAAGTTCTTCGAATTTTAGAAGGTAGGATTACCAACGTTTTACAAAGAAAACTTCCTTTACTTTTATCCTCTAATTTATATTTCCTTCTCCTCTGCTCTAATTATGTTTTTCTTTGTTGGGACCATGAAACTCAGGAAGGAGCTATTATACTCACATCTTTGCTTCCCATCATGACCACCTTAATTCACTTATTAAGCCAAAAATTCATTTTGTTTTGTTTTTTCTTTTTTTGTAATAATTTTTTAAAAAATATTTTTACCGTTTTTTTTTTGTTTTTTTTTTTTTTTGAGAGAGAGTAAGTGACAGAGAACAAGTGGGGGAGGACCAGAGAGAAAGGGAGACACAGAATTCTAAGCAGGCTCAGGCTCTGACCTGTCAGCACAGAGCCCAGTGCTGGGCTCACACTCACGAACCATGAGATCATGACTTGAGCTGAAGCTGGACGCTCAACCAACTGAGCCACCCAGGTGCCCTCATCTTAAATTTTCTTAATTCCTTGTCATTTACCCCACAATCCACAATTTATTAAATCATTGTTTAATTACTTTCTAAACTTCCTATCCTAGTTGAAATGTTCCTTTTCAGCCTTTAATTAAATATATTTTTTAAGGTTTCTTTTGAAAGGGGGAGGAGGGGTATAGAGAGAGAGAGAGAGAAAGAGAATCCTAAGCAGGCACCGTTGCTGTCAGCACGGAGTCCGATTTGGGACTCAGTATCACAAACCGTGAGATCATGACAGGAGCCGAAATCAAGAGTCAGATGCTTCACTGAGTGAGCCACCCAGGCGCCTCCAGACTTTAATTAAATATTAAGCACATTCTGTAATTGACAATAGAGACGCTTAATGCAAAACATGTGCATTTTTCCTTAAAGTCTCTCTAAACTTTTATTGTTTCTCCCATTCCTTAATTTTTACCCTCTGGTCCTTCCAAGCAGAAATGCTTTACAGTTTCCTTCTTGCCAATGATCCATCTTTTGCTTTCCATTCACTTCCACAGGCTCCTTCACCTCCTGTGATAGTTTTATGAACCTAATCTCCACACAACTTTATATAAAAGGAAATCTGGGACTGAAGCCTTTCTTCCACATTACCGACGGTATTGACTTTGCCGTAGACCAATTTGTTGGGAGGCCCAGTGCCACGTTTTGGTGTTGTGCAAATAAATACATCCTGGCACTGTCAACGAATGAGACGAAATACACCGTTCCCCCTGGCCAGTATACTCAGCAAATTTCTGATTCATTCATTTCTGGCAACAAAACCATGCAAACAGTGAGGGCGAGAGCATCCATAGAAACCAAATATTTGCAGAAAGGTGTTTAAAGGGAATTTAAAAATCAGAGTTCAGATTGAAATTGTATTTTGTTGAGAAAAAGTCCCAAGTTTTTAAAAAGTACCCATTAAGAACATGTGCCCAGAAATAAAATGTACCGAAGCGATGTTTCATTTTATCTAACGTGTAATCTTATTCTAGAGGGCTTGCCACTATGCAGGGAATCCCCAAGAATCACCATCCCAAACCAGTAAATGTTCATTCTGTTCTTTTTGTTTGAAAGACAAAAATCTGCAGCTATAAAGTGCTGCAAACTCATGAACTCCTTTCCGCTTGGGGTCGGCTGGTGGAAATTCACTGTAGAAGAAAGGAGGGGGAATCTACTAGGCTTTACCCTTACCATAGTGGACAAGGAAAATAAAACATGGTGAAAACTTGAAGATTTACTTAAAATATATATGTATTTTATGGTTCAAAACAACTCACAGTTGTTCCATGTATAATTACACATACATACCTCGCCTTTCTTATTATAGTGTGGGAAAAAAATGAGCGATGCCCAGAAATGAAAATGTAAACTAAACAAACACCTCTGACAACTTAAGTGATCTGAAATGTTGTGGTTTTCTTCTGCTTCGGGATTATAAGGACAAGTCCCGAAAACGTTTTGCTTTTATTATATAACTTTCCAGAGTTAATTTATCTCACAAAAAGAGAAACAGGGGTGTAAAGTTTTCTCATTCACACGAGTTGACATTCCTAAGTTTTAGCCTTTATTAAATCCATATTTTATATTTTACGTGCTGAAAGTTACTAAACTCCTGATACTCTGATTGAGGTGACTAATACCCAAGCCTGTGACAAGTGTAAGTGACTTTGTAACCTTAGTCATGGCGGCAGATATAAGGGCCACGTGCACCCGAGAGGCTCCGAGCAGACCCAGACACTCAAGAGAATTCTTCCCACTTGCAGTCTAGGCCCTTCTCACTCTTTTTTTCCCCTAATAGTTTTACTTTGATGGGTCAACAGAGAGATTTGCAGAGTCGAGCTCCACAGTCCAGAGAGGTAATTTATTTTTATTGGGAGAGAGAAAATACAAGTTCGTTACACGGCAACCAGACACTTAAGGTAAAGTTGCACCTCTTGGCTCTGATAGACATTTATGTTCTGATGTACTGTCTCTGTACTCTGTTTTTTCCTCTGACACAGTAGGAAAACCACACTTCAGGGAATATTTCAAGGTAAATTATTTCAGAAATGTAATGGTAAAGGGAAGAACTCTGTATTCCTTTGCCACCATATCATTTAATGGTACATTTCCTAGCTACTTCAACCAACTCCCTGTGTGGGTCCAAGAGACCGTGTCCTCTTTGTAGGTATTGACTTTGGCATAATCTTGCCTCTCTCATTTTCTCCACCCTCCCTAACCTTGCTGAGGTGGGAGGCCCCTTAATATGCAGGGCACCAGACAAAAATCATCCGTGTGTTAAAGTTAGTCACAGGAAAGACAACACTGTGGGCGTGGACAAGGAAACAGATCTCTCTCTGCACTATCACTCTGCACTTCTGAGCTCCGTTCCTCTTCCTTCTGTGGTGTCTTCAACAGAGAGACACTTTGATGGAGTTTTCAATCTCTCCCTTTCTCTTCTTTTCCCCCTTAAACTTTCAGGCACTTGATTTTTCAAAGAATTAAGAGATTGAGAATACAAGTAGAAAGCCTGCAAAAATGAATGTGCTATCATTATTACAGAATAACTGTTTGATAGTTTGTATAAATATACCATCGATCAAAATATTTAGGCCAACTCTGTGCTATGTCACTGTTTGAAAAGAACTTTTTTTTCCCCTAACATTATTTTGTTGAACATTAACAGAGCGAAGTTTTAGTACTTGGTTAAAAAAAAAAAAAAAAAAGAAAAGATAAGTACTTCACATACCTTTTGTGGCTGTTGGATGTCCTGCAAAGTTGTTTGTCTCTTGTTTATAAATAGCACAAATTGTGTTAGTGCATCGTGGAGCCTGCTCATTTCAGTGTTTTGTCTTATAATCGCCAGTGTAAAGGTTTGCATATAAACACCTGTTTCCCGTGGTTGAAAAATGCGGCACCTACGTGTTTGCCCTGTTGCTTCTGATTCAGTCTAGGTTTTCTAAGATAGCCAAGAAAATATGGGATATTCGAATCTGCCATATTTATTGTGGCCAATGGGCAAGAAAAGACAGGAGATACTTAACGATCCTGAGAAATTAACTTTCAGGTACTGTCCTTCCTTGCATATTATCTCATTTAATTCTCGCATAAACCATGTGTCCAGGTTCATATAACATTGATAAGAAAAGACTCCCATTTGGAAGCATGAAGCCAGTTCCCCCAAATCTCACAGCCACTCAGCAGGGGGCCTGAGTCTGGATGCCGGCCGTTTGCTCAGTGCCTGCCATACCCCGCCAATGAGTGGAGCATATGTTTAGCCACTCATCTTTTAAAAATGTTTCTGACTATAATTCTTGGTTCCTGACATCATTTATTGAGTCCTGTTCTCGGAGACAGATGAGTTGGCCAAAATTTCATCTTTTCCCAAAACAGAAAGTTCTGAAGAGCAGCACATTTATAGAACGGAGGAACAGTCCTGGTTTTAGATTGTGTTTGAATCTTTTTGCTTAATTTGATAATCCACTGGCTCATTAAAAAAAATTATGGCTGTTACTTTCCAGTTTTGTTAACACAAAAAATCAGAGGTGGGTTTATCTGTAGGAAGGAAGAAGATGGTTTCGTTCTCTTGCCTAACACTCGATCTCCTGCTGGAGTTTATGGAAACCTACGTCTAGAATCAGAGCCAGGAACTGAATTTTTTTCCTATTTGCTGAGCAAGGACTTTGTAGAGAAAGCCTGGTTTCATTCTCACTTTTCAGGAGACGAGCACATGCCCCATATATGCTTTTTGGGCTAGGCTTATGCATTATCCTCTCTTTTGTATCAGAATTTGGGGTTTGTGAGAATTTTATCCAATTACCAAATTCTGTCAAGTCTCTACCTGTGAGTACGAAAAGTTTATTAAGCACCATCACCACTTTTACCTAACTGTTCAGTTGGTAGCTTGAGTCATGCTAGACAGTGTCTTGCATTCTTTCCAAACTCCACTGATCCAACCCATTCACCATTTTAGACCAGTGCCTTATATCCCAGCCTTTCATCTTCATGGGAACCACCTGAGGCTCTTGTAAAAATGCAGACTTAAATACAGCAGGACTGCAGTTACGCCTCCTAGTCTCCGTTTCCGACAAGTTCCCAAGTGCTGCCAGTCTTGCTGGTACAAAGGCCATCGTTTGAGTGGAAAGGTTTTAGTCCCGTTGTTCTGAAAGTGTGGTCCTGTACCAGCAGCATCAATAGCACCTTGGAACTTTTAAGAAATGTGCATTCTCAGACCCCATCCCAACACCAGAAACTTTGATTCGATACCCAGTAAAGTTTGAGGAATCAGAGCTTTAGAACATTTTCTGTCTCTCCATCCCCTTTGCCACTGCCTTAAGTCAAGTGCACATCAAATCTATCTTACAATAGCTAGAGGGCTTTCTAATTGATCTTTCTCTCTCAAAGCCATCCTTCACATTGCCACTGCAATGGTTTTTAAATGGAAAGCCGAAAGCTGTTCTCAAGCCTCTCTGCTCCCTTTCCTTGCAAAAGGAAATATAAAGTTGGTAACCCAGCATTTATAGACTCTTAAAGTAAATCTTCATGGTTTGCAAATAAAAATCGAGGACTCAAAATATCTAGTTAGAATATCATACAGAGATGCAAAAGGCTGTTCAAAACAACAGTTCAGAGAAGGGAAAGGATGATGGCTCAGAGAAATCGTGTTCTTGATCTTTTTCTCTCTGACGATGAAAGAAGTATGGGAAAAAATAAAACGGTAAATCAGAGCGATGTTGGAGTAGATCTTGTCTTTATTTAAGAAAAATGCTGAGTAATGATAATTCTGGTTGTTGTCTGAGACTTGGTTGAATAATCTCTCTCAGCCTCTAGGCAGATTTTTGAATGAAATTCTAGAATAGCGAAAGAAAAAATGGGGTCAAACTGTAGAGTTTGGAAAGTTACAAGTGTCTAATTGCTTTATATCTGTGCCAGATTTTTTTTTCTTTCAATATGAAGGGCATTAATTATAGCTGGGGTATTTTTCCGATCACAGTGCCATGATTTGGTCTTCAAGTACAAGGAATAAAGTTTAAAAATGTTTTTCACACCCTCTAATTTTGTGTCCCAAGATCTGTTTTTAGATTACATAGATGAACCCATTTACGAAGTTCATTCCACAAGTGGTCATGTGATATTTTCCTTTTGAAAATTGAGCTCATAGGTGTGGTTATAGTCAGTGTTGTTTAAAGAGGGTTTTTGAGGACTTTCCTGATATCCATCATAATTATTTGAGTTTAAAACTATCTTGGTATGTTACCAATGCTTTCCTTTCATTTGAAAACTTTTACTTACGCTTTGACCATTTTTTTTTTTGGAATATTGTTAAGTAATGTAAGATTCAAAGTTAAATTAATGAAAAATAAGTTAGAACATAGATAAAAAGTTAGAAGAAAGGGCTTTCCAAAGAAAATAGACTATGTAGTCTTATACATGTTTGGATCAAGGTTTTTATAAAGATTTGCTAAAAGTTATTGGCCGTGGTAGTGATAGCCATTAGCTTACATTAACTTCCTGATTAACTTTATATAAACGGATGAATGAAACTACTATAGTAAAAGATTAAAAGAAGTGTAGTATTTGTCCACATTGTTTCTTTCGTGTGACCCTAAGGAAAAAGGCTGCCTTAGGAAAGTAAGCCTAGGCGCTTGCAAATCATAATTATCAGCAAAACAGGGTTTAAAAAAAACTCAAGTTATGGTTTCTGATTTTGTATAAATCACTTATTTTTCTGGGATTTAGTATATTGAGTTACAATATGGAGTAGATTATTACTGCAATTCTTTGAGCCTAAAATATTCTTATCTAGTAAATAAGAAAGTAATGTTTTATATATATATATTTATATATAGTATATAACTATATATATATATATATATATATATATATATATATATATATATATTATATAATGGAAGGTGGCTCCATGCTTTATTCTTTACCTGCCAGGTAGTTCTTCATTTCCTAACATATAGAAGCTCTGTTAGCATTGACGGTATATATGCAGACAACCTTTCAAGTAGCTTTTTTGAATTAACAAATTAAATTAAAATTTTGTATTGCATTCAGTTGGCAACATATGTTGATTTCACTCAGCTTTTTCAAAAAGACCATTTCCTTATTTTTGAACAGTTGGGGTCATGAGAATGTATTTTAAAAGTTTCAAAGATTGCATATAGATATCCGTAAAAGGTAACAACAACAAAAACTAAGAAGAAAGGCAAGTATATAAAAAGCCATGTTAGTCAGTTTTCACTAGATTGGTCTGCTTTTTCAGATTTTTCTTTTATTTTTAAGCCAAAATTGTTTTTAAAAATCTTTCCCAAAAGTGAATGAGCCAAAATTTCACAGAGAGTACTAGAAACCATAGCACCCACTTGGAAGCAATATGGGGAACAGAGTGGGAGGGTGGATCGAAGGGGCTGGGAACAGGAACGGTCATGCATGAACTTTGGGGTCAGTTTACCACATAAAACCCTTCCAAAAACACTGCTTGGCATTTTGACTCTTTGGATTTCAGAAGATTCAGAAGATGGATGAAAAGAGATAAAATTTTGGCAGAACGTTCATGAAGGCAATGTCCTGAGGGCAATCATGAAAGAATGACAAGGCCTTAGTCTAGAATTAAATCATCTACCACTAGTGTAATTAGACTGATAGTGCAGTTAATCTTCTCCCCAGTTTCTTTATCCATAAATATGTGAGTGAGAAAGTTTTCCTTTTCATAGAAGTACATGGTTAAAATAGACCGTGTACTTGAAAGTGCTTTTTAAAATTATCAGGTAGATTAGAGTTCTGCAGTATACTTAAAGATGACCAACATAGATCGGAAAATCAGTAAGTACTAGCCACAGTGCTTAACTCTTTAAATATATTACCTAATCTAAAATTAACAATAGGGTTGTCTGCGTGACTCGTTCAGTTAAGCATCCAACTCTCGGTTTCTGCTTAGGTCAGGATCTCACAAGTTTGTGAGTTTGAGTTCTGCGTTGGACTCTGTGCTAACGGCACAGAGCCTGCTTGAGATTCTCTCTCTCTCCCTGTTTCTCTCCTTCTCTCTCTGTCCCACTAATCCTCACATGCTCTCTATTTCTCTGTCTCTCTCTCTCTCTCTCTCTCAAAATAAATAAACTTAAAACGAGTAAAATAAAAATAAAACAACATTTTAAAAAGTGGATACTCTTTTTAGTTTCATTTTACTAGTGAAAAAGCAGATTTGTCCATACTCCTACAGTCTATTTAGCAGAGCTAGAATTCAAAACTAGGACCAGTGATGCTCAAACTTGTTTTATGAATACCTAGTAAGTTCCAGGTACTACCTTAAGTTACTTATTTTGTATCTCATAAATATTTAAGTATTGTGGTCAAAATCTCTTAGGTAGAATTAGAATTCAAACTAAGCCTATGAGATTCTATGTTTCTGTTTCAAGTTGTCAAAACCACTACGACAGTATGCCTTCTATGAGTTGGAAGTTATTTGAGAGCTCAAACCTTGTCTTACAAGATTACCTCACACAAGGAATACAGTATCTCAAGTACACATTCTCAAAATACTCTTTCACATTTCATGTTAAGCATTTCCATTTTTTTGTTTGTTTTTTGTTTGTTTTTGAGAGAGAGAATGCATGTGCATTGCCAAGCAAGGGGGAACAGAGGGAGAGAGAGAAAGAGAGAGAATTTTAAGCAGGCTCCATGCTCAGTGCAGAACCCTATGCAGGACTCAATCTCAAGACCATGTGATCATGACCTGGGTCAAAAATAAGAGTCAGCCGCTTAAATGACTGAGATCGCTAGTTGCCCCAACCATTTCCATTTTCTCAGAGAAAGTAGCCTAAGCATATATAGGGAAAAAATTTTAATGTATGCCTATAAATTTCTGGTCTGGGCTAACGTTTAAAAAAGAAGTTTACAGTAATTCTAGTAGCTGCCTAGCTTACTCTTGAGAGGAATTATTAATAAAAGGTACAGAATGCCCTCAGACATATGGGGATGTTACGTCAAAACAACAGTTGTTTGAAAATGCTAAATTATTTTATTTAAAAAAACTTATAAAAAGGTGCCTTAGTACCTCAGTAGATTAAGCATCTGACTCATCATTTCGGCTCAGGTCATGATTTCACAGTTCATGAGATGAGCCCTTTGTCAGGCTGTGTGTGGACAGTGAGGAACACGATGGGATTCTCTCTCTCTCTCTCTTTCTCTCTCTCTCTGTCTCTCTCTCTCTCTCTCTCTTTGCCTCTCCCCCGGTTGTATGCTCTCTCTCTCTGTCTCTCTTTCTCTCAAAATAAATAACTTGAATAGCGTATAAGGTATTTTCCCATTCATCATGGAAATACCATTACCAACCATTCTCTCTGGTTTTACAAATAACTTTTATACCTGAAATGTGCACTGAATATAGCCCTGGTTGATAGATAAAAGCAAACTTTTCCTTCAATTACTTATCTATATTAGCATCATTAGCTTTTTATTGAACTATTCCTACCCTAACTACAATTTGGTAAATATAGGACATTCCTACCCCGTTCCAACTAGAAAATCAGTGCATAACACACACAAAAAAAATCAAGTAATAGGGGTGCCTGGGTGGCTCAGTTGGTTAAGCATCTGACTTTTGATTATGGCTCAGGTCGTGGTCCCACAGTTCATGAGATTGAATCCCATGTCCAGCTTTGTGCTGATAGCATGGAGCCCTGCTTGGAATTCTGTCTCTCCCTCTCTCTGTGCTTCTCTCTCTCTCTGTGTCTCTCTCTGTCTCTCTCAAAAAAAAAAAAAAAACACATTTTAAAGATACAAATTCTAAAAAAAGAAAGAAAAAAAATCCAGTAATAAAACATGGATCTCAGAGAAAGACTTTTATTTGGTCTGGGACATAAAGTATAGATTATCATGACTAAGTTCTGGAAGAGAAAATAGAAGTAACTAAAATTATAAGGGCTTTGCACATGCCATAAAGGCAATAAAAACAACACTGAAAAATAATATGGCCAAATATTTTAAAAGCTGACTTGGGTAGCAGGAATTGTTCATACTCTTATGTCTGATAACCCACAGAGGAAGTGTGTTCTTTTCATTCATATCTGGGTATCCCATGTTTAGATAAAAAATATAGGTGACTGTTTTTTAACAGAGACCTGATTACAGAGGTCTGCAGTGGGCATTCGGATGGGACACGAGTGATGAAGGATGCATCCCAACTGAGTCACAAATCTTTAAGTTGCCTCCCCTAAAGCTTCACCCAAGAACTCCTGCTTCTATTTCCTGGGCATCCTCATTGCCAGGAGGCTGTGCCATGGAGTTTCACACTGGAAAATTTGCCAGGAACCCAAAAGTAGGGATTCTATTGCTAATGACAAAGATGAGAATGCAGGTGGAAGAAACACACGGTGATCTTTGTACCTACAGCCTAGTGAAACTGCTTCACAACAGATACACTGAGAAAGGTTATATAATTGTTGATTATTAAATTATAGACCAGCAAAGATAGCATGAGTTCAATTATTAGACGGAACAATGAGATTTTAAAGTTGGTATTTTCCATCAATCCATTAAAACACATTATAAAAAGAAATTCACTTAGCCAGTTAAACCAAATAATTACAAGCATCCGTTTCAAGTTTTCATCAAGGAATTTTAAAATTCCTTACACCCACTCTAATGCTATTACTTGGCTTTTAAAGAAACACAAATCCAGCCACACACACAAAATAACATATTTCCAGAAAAAAATGTAAGACTTCAAATCCGAAAGAGAACAGTCAAACTTGCATGGCACTCATACTTTTGAATATCAAAAACAGTCTTCAGTTTGCTTCACCATGTTATTTTCAAAAGTGAAATGTCCAAATTATGACACTTCAATGAATAAACCATTGTGGGGAAGGTATGATTCTTTAACATCAGAAGCTTCGTGATGTATTTCTCCTCTTCCTTTATCTATTGCTTTCTCGCTTGGACTAGTGGTATAAAAACTTATGGACTCGAGGGATGAAATGGGTTAAATTCAACATGTACATGTATTGGAAGGCTGACTGAGTAACTGCTATATTGGAAATATTTTCCTGTTCAATATGTTACCTGTTTCTTAAAATATTTAATAGAGGGATAAACCTCTATTAAATATACTAAATATACTTGCAGGAATATTGTAATCTATTTGGTTCTCTCTGAAGCCGATAGAAGTGACTAGGAAAGTAACAAATTATAATTCCTTTTGGGAATCCTAGATGAGTTAATAAGGAGCAACTTAATTTAATCTTCCCGAAATGTGCTGTTTACATTATGCATCTGATTAAGTGCCAGAATACTTTTTATTCAGTAAATATGACTGCATGCATTTTCTTATAGTACATTTTACAGATGACAGATGGCCCTAGCATGTGTTCTACCCTGGCGTGCAGTGGAAATGCCTGACTCCAGTGACTGTGCATGTACGTGTGTGTGTGCAGATGTGTATGTGCATTGAGTAGAAATACATCCAACCACACCACATGTTCTCGTCTCCTGGCAAAAAATGTCATATTATTAATGACAAATAATTAAAGAGGTCAGAACTATGGTTATTTCCTTTCTGTAAAAGGGACATAGGAGTAAAAGGGCTTCTCAAATCACCTGAAGTAGATAGTTGGAAATATCCTATAACTTTGGAAAATGTTGGTGTTGGATGATCCCTAGGAGTTGATTCATTATGCCCCTTTGAAGAAGGAAAAAAACATGGAGTCCCGGCTTGAAGGGTTTAAGTAAATGAGCAAGATCGCAAACAAGATCAGCTCTGTTTCAGGTGAGCAGTGGCATTACCTCAATCTTTATGAGCAGGAAAATGATAGACCTGAAAATTATTCCTTTAGGCCACCAGAGAAATGAAGTCACACAGCAACCAAGTAACCAAAAATTTGGGGAGAGACGAGCCCTGGCTTGGAGACCTATGACCTGAACCCCTGTTTACCTGAACCCACCGCCACCAGACTTCACATTTCCTGTAAAAAATGCAGCTAACATGTTTCCGTTAATAGGTACAGATTGAGTGCAGGATCATGAGAGTGTGAAACCGCTGGGACAAGTATACTCTTTCATGCTTGGCCTCCACAAATGCCACCCACACTCACAGGGAATATCAAGGCGAATCTGGAGAAAGCTTTTAGTGAGATGCTGGCTCTGGGTGGGGGTCAGGAGTGGTTTGCAGATGTGACTACCATTATCCCATCCACATCCATTTCCATTCTTCTGTTAGAAATAAGCCTTAACGCCTTAATCTGAAGGGGAAGGACAGCAAAGAGTGTTACTTTAGAGTACTGGTAGAAAACCATTCCAGCAGGGGAGTTAACAGGAAAGAAAAAGGATTACCTGCAAGGATGACCAGGGATACATGCTAGTCCTGACTCTGGAGTTGTAGGAAAGGCAAGAGTGATAAAGGCTATACTACTGTGACCCAGGAACACAGCGCCATACTAAGACTGTGAGTCAGTCAGAACACAAGAGAACATTATCTATTCCCATTAGAAAGATATCAAGTATAGTATAAATGGCAATGGAATACAGTTGGGAGTTCTGCATGATATATCTATGATTCATTCCTCAGGCACAGTGCAAAGAAAAGATCCAAAACCAATGGGCGGAAATAATCATTGACAAGAATGCTTTGACAGTCTACTACTTGATAAAAGATGGGTATCACCGAAGACTTAAGTTGCTGAGACCTGTATATGTGTGACTGACTTTGACCATACCAATAAACTTCAAATCCAGTCCAATGAGCTATCAGAATCATATAAACCACACTCAGAAAGCATAGCAGAAGTTTCTCTAAGAACATAATATTTTTACCTGAGTAACTACTCTCCTTGAGAAGGTGTCAGTTTTCAACAAATTAGGCAAATAAAAGGCAAGAGGAAACAAAACCAAAATAGACAAAGCAGTCATCAGACCAGACTGAAATATAAGACGGAAATTTTTCATAATTAATGTGATTAAGTTGTTCAACCATCAAATGGAAAAGATAGTCAACCTGTAAGATCACGTGGATAATCTCATCGGAGTAAGATAAGTTTAAAATGGAAAAATGGAAATAGCAGAACATAAAAATTTAGTAACATAAAAAAAGAAATAATGCTGTCGTCAGGTTCATTGGTAGACTTGACATAGCTAAGAAAAGAGTTGGTAAAATCACCCAAAATGAAACAGAAAGAAAAAGCATAAAGTAAGAGAAGCAAAAGAACACAAGAAAACAGAAGAGAGTGCCTAGGAATATGAGAAATATCTCAGTTTGTGAAAGAAGAGAGAGAACATGAGGCGGATGAGACATTTTAAGAAATAATACCCAAGAACGTTCTAAAATTAATGACGGATATTGAACACAGACCCAAGAAACTCAATGAACACAAAGTAGGATAAATGAAAACAAACACATTCACACAGAATCTCAGGCATACCTTATAACCAAACTGCTGAAAATCAAGTCAAATAAAATATCTTAAAATAAGATAAAGGAAAAAAACCCATATTACCTATTTGGGAACAAGGATAAGAGTTGACTTTCATAAAAACCCAGGCAAACAAAAATATAAAGTGACATTTTCAAGGACCGGAAAAGAAAGAAAAGAAAGGGAGCCCATAATTGTAATCCAGCAAAATATCATTCAAAAGGGATTAAAGCTTTCTGCAACACATAAACAAAACCTAAGGACCTCCATTCCGAGTGGATCTAATCTAAAAACCAGTTCTAAATAAAGTTTTTTAGGCAGAAAAAACATACTATCTTAAGAGGCTTGAATCTACCCTAAAATGCAAAGGCTTCAAAAGGAATAAGTGAAGGTAAAATGAAAATAATATCCTTTAAAAAACTGTTCTGAAAGATAATTATGTAAAGTAAATATGGTAGAAACATGTTGTGTGTTAATAATACCCATAAAATGCACTGACAACAATGTCCCATTGAATCAGAAAGCTATATGGTTACCAAGGATTTACGTTAAATATGGAGTGGTACAGTATTATTTGGACATTGAATCTGACCAATTAAATATATTGCAAACCACTAGTGTCTTTTAATAGTATAAATAATAACTCAGGACTCTATAGCTTCCCCTCAATTTTGCTGTGAAACTTAAACTCTTCTTAAAAAAAATAGTTTATAAAATTGAGATTTGAGTATCACTTCTTTAAATTGCTTTATGAGATACATTTTTAACTGACTGAAGAGATGAGCAAAAAAATGAAAAACTATTTGCAAATAACATATCTGGTAATGATATTTTCCCAGAATATATAAAAGCTTTCAACATTCAATCAGAAGAAAAAACAATCCAATAAGAAATGGGCAAGGTAAGTAGACACTTCACCACAGATATACAGCTGGCAAATTAGCTCATGAAAAAATATCAACATGAACAGCCATTAGCAAATTGCAGATGAAATTCACAGTGAAGTACCACTAGAAATCTGTCAGGATGGCTAAAATTCAGAAAAAGAGATATGGAAAACACCAAATTTTGGATGTGAGGATGTGGAAATGAGGACATAGAACAAGTAAAAATATCTTTCACTCCTGGTGGAAATGCAATATTGTGGAAAAGAGTTTGACGGCTTCTTTATAGAATAAAACAATGATACGATAACCATCCTCCTAAGGATTTAAACTAAGTAAAGTGATCCAGAAGCCTGTGTATTATAAAATACCATCTGTATGACAATTTAAGAAAAGCAAAAATCTTAAAACAGAAAAGACATCAGAGGATGCTAGGGATTGAGGGTCAGAAGAGCATAAGGGAAGCCCAAAGAAATGTTGGGTGTGGATGGAACCGTTGATAAGATAATGTGGCGGTGGATGCATGATTATCTGCATTTTTTTAAAGCCCAAAGAACTATACACCACAGAGTGAATGTTACTGTAGGCAAATTAAGAATCAACCAGGATGGGGGTGTGTGGATGGTCCCATGTGTTGAGCCTTGGGCTCTTAATTTTGGCTCAGGTCATGATATCATTGTTCATGAGTTCGAGCCCCATGTGGGGCTCTGTGCTGACATCTGAGAGCTTCCTTTAGATTCTCTCTCTCCCTCTTTCTCTGGCCCTTTCTCTCTCTCTCTCTCTCTCTGTCTCTCTCTCTTTTTTTCTCTTTCTTTCTCAAAGAATAAATAATAAATTCTTAGATAAATGTAAGTGATTCCCAAATGATTTTCTAAATTAGAATTTTTAAGTAAGTACATGTGAGAACAAGAAGTATGCGTACTAAAACAAAACAAAACAAAATGATCGACCTAGCAATCAAAGTATGTTTTATGAGGTTGGCATAATTCTCTTACCAGATACAATTTATAGCACTTAACTTAGAGTGGTGTGCAGACTAACAGTCCCTTGAAGATGTCCATGCTCTAATCACTGGAACCTGCTACCGTGTTACATGGCAAAAGGCACTCGGCAGATGGTTATAAGTCTGCTTGCCAGTCAGCTGGCCATAAAGTAGAAAGATTATCTGGATGATCCAAGTGTCATCACATGAACCCCTAAAAGTGTAAGAGTAAGGCAGAAGGGTCAGAGATGAGGTTTTAGAAGGATTTGACTTAATCTTGCTTGTCATGAGCTGTGGAGGGGGAACATGAGACTGTAGAACGGCTTTTGGACCTAACAGGCAAGCTTTCAGCAAGGAAACAGGGCTCTCTCAGCCCTCTACAACAACATGAAACTGAATCTATAAGTAACCTGCATGTTCCTGGAAATCGATTCTCCCCATGAGCTTCTAGAAAGGAATGAGGCTCTGCTTTTCCACAATTTGATTTCAGCCTTATGATACACAGAACAGAGAAACCAGCCAGCTTGGTCTTCTGACCAACAGAACTGTGAGATAACAAAATTGTATTGTCCCAAATTGCCAAGTGCATATTTATTTGTCAGGGCAGAAAGGGAAATCTAATACACCCAGTACCAGTACTTCTGTACCATTGGCCATAATTGTGCTCAAGAGGGATATAGAAAATAGACTAAAACTCCCTCCTTGACTTAGAGAGAGAGATCTATTAGTCATACCATGAGTCTAAAATGTGTGTTTTTTTTTAAAGATGATTTTTCATTTTTTTTAACATGTATTTATTTTTTGAAGGAAAGAGAGACAGGGTACGAGTGGGGCAAGAGCAACAAGAGAGGGAGACACAGAAACCAAAGCTGGCTCCAGGCTCTGAGCTGTCAGTGCAGAGCCTGATACGGGCTTGAACCCACAAACCGTGAGATCATGACCTGAGCTGAAGTCGGATGCTTAACTGACTGAGCCCCCCAGGTGACCCTAAAATGTGTAATTTCTAAAGTATAAATCTGGATCATTCCATCTTTATGTTAGTGAGGTATTTCATAACGACCAATTTTAATGTGAATAACTGTTAAAGAAACAGTGAATCCTGGATACAAATTCTGGGACAAATGGGGTTTATTCAAACTCTTGTTTTAGTCAATGGATGTCTCACAAGTTGTTCTTGGTGGAAATGCCCTAGATACTACTTTTCTTCTGCTTTTTCCATTAATCTTAAAATGTCTTAAACGGAAAGAAGCATATGCAAGCCATTCACCATTTGGGGAAGTCTTTACCACAGGGTTCCCAGGAAGGGCCACTGTCCAGGGTTAACCTGAATCTTCCTCCAGGCACACTCTTAATAGTATTATTATTGGAAATTTCTAAACGTTCCATTCAATTTACCAGTTGACACATTACATATGAACTCCGAATCTGTGAAATACTGGCTTCCTATTTTAACAGCAGCTGAGCTCTCTGGGTGGCCAGTGCCTGATCTAAGGCAACCTTTTGAATATAGGTACACAGAGATAGAACGCTGGTGATGGTCTGTTAATTTTGGCAAACGTTTTGATGCGTTAATTTCTAAGAGCAAAGTGTAAGTGACGTTCTGTCGGACCACAGGAGAAGGAGAACCTCATGAAAGAGGCCCAATTCAGTCTTCTTGTGTACATAATTAAATAAATGAAAAGTTTTTAAAGACTGTGTATAAAAAGGCTTTGCATCTTAAAACTTCCTTCTCCCTAAGGGGTAACAACAACAACAAAGTATCTTAGGGTTAGACCTCAGATTACGGTCTGCCAGCTTGGATTTGAACATCCCATCAGCACGGCCAGCACAGCCGTCCTGAATTTACTTCCTTCCCTTCATTCACAAAAGATACGGGTTTAATCTCTCAAATTCGTTTTGCACTTTAGAGCTGGCCAGAGCTGTGAGCTCCATAGATTTAGGCTCTCGGATTCTGGGGTGAGAAAGTTTGAGCCACACATGACTTTTGCTTGACCTCACCACTCTTGGAAGGGCAATCCTGGAGCTGTCTGGGAATTGTTCTATGTGGTTTAATGAGAACGGCCAGCTCTCTGAGCAGATGCTATCACTCACAGAGGTCGTTACTTCAACGTGAAAATCTTCCTCAACCATGCCCAACATTTTCTAGTGCAAGCAAGGCTTTGCAATCCTACTAGCACTATAGTTTGAACAATAGGTTATATTTTGATAATAGGAAGGTGTATTTGTAATATTTCTCCTAGTGCTTTCATTCCACTTTTTAATAGTGTTATACTTACAAGTCAGACTTGCAGTTATTTTGTGCATGGGATTGGCCCTCAGAATCTGTCCATAAAGGACCATTTTCCTAGGTTCAGAGTTAGTCCGTCTAACTTATCAAAGGTTAGTTCCAGTGTTTAGTCTCCTGCTAATGCCCTGACAGTGTTGATGGGCCATGGTGATGTTGACAGGCTACAGAACAGTTCAAATGCAAATGTTTATGTCCATCCAAAGCACCCATATGGATAGGTACATAGAAAGACTGTTTTTCCCAGGGGATAGATAATCTCAACATAATCAAAATATTTCATGAGAAAGCATCACAAAGTCAGGCCAAGAGCTTTGATCTTGAGAACAGAATATTGAATATATAAAACAGGATGCCATGCTTTTACTAAAGAGAAACAAAAGGCATAACTTGGAGCGCATGAGCTGAATAATATTATTGCATGTTTTCTGCCAAGAATGAGCATGGCTAAATGAAGGTTAAATATCTTTATTTATGTAAAACACACAAGGCTACTCCTCTCCCCCCCTCCACCAACGGCCTGCTCTATTCCACTCTTCTATGAAGTAGGGAATAAAATCATTGCACCTGAAAAGGATGACCACTTCTTAGTGAAGTTTGCCATCTTGTGGCCAATCTATTAATACAATTCACTGCAGAGGACTATTCCAGCCGCCTAGCATGTAAAATTTATTAGAAAACTTAATGATGGATTAAAATATATGTAATAAGTTTCTGTGTATCCAGGCTATTAGAGAAACTGGATGTCCTCGTTAACATTTTAAGTGACTTTAAATTACCACAGATATAAATATTTATATCTGTAGGGTACTTTTATAAGCCCTGCAAGTTACTTGCCCAGTGCAAGCTCAGGAAACAAAGCATTTGTATTCAAAGGACAACTCGACCATTTTCTAGCTGTATGGCCTTCTGTAAATTAGCTGATCTCAAGATGCTCCCATTTTTAAGATGCAGAATGAGATTAACTATAGTAATTACCTCGGGTTGAGATGATAATTCAGTGTAGCATGTAACAAATTTAGGACAGTGTCAGGCAAATTTAAGATCTCTCTATATATGGTTATTATTCTTATCTTTATTTGCGGCTTAAATTTTCTGGGATAGTTTTAAATACAGATAACCTATTTTATCAAGTAATGTGTAGTGTTTTTCATTCCGAAACCTGAAAGAAGACATGTGAATATAATATAATAACAGCTGTCCAGGGTTGACAGTTTCCCAGGTGCTCTTCTAAGTCCTTTCCACATAGGAATTTATATCATCTTCACAAAATCCTACAAGATAGGTGTCACTACCACCCCAGTTTTAGACAAGGAAATGCAAACTTGGGGAATTTAAGTAGCTTTCTTAAAGTCACAAAGCTAGAGGCAGTAGCGTCAAGATTTAAGTACAGATAACCTTGCTCCGTAGCTTGTGCTCTTAACCACTGCACATATGCCTCTGGGTATAATGTACATTTGTGGGACTTAGTAAGTACTAGATAGCTACTTTGGTGGCAAAAGAGGTCATAGTACAGTGTGTATGCATCTAGTTAGATGTTGATAAATTCCACCAGAATTACCAGATCCTTCAAACTTCTTACCTCTCCCGCTCCTCCCTGGGGCCTTAACTCCACATTATCATTTGCTCTTTCCCAATTTGCTTTTGTTGTATTTCATTTTCAAAATGAATTCATCGAAGGTGTGCTGCTTCTTAAATTTCCCATTCAAACAGTCCGGTAGCGTATCACGTGTCTGTTCCTTCTCTTCCTCCTCCCAGGAACTTAGATAAATGAACGTAAAATACCAGCTCACTATTTTCACATCTGTTTTGGAAATACTATATCGGTGGAAACATTCATTCAAGCTGCCTCACATGAGGCAGTCCGTTGATGTTCGTTGAATAAATGATGAATGAATGTATGCTGTATTCAGACATCTAATTAAGATACTGGGGTTAGAGCAATCAAAATATGAAAAACACTGTATGTTTAAGTAACACATGAAGGTTCTAAAAGCATATATATATCATCTCACCACTTTCTCGTCGTGTTTTTAAATGGTAAGCACAGCAATTGCCGTTATCTAAATATCACAGCTAAGGAAGGAGAGGGAAGGCTGTTTGTCTTATTATTTTTTTTAAATATAATTTATTGTCAAATTGGCTAACATACAGTGTGTAAAGTGTGCTCTTGGTTCTGGGGGTGGATTCCTGTGGTTCATCGCTTATGTATAACACCCAGCACTCATTCCAGCAGGTGCCTTCCTCAGTGCCCATCACTTTCCCTTCTCCCCGAACCCAATCAGTCCTCAGTTGGTTCTCTGTATTTTAGAGTCTTTTACAGTTTGCCTTCCTCCCTGTCTGTAACTTTTTTTCCCCTTCCCTTACCCCATGGTCTTCTGTTAAGTTTCTCAAAATCCATACATGAGTGAAAACATAAGCTATCTGTCCTTCTCTGACTATTTACGTTATAGCTAGGTGGTCACATGGCTAACTAGAGAAAAGACCAGAATTGAAATCAAGACTTCTTCGTTATATAATGCAGTGCATGAAAATACAGTAATGATTGTCATCATTTCTATTAAAGATAATTTTCTGTCAGTATTTGTGAATAATGTGTTGGGCAAGAGGTATTTTCCCACTTTCTGTTTTGTTACTGTTGGGTAAATGCTTTTTCTCTATTTCTTTTTATTATTTTCTATATATTGAATATATTTTACATATTTTCTTTTCCTATGAGAACGGTCTGCAAGAGCCAGGCTCTTTCAACAAGGAAAGCGAGTTCTTCTGAGAGGAATAGAGGAAGAATAAGTGGGCTCAAAATGGCTCTTCAAAGTCTGCCTTGGGAGGAAATTGGAAAGTGGGTGGTTAATGGCGAGTAAATTTTACATTTCCAAACACCAGTCACGTTTATCCTTTTACTTACCATGTTTTGATCTACGGTGATACTTGAAGTATATATGGTAGAAAATGGCTGTGTGACTGATGTATCAATTACCACAAGGGAATGAACTTTAATGTTACCAGAAGTTCTGAACAGTGGAATAACTGTGTGGAAACAAAGGGCAGTTTATACATTCAGTCTAAGGAGAGAAAATAACCGGAGCACATTACTGGGATATCTAATACACTGACTGACGCCAGGATGTCATAAAACGTAGACCTACAGTTGGGTATTCCTTCAGATGAGTAATATTTCCTTCGTGCTGTTCCTGAATGAAAGATGAAATCAAATCAAGCCATGGTTTCAATAGGTGTACATCTGAACACTTTCTCCTTGACAGGGACTCTTTTGTAGCTCTACCTTTTTTTTTTTTTTTTTCCCTGCTGCCTCCTACCTTTTGACCTCAATTTCTTTCCTTCATACTTAGCATCTTTCCTGTTGGGCTGACTGAAACCTCTGTCCCCGTAATGGAACAGATCGGGAAGTGATGCTTAGGAGGGCTTTACAATACTGAAAATAACTCTTAAAACTGTTTAGCATTTGGAGATTCTGTTAAAAGGATTACTTAATATTTAGAACCCCTCAAAAACAAACAAACAGACAAACAAGTAAATGTTGCTTCCCTCTTCAAGGAGATGACAGAAATTATAATTTAACAAAAGTTGCTTTTAATTTTTTTCAGACCTAGAGATAAATGAAACAAAAGAATGAATTATAAATGCTTATTATGATTCATGAAACCCCTTCAGGAAAAGTTGTAACCTCCTGTACCTCAGGCTTCCTTGATGAAAAAAAAGAATTTTATCAAGAGATTATATGTGCTAATATAAAATTAGACTTCATAAATATGTTATTTTAAACTAAATTTCCACATAATTTAACTTATTTAACTATAGTCAATATGCATATTCTAAGGGAAAAAGGTGATACCACTCTTTAGTCTTTTTTTTTAAATGCTTTATTTATTTTGAGAAAGAGAGAGGGAGAGAGAGAATCCCAAGCATGCTCCACACTGCCAGCACAGAACCCCACATGGGACTTGATCCCACAAACCATGACATCATCACCTGAGCAGAAATCGAGTTGATTGCTTAACTGACTGAGCCACCCGAATGTCCTCGACTTGTTGACCTTTAGAATGCCAGGTTTTATAACTGATAACTTGCCAGATTAAGTAGTCATTAAAGAGTTCCGTTAATATTTAGCACATGCTGTCAAAAAAAATTAAACTATTTCAGTAAAAAAATCAAACTGTTTCTTACATATTACTTTCCACCAATGGACTAAGCCATGTGCTTGCTCTGCAAACGGGTCCAAATAAGCTAAGAACTCATGTGTTTGTACAGTTCATCACTTAAAAATGATAGTGGTTTTTTTTCCAGTCTTTGTTTTTCATGTTTGTAGACTGGAAGCCAATTGAGCTGTGTATTACTCACAGATCATAAAAGGCAAAGGACACATACTTGGATCTGATGTGTTTTCAGCTCAAAATGCCTATGCATTGGAGGAATCCACATAGAATTTTACAGTATTCATCAGCCCACAAAAATGTAATGGACCAAAGCAGTGGGCTGTATCATGCCAAGAGGATCTCAAGACAAAATGTTAAAGCATTTAGTGTGTAACTAAACATTTAAAAAAATATTATGAATAAAAATGTATCATTATTTGGAAAGCTGTACTAGCCTAAATACACTGCCTCTGTGGCTGTTTTATTTATTATCCTTTTACACCTCTTAAAAAAAAGTCATTTCCTTAAAATCTTTTTTTTTCCTCCATAGGTATGAAAGGGACCCAATAAATTTTCCTATGTACAAATTAATGTCTTGCATATTACAGAAACTTGTGCTGGCTTTAGCAATTTCTTTCTAACTCAAGATAGAGAACTCACCGAACTATCCTGGCATAATTGAAATAGCCAAAAAGTTCATGTCACGTGTTTTCCTTCTAAAACTATGCTCCAATATTTTGAAAAGATCTAACCAGCATTGGAAAGGGAGAGGGAGAGAGAAAGGGAGACAAGAGGGTGGGGAGAGAAGAGAGAGTACACATTTATCCTAAGAAGTCTTTGATTTCAGAAAATGGGCTTTGTGCTGATGAAAGAGTGAGTGTCACAAAATATATCATGATAGTACGGCAAACTTTGGAAAGCTAGGGTAAGCCAGATAGCTTAGCAGGAAATCTGGTTTGATGTTACAAGGGTAATCACTATGTTAATGAAAACTTTAAAAAGCGTGTAATAGATTTTACACAGAATACGCTAAGATATCAACAAACACAAAATTCTATTATAATTTAAACACTGTCATTTTCAAAAAAAAAAAAAAAGGATTTGAAATAATCAATTAGGAAAAGCAGATGATGAGTAAAGTCTCCAATGTATCTATTTCTTCCAGAAGCCAGTATAAGCTTCATGAATCTTATTTCACCATGTGATGCTACATATTATGTGTTCAGAAAATAAACTCTCATAAGAGTACCTTCATTTTTATTATGACCTATCTCAGGTATGAATTCACTAGAATATCCAGGCCTTTTAAGGTGACGATTGGCCTCTGCAAGAATATGTTTCACAAACTGGGCCCCATTCTTCCTGCAACTACAAGAATCCTGAGAATGTCATTTTCCCCCAGGGATCCTATCGGGCTCACCTTTCTACAGACCTTTTACCTTTACGTAGCATAATTGTCTCAGGCATGTTTCAAACAACTAGATTTGAAATAAAGTGTTCTCTAAATGTATCTTAAAGTATAACTAAAAGTTGGTTTCCATGTTAAAAATATTTTTCTCTAGAAATTTACTATTGGTAACATAAATTTGAAATTATTTTATTCCATTTGTCTATATACGCAAGATACCATTTTCTCTCAAGGTCTGCGAGTTATGTCTATGGTAGGTAAAATAACTAAACCCTAATTGGATAAGGGAAAAACGCTGGTATGGCTATTTTTTTAAAAAGAAGTAGGTTATACCATGGAATACCAATAAGTGTTATTAACTGCCTTAGACTTCTAGAACTGTCGAGCAGAATGTAGCTTTGGATTCATCTAGTCCAGCTGTTTTTAACCAAGAAGTAACAATTCTGTCGTCTTCACCAGTGTGCTGCTTCTCTGGGAGATGGGCCTGAGAAATGCCCTATGAATACCATTGTGTCCAGCGTGGTGTGAGAGACTAAATAATATGTTAGCTCTGCTCTAGGAAAGTAACATAAATTAGCTGAAGGAGAAAGAGCCAGACAACTCTTCAAGGGGTTTTAAAGTTGATATAAAGCAAAATGGCAGCATGGCGTAAGGACGGGATGGTACGTCCTGTCCGGATGAAACAACAATATGCTAACATTTTTTCCCACTTTAATCAGGAAATAATCGATGCACATCACTGTCTAAGTTTAAGTTACATATACATGATGGTTTGATTTACATATGTTGTGAAATGATTGTCACAATCAGTTAACATCCATCATCTCACATAGACACAATGGAGAGAAAAATAATTTCTCCTGGTTATGAGAACTCCTAGGGTCTCTTCTCCTAAGCTTCCTTTCCTATAATGCAGCACTGTTAGCTGTCGTTACCATGCCGTCCCCAGTACTCATGGAAGTCTGTACCTTTCAACCGCCTCTCTCCAATTCCCCCATCTTCCCACCCCCTGCCTCTGGTAGCCACGACTCTGATCTCTTTTTCTCTGAGTTTGGTGTTGTTTACTTTTACTAGATTTCACTTGTAAGTGAGATCATAAAGTATTCGTCTTTCTATGACTTATTTCACTTATCATAATTCCCAAAAGGTCCATCCATATTGTCAAACATGGTAAGATATCCTTGTTCTTTTTGGAAGAATAATATTCCATTATATATAGATATGTCAAGATACAGATATAGTCCTATCTATCTATCTATCTGTCATCACAGCATCTTTATCCAATTATCTATGGTGAACGTTAGCTTGTTTCTATCTCTTGGCTACTGTGAAAAATGAAGCAATGAACATGGGAGAGCAGAAATCTTTTTGAGTTAGTATTTTTGTTTCTGTCAGATATAGTCCCGGAAGTGGAATTGCTGGATCATATTGTAGTTCTATTGTAATTTTTTTAATGATTACTTATTTTGAGAGAAATAAGTGGAGGGGCAGAGGGAAAGAGAGAGAGAGAGGGAGAGAGAGAGAGAGAACACAAGCAGGCTCCATGCTGTCAGCACAGAGTCTGACACAGGGCTCAGACTCATGAACCATGAGATCATGATTTGAGCTGAAATAAAGAGTCAGCTGCTTAACCGACTGAGCCACCCAAGTGCCCCTATTTTTAATTTTTTGAGGAACCTTCATACCATTTTTCAAAATGGCTACATGAATCTACCTTCCCATCAACAGTGCACAAGTGTTTCCTTTTCTCCACATCCTAGCCAGCAATGATCTCTTAGAGTCTGTTTGATAATAGCCATTCTAACAGCTGTGAGGTGGTATCTCATTGGGGTTTCAGTTTGCATTTCCCCAATGACTGGTGATGTTGAACATTTTTTCATGGACCTATTTCCATTCCTATATCTTCTTTGGAAAAAAACATATCTATTTATGTTCTCTGCTCACTTTTTAATTTTTTTCGGTGGGGGCTGGGGGGGTTGCTATTAAGTTGTTTTGCATATATTTTGAATATTAACCCCTTATCAGATACATGGTTTGCAAATATTTTTCCCTTTTTGTAGATTGTCTTTCACTTTGTTGATGGTTCTTTTTTTGTGCAGAGACTTATTAGTTTGATGTAGTCCCACTTATTTTTTACTGTGCTGCTTGTGTTTTAGGTGTCACATCCAAAAAAATCATCACCAAGACCCGTGTCAAGGAGCTTTATTCCTGTTTTCTTCTAGGGGTTTCATGTTTTCAAGTCTTAACTTTGTCTTCCATGCATTTCTAGTTAATTTTTATGAGTGGTACAAGATGGGGTTCCAGTTTCATTCTTCTCCATGTGACTATCCATCTTTCTTAGCATCATTTACTGAAAAATTGCATTTTCTCCATTGATTATTCTTGGCTCCTTTGTCAAATAATAGTAGACTATATGCTTGAGTTTATTTCTGGGCTCTTAATTCTGTTCCACTGGTCTTTATTTCTGCTTTTATGCCAGTATCATACTGGTTTAATTATTATAGCTTGAAATCAGGAAGTGTGTTGTCTCCTAATTTGTTCTCAGGATTTTTTTTTTTTTTTGGCTATTTGGGATTTTTGTGGTTTCATAGAAATTTGAGGAATTTTTTTTTCTATTGCTGTAAAAAATGCCATTAGAATGTCAATAGGGAATTCATTGAAACTATGGATGACTTTGGCACTATTGATATTTCCACAATATTCTTCTAATCCATAAATATGAGATATTCTTCCATTTGTATCTTCTCTTTGATTTCTTTTATCAGTATTTTATAGATTTCATAGTAGAGATCTTTCACTTCCTTGGTAAAATCTCATTTGTAAGTATTTTATTGTTTTCGGTACTATTGTAAATGGGATTGACTTCTTTAGTTCTTTTTCAGAAAATTCTTTGTTAATGTATAGAAGTACTACTGACTTTGTACGTAACAACTTTACTAAATTTGTGGATTAGTTCTAACAGTTTGATAGAATCTCTAGAATTTTCTATATAAACTCATATGTTTCTGATTATCATATGTAATTAAATATATAATCTATATATTTTCTACAAAATCATGTCATCTGCAAGTAAAGACAATTTAACTTCGTCCTTTTTAAATGCTGATAACTTTTGTTTATTTCTGTTGTCTAATTGCTCTGGCGAGGACTCCTAGTACCATGTTGAAGAGCAGTGGTTAAGAGTAGGCATCTTGTCTTGTTCCTGATCCTAGAAAAAAATCTTTCAATTTTTCACTGTTGTGGTGATAACCTTAGGCTTGTCATATATGGCTTTTATTTTGTTGAGATATGCTCCTTCTCTCCTTCTCTGCTCAATTTTTAAGTGCATTTATCGTGAATTATTGCTACATTTGTCTAATCCTTGTTCTGCATCTACTGAGATGATCATATGATGCCTTTCTTTCGCATTCTTAAAGTGATGTATCAGATTGACTGATTTGCATATTTTCCACCATCCTTCTCTTCCATGAATAAAACCCACTTGATCATGGTGAATGATGCACTGCTAAATTATGCTTTCTAATATTTTGTTGAGAATTTTTGGATCTGTATTCACCGTAGTATCATATACTTCCTTCTCTAGCAGCGTCCTTGTTTGACTTTGACATTACTGTAATGCTGGCCTTCTAAAGTGAGTTTGGGAGTGTTCCCTACTTTTTGATTTTTTGAAGAGTTTGAGAAGGATTGGGGTTAATTCTATTTTAAATATTTGGTAAAACTCACAAATGAAGCCATTTGGTCACAGGCTTTTCTTCATTGGGTGATTATTTTTTTTGTGATTCAATCCCCTTACTAGTAATTATTCAGATTTCGTGTTTTTTCCTGATTCAATCTTAGTGAGTTGTATGTTTCTGACAATTTTTCCATTTCTTGTAGACTGTCCAGTCTGCTGTTCATAGTTCAGTTGTTGTTCATAGTAGCCCCTTATACTTCTTTCCATTTCTGTGGTATCAGTTGTAATATTTCACATTTATAATTTTGTCACCTTGGGTCCTCCCTCTTTTTGTCTTGGTTAGTCTAGCAAAGAGTTTGTCAATTTTGTTTCTCTTTTTAAAGAATCAAACTTTAGTTTGGTTAATTTTTTTTCTATTCATCTATTCTCTGTCTCATCTATTTCTGCTCTAAGTTTTACTCTTCCTTTCCTTCTGCTATCTTTGAACTCTCTTTCTCTCTTTCTGGTTCCTTAAAGCATAGAGTAAGGATTTTAACATAGAATCCTTCTTGCTTCTTAATGTAGGCGGTCATTGCTATGAACCATACATACTTGTTGTTTAGAATAGAATTAGGAAGGGAGTAAACCAGAAAAAAGGCTAAGTTAGTTACACTGCCCGATATGCCAGCATAAAACTGAACACGATGAACACTGAAATGTGAACAATATCTTTCTGGCAGTGATAGGGACTGGAAAGTTTTCTGAATTTTTTGTGCCGTTTTGATCCTGAACCTGTTGAAGTTTACACTCTAGCAAGCTTGCATTATTTATTTGTCTTCAATTTCACTGAATTCGACTCTATTTATCCTGAAGAAAAGATGAAGTTTTCTGAATCAGAAAGATAAGGGCTAAAGGCCAGAAATTATATGGAGTTCCAGAGATTAAATTAAAATTAAAATTATATTATTGCACGTGATATGTTTACAGTATTTGGCACAGCCCTCTTCACGTAGTAATTATTCAAAAAATGTTAATTCTTTTAAAAAAAAAAAAACAAAAAACCTTACCTTAAGAGAGACAGAGACAGTGTTAGTGGGCATGGGGCAGAGACCCTGAGAGAGAGAATTCCAGGCAGGCCCTGCACTGTCTGCATATAGCCCAATGTGGAACTAGCCCATAGGGCTGGAACTCATAAGCCGCGAGATCATGACCCGAGCTGAAACCAAGAGTCAGACACTAAACAGACTGAGTCACTCAGGCACGCAAATTCCCCCATCGCTTTAAATAAAACCAAATCTGGGTGTACGTTTTTACCAATTTTATTTTTTTGTTTTTTGTAATCCATCCTTCCTTCCTTCCTTCCTTCCTTGCTTCCTTCCTTCCTTCCTTCCTTCCTTCCTTCCTTCCTTCCTTCCTTTCTTTTTTGCTTTTTGTTTCATTATTGTCATTCTCCTTCCCCCATTAAAATTTTTAAATTATTTTACTAGTATTTATTTTTTGATTAATGGTAAATCATTAAGGCTAAATGATGAATCATTTAAAGATCCTTCTGAAAATAAATAAACATTAAAAAAATTTTTTAAAGGGACGTCTGGGTGGCTCAGTCGGTTGGGTGGCCGACTTCAGCTCAGGTCATGATCTCACAGCTCATGAGTTTGAGCACCACTCTGGCTCAGTGCTGACAGCTCAGAGCCTTGAACCTGCTTAGGTTTCTGTGTTTCCCTCTCTCTCTGCGTCTCTCCTGCTTCCACTCTGTCTCTGCATTTCTCTGTCTCTCAAAAAATTAATAAACATTAAAAATATTTTTTAAATAAAAATATAAAGATCCTTCTGATGAGAGCTTTATCTGCGTATCATATTTTTATAATTAGAATTTCTAAGTATTCAGAAAATTTCATTTTTATTTTTTTTTTTTTACAAAAAGGGGACTTTAAAAAATGTTGTTACTGGGGATCCTGGGTGTCTCAGTTGGTTAAGTGCCCAACTTTGGCTTAGGTCATGATCTCGCAGTTTGTGATTTCGAGCCCTGCATCAGGCTCTGTGCTGACAGCATGAAGCCTGGAGTTTGCTTCAGATTCTCTGTTTCACTCTTTCTCTGACCCTCCCTTGCTCATGCTCTGTCTCTCTCACTCTCAAAAATAAATAATAAAACATTTTTAAAAATGTTGTTATTTATTCGAAAGTGATAGGATTTTCTCTTATTTAAAAAATTAACTGTTATTGTTATTGCTTTATGTTTCCTTAAAATTTATCGACACTTCTCCTCTATGCTAATTCATATTTAATATAAAACTGTTATATAGACACTTGAAAATGAATATTATTCCTACAACTTAGTATATTTATACATTTCGATCTTATTTATTTATCATTTATATTTATCATCCCTTTCCCCTGCCCCATGCATTTGTGTATATTAATCAGTTTGATGAGAAATTCAACTTTGTTTTACAATATTCTCTGGCTAGTTTATGGACAATGAAAGCAAATATAATAATAAAAGTCAATAAATATTAAAAGGGAATTGGAATGAAGCTATAACCATAGATATGGAAATTTGTGTACATGCCTATGTGTGTACTTTGCAACTTTGTTGATTCATGACATACATATAATAGAATTAATTTAAGAACACAGATAAATGACAAAGTATAAACAGTCATTTGAAATGCAGGTTTTAAATTTTATTGATGGTGCATAACATTAGGGAGACGACTACATTTTATCTTGTATTTAAATGTATATTCTGTAGTATTATGTATTCTGTTAAGGATTCCACATGATGAAAGTTCTGTTCAGTGTGACATACTGAGCTGTCAGCACAGAGCCTGATGTGGGGCTCGGACCTGTAAACCACAAGATCATGACCTAAGCCAAAGTCAGACACTTAACAAACTGAGCTATCCCAGTGCCCCAGAAATACTTCTATTAATATAACAAAATTCAATATGGAAATGAGCTGCCCTGGAAATAGTATGCTTTGTTTCTCAGAAACAGTTCACACTTCGGTTGATGGAGTTACTGGAAAAGGAGGTAGCCAGCTAAGGACTGTGTTGAGTTAAATGCCTTTTAAAGACTCCAAGTTTGAATTTTATTACTCTATGAAAAAAAAAAAAAAAAAAACAATGGAAAGAATACTTCTCTCTGGAACCATATTAGTTACTTCAGTTAAAAAATGTGACATATTGGGGCGCCTGGGTGGCTCAGTCGGTTAAGTGGCGGACTTCAGCTCAGGTCATGATCTCACGGTCTGTGAGTTCGAGCCCCTGTGAGTTCGAGCCCCGCGTCAGGCTCTGTGCTGATGGCTCAGAGCTGGAGCCTGCTTCGGATTCTGTGTCTTTCTCTCTGCCTTTCCTTTGCTCACACTCTGTCTCTATGTCTCTCAAAAAATAAAATAAAAACGCTAAAAAAAATTTAAAAAAAATGTGACATATACTGTGTCATAATTCATTATTAACTTTATAACAGTAACCACAAAATCATAAATAAATTACATATTTAAATTAAGAGGATACATTTTCTGGGGCACCAGGGTGGCTCAGTTGATTAAGCAAGGAACTCTTGATTTCAACCCAGGTCACGATCTCATGATCCTCAGACTGAGCTCTGAGTTGGATTCTGTGCTGACAGTGCAGAGCCTGCTTGGGATTCTCTCTCGCCCTCTTTTTCCAGCCTCCCCACACTCGCACGGACGCCTGCTCTCTTTCTCTTTCTCTCAAAATAAATAAATGAAAACAAACAAAAAAAGATATACTTTCTATCTCATATAATTCCAATTCAAATCACACTTTTTGTTGAGTGTCTCATGGGTTGTGGGGATATTGCGTACTTTCCCTGTGATGCCTCTGGTACATGAGAAGGAATTAGTGACTGAAAAGATACTTTGGTTATTTGAAAAAACTATGTGCATTCAAAACATCCAGGAAAAAAAGTGAATAACCTTCATTTTTGTCACTCATTTATTGGTTTTCTTTTATTCTTTAAGAATTATATATTTTTATTAGTAAATGCTAAATGTAATCAACGACATGGAATGGGAAAAAATAAAATTGTGAAAGACATGGACTTTTCTTTAATTCTCTGATTAAACTCACTCTTATATATCAAATTTTTTGATGGAACCTTGGACATACAGTTTTGTCTAAACTGGGTGGAGTTAATAGGCACTTAAGACAATACTTGCCTGATGGATTTTCTTTTTTCAATTTTCATAGCTTCAATTTCATTTTTAATGACATCCAAATGTCTTTTGAAATATATAACCATTTTAAAAGCTATGATACGCTTAAACGAACATTAGAACTTTTATCTTTTGTAATCTTAGCTAAAGTCCTCTTGTAAATGAAGAGAATAAATGCAAAGTCCTGAATCATTCTCGATTTAAGTATTTGAAATTGTTGGCAATAAATAATTAGAAATGAGAAACCACTCCAGGAAAACATCCCACTGAGCCCATTTATTAAACACTGACATTTTCTGGCTCAAAAATATTTGAGGTTCTTCCATCAACATGTCAAAATAAACCCATCTACTTCCATAAATTAGGTTTGTCTGTTAATATTGCTGATGAGAAAAAGCAGTGACATGAAAATCACTCTACTAAGACTTTTCCAGACGCTGTAGTTCATATATATATATATACATTTAACATTGTATTGATGACTCTGCTTGCTTATAAAGCCATACAGAGAGAAAAAGCAAGTAGAAAAGTAAAGGCATGGTAATGAGAAATGTGTATAAAATAAGAAGCAATCATAGGTCAATTCTGAGATATTGTGAGTAAAATAAAAGTATATTTAACTATGGGACATATTGTTCTTAGTTTAAAATAGAAAAATATTACCATTTTGTATTTTTCCATATATTGTGTCATCTTAAGTGCATGGATGGTGCAATAATAAAACCTGGACTAATTCAGAAGCCTGGAGTCTGGTCTTCCAAATGCTTGGATTAACTGAAGGACTTCAAATGTATGAATGCAAGATGAAGAAATGGTAAGAGAAGAAAAAGCCACAGAGAATCTGCCTTAAAAGAGGAAGAAGCAAAGATAACAGAGGAGAAATGAAACTCTCATTTCTGTTCAGTGGCCTATTTGCCACCTGATTGAAAAGACATAGCTCGTCTCTTGTCTGGCTTTTCCTTGGAAAGACATTAATGAAAGCAAATAGGCCAAAAGACACAAAATAAGCAAACAAGAAGGTGAAGGAGGAGGAGGGAAAAGAGGAAGAGGTGGAGGAGAACACATATGGACCTTGAAGGTGAAGAGAAAGGAAAACTAAAAATAGAGGAGACAAAGCAATTCTTGAGAAGAGTTCATTACTAACTTCAATGAAACCAAACAGGTGGGATTAGAAAGTGGGACAAGTTAGAATCTGCAAATGACCTAGTGCTGAACTACCGGGGGTCCAGTTCTGGCAATTCTAGGGGTCCCCAAAGGATGGACAGTCAGGCTACAGGAAATGAGAGAGTCAGGAGAGAGATGGAGTCTGATGACCAAGCAGACAGTTCTGGCAATTCTGGCATCTCCACCTTGCTGGTCTCAGTGTCTTTATTTAAATGTAGTAAGTGACATTACATCAATGAGTGACATTCCATAGTTTAATCTCTTTAACAATAATGTGTTTTTACCAGCAAGGTGGCAACTTCCTCAATCCTGTATGTTGGTTTCAGGTTAAGTAACATATAAATTTAGGGCATGGGGAGAGAACAGGGTATTTCCTTGAGGACTTAATGTTAATTATCTGTAAACAGGAGAGATCAGGGCGTTGCTCTGAGGGCTACACTTCCAACTACAGTGGGGGAGGTGCAGCCCATCTGGCAAGGGTGGAACTCTCAATGAGTACATTTACATAGTCTCTTTTAGATGTTATCCATCAATGCATCACATTCTAAGTTCCCTTTTTTACTTGAATGTCATAAAACAGAAGAGCATTACCTCCCTTGAGGTCAAGGAGGGCTGCTCAAGAAATCCAGGCCTGAAACGTTATTTGAAGAAGGTTGTATTGGGGCCCTTTTTGGCCGGCAGGAACTCTGCCTTTTCCACACAGGGAGGTGTCACAACCTGTGAGCTCAAGATGGCTCCCAACAGTGGTATTGGGGCGTTATTTCTTGGTTGGCAGGAGCTTTGCCTCAACCACCCTTTCCATACAGAGAAGTTTCTCAACCTGTGAGCCCAAAATGGCTCCCAACACTGAACCACGAAAAATTTCCTCATGTCCAATGAGTTTACAAATGAATCTGCAAAATTAAAACTGACTTTAAAGTATATGTGTGTTCACATTTGTATTGTAGCAAAGAGTAGATTTAGCAATCTGAGGAAAACCAGCTTGCATCCCCCTCGAAAAAAGAGAAAAAGAAATGAAAACAAAACAAAACAAAGACATAAAACTACAATAATGATGAAATATTGTAAGATCAATTTAGCACTAACTGGTTTCCTGTAATAAGCCATAGAAAGTAAACATCTGGTTCTTGATATAATTTAATCACAGAAACAATATGACTAATATACACTTGAAAGTAAAATTGCCATTAATGTGAGCATTATCATCAAATAAACTTTGCAGGATCCAAGTGAGTTAACTTGGAGCCACCAAACCATTCATAGAATGACAAGATGGATTTCCGACCCCATTTTGGGCAGAGTAAAAGGAAGTCCTGTGGACCAACCTTGAGCACACCAGAGGCCAGCCAGGAAGGAATTGCGGAAAGGAACGCTGGATGAGAACTGGCGTTGGAGTCAAAAGAGGAATGAGAAGCAGGAATTTAGGATTTTGTGTAAAGGTATACATCTCAGAATGTGTTCTTGAGAATATATGAGGCACTGCAGACTTGTTGCTTTCCCTGGCTCCTGTGAGGGATGAACAGTTAGTAAAACATGTACATGTAACTCATTCTCCTTCACTTCTACTAATGTATCAATCCTGCTGCATGGAAGGTAGGAAGAAATGAGAAAAGTGAAAGTGTCTCAGCCCTCCTGCATTGACTGAGATGGCCTGGGCTTGGAGTGATCGCAGTACTTAATCTTTCTACCCCTACTTCAGTTCTTGAGGGCTGCGCTAGCTAAAAACAGGGAATAAAATAAGAAATAACCCGTGGTATCTTTCCAGCTTTCAGGAACAGATCATTTTGATATTTAAACTTTTCCAGAGAATTAAAAAAGATGGAGTGAGTCCTCATTAATTGCATCAAAATATCATAACCGTGGCACCAGTATCTGAGATAGTGCAAAAAAGAAAACTATAGTTCAGCGTAAAACAAAAATATAGTTGCAAATTTGTAAATAAATTACTAAAAAAATCCAAAGCAACTAATGCATAAAAAGAATTATTTGTCACCAAATAGGTCTTATCCTAAAAACTCGAACAGAGTTATTATTAAACAGCTTTTAAGATATATTAACAGTCTTGGGGCAGCTGGGTGGCTCAGTTGGTTGACCGTCTGACTTTGGCTCAGGTCATAATGTCATGGCTTGTGGGTTCAAGCCCCACGTCAGGCTCTGTGCTGACAGCTCTGAACCTAGAGACTTCTTCGGATTCTGTGTCTCCCTCTCTCTCTGCCCCCATCTCTCTCTGCCCCTCTTATGCTCTCTCTCTCTTTCTCCCTCTCAAACATAAATAAACATTAAATGTTTTTTTAAAAATTAAAAATAACTAAAAATATTAATAGTGTCAATATTTTAAGAATATGTGTCAGAGTTTTTGAAAAGAATAATATCAGAACATTTGTTTTAAAGCCAAAGAATCAACCAAACAATAAACAAAAGCTTTAATAAGCTTAAAACATTCTACAAAAAGTAAACTTGGTAAAAAGAAATTTAAGTCACTGCAGAGCAAACAACACCATACCGTGAAGCGAAATATTGGAAATCTCTCATTACTTAGTATTTAACACTGTTGAAGAAGTTCTGGACAATGCAGTGAGTTAAGACTTGGTGCAGTTTTTTTTTTTTTTTTTTTGAAAAATAAAGTATTTTAAGAAATATAATTAAATATAAAAGTTAAGATTAAGTCATAACTCCATGAATAAAAAAAATTGTAAGTGGCCAGGAATGAGGCAGTTGTACAGAACAACATGACTTTCCTCTATTCCAAAAATAACCTTTATAAAGGGTTGAACTTTAACAAGCTACCTTTACCTTCCATTGTAAAGGGGAAAAGTAGTTGTGTCATTAGAATACTGATCTCACCTTTCTCAACAGGGCCTGCACGGCTAGTAGCGTTAGGGACAAGGGGTGGAGATGGTGGACTGTAACTTGCTCATGAAGAGAATGTGTCTGATGTTCTGTCTCTAGGCTTACAGGTCAGGAACAAGTGAAGTCATTTTAGCTTTTGAATTTCTTAATCACATTCGCAATAATGCCAGGTGCCATAAAAAATGCTTGCCGGGTTGAATTCTCATGTCTGCAAAACTTAAATTATCCTGGAGATGGGAAGGTGAACTGAACAGCTTCTTTGTGGCTGTCGTGCAATTTTAATTCTAGAACTGCCTAAAACCTGTTCCACTGAGGTTACAAATGATGGCTCCTCATGTCTCATCCTGTACCTTGTAGGAAGACGCCTTCTCATTGGGCTTTAATAGGGAGAACTAGTGAGAGGTGGAGTCAGAAAGGAATTTAAATTCACAAAATTCTTCCCCAAAAGGTTTTGCTTACTTAAGACCACCGTGTCCCACGCAGATATTTAATTCAGTTGTAAAGTTGTAAGATAATCCCCAAAGCATAATAACTAAGAATGAGGAAGCCAAAATACGGTTTCATTTTTTTTTTTCTTTTGCAAACTGTGTGATTAATGTGGCACATTTTGCCATCATTTCCCCCATCACTCTCTGAGTTTGGCACTTAACCAATGAAATGAAATCCATTTATAATTAAGCCATCAAAAGAGTAGGTTTTTTTTTAAACCTATTTGATAACAAAGGTGCCCTTATTCAATAAGCCTTTTATAATCCTCGAATTGGAAGATTTCAATTCATCAAACTCATTCAGACATAAAAGTTCGAAGAGCATGGTATCATATTTAGGGCAGGCTAAATGGTATATTAGATGCGGTAAGCTCCCCATTCTCTTGAGACCTGATCGTTAAACTTAAAAGAAGCTATTTATAATATTAAGACGCACTGGGAATGCTGAAGGGAGAGGATGCAAATAGAGTGGAATATATTTGCCAACACTTCAAAAATAGCGTTTTAGAATTCTTAGCCCCCTTAAAACATAGCGGTACCTGCTCCCCATGCCTGCACAGCCGTTTGCAATTTATGCCTGAAGCCTCTGGTACACAAAGGTCACACACTTGGTGATGTATAAAAATGCATGTAAACAGTGATTCAGTTTAAAAAAAAATTAAACGTTTACTTATTTTTGAGAGAGAGAGAGAGCGTGAGCGGGGAGGTAGCAGAGAGAGGAAGACACAGAATCTAAAGCAGTCTCTGAGCTGGGTTTACCGCGATCATGAACTAAACCCAATTCAGACGCTTAGCCAACTAAATCACCAAGGTGCCCCAACAATGATTCAGTTTTCAAAGTTACCATAACTTAGTGACTTTCTTCAAACAAATAAGAATATGGAGAAAAGAAAGTAATGATTTTACAATACAGGAAGTCTTGTAGACACCACCTTAGTATCATTAGTATGTGTAGAACTAGTAATGATGTCAAATCTCTCATTGCTGATACTGGTTATTAGTGTCTTCTCTCTTTTGCACATGATCATTGTGGTTAAAGTTTATCAGATTTCACTAATCTTTTCCAAGAAAGCAGATAGGCTATCAGTAATTCTCTCTAGTTTTATGATCTTCTATGATCTTTCTCTCTGCTCTTTATCCCTTGGTATTTATCTTTTTAAAATCTTTTTATGACATGAATTAATTATTTTTTAATATTTCATTTTATCTTTTGTATTGACTCTAACAGATTTACTGGTTTGTTTTACAATTAGGTTTATAATGCTTGCATTAGGGTTTGTAGAATATACCTGTAACTTCTACAATTTGTTGATGAGGGTTATTATGCCGCTTCAGACACTGTCAAAGAATGTTACCACGGTATACTTTGATTTCTCCTCTCCTAACATTTCTGCTGTTGTCACATGTTTACTTCTGCATATATAAGTTATAACATCGTAATTCATTTTAGAATTTTCGCTTTAAATAGTCATCTAAATTTTAAAGTTAATAAATAAAACACGGGATGCCTGGTTGGCCCAGTCAGTTAAGCATCCAACTTCGGCTCAGGTCATGATCTCAAGGTTTGTGGGTTCGAGCCCCACATTGGGCTCTGTGCTGACAGCTCAGAGCCTGGAGCCTGCTTTGGGTTCTGTGTCTCCCTCTCTCTCTGCCCCTACCTGGCTTTCAATCTGCCTCTCTCTCTCTCTCCCTCTCTCTCTCTCTCTGTCTCTCTCTCTCAAATAAATAAAATTAAAAGCTTTAAAGTTAATAAATAAAACAACATGCTGTTTTATTTATTGACATAATTACCATTCCTGATACTCTATTCCTTCAGGAATATATAAATCCAGGTCTTCATTTGGTATAATCTTTCTTCTGTCTTAAAGAACTTCCTTTAGCTGTGTGTTTTGTTTTTTTTGTTTTTTTTTTTGTTGTTTTTTTGTTTTTGTTTGTTTGTTTGTTTGTTTTTTTGTAACATTCTCTCTCCGCACTGACAGCAGTGAGCCCCTGTGGAGCTCAGATTCACAAACCACGAGATCAAAATCTGAGCCAAAGATGGATGCTCAACCAATGGAGCCAGCCAGGCGCCCCTTGCTTGTTTGTTTGTTTGCTTGTTTTTTATAGAATTCTAGGACAGCATTATTATTTGAATACTTTAACGATGTTATTCACATATCTGCTAGATTACGTCATTTTAACAAACGCCAAATCTCCCTGTCATTATCTTTGTTTTTCTCTGTGAAAATGTCTTTGATTTCTGGCCACTGTGAAGATTTTCTTTATACTGCATGCTAAAACAATTTGAATATATGCCTCAGTATGTTTTTTTTTTTTTTATTCTGCTGTGTGTGTGTGTGTGTGTGTGCGCGTGCAAAAGCTTGGGGTTAATCAATGTTCTTTGATCTCTGGGTTTACAGTTTTTATCAAATTTGGAAAATTTCATCCCTTCCTTCAGGTTATCTAGTTTTATATATATTATGTTGCTTGAGGTTGTGCTTATAAGATACGAGTGCTTTATACACGTCTTTCCAGGTTTTTCCTCTCTGTAATTTTTTTTTTTTTGGATAATTTCTATTCCTACGTAAACTAATTTACTAATCTTTCCTTCTGCTACGTCTTATATGCTTTTAATCTCATCTGCTTTTCATCTGAGACATTTTAATTTTCAACCCTAGCACTTTGATTTTTTTTATATCTCCTATGTCCCAATCATCCCTCTAGCTTCTAGAACATACTTTTAATGTCATTGTCTACTAATTCTGTCATCTGTGCGATGTCTGAAGATCATTGTTTTACATATTTTCTCCTGTTTATTATTACTTGTTTCTGTCAGGAAGATGAATACTTTTCCAGGTGCTCCACCTTGTTGGAATTGCAATTAAGATATTTGACTTACATTTGTGCCTCTTTGAGGATAAAAAAATTCTAGCGATATTACCATACTTCTGTTCTTGTTATCACAATAAATATGTTACCTGTTCAGGTTATCGTTAACTGTTTTATAAAAACAATTTCACTATTTTTTTTATTTTTATGTCACCCCATGTATATGTATTTTTCTCTCTGTCCTCTATCTTTTTGTCTGTGTCTCTGTCTCTTTTTATGTATTTATATATACACATATATTTAAATAAAATATATAAATGCAAAAAATCTCATTAGGAAGATAAAACATTTATGTCTTTAAACTTAAGTAAATCTTATTTATATAGGCAAAAATTTGATAAGATTCCTTTGTTTAATTTTGCCTCTACATTTTTCTCTGTAATTTCACAACTATTAAACTATTTACTTGGGATACCTGGGTCACTCAGTTGGTTAAGCGTTTGACTCTTGGTTTCGGCTCAGATCTCGATTTCATGATTTCGTGTATTTGAGCCCCGCATCAGAGTCTGTACTAACAGCTCGGAGTCTACTTGGGATTCTCTCTCTCCCTCTGTCTCTCTGCCTCTCCCCCACTCACACTGTCTCTGTCTTTCTCAAAATAAATAAACTTTCAAAAAAGATTTTTTTTTAAATGTTTACACACTTATGAAGTCAAGTGTACAAAACAAGGTCTTTTTAGAGAATTCTATATTCTATCTGTATTTCTTCCATCCATTTCCACTGTATTTTTAAAATACAGTTTTATTAGATTTTTTCTGTGTTCGTGTTGAAAAAGAAATTTAAGCCAAACAAATGTCATTTGTATTTCACAACTATAACTTTTCTTAGGTGAGGTTTGGATACCATTTGTAGTGTTTCACATCTTGCTTTCAGTGACAACGCAGCCTCATCATCCTTACCTAACTGTGTAGAGAGATATTTTCTATTATTCATAGTTCTTTCTTGTGCGGATCTTTATCCAGACAGTGTCCTTGATTAAAAATCATTTGGGCTTTGTTTATTTGTTGTTTTGTTTCATTTTTGTCTTTTGCTATTTAAAATAGTGCATTAATGCATGATCTTGTGCTATGCATTTTACGTCTGTGTTACTTTATTTCGAGGTCAAAGGGTAAACTTGTGTATCATTATACATATGTTGCCAAGTTACTTACCGAGTGGTTGTATCAGTTTTCATCTCCACCAACTTGATCATGAGAGCCTGTTAAACTTTGAAGATTTTGCCTGTGTTATCAGTGACAAATCATATCTCATTATTTTAAACATATATCTTTTTTTGTAACTTTGAAAATCTCTTCATGTGAAATGAATATATATTTCAGCCATAAAGGATCTTAATCAACGATTTAAAGTACAAGGTGTATTAGTCTCTTAGAACTGCTGTGACAAAGTACCACAGTCTGGAATGGCTTAAACATGGAAATTTATTCTCTTGCAGTTCTGGAGGTTAGAAATTTGAGATCAAGGTGTCAGCAGGGTTTGCCTCTTCTGAGGGCTCTGTGAGAGAATCTGTTCCTTTCCTCTCCTAGCTTCGAATGGCAGCCAACAATCCTTGTGTACCTTGGTTTGTAGAAGTGTCACACTGGTGCCCACCTCTGTCTTCACATGGCAGCCTTCATGTGCATTTCCGTCTTCCCATGGAGTTCTCTCTATGTGTATCTGTATCCAAATCTCCCGCTTGTTCTAAGGACACCAGTCATTAGACTAAGGGCCCATCTTTCTGCAATATGACCTCAACGTGCCTCAGCTGATTATATGGGCAAAGAACCCTATCCCGAAGTAGGATCACACTCTGGGTGCTGGCGATTAGGACGACAACATATATTTGTTGGAAGTGTACAGGTCAACCCATAACACAGGGGGTTACTTCAATAGGCTGGTAATGTTAGACAGAGCCTGATGGTGTTTGCAACATTTGATTCTCCTCCCCTTCCACAGGGCATGGTTAGAGGATATTTTATAGGAACTTTATGTCTGAGTAGAGCCACATGATGATTGCTTACCAATGAACTATGAATGAACGTGACAGAAGGGATTTGTGATACATGGAGGTTGAACAGTTAAGAGCCCCGATGCCCCGTTCATTCTCCTTTCCTTCCTATCTTCCTCCCTCCAGACACTCAAAAGCCAGTGAAAAACTTTTCTCACAGAAATATAACAGAAATAGAGCCTAGATTTCTGCATAACTCCGTGGAAAGTGGCTTCTCCTATTCCTACTTGTCTAACAGTATTATTTGTCTAAGAAATATCTTTTATGATGTTATGCCTGTAAGAATGGAAAATCATTTAACAGAGATAGAAACTGTAAGTGGTTGCTGCTGCTGGATATAGGGTGGTGGAGAAACTTCTATCAGTGACTGGAATGTGGTGGTCCAAGTTATGAAGCCAAAAACCGTAGATAAAAGTATCATCTACGATACCTTGGAAAGCAGAACATAGATTTATTTATTCGGCATTCAGTGTCTCCTGGAGGCTTCTTTTGATAACGTATTGCAAGAAAGAGGAGATGAGAAAACATTTGGCCATTAATTTTAAACTTTGCAGTTTTAGAAGTCAGCTATTCTTTATACAAAAATTACAGATGGGAATTAAAAGAAGAAAGATCTGTGAGATTCCTCAGCTGAGCCGTGTGACTTGGTCTTAAGGTAAACATAGGATGAATGTAATCCATTTACTTCAGGTAGACTTAGATTTGGCTGAGGGAAATCCATGAGGCAAAAAAATAATAATAAAAAGAAAAAGAAAAAGAAACAAAAAACACCAAAGAAGTCAGATTCGAAATATATGTCTAAAAAGGAGCTTTGGGGTGTGGTTATTGACCCTCGAAGCCAACTAGAAGCAAATAGATAAGAAGCATAAACAGTTTTTAAGAGAATTTAAAATACCAAAGAAACACTGAGGTTGGAATTAAAAAAATTTAAAAAAGTCCTGTGATTGTTGAAAGAGTCTTAAAATAACACTCCCAGCAAATCTTGCAGAGATGGTGAAGGAATTTATCCTCAGTGATTTGGAAAATTTGAAAGTGTTTTGTGAGTACTTAAAATAAAATTTTCTGGGGCACCTGGGTGACTCAGTCAGTTAAGCGGCCGACTTCAGCTCAGGTCATGATCTCACAGTCTGTGGGTTCAAGTCCTGCATCAGGCTCCGTGCTGACGGCTCAGAGCCTGGATCCTGCTTCAGATTCTGTGTCTCCCTCTCTCTCTGCCTTTCCCCTACTCATGCTCTGTTTCTATGTTTCTTAAAAATAAATAAATACCAAAAGAAAAAAATTAAAAAATATTAAAAATAAAATTTTCTATGGGCTTAGAAACAGTTCTCCTATTTGTTAGGAGATTATTGTAGAATGTGCTCCCCATTAAGACGATTTAGACCCAGCAAATGAAGAGCTGTGTTATAAATGCCTTTCAGAACTCCACTGCCGGCCCCCCCCAAATAAATTTAAAAACATATTTCTTTTTCTCCAAAAAAAATTTAAAACTTATTTTATATTCCAAAAATAAAATGCTTAATTAAATTATAAATTATTTATTTGTGTTAGGCTCAGAAAATTAACTTTTTAAAAAAATCTTCATTTTTAACAGTTTTATGGAATATGTGAATTTTATTGCAATTTGCCTAACCAGTTTCTGGAAGTAATATGATGTAAATAATCATGATAAATTTGCTATGGAGATTGATTGCAGATTATAATTTCTCCTAAGCCTTTTGGTTTGTTGACTACAGTGTGTGAAGTGAGTGCATATCTATTTTATGTGTATCTGTTGAGGGAGATTTACTGACAGAACCAAGATTAATGTATCAGAAAATCTTTTACTAAAGAAAAAGTTGTTTTATGCTGTGCCTTGTTACAGGGATACATTTTTGAGGGCTTTTTCTGACCTTGGAAATTCCACTTACTTGTGCTTGTGTTAGTATCTCTCTGCTGTGGTTGGATCGCATAACATAAAAATCGTATTAAATATGGATTGTAGTCATGACTCAGATTTCATTTTTGTATATGCACTTACAATTTTTATCTTATGATAGTAAAGAAATATGAAGAAAATGAGTTACCAAGAACATTTTGAGAGGGACTAAGATAAAACTATGACGTATTCAGAAGTTAGATATTTAAGGGGTTAAATATTCACCAAAGAGGGCTGGGGGTGTAGAGGTGCTCTGAGCTAGTTGCGGGAGAAAGAACATAACAGGCGAGACTTAAAACCAAAACGAGAGCATTATTTCCTTAAATGTGTTGTGTAAAAATAAGTTGTAGGGTTAACATAAATTGTATAGTGGCCTGAAAAAAAAATCAGCAGGTTTCTTAAAGGGTATCTACTAACATGCTGATCTCTATTGTGAGTCAAAAAAAGAAAATTTTGTGGTAGAGACATGTCTGTATAGAGTGTGCGGGGTTTTCATACCTTGTACAAGTTTTTATTAATAGAACCTTTCTTATCTCCAGTGTTCTAGGACTATCACTTAGGAAAATGATTCTACAAATAGAAACAGCAATTACAGGAAAGTCTACGTGAGGCTATTCATGTAAAGTAGCACTAACGGTGATAATCAAATATAATAAGCCCCATTTGAAATGTATTCCAGGTTTAGTAGTGAATGTATCCTATGCATCAAGTATGCATTCTTAATTATGATCTGCATATATTAATTCAATTTTAGGACTTCTGACCATAGTATCATTTCACTCATTTTAACTATAATATACATGTATTTAAAATAAAGAAACACCCGTGAGCAATAGTCAGGTACCCTAAACGGCCATACAGTTTTTGCAAAAGTGACTGGTATGTCTCAGCCGTATTTGAATGTGGAACACAGAACAATGGCAGTACCTTGGAGACAATTACATTTGTGTGGGATGCATACTTATAATATTCTAATATGAATGGCAATACACATATCCAGATGTTGGCCATGCTGTTTATTTCCCTAGACAAATAAAATGGCTGGATATTAAAAGATAACTCATAACACAAGGACAAGTGAATTACAAACATCAGAAATGGCTTATTTGATAGAACACTTGACCAGGTCTCCAGTTCCAGCAATATTTGGCTAATCATTTAATCCGTATGGATTTACATAATAAGGAACTCGTAAGGAATTTTCATGAGATACCTATAATCCAAAAAGCTAATTAAAATCTTTGCTTGACTCTCTTTTGAAAAACAAAGTGGCTACTACTTCCCAGATATGTTTGCTTGTGGTCAAATACCTAAAACTATTTCAATGACAATTTTTATTTTACTATGGTCCACCTTGTCAAAATAATTATGCTTTTACCACAACTTGAAGATCTACCTTTCCACGTTGTTAATGTATAATTTACCCTAATGAATGTGTCATTTGTGGACATATTATAAAAAGAATTGTAAATTCATAATTACCAGAGTTTCACTATCTTGTATTTATAATAAAAGTTGGGTAAAACAATCTGGTAAGTAATCGCGGTCGAAGGAGGTAAAATGAATTTAGGGCTCACGAACTGTGATCAGTAATGGAATTTATTTAAAGTTTAATGAGTTATCTTTGCCAGATGCTAACAACCAATTTAGCAAGAATTGGCTCCAAAAATCTAATACTCAATTCAAAATTAATAAACATTTAACCCTGAACATTTTGTTTCCGTTTTATTTTTCTTGATCCTTTGATCCTTGTTTAGACAGTGTTCTACCTTTTATAAAAGTGTTCTACCGCCATCTAGTGTCCACAAATAGAAATTTCACCATTTTCTTTTACAGATTTTTCAATTTATAAAATATTATTAGAAAGTTTGTATGATTTTGACATATGAGATATATAAACATTTTCGAGGTCGACACTTGAAAGAGGCAATGCTGATTTTGTGAGAAATAAACAAATTTTACAAAATTGACCTAATATTACTAGAAGTAATGCATTAGTTTTAATACTCAGTAAAAATGTCTCTTAGACATTTTATTTCCAACCAAAAAAGAGGCAAATAATTTGCAGTCCATGGTTTTTAGTTTTCATTTAAATTCCAGTTAGTTAACAACGTATAATATTAGTTTCAGGTATACAATTTAGGGATTCAACACTTAAAACACTTGGGGCTCATCACAAGTGTGCTCCTTTATCTCCAACCAGTCTCTTCACCTCCCCTCTGGAAACTGTCAATTTGCTATAGTTAAGTGTCTGTTTCTTAGTTTGAATTCTTCCTCCTATAATTTTTTATTTGTTTCTTAAATTTCACATATGAGTCAAATCATACGGAATCTGTCTCTGCCTTATTTCACTTAGCACAGTAGTCTACAGCTCCATCCACATATATGCAAATGGCAAGATTTCACTCTTTTTTTTTTTTATGGCCGAGTAATACTACATTATATAAATATACCACTTCTTTATCCATTCAGTAGTCAATGGACATTTGAGCTCTTTCCATAATTTGGCTGTTGTTGATAATGCTGCTGCAAACCTTGGGGTGCAGATAGCCCTTCAAATTGTGGGTTTTTTTTTTTTTATCATTTGGGTAAATACCTAGTAGTGCAATTGTTGGTTCAAGGGGTAGTTCTATTTTTAGCTCTTGAGGAACCCCCTGCTGTTTTTCAGAGTAGCTGTTCATTTGCATTCCCACCAACACTGTTGAGGGCTCTTCTTTCTCCACAACCTTGTCTGATGTGACGTGGTATCTCATGCAGTTTGGGGTCATCTAATTTTTAAAAGAACTGAAGTATATGGCATATTAAGTGTCTATGTGAATGAAAAATTGCCTATAGTAAATCTCAGTTTACCCTTCATTGTTCACTTCTTCTGCTTACTTACTAGAATCCTTGTAGATGAAGTCAAAAACTTTAATTAAACATTCAAAATTATAAATAGGCTCTCAATGGCATCTCTTTGGCTTCCGCATGCTATTAAATATGTCATCAGGCTTTCTAGCTACAATTATGATGCGTTTCCATTCTGTATCTTTATTAAATACATTTTAATTCATCTATAATTTCTCATAATCTGGCACCTGAATGTTCTTTGTTATTATTTTGTGTTTCATTAGCAATCATTGTTTAGTAGTTGCTTTTTTAATATTTATTTATTTATTTTGAGAGAGTATGTGAGCAAGATGGGGAAGGGCAGAGAGAGGCAGAGAAAGAATCCCATGCAGGTCTTCACTGTCAGCACGCGCCCGACGTTGGACTTGATCCGTGAAATTATGACCTGAGCCAAAATTATGATTCAGACGTTTAACCATCCAGGCCCCCCAGGCCCCCCAATAACAGCATCTGTTACATACCCACTGCTCCATCTCTTACAGCCTTGAAAAAGTAACATTCTGTCTCAAAATATTTTAGTTCTGTATCTTTAGTCAACCTTGTGACAATGCAGTCAGAATTAAAACTTCAGTATTGACCAAGCAGAAAACAGAGCAATCAGTAAGATATTTATGGGCCTATGTTAAGAGCTTTATAAAAACTGCTGCTGAAGTGAATATATTGTCTAAAGGAATAAGGTTGTGTCATTATTTTATGAAAACTTTGTGATACTTAAGACCAATTAATAGCTACAAAAAAAATGGTCAAAATGTCCTGTTACTTCTAGTTATGAGCTCATTTGGTTCAAATTTTAACTCACTGACTGAAGGAGTCCCAAAAAAACTCACAGTTCTATGCTAATCACATTCCGTAAAAATGGCCAATTTTGGATGTAATTCTGTAAAGAGTGAGATCAGCCTACATTCTTAGAGTTGACTGTAATGTTCTGAGTTTCTAAAATTTGATTTTTGATCAAGCTTGTGTTCATTTGTACCTAAGAGGACAATGCTGGGGTGTTTATATACTACCTGTGGTCTCATTCTATCCAAATTTACATCTTTTGTATTTAAGGTCTTTCCTGAACTCCACACTCACTTATCAAATTGCCTAATCTGCATTTCCTCTTGAATATCTAATGGGTATTTCATAACACACATGTTCAAAACTAAACTCACTTTCCCTCACAATTTTCCCCTCCTTGTATTTTCCATTTCCGTGGCTGGTCATTCACACCTTTATGTCACACAATCCCCAAATCTTCACTCATCTCTTGTGTCACAACCCACACTCACTGGGAACGTGCAAATAAAACTTAAATCTGACGACCTCACATCATGTCCACACCTACCAGGTTGGCCTTAACCACCTACAACAGACTCCTAATTGGCCTCCGTGTTTTAATTATTTCCCATCCATTCTTTCCTTTACAGACTTAGGTCAATAAAGTATTGGAATAATGCTTTTAAAACATTTGCTTAATTTTATTACCCTACTTCTTAAAAAACCTTCAGTGACGCCCCATATCACTTTGCAGCCTACAGATCCCGCCTCCACATTGCCTCTTAGACATTACCTACTAATGTTCTTCCTTGCTCAGTCTTTTTCAAGTTTCCTGGCACCTTTTACTTCTACCACTTAAACTACTTCTTTTACCTGAATTTCCCTTGACCCAGCACCTCATTGTTCTTTCCTCCCCAACTTTCTGTGATGTTATTTAGATATTGTCTTAAATGGGAATTTTCCTGAGCAGTCAGTCCTATCTACAACACCCTCATTCTGCCCTCCATGTCCCTTATTCTCTGCTTTATCTCCCTTCATGGTGCTTATAACTATTTAACATACATTCATACTGCCCTTCTGTTGTTTTGGAGACGCCGTTGTCTAGAATATAAACTGCAGGGAAATACACAGTATTTTCCTTCGCTGCTATATATTCCAGTACAAAGAACAGTGTCAGGCACTCACTAGACATGACAGCTGAATGAATGGATGGATGCAATCAGTTTTCACTTAGAAAATGTCCTGTATTGACTTCAACACAAGAATTGCGTAGCTTTCGTACAAACTAAGTCAATTTCATATATTAAAAAAAAAACAAGTATTGAAAATTATGATCTGATGTTACAGATATTAAACCCAGTACTCTCTATCCAGGAAGTCCTAGATCTCTGTGGATTAATTCACAAGACAGAAAAGCAGGTCTATCCTCCAGGAAAATAATGTGTTTCATTCACTTTCCTTTTATTGTTTTTAACAGAATCCCTGGCTTTCTACCAACTAAATACTCAATATCCTCTTTCCTATATAAGTCCTTTCAAGCTGTGCAGTAGTCGGTCAAGGTAGGATTCACTGTGGTGCGTTGCAATGGAATGTCAAAATGTAGATGTGATTAAGAAGCCAAAACACGTGCTTGCTCATTCCTGAGGTGTCTTCAGTTCTTTTTGCACATGCAAAGCCAAGAGTGCATGAGGAAAAAGACGTGTGCATGTGTAGGTACTTCAGTGTTCTTTCTAGCTTTCTCTCTCTCATTTGAGTAACAAGTCACGTGTAACAAGCCACACGTAACATTTTGAACATATAGGCAATAATAAAACACCAGATCTAATTACTCATAAAGAATCAAAATATAAAAGAGAGCCAGTCTGCCTCTTTGCATATTGATTGATGTGAAAAGAACTGATATCTTGATATTATTGACTCCCCCACTTTATCTATGTATGTTTATATCTTTTATTACTCAGGCTTTTCTCAACTCTAATGATTGGATAAATCACAACTTGAATTTCAAATAATCAAGACAAAGGGAATACACCCTACATTTAATGGTATTTAGTACGTCCTAACAAACTTAATAATTGCTAATGCACAGCATTTGTTACTTAACAACATTTTGGATAATACAAATAAAGTGCATGTATATTTACTAATATCAAAAATAACATATAAAACTGAGAATCAACCCTCAATTTCCTCTCTGAATACTAGATAATTGCATGTGTTTACCAAAATGAAGTAAGATTTTTCTGGATAATTTTTTATTTGAGGGGACTGTAATTTTTTTAATTTATGTAATTTGTTTTCCACTTTTGTTAAGATACAATTTGCACATGGGATTGTGTAAGTTTAAGGTGTATAGTATAATGATTTGTACTTATTGGGAAATAATTACCACAGTAAGTTTAACTAAAATCCACTATCTCATATTGATATAAAAATTAAATGGAACATTTTTTTTCTTTGTAATAAAATCTATTGGGATCTTCATTCATAGGTACCACATAGCAATGCTAACTATAGTTCATTACTCTATATATTACATTGGTGAATAATTGTTTTTAATTTTTTAACTGTTTATTAAAACACAAGTAGGGGAGGGGCAGAGAGAGAGGGACACACAGAATCCAAAGCAGGCTCCAGACTCTGAGCTGTCAGCACAGAACTCGACACAGGGCTTGAACCCATGAACCAAGAGATTATGACCTGAGTCGAAGTCAGCCGCTTAACTGACTGAGCCACCCAGGTGCCCCATTTTTTTTTCATTTTTTAAATGTTTATTCACTTTTGAGAGAGGGTGAATGGGGAGGAGCAGAAAGAGAGGGAGACATAGAACTCAAAGCAGCCTCCAAGCTTTGACCCATCAGCACAGAGCCTGATGCGGAGTTCAAACTCCAGAATTGTGAGATCATGACTTGAGCTGAACTCAGATGCTTAACTGACTGAGCCACTCAGGTGCCCCAACATTGATGGATAATTTTAATAGAAAAAAATGCAGTGCTATATTTCTTATTGACTGCTGAGGAGTTCTGTTCCAGTATAAACTTACTAAGGTTTACATTATTCTCAGGAAACATGAGTGGAGTCAACAGTTCTATTATGTAACTATGTCTCCCCATTGCCTGTTATCTCCACAATATGAGTAATTTAAAATAAAGCGTAATATCCTAGGAATAGTGGAGATTCAAAAGGAAAGGAAAGCATGATATAAAGAGTGATAACCCAATTTGAAGGACAATGAGGAAACAACTTGGGAGAATTGTCAAAGTTACATTGATTTATTTTGAAACTTTTAAGTATTGAATCTATATTCCTTATCTGTAAGTCTTAAATGGAAGCATACTTGGAGAAATTATTCCTTCTTGGACTTTTTATGGAAAAATAAGACACATTAAAATTCTCATTTAATTCCAGATATAGTAATAGTTATGGTTGAGTTCATTTACCTTTAATTTCTAATTTTTCCTATTACAGGTTTTTGTGTTTTCTTTTTACAGAACACAAAATAGTGCATAAAACATTACTGTTTCTATTAGTTTTATCTTCATTGTAAATTCTTATTATAATATACTTTCTTAGAAAACTTTTTAAGCAATGTAGGAGACAAACTGTAAACGTTTATAGATGAATTCTTATGTTTCCCATCACTCAATAATCTACTCGGGGAGAATATTAATATATTAGCCTCAAAATAAATTATTTAAAATGGGAAGTAAATAATAGAAATGCTAGACTTCAATTCATTTCAGAATTCACTAAAGTCAAGAAAGGAGGCTGTCAAAAACAGTTCCTGCAGAATGACACAAAAATGAGCTGTAATGTAACAATTAGAAATTCTTATTGAAGGATAGGATTAAAGTATCAGTGATTATTCTTTTTCATCTCTCTCCAAAAAATAAAAACTAGGTAATTGTACCGAAATACATTTCTTTAAAATACATAGTATGTGGGGTGCCTGGGCAGCTCAGTCAGTTGAGCCTCTGACTCTTGATTTTGGCTCACATTGTGACCCCAAGGTTGTGGGTCGAGCCCCGCGGTAGGCTCACCACTGAGTGTGCAGTCTTCTTGGGATTCTCCCTCTCTTTCTCTCTGCCTCTCTCCTAAATTATCTAAACTAAATAAAATTAAATAATAAAATTAAAATTAAATGCAATACTTAATAAGAATAGAGGTTAATGATTTGAAGTTTGAGTATACAGTTTTGTGAATGACATATAAAATATAGTGAGGTTTTATAAGGGTATAAGAATGTCAAAAGTTAATACTTTGGGAATGAATAAAGATATCAGTTTTTCCTTTTATTAGTTATATTTGTATTTATATACATTTTATATTTTAAATATTAGATCTATTTAGATATTTAGGGAATACAAAATAGAGCAGAATATTGGAAACAAATATGTCTTTGGTATTAACATAATCTTTGTGCTGAGCAATATTCTTTTAATATATTCTATTCATTCCTTATCTTTCCAATAATTTTGATACATTCAAGAAAATAAATTCATAACTTTATAAAGTATTACTTTTAAGTGATTCATATCAAATATGACCCAATTTTTTAACAGAATAATACTGTGTTTCTTTCTACCTCTTAAATTATTGTTTAAATGAGGTATTAATTCATAGAATTTTGTAGATTTTCTATAGTTTTCCATCTCACCTAGCAGACAATTTTGTACATAGAAAGTGTTTGATGAAGAGTTAGTATTTAACTTAAAAAAAAAAAGGAAAAACAATATTTTGTAGTTGGTAGATCCAGTGGTTTCAGAGTGTAAGCACCTTCTCAAGTTATCACTATTCTTCATAGTAAGCAATGGAGTAGTGAGTTACCAAATATTAACTCCTCAGCACCAAGGACCCAGAATCACGTTAACTTGCCCCCTGCAATAATGATGTTGAAAAATTTGTTTGGCTGCTTTGTTTGATGCTAAGTTTTTAAGTAAAGCTAGGATCCATATATGTAGGGGGTTGTGATGAAAATAAAAATTACTGTTGAAAAATCCCTTGGTTATACATGTTTGGATTTCACTGAATAATGGAAATAGTGATTATTGTTTACAGAGCACATCTGCCATCAGCATTGGTGTAGAGATGGAGCTGTTTCCTGTTAGTACTCTCACAACATGCCAGCCACTATACTTTAGAGGATTTTTTGAAATCAAATTGTGAAGACAATGTTATTTCCTTTATTAATGTTCTACACTGGATGCTGTGCTAATTATTTCAGACGCTCTGGAATCCCTATTTTATAGAAGAGAAACTAAGATTCAAGGTGATTAAATAACTTGTCCAATGCCACAGAATTAGTAATAATTACAGAAAATTAAGAAACAGGAAACAGAAAATTAACTGACTGGTGTTTGGAAAATCTAGGATGTGAATGTCCACATATCAGTTGGATGAAATTAATGAACATTGTCACCTAAGAGCCAGTCATTGTCTCAAACTTTCCCCTTTACTCCATCTCCTTAATGCTAAGTCTACCTTCTCTTTTGGTGAAATTGCCAACATCAGAGCTGTTCAGGACTGCTCACCTGCCTGTTCAGAGAAGGAGAAAAAGGATCATCGCCCCAATTACTAAACAAAAATGTTCATTTTCACTCTCAGTCCCCTTAGATGACATGTAAATTTTAACTACCTTGGTGAGGGGTTGGGTTTTTTAGATTATTTGGGCCAATAAATGAGTCTTTCTGGAGCTGTGATTTTTATCTATCTCCCTCAAATTCTATGCCTACTAACGGGGGAGAGATGTTCCTCAAAGGAAAATCTGAAGGCTGTTAGAGAAATGGATGATCTGTGAGTGATTTGTATTTGTTGTGTGTAGTTAGTAAATTATGACTGGATCTCAAGTCTAATCCTGACCTGCCTAATATATATATATAGACATGCATGTCTATATATCTAGACACATACATACATATACACACATATATATATATATATATATATATATATATACACACACACACACACATATATATATAATATAGGTGTAGATATAGATATTGTGAGTTAGATATCCTAAGGAATATATATATATATATGCCATATATATGTGTACATATACATATGTCATATCATATATGTTCCTTAGATATACTAAGGAACTACTAAAAAAAGCATATATACTCCCTGGAATTTAAGAACTTCCTAAATGTATACATGCACTTCACAAGTTGTGAGGTCACTGTTACTTTCAGAGATAAATAAATTAGATAATAAAAGCATCATTACTCATTTGTTCAGATCTTATTATTGGTGGGATGTCTTCTCATCAGCTACAATATTAAATAGGTATAGATATGAGAAGAGAATTTGCAATGTACTTTCCAAGAACAGGGATAAATGAATAGACATCTTGAATTCTGCAACTAGTCTTGACCACCACATGTAACTTCACCAAAGGATGAGTAACTTATGCTCTTTTATTTTTTTCTGTATCTGCCAATGAAAATATTAACAATTTCAGTATCACTAGAAATTTAATATAACAAATAGAAGCTTTCTTAGTAGTTTCGGTCTAGGAACAACAATCAAAGTGGTAAGAGTCAGCATAAAGACAGTAGGACCTGTTACAGGAGGCTGATCATGCGTCAGTGGTTTTGGATGGCATGTAACCACGCCGTTATGGATTTCACTAGTTTTTTGGCTTCTACTACTCTGCCTAAGGGAGGCTTCCAAATTCATGAAACAGGTAAAATCTACGTGAAGGAAAAAAATTGAGGAAGAATTTATAGTAGATTTCATTTGGCACAGTGTTCAAAGGAAGACATGCACGAGAAAGGATTATTACAGGATTTAATCAATTGGTGGCCTTAATTCAAAATTGGACCGAATTATTATTAAGTTAATTTACATAACAATATCCAATACATGATCTACTTAGAAGAAAATTAAATGACACTGATGTGAATTTTAAGTTTTAATTATTGAATATCTGGATAAAAGACCATGAGACTATTGTATTTTTCACCAGTTACCCCCTTCATGAAAAGGAGTTTTAAAATATATTTGTATTTTATTTTCATCATGCGGAGCTGTCTTGTACAGCCTGAAAGGGTGAAGTTCATGTAGAAACTGTGAATGCAGTTTCTTAGAGATGTGCTTCACTATATTTTGAGATCACCACCATTCATTTCTCATTTGCATTTTATATCTGTTCCATTGTCCAAATCTCACTTAATATCTATATCTGAGCATTTAGTCTCAACTCTTAAGAAGTTTATGAAGATTTATATTGTAAGGTAATACCATAACATTTCCTTTGAACACATTTTTTTTAAATTGCCAATGTTAAAATACATGGAGAAGTATGTCATCTGCTTTAGGTGACAAGAATAATCAGCTTCCAAGATTCATACAATTCAAGGCCAAACAGAAATGGAAAATTATAAAAAAGAAAAAAATGTTTCAAGGCAGTATATGACTAATTCTTGAGCAAAAGAAAACATTTTTTTTTATTTTGTATATTCTTTTTGTCTGTAACCAACTTTTGGCTCACACAGTTTGTGCACATTCAGGAATAATATGTAAAATATTTTTCAACCAGTATGGTTTTGTCCCTCACTAGTTAGAAGTGCCCACAGCTACAATGCAGGAGGGATGTCCCAGAAGGGATCCCTGACAGGAATTACCTTTCAATTTGTTGGCTGGTTAAGAGATTTATGTTGTGCATCTTATATCTAGTTGATATTTTCCATGTAGTATTCCTTTCTCAGGAATTTTATAAACTGTATTTATAAGCAAGATCTTGTATCATCTATTTATAATCTTTCCCCACCATTTCTTTACTGTTTGAGAGAAGCCATACCAAGCTAAATTATAAAGGAATGTTAACTTTTGACAGGATAAAATATAGCATTGAATAAAGTTCATTTGCATGGTTAATATTTTAGGACCTTGAAGCAGACCCAATAGGTTTAACTGAAAAAATTAAAGGTGCTTTTAAATTTCCTACTAATTTAATAGTATGTAGAAAGGTCTACAGTTTATATTCACAGTGATTTCAAACCATTTAGATTATTTTTAAAAACTCATGATTTGGGGCGTGCCTGGGTGACTTAGTTGGTTAAATCTCCAACTTAGGCATGGGTCATGATCTCATGGCTTGTGGGTTCAAGCCCCGCTTTGGGCTCTGTGCTGACAGCTCAGAGCCTCATGCCTGCTTCTGATTCTATGTCTCTCATTCTCTTTGCCCCTTCCTTGTTCATGCTCTGGCTCTCTCTCTCTCTCTCTTTGTTTCTCTCTCAAAATAAATAAACACTAAAAATTTTTAAATAAAAATTAAAAAATCATTATTTGGGACTAAAATAGAACAGTTCCTATAACTTTCTTCCTTTTTCTCTCATGATGCTACACATACAGGAAATCTTTAGAATGGAAACCGGCATAAAATAGTGTTAGTTTGAATCATAAAGCTGTTTTGATGTATCATTTTTCAACATCAGAATATACTCCTAAACCTTAAGCAGACCATGAGAAATACTTATATGAATATCGGCTCTGGAGTGCCTGAGTGGCTCAGTTGGTTAAGAGCCTGATGTTTAATTTTGGCTCCGGTCATGATCTCACAGTTCATGGGATCAAGCCCCACATTGGGCTTTGCCCACTGACAGCACAGAGTTTGCTTGAGATTCTCTCTCTCCCTCCCTCTCTTTCTGCCCCTCCCCTACTTGCCCTCTCTTTCTCAAAATAAATATTAAAAAAAATAAAAGAAATATCTGTTCATCCTCTAGAAATTCTGAATTTTTAAAAAAGTTTCAATTAGGGAATCAAAGCACACTCAGATTAAACAATTCGAAGAAAAATGTAAAGCGATAACCCAACCAGTATAACATGAAGCAGAGGGAAATGAGACCACTGAGAGCTGTCTAACGGAATTAATGATACAATAGCATCTAAGGTGAATCCTATTTGTTGTTAAAATCTAGGAGAACAAGAACCTGAAAAAAAAAGTCATCTTCAGAGCTGTCGTAACGATTCATATATGGGTTGAAAAGTCTCTAGATTTTAGTTGTTATTTCTAAAAGAGAAAACAATGGATAAATTTTTAAGGCAACACTCAACATCATTTTCAAAAAAACACATCTATTTTGGTCATAAATCATATCAACTCCCCTGCTTGAAAGCCTCTCTTCACTTCCCATTGCACTAAAATCAAATGTATAGTTGATCTACAAGGATTCGTATGCCCTTGCTTCTGTCAAAATCTCATAGCCCTGTTGCCCTTCGTCATTTAATTCTGTCTCTTCTGAGTCTTCCTGTTCCTTGACAACACCAGGAAGACGGCCCTTCCTGTTCCCTCTTGTGAAACTTTTTCACAAATTTACCCATGACTTCCTCGTTCGCTTTGTTCAAATCTGTGTTTGCATGCCACTTCCAAATACCCAGAATCTCTCATTTCATTCTATCACGATACTTTCATTTTTATGTCATATATTACTACATGATTCTACATTCGCTTATTGTCTTTTTTGTTCATAGAAATTCACATTACACAAATATAGAAATCTCATCTGTAAGTTCACTACTGTGTACGTACCATGGTTGACGTTCAAGAGACATTTGCCAAGGGGCACTTGGGTGGTTCAGTCGGCTAAGCATCCAACTCTTGATTTTGGCTTAGGGAGTGATCTCATGGTTCATGGGTTCAAGCTCCTTGTCAGGTTCTTTGCTAATAGTACAACCTGCTTGGAATTCTCTCTCTCCCTCTTTCTCTGTCCCTCCCCTGCTCATGCTCTCTCTCTCTCCCTCTGTCAAATAAAAAACTTAAAAAAAAATTTGCCAAATGAATAAACGAGTATGTATTTCAATCTTGCATTTCAATCTTTTCAAATGAGTTAGTAAAAATTGGTATTTTATGATTGATTTTTTATTTATCACTGACTGGACTTTTTTCAAGTATATTGTCTTTGTTCCTCTATGAATACCTTACCAATATTGTGTTCTACTATTTATTGATTATGCTTTAATGGATATTTATTATGTAGCTCCTGTAGGAGAAAGTATTCTACTAAGTAAGGAATACAGGAGCAGTAAGAAAATCAAATTCTTGATTTCATGGAGCATATATTCCATGGGTGTAGGGCGGCAAAAGAAATGAATAAATAAGTAAATATTTGAAATGAAAATTTCAGCCATTTAAATTCAAGATGGCTATTGGACATCCAAGTAGAAATTTCAGTTACATAACTTACACCTGTATTTCAGTGGAACAATCGAGACTAAAAATGTTGGTTTTACTTTGGAAATGCTAGTGAAATATAAGGCCTTGTCAGAGGTGTCAGATGTGAGTCTCTAAAAATCTGTTTGATGCCTCCAACTGTACTCCAAATACCTATGTGTGTTAAGAAGAGCAGTTTCTTGAGTTACTGGTGCTGGCTTGAGCTCTAGGTGTATCTCCAACCACTAACTCAGTCATGAGAGTTCTCCCAGTGGAAAGAGTGAGGATACAACTTTATTCTCTGCTCCTGAGTAGGAGGGGACCAAATATAGAGAATTAGAATCACACTTTCCTTACATAAAATAATACTACCTATGATGTGGATTATTGGAAGGGTAGCCTCAACCTTCATGAGTGTTGTCTTTTGTTTGGTATACTTGCCGGTGGCTTTGACCACGACTCAGTATCAAATTTTGCTGCCTCCAAGGCAGAGAGAGCTGTACTTTGAAGCTGGACGTGATTGGTAATCACGTTTACCTCACTTGTACCCTAAAGATTTACAGAGCCATGAGTAAGCATGTTATGGGAGCCAGCAGCAGCAATTCCAAGAACAGACAAAAGAGAAGGCAAAGAAAAACGAGAGTAATATAGAGTATTGAAAGACAATTCAATCACAAAATAGAAAATATTTTATGCTTAAAACATCCTCATTAAAGAAATTAATAGATGAATTGAATAATGGGATTACTATTATTGAACCTCAATTTATAGCCTGAACCATCAATGAAAGAAATATTTTGTATCCACAATAAAAATTAAAAGTGTTGTACTCAAAATAGAAAAGCAAATGTCCGAGAAGACTGATGTAGAAGGTATTAATAAATTATTTTCCATATAGAGCAAATGGAACATAAAAATAATTAAATTAAATATAATATTTCTATGAATTATAAGACTTGAATTCATAGAATGAAAAGTCACAAAATATCAGATGAAAGAAGAGAAAAGAAACAGATCTAAAAACGAATAGGCAACCAACGGAATGGGAAAAGATCATCGCAAATGACATATCGGACAAAGGACTAATATCTAAAATTTATAAAGAACTTACCAAACTCCAAACCCGAAAAACAAACAACCCAGTGAAGAAATGGGCTGGAAGATATGAATAGACACTTCTCCAAAGAGGACATTCAGATGGCCAACAGACACATGAAACAATGTTCAATGTCACTCATCATCAGGGAAGTACAAATCAAAACCACACTGAGATACCACCTCATACCAGTCAGAGTGGCTAAAATGAACAAATCAGGAAACTATAGATGCTGGCGAGGATGTGGAGAAGTAGGCACCCTCCTACACTGTTGGTGGGAATGCAAACTGGTGCAGCCACTCTGGAAAACGGTGTGGAGGTTCCTCAAAAAAATGAAAATAGAGCTACCCTATGACCCAGCAATAGCCCTGCTAGGAATCTACCCAAGAGACACTGATGCACAGGGCCACGTGTACCCCAATGTTCATAGCAGCACTTTCGACAATAGCCAAATCATGGAAAGAGACCAAGTGCCCATCAACTGATGAATGGATAAAGAAAATGTGGTATATATATATATATACAATGGAATATTATGCAGCAATGAGAAAAAATGAAATCTGGCCATGTGTAGCCAGATGGCTGGAACTGGAGGGTATTATGCTAAGTGAAATAAGTCAGTCAGACAAAGACGGATACCATATGTTTCCATGCATAGGTGGATTTTGAGAGACTTCACAGAAAACCATGGGGGAGGGGAAGAGGGGAAAGGAAAAAAGACACAGAGAGGGAGGGAGATAAAACATAAGAGACTCTCAAAGACTAAGAAAAAAACTGAGGGTAAGGGGAATGAGGGAGGGGGGAGAGGGGGTGATGGGCATTAAAAAGAGCACATGTTGGGATGAACACTGGGTGTTATATGTAAACCAATTTGAAAATAAACTATAAAAAAAAAAGAAACAGATCTAGATACATAATATCATGATTACTAACTTTAATATGAGACTAATATCATGCAAACCTTTTTAATAGTTTTTAAATGAATGAAACTGACATTACTCTCATCTATTACACTAAAAATTAAAGACAATGAAATAGCATGTACAGAAACTGCTAAGAGAAAAGAGACCAAGAATTTTAAACCTAACCATGGCAACAATCCCCTGTTAAAAAAAGGAAATGCATGTATTAATTCATAGCATCTGTACCATAGAGAGCATGTAAGGAATATTTACATGAGTTCCCTAAACAAACAAACAAAATAATCAGATCTCTTAGATTTAGGAAGATAAAGAGAATAGGTGACCATACTTCGTAATACATGTGACTTAATCTCCATAAATGACTAGGAGTGTTTAATTTGCGTGCTAAATTAGGATTCTTGAAATGGATACTGTACCTTTTTCCCTTATAAAAGTTAAATTTATGATAAATATTGCAAGATTTAAGAATGTTTGAGGATTAAATATTTAAAATTAGAGATGTATGCATAATTTCTAACTAAACCTTAGAGATATTATAGGTTATCTAACATTTAGTAAGAATACATTTTATTATTACTTTCATATATATATTTACCCAAGAATTCAATCAAGTAGTTGTACAATGTACAAAATGGTCATAGAACACTCTATAGCCAAATATTTATTTCTCTTAATACAAAAGAATTCCTAAATAGATAAAATGTTTATTATTTTCACTGTGTGACATTCTAAGTTCCCAAGCAAATAAACAAAAACAAAATTATGCCTGCCTCACTTTTACAGTATTGTCACTAAGGGTGAACATTAGAGGAAAACAGCCTTAAACTGTACTCTTTTGTTATTTACATAAGTGCCTTAGGAGTTTGTGAGACTTTGTGAATTATATTAAATAATGATATAATTTAATAACATATTAAAGTTTCAAATTCAGTTTCAAATTCATTACGATGGGTATGTAGAATTCAATAAAGATTCCTGGTATTCATTAACATAATTAACCTTTTAGAAACAGAAACCTGAATAAGCCACAAATTCAGCCTAACAAAGATCTTCAAAACAAATACTCTATATATCTATACCTACCTCTACCCATCCACCTACCTACCTATCTGCCAGGGAGGAGCTCTGGTGATTCTAAGAAAGACCACGGCACAAAAAGCTTTTACAGATATCCAGATACTACAGTGGTGGATAGAGACAGAAACAAAAGAGAAAAAAACACAAAGAGATCCTGAAAAAAGTTGTTATAGGAGAAAGATACGAGAGAGAGCATTGCTTCGGAGATATTTAAAACAGTGAACTAACAGATGATACGACTCCCAGTGTACAAATAACCTGTTGGAACAGATGGATGGGAATGTTGAATATGGATGCCGTGGGGGTGTTCTAATAATGGAGAGAAGTCACAGAAAGTATGAGCGACTTCATCCTTTGGAGAATGGAAGGCAGAAGCAAAGATTTGGATTCAGTAAGAAGATAGGGTTAAAAGGAATTCTCAGTCACAGCAGGAGGGACACAACATGAGAGTAAGGAAAACAAAAACAACCACTTGATAACTTAGCAAATGGATAGCAGCCTGCATTGCCATGGGTATTCCTGTGTTACAGCTGAAACTTCAGTTAATCAAAGTTAAGAGAAAACAGCAGAAGGAATGAAAAGTACAGGGACAAAAAGTCAGGAAATAGTGAAAATAATTTGCAAAGTGGGTGTCCCGTCTTTTTACATTCCATGTGAAATTTTGACACGCGACTGGCATATAGACAGAAATAGGTGAATGTGCTGGTGAAGAGAAAAAGATAAAGAAAAACAAGAAAGTAGAAAGCAATTTGAGAAAAACCACTTGATATAGATTCATGCATTTTGCTTTGCTCTTTTTTTGTCATGTTTTCATCTCCTTGAGACATTAAAATGGGAAAATATCCATTTTATTCATTTGAAATAGAATAGTCCATTAACAATTATTTAACTATGAGGTAAAAATGAGCTATTTTAAAAACAGAAAAAATGTATTTAGAAATAATAAACGTATTTAGTAAATATTGAAGCGCTGATTAAAAAAAATTGTGGGGGTGCCTGGGTGGCTCAGTCAGTTGTGTGTCTGACTCTTTGATTTCAGCTCAGGTCATGATCCCAGGGTTGTGGGATTGAGCTCTGTAACAGTCTCTGTGTGTAGTGTGGAGTATGCTTAAGATTTTCTCTTTCTGTATCTTTCTCTCTCTCTCTCTTTCTCCCTGCCCTTCTCCCCCACTTGTGCTTTCTCTGTCTAAAATAAAAACAAATAAAATCAATTGCGAGCTGATTGCTGTTTGTAGATTAATTTTTATACATATAGGTGCTTACAATTAGATTAACTAGACCTTGGTTCATCACACAGTTTTTAAATTGGTCTCTGAATGCCTGAGTACATGTGTGTTTGCATTTGTGTGTGTGTGTGTGTGTGTGTGTGTGTGTGTGTTTAACTTAGAATAATGTTCCTTCTAATATGACTTTTTTTCCACTTAATCCTGCCTCCCAACCAGAGATAGCCACTTAAGTACTGAACATAATTGTATGCAATATATATGGCATATATATTATATGTACTTGGTGTATAATATCCATGTATATGTCACTGTACGTAATTGCTTACATGCTTTTTCCCTTAACGTTTTGTTACAAAAATTTATCCATGTTGCTATATGTAACTGCCCTTCATTCATTTTCATGCTGTTAACAATTATCGTATGAATATACCAAACTTTATTCTTGATTATGTATGTTTCTAGTTTTTGTATCATGGAAATACTACTGCAAATGGTCTTAAATATTTTTTTGCCTCTATCTCCTTTCAAATAAAAAAGCCATTAGCCTTTTTATAAAGTTTTTTTTCTTAACGTTTATTTTTATTTTTGAGAGACACAGAGACAGAGTATGAGCAGGGGAAGGGCAGAGAGAGAAGGAGGTACAGAATCTGAAGCAGGCTCCAGGCTCTGAGCTGCCAGCACAGAGCCTGACGCGGGGCTTGAACTCACAGACTGTGAGATCATGACCTGAACCGAAGTCAGTTGCTCAACCAACTGAGCCACCCAGGCGCCCCCCATTAGCCTTTTATACCAAGGAGAACTGAAAGAAGTTTTATCACACCAGGCCTATGGTGCTACACATTATCTATTAACAAAGATTTAAAATAAACTAGTCACACCAACTGCTGCCTCATGCCATCTCCCTTGGTTGTTTCTATAATAGTGTTTCCTGTCTGGGTTACTGTCTTGTGGTCATAGCTCCTTGATTTTGTAGAGAAAAATATAAAGCTCAGCTCAATATAAGATGTAGGAAGTAAGAGAACTACAGTCTCCTAGTTCATATGGACTAGAACTTAAATGAAATCGTGAAAGGAATATGAACTGTCATTCCAGAAAAGGCAGGGACAGCTATTGGACTTACTATTACCTAAACATCCCCAAATACCTTTAGTCTCTTTCATTCAGTGAGTGGAACTACTGAACTACCAGCAACTACAGAATTTATTGCTTTCTCCCTACAGGATTTGTGAACTAATCCTCTCAGCAGGCATGAAAAAAATTGCTAATGTATTTTCGTTATATCTGTACGCCAACTTAGTCTGAAAAGGGTAATGAAATTATGGATGCTTAGAAATATTGTTAGAGAGAAAAAGTTTGAAAAATTGAGTCACGTGAATAAGACTACACTTCAGAGTTAGCATCTAAATATTTGTGATACTTGTAAAACATGTAGTTTGCTTCTTATAAAGTAGAAATATCCTATAAAGTAGAAGATATATATTTACACGTCTCTATATACACATGTACCCCCGTGTACATATTACACTTAAATATATATCTGTAGTATATCTACAATATATTTAATTGTTCTATGCTAAAACTGTCTAATGTATGTTTTAATTAAAGTATAATGGACACATAATGGTACATTTGTTTCAGGTGCACAGTACAGTGATTTGACAGGTCTATATCGCTCTGCTCACCCCTACTGTAGCTACCATCTGTCACCATACACACTATTACAGTACCATTGACCATTGACTATCTTCCCTGTGCTGTCCCTTTTCTTCCTATGACTTCCTCCTTCTGTAATTGCAAGCTTATACCTCCCACTCTTTTCCCCTCATTTTGCCCATTCCCTCACCTTCTGCTCATGTGGCAACTACCAGTTCTCTATTTAAGAGTTTGTGCCTTTTGTGCGTCTTTTTTTCTCATTGTTTATTAATTTCCCACTTAAATTCCACATATGAGCGAAATCATATGAACTGTGTCTTTGATTTATTTTACTTAACATTATTCTTTCTAGTCTATCCATGTTGTTGCAAATGACAAGATTTCGTTCTTTTCTTATGGTTGAATAAGATTTCATTATACACCCCTACCTTAGCTATTGTAAATAATGCTGCAATAGAAATATGGGTACACATATCTTTTTGAATCAGTTCTTTTTTTTTGTTTTTGGGTAAATAGTGAGATTACTGGGTTATATGATAATTCCATTTTTAATTTTTTTGAGGAGACTTCATACTGTCTTCCACAGTGGCTATACCAATGTACGCTCCCACCAACAATACATGAGTAATTGCCCGCATCCTCACCAACATTTGTTAACTTGTCTTTTTAATTCTGTCAGTTCCGACCTGACATGTCATTGTGGTTTGGATTTGCAATTTTTCTCATGCTTAGTGATATTGAGTATATATTTTCATGTGGCTGTTGGCCATTTCTTTGGACAAATGTCTGTTCAGGTTCTCTGCCCATTTTTAATTGGGTTATTTATTTGTTCGGTGTTGAGTTGTATAAGTTCTTTATATATTTTGAGATTTAACCCCTTATCAAATTTGTCATTTGAAAATATCTTCTCCCATTCAGTGACTTCCTTGTCATTTTGTTGATGATTTCTTTCACTGTACAGAAGCTTTTTACTTTGGTTCGGTCCCAGTAGTTTATTTTTGATTTTATTTTCCTTGTCTGAGGAGACATATCTAAAAAGTGTTTCTATAGCCAATGTCAAAAAAAAATTACTACCGTGTACTCTGTTAGGAGTTTGAAGGTTTCAGGTCTCATACTTAGGTCGTTAATCCATTTTGAGTTTATTTTTGGATATGGTATAAGGAAGTGGCCTAGCCTCATTATTTTACACGTAACTCTTCAGTTTCCTAGCACCATTTATTAAAGAGACTGTCTTTTTCCCGTTGTATACTTTTGTCTCCTTTCTCGTAGATTAATTGATGGTACAAGTATGGGTTTATTTCTGAACTTTCTTTACTATTCTGTTGATTTATCTGTTTCAGTGCCAGTACCATACTGCTTTGGTTTCTACAGTTTTGTAGTATATCTTGAAATATGGAAATGTGAAACTTGTTTTGTTCTTCTTTCTCAAGATTGTTTTGGCTATTTGAGTCTTTTGTAGTTTTATACAAATTTTAAGATTATTGGTTCTAGTTCTGTAAAAACTGTTGCAAGTATTTTGAGAGGGATTACATTAAGTCTGTAGATTATTTTGGATACTATGGAAATTATACCAATTATAATTCTTTCAATCTATGAGCACGGAATGTCTTTCCATTTGCTTATTTCATCACCAATATTTTCATTAGTGTTTTACAATTTTCACAGCACTGGTGTTTCACTGTTAGGTTTAAGTCTATCCCTATGTATTTTATTATTTTTGCTGTAATTATAAATGGAATTATTTGTTTTAATTTCTCTTCCTGCTACTCCATTATTAGTGTATAGAAATGCAACTGATTTTTTTGTATTAGTTTAGTATCCTGCAACTTCACTGAATTCATTTATTACTTTCGATTTTTAGTGGTGTCTTCAGAGTTTCTTAGGTCATCTGTAAGTAACTTTAGCTTCTTCCTTATCGATATGGATGGCTTTTATTTATTTATTTATTTATTTTTCTGATTGCATTGGTGAGGAATTCTAGAGCTATGTTGAATAAAAATGGCCAAGTGTGTCGGGAGCCATCTTGGGCTCACAGGTTGAGATGTCTCCCTTTGTGGATAAGGCAGATGTTTCAAGGTCTCCTGCTGACCAACTGGCATCCAATACTATCTCCTTCTAATAACCTCTCAAGTCTGGACTTCTTGAATTTCTCTGGTTGGCCTCAAGGGATAGAGTGCCCTTTGGTTTTATGACATTTGAAAAAAGGAACCTGGAGTGTGATGCCTTGATGGATAACATCTGAATGAGAGTAACCTGGCCAGAAGTAACTTCAAAGTTGCCCCTTGGAGATAGATTACACAAACTGATCATACAGAATAGCAGTTATGAGTGGTTAAAAATTAGTGTAACTTATGTAGACGTCAGGCCCCTATTGTGTAAATTCACTCACTGATAAAGAATAGAAACTCAGGCAAGCATTAGAAAATTATTTCTCTATGAAGTGAGTTGCACTTTTCCCCTTATGGTTAAGAATACTGAACAGAATGACTCCTAATCTATCTATAGATGATTAACATAGGTCTTAAGGCAACAGTGTATATCCCATCTGCTTGCTCAAGATCACTCTGCTTTCCTCTTAAACATCCCGTTTTCTCCCCCTGCCAAAAGTTGTCAATCTATGCTTACTAATGTAATGTCACAAAAGTACTCCTTGATGTAATGTCATTTACTGCCTTTAAATAAAAACAGTAGATCAGCAGGGCAGAGATGCCTGCCTGGTTCCAGTAACCTCGCTGTTCTCTCGAGTCATTCATCATGCCGACACCATTCATCCTCTGGGACACCTGAGAGGGCCATGGTTCACCCGCGGCACAAGTGGACACTCTTGTTTTGCTCCATAGCTTCGAGGAAAAGCTCTGAGTATCATTGAGTATGATGTTAACTGTGTGCTTTTTAAATATATGCCTTTATTATGTAAGATATACTTTCTTTGTTGAGAGTTTTATAATGAATGAATGTTGAATTTTTTCAAATGCTTTTTCTGCATCTATTGAGATGATCACATGATCTTTATTCTTCATTTTGTTCATGTGATGTGTCACGTTGATGGATTTGTGAATATTGAACCATTCTTGCATCCTTGGAATGGACGCCACTTGGTTGTGGTGAAATATCCTTTTAAAGTAGTGTTGAATGTGGTTAATTAATATTTTGAGGCATTTTCTATCTTTGCTCATCAGACATATTGGCCTGTAATTTTATTTTTTTTATGATGTCTTTTTCTGGTTTTAGTACCAGGGTAATGCCGGCCTCCTAAAATGAATTTAGAAGTTTTCTTTCCTCTTCTTTTTTAGGGAAACTTTTGAAGAATAGATATTAACTTTTCTTTAAGTGTTCAGTAGAATTTACCTGTAAATCCGTCTGGTCCTGGGCTTTGTTTATTGGTAGCTTTTTTTACTACCAGTTCAATTTTGTTATTACCAATCATTTAGGCTTCCTATTTTTTCCTGACTTAGTTTTGGAAGATTAAGCAGGAAATATTCTCATTGTTTCAGCATTAAAAACCACAAAAGACAATGCCGATCTGAATCCAGATAATAGTAAATAATGCTATATCGGCTCCTACTCTTAATAGTGACTAATCAATGGCAACTGTCAACTTTACATGTGGTGTATCACATCCAATGTCTAATAAAAGAACAACAGCAATCGATTCCCAAGGGATCTTCAATCCGAAGGTATTAGCTCTTATCTAGAGCAGTACAATAAAACTATATGAAAAGCTACATGTGTGATCCCATCTTTCTTTGATTTTATGTCTTAAATCTATTGATTTCTTTATTTAAACTAGTTTTCAAAGGTAATATTTTAAAACTCAGACCGCTATTGTAGCATATGTAACTTGCAAAGTGTGTGTGACATCTCAACTATCACACAAACCAGACATGTATGTAACGAACACATATGGCTCAAACTGCGTGAATCCAAGTGCATTCACTAATGTGGCAGCCTCAATAATCCAGAAGGTTCCTAGGAATGCAGAAGTCCGTATTGAGGTCAGGAAGTCCATGTGCTAAGACAAATATCTCAGACACTGCCTCAGAGCCTAGTACAGTTTTCAGCAAATTTTTTGCAAGTTTAATAAGACAGTTTCCCAGCTCACAGGAGCTTATAAATAGTAAATACAAAAGATGTATTGGAAAGAACTCAGTAGCTGCTGGTGGCAGAAAGATCAAAGACATGTCTTCCAGTGAGGTGAGGGAGATCTAGGATGATTAATGAGACAGCCTTACTCTTTAAAAGCTCACCACCTAGATAAGGATAGCTTGACTGTGAATGAAAAAGAGTAATTATAAAAATCAAAACACACAAAAAAGGTCATCCTGTGGAAAGGCAAAAAGATTAATATTTTCAACATGTTTCAAATAGTTTACCTGCCCTTAAGGTCTTTGCTCTTTTGCTGTTCATTTTAACATTCAATAGTTTTAATGATACCCCACCTCATTAAGATAAGACTAACTTCCATCCATCCACAGTATTTAAGTAGATAAGGGACATAGATTGTACTTGGGAAATCTATGAATGCTGTTGTTTTTTTTTTTAATAAAGATAAGCTCTTAAAAATTAAGCTTAAATCAGCAAGAAAATTACCTCCTTACAGAAGTCTGTTCTCTGCGAACATTGGTTAGGTGTCTTCATGGCAATTTAAAACTATTTAGATTCTTGTGAAGCGATGGAAAAAGGTAATAGACCTTCTTGTGAATCGAATATTATACTCCTAGCTACTTCAGTGATGATCTAATGTAAGACAAACAAGGAAGACTCTTATGCTCTGTGGTTATGGGAAGCAGTCTTCAAGATTTAGCAAGTAGATATAATTAGCTCGTATAGAGGGTAGCCACATGTGCATCACTGAAGTCATCAAAAATAGTTAACATTTATCTATTTGGTTGTCGAAGCTTATAAGCGACTGTCAGCTCTCTTCATTGCTATGGTAGTGGAGAAAAGCAGACCACATCAGGTAAAAACTGTGCTTTTAGTAATCACTTGAGGCTTTTTGACTGTTTAGATTCAAACTTCTTTACCTTTAGGATATATCTAAAAGTGAGCCAAAGCACAGACACAGATGTGTAAGAGTCGTGTTTTGAATTAAAGCTTTATGAAAAGTTTAAAATATGAGCACAGCAATTAGGAAGCGCATTCAAGCAAGTACATCCTTCATTGTCAATAATGTAATTTTCACACAGCAAAAAGTTTAAAACATCGCATTAGTTAAATGAAGGTCAAATCTATGTAAGACTTTTGTCTATGTGTCCGCTGGTTGCTAATCTAATTTAAAACTACAAATCATGAAAAAAATATAAATATGTATTTATATTTTATATTATAATATATAATACACATATATATCTGTGTATATATATATATGTTTACTGAAATAGATTTACACACATAGTCTCATTTAGGCCTCACAACACAACGTCACAAAGGTGTTATTATGACTAATTTGTGTTAGGGAGAGAAAGAGAAGAAATACTTCTCAGATGAACAGTAATTATAACCTTTTAACTAGCAGTTATCATGCTTTTCATACATTCATTTAATTCTTAAAATTGCTCCATAATATCACCATGTCATTAGAATAGGTATTTAACAGATTGGATTTTTGATAACTGATTTTTGCCCAAGGTCACAGCAAGTGAAACCAGAGTTAGAAGGCAAGCCTATCTAGGGCTGCAACTGTCTTAATTTTTTATTTATATTACCACATTTTATTCTAATTTATCATCTCTATTTTACAACTTAGTAAATTGATATTCCAAACATGTCAATGAATTGACCTTAAATTTAAAACCCAAACTTCCGGTTTTAAAGACTGGGCTCTATATGTATATTGTTGACTTTCTACTTGAAGCTAATTAAAATGCATTTGCAATAGTTCTTTTTCTTTGTGGATCACGATACTTTTTTCTACGTGTCATGAAAACATATGCAAACTATATGACCTTTATGAAGTAACTAGTTAGTATATCAAGTTTTAACTGGAGCAGGTCACTACTTGATTAGGAAGGTTGATTGAGGTTAATTTGCAATATAAACATGTACAGAAATATTACAACAGTGATTTTTATATAAATTCAATTTTCTCTTTTCTAATGTACAGATACCCTAGGGCACATATTCGTAATCTAACTTATTGGCCATGTGGTCCGAATGCAGTCGTTATGATGAGCAATGACCTTTTTCCTGTCTATGTTTTTTATTGCAACAAAAGAGCAGTTAGGAATTATGCATTCCATCTCATTAAGCAGATAATGTCTTCTATAAACTGGAAGGAGTTCTAAAGTTGGTTTGTCCTAGCATTTTTAGATATTTCAGTGAGTGTCACAGCCTGGTTGAATTGTAAGTGAATTACAAATAACATGGCAACCAATCTTTCTTCCAAACTCCAGTGCCTTTTAAGTTGTTGTTGTTTTAAAATATTTATATATATATGTGTGTATATATATATGTGTATATATATATATATTTATTTATTTATTTATATATTGACAATACGTATATCCTTTATATACATTGAGTCACTGTATGATGGATGTAAACAATTATAAGCTTTTTGGCATGGTTAGTTTTTCCTCTCACAATATGAAAACAATTAAATATGAAAACATTGTTGAAGATTTTTCTTCTTTTTTTTGCATTAAACTAAATCTCTTATTCTTTGACATTCTTGGTTCCTAAAACATTTCTATGAATTATAAATTTCTAAAAGAGCCTTGTGTAAGTTACATATGCAGAGGGCTAAATAGACACATAATAGTGATATTGGCTCAGGACGTGCTGAGGCTCACCCGTAGTTTCCTGCCTGTGCGTATTTGGCACTCTTTTACATAGTTTAAAATACCCAGTAAGCCCAAAGATACAGAAATTTAGTACGTTTAAATTTTCTGCATTTTGTAAATGCTAATGTGTTTTAAGGACAAATCTTTTTCTCCCTTGTGGTACTTTGTTGCCCAAAAATCAATGACATGAATACAAACATGCTTTTATTGGTGCCTTAAGTAAATAACCATAGACCTAATCATATAATAACTTTTCCAAGAAAATAAAGTCTTATTCCTAAGTCTTTCTGCAGAAAGCACAAAGCAAGAAGGATAATTCTAAGAGATTTTGAAGGCAAAATTCAGAAAACTATTGAGATAAAAGTGATATAGAATAATCTATATTTTGGGAAGGGAATTCTAGCAACAGATTAAAATGTAGATAGGGAAAAGCTGCAGCGATGATAGTAGCAAGCACAGTTCACTTGTCTTGAAAATATGATCGGAAAAACAGTGTTGGCAGTGAGCATTGAAAGTAAGCATGAGAAACAAGAGAATTTCTGATGTGGTAAAATTTGGCGATTTGAATTAGAAACGTGGCGAGGAGAGGATCATTATCAAAATTTATAGTCAGGGTTTCAACATATCCAGCAGGTGTAGCTGTGGTAGAAGAACAATGTAATTATAATGTTTGAAGTTTTGTTGCTGTTATTGTGGTTATTATAGTCAGTTAGCTTCCATTTAGTTGGAGAGTCTACTGTGCATGATGTTGAATGTTAATTTTGAAAAAAAGCTTTGTATGTTCTCTTCATCTTGATATCTGAGGACTTGTCTCATATATTTTTCTAACTGAACCTCTTTTGGCTTCCTGAAACAATCAAAAGCATTGAAATTATTCTCTTACATTTCCCTTGAGTAAGAAAGAATTTTCTTACTGCTGGGTTGGGATAGCTGCATGTTTTAAGCGCCGAGGGTACTGGGAATCCTGGTGCTCACTGGATGGGCTTCGGGTTGATGAATGGGCTAGCTAGTGATCTAAAGCATACTGCTTCATGTTTGAAATGCCTCTGGCAGCAACAAGGGCCAGCTTGTTTATTGATTTATTATTACTGGTACAAAGTTTAAATCGCTTGTTCTATGTGACCGACTCTGAAAGACCACAGGAGAAGTCTTTACTGATTCTCCTGCAATCAAGATTCCTTGATAAACTGAATAATAGCTCCTCAAAAGATATCCACATCCTAATCTCTGAAAACTGGTAATGTTACTTTACATGGCAAAAAAGAAATAAGAAAAGAGAGAGAGAAAGAGATAGACGGAAAGAAAGAAGAAAGAAAGAAAGAAAGAAAGAAAGAAAGAAAGAAAGAAAGAAAGAAAGAAAGAAAGAAGAGAAGAGGAAGGAAGGAAGGAAGGAAGGAAGGAAGGAAGGAAGGAAGGAAGGAAGGAAGAAGGAAGGAAGGAAGGAAGGAAGAAGGAAGAAATTTGGGGATGTGATGATGCTAAGTATTGTAAGATGGGGACATTATTTTGGACTACTCAAATGAGTTCTAAATATAATCACATAGATCCTTATAAGGGAAGATTTAACCCTCAAGAAGAGAAGGCAATGTGACCATGAAGGTAAAAATGGGAGTTACACAGCCTCTATGGGCAGCCCATTTTTTCATTAATAGCCAAGCAATGATGGAAGCCACTGAAAGGTGGAAAGAACAGATTCTCTCTCAGAGCCTCCATAGGGAGCACAGCCCTTGCTGAAAACTTTGACTTGGGTGTTAACTTCTGTATTTTGGCCTCCAGAACTGTAAGAGACCATATTTTTGTTGTTCTAAGCCACAAGCTCAGTAGTAACTTACTATAGCAGCTTTACACACACATCTAGGTGGTGGTTTGTGATCTGGAGACAAAGTGTACTGTGTGAGTAAGAATTATTCCAGGGGAGTCAAGCTTCAAGTCTGTCAGTTGCCTGAGCTTTCTTTCTGTTCTGTACCTTACCATTTGGGTTTCTCAGAGCCTGCATGAATGTGCTCTGTGGAGGTTCATGAGTCCTGTCAACTATCTGACCTGTGTAATCTTTGCAGTTCACATCATGAAAGTTTCTGTAATGATTCCTGACTTACTACTTTAAGTAATGGCTGAGATTTGTTTGGGACGAAGAAAGAGGAAGAAAATGGGAGTGAGAAACCAGAGCGGCTGGGATGGCTTCAGGGCAATCCAAACATATCGATGCTACTCACTGTTCGTAGATCCCAGGTCTGGGGAATGTCTAAGTCAAACAGAATAGAAATTCTAATGGACAGAAAGTCTTAGCTACTTGTATCTTTTTTTAACAAAAATGAAGGTAACTGAGAGGTAGTCCAAGAACCCTCGAACCATAGAGTTACCATTGGTAATTCAGTTTGTATGTGGAAGGGCATATTCATGTCCAAAAGGGAGTTAGGAAATAAATTATTTCAATAAAAATGATTCCTGTGTGACTAATAATTGTCAATAAAATAATTCTGTAAGTTATAGGAGAAGAGATTCAATCGATTATAGAAACACGGGATCTTAAATGGTAACACATTTCTGTACCCCTGTTGAAATGGATTTTGCACCTGAGGAACCAGGAAGCTCTTCCTCTGTGTTGGAGACTGTCAGGCTTATGTTCAGACTTTCTCAGGACCCTCACGTAGCTTCCGCTTTTGCAAAAGTGTGGACAGAAAGAGCCAATTCCAACCTGCTCAGCTAGGAAAAGAGTAGAAGTATGTAACACAAAGCCTAAAAAATGAAAGTATCCAGCTCTTGTGAGACTACTGAAATCTTGTGACTGTGACCATCTAGAACTACTTTTATGACATGTGGAAGTTTCATTGAATTCATGGTTTGTTTGTTTTTTTCTTCTACAGAAGTGATGGCCGATGCTATGCTAAAATTGGCACCGGCTCCTTCTGTGACTTTATTTATTTGTTTTGGTATTAGTTGTTATCTTATTTGCCAGTTCACACCTTCATTACCTCAGCATAAACTTTTCAGTTGCTCTTGAATTCCGTAGGTTAGATGAATTAAGAAGTAAAAGTAATCCTTCCCGTATAGGTTTACGTATCAAAATAATTCACAGAGCAATTGTTTGGCACTCAAAATGTATTTTCCTATTGAAAAACTATATTGTAAATGATAGTTACATTCCCAAGCCTATTTAATCCACATTCCAGCTGAAATTCCAAACATATTAAATAAAATGCAAAGAAAAACCTTATGTGATATCATTTTTTAAGTATCATAAAATGTTTTCAATATAGAATATATTAAAATAATTGAGAAAACAATTTTCTGACATTTTTAGCAGATTTATTGAGGTATACTTGTAACACAAAACTTGCCCATATTTAATATGTACAATTTTATGAATCAATGCATATGCATACACAGTGAAACAGTCAGTATAGTCAATGTAATAAACATATCCATCACCACCAAAAGGTTCCTTGTGTATGTGTGTGTGTGTGTGTGTGTGTGTGTGTGTGTTATAAGAACACTTAACATGAAACATAGCCTCTTAACAATTTTGAAGTGTACAGTAGTTGTTGACTATAGTACATATCTAGAACTAATTCATCTTACATAACTGATATATTATATCACTCGACTTTTCTCTGTGTGTAAGGACAAAATCATGCCAAACTGCTATGAGTGGGACTAAAAAATTGGGGAAAAAAAAAAGAGATCTGAATTATTCAGAAAAAAAAGGAAAGAAGTAGTAAAATGGGTAAAAGTACAATTAAGCTGTGAATAAGTGTACACATCGTTGAGTAAAAATGTCTTGCAAAGGGAAAGATGCTGAATCTATTAAAATTCTAAGAGATTCACTTGATAGATTAGGTGGTCTGGATGTTTCACTAACCCCTCAAACTGTATAAGAACCACTAGAGAGTCATTTAATTTATCCTAGCTTTATATCTTTAAAATTCTGATTATCTATTTAAAGATAAATCTAAAATCCCTTAAGACCTAGTTCCACTTCAAATCATGTTCAGTAAAGGAGAATATTATGACTTGAGTGATGGAAGGGCCAGTGTCTCTTGGCACTACCCCCAGCAGAGGACCCACGGTAGTTTGCATTGGCGAAGTTAAAAATCACTGGAGGATTTCTTGAATCTGGATTCGTGGTATCTGCTTAGATATAAACTTGTAAAAATAAAACTACAGTGCAGTATTTCAATTAGCAGAATTTGGTAAAACAAGTGTAAAAGGCTTGCACGTGAAAGCATGGGCTCAAAGTAGAAAATTATAATGAAAGGTTTGTATGGTTGTTACTCTTCCCTGCCTGGATATTCTGTTGAAATGAATGTGAAGTCCGCATGGGGATTTCACATATCAAAAACATCCGGGAAAAAATGTGATGCAAATTTACTTTTTGGTTTTAATGGCGTATGCGTGATGGCATGTAGAATTCCCTAAGCCCGCTCAAGTCATCAATTTATAACAACATCAACTATCAGACGGCACCAGAAAATGTTTGTTTTAATTAAGAATCTATAAGATACAGGTATATTAGTGCCCACAAATCTTTTTTTATCGTTTTATACGATATGTAAAATAACTGATAGATCTAGACACAGACTGTAGATCGATAGTCTTAATAAAGTTATTCCTATGTCCCCTCAATAGCTTTGGCCAAGCCTGATTGGTATGAACAACTCAAACTGTGATATGTGCTACAGGACATTAGTTTTCTCTAATCATTTTGGTTAATGTTGTCTTTTCCACTTCTATTTTGAAAGAAAGCTCTGGTTAGTGAGTCGGTTTGTATTTATGAAGTATGAACTTCAGTACACACGTATTGCTCTCCCACAAGGATATTTAAACTCTCTTCTTTACTACTACAACTTGGTAAGAAGCAATTGAGATTCGATTGAGTTGGAAAATTTTTTTATTTATTCTATTGATGATATAATGTTGATAACTTAGTCTGAAGACAAAGTTAAAACATGATGTCTGAATAACCCAAATTAAATATGGGGCCAGAGAAAAATGGAAAAATTCTTATGTACAACTTAGACAAAAGCTTCAAGAGATAAAAATGTCCCTCAGAAACCAAGAATAAGTTCTTGTTCTTGCCAGTTCAAAAAGCAGAACAAGAAGATCAAAGATTAACTGAATCATTTGGTTTTTGGAGAAATAACAAACCATGTCTGGTGAATTATTAACCAATATTTCCAAATTTACCAGGGAATAAAAACTGAATTTCCATGCAGCACAAAGGAACAGAAGACTCTTAAGAATTCCAAAGAGCCATAATATAATGGAGCCTCTGAGTCCTTCCGATTCCCCACTTTCAAATGATACCGAAGTGTTTCTACAATATTATCATTCTGTCAGGAACCCTTAGGTAAAGCCCAAGACAAGCAACCAATAGCTTTTGGGGTTCTAAAAGTCACTTGACGCAGCTTCAAGCTAACATAGCTTTTGGAGGACAGCTTTTGGTCTGACATTGCACTGACATTAGTTGCAATTGATTCTATTAAAAAAGTCTTAAGTCTGTTTTGAGACCTGAAATGTCCATTCTTTCTTCATTTATTTCAGACCATCAATCCAAAAGAGAGGGATATGTGCAGAAGAGTTTTTGTTTGTTGTTTGTTTGTTTTTGTTTTGTTTTGTTTTAGTAAATGAAACGACATATTCAAGAACACGTGGTAGAGGACCACTGGAAGTATCTAATCTCGAATACATGATTTCTATGCTATTTAGCCCTACAATCACCTCCTTCAGGAGTTTCTAACCCCGTAGGAGAATGGGCCAGTTCCTATAATTAGTTCTTAGATGCTGCCAAATTTCAGGACAGTAGCTCAAGAGTGGATGGTAAGCCCTCAACCTGGAAAACAGCTGCATTACTATGTGTTCATTATTCTCATTTGACAATGAAAAGGATAGATCTGCTGAATGAGTAGAATTAGCATTGCTATGTTTGTGACATCAAATAAACAAGATAATTGCAATGTTGACATGATATGGCTTTTTATCATTTTTTGAGCAGTAGCCAATGGACTGACAAGAAGGTCTGAACCTAGGGCCTTTGGTGGACTGGAAGATAAAAGAAACCCCAGATTGGGTCCTATGTTATGGAAGTCCTTATAAACTTAGAAGGGAAAATCAAACTGTGGCAAGACGAGAGCAAATCTCACTCCAGGATATGGTCCTTATTCCCAGCATGGAATGGTTTTGTTTTAGCTGTATGCTGGGGTTTCAAAGAAGTATTAATAGAATTTTCCATACTGACTAGACTAGACCGCTACATTCTCTAAGACTATGACCTCTCCTGTCTTGGTTCTGTTCTCAATTATCTATTAGTCATTGTCAGTAATCATCATTTAGATTTTCCCTGTGTCTACAGAACTCAGTCCTCAGTCAAGTATTGCTGCTTTCACATGGCTTTTCTAATTCTTCCACATAGAAGATATCACCAGTTCTGTATCTTACCCTAGAGCAAAAATCTGGGTTAACTTTAAGCTGAGTTTAACTTTTCAAATGATATTCTCTCTAGTTCTGGTATTAAGATTTTTCTAAGATGACATTCCTTCTTACTTTTTTGATTTATTGTTCATTTTTTCCCTATAGAGCTCATAAGTCTATTCTTTTTAACTCTCTTAATTTTTAACTTTTACCATTGTTTTCACCTCTAAAAACAATACATCCATATATGTCGTAGACTCTGGGTCTGGAGTTCTCTCTTGTTCAGCAAGAGAGTGGTTGCAGGATTGAAATGCAAAAGAGGCTAATGCCCAGGAAGAGACAAGAGTCCTGAGTAAGGGTCTTTGCTGCATTTTTATTAGGATCAGAAGACTTATAAGCATGATGGTTGTGCACAAAGAGGTAATGAAACCATGAACATTAACTCATGGGCAAGAGAAAGGGACTTTTGAAGATATGCAGTGTTATGGGTTTAGGTCAATACCAAACAAAATCCTGGAGTTGGGCAGAAGGTTGTTTACAGCAGACATGAGGCACCACCTCTGATTTCCTAAACTGGCTAGGGGACAAGAAACACAGAGCATCCTACCTCAGGGTCAACAAGACACTCTCTTTTGCTAATTAGCTCCACTCTGTGCAACCTCACCCTGCTGGAGTCCATAGCCTTGTTTACCTGTTTTTTTGTCCTTCCTTCCAGTGACAGCAGCTTTCTGCTATTGTACTAAACTGGAGGGCACTTCTGCCCTGAATACCTAATTTTGTTTACCCAATCCTGGATGTTTTCATCCTGAGATTTCCTTTTCCTATACTTTTGTCCTATACTGGGGGCCTTTGCTCCATTTGCCTAATCTTGTTTATCTAATCACCTTTACCTAATCTTGCTTACCCAAACTTGAGTGTGTTCCTCCTGTGGGTTTCTAATTCTTTATGCCTTGTTAACCAACCGGTGTATGCTCAGGGAATTCCTAAGCTTATTCCCCACACTTATACTTTCCTATTCTTAATAAATTTACATTAGCAAATGTGTAAACTTAATATATCCTTAGATTAAAATCATGCAGAAAAGCATACCATATTTATAGTCTAGGGCTAATTTGGTGATGACTAGTTCAACAAAAAATTATTATATTAGCAGTTTTTTCTAGAAAAACCTCTAAAAATAAAAAGTTCATTTAAATCTGGTGAAACAATATAATATATTGTAGGCATAATAATATATATGTGTATATATATTTGATAATATGGCATCAGAATTTTATAGAAAATTTGTTTTTAACATATATGTCCTCTAGTTGCCTATACATTCGTGACTGGTTATATCTACATATTTAGGAGTACTCTAAGGATCCTAATCTTTGTTTAAATTTTATTTTGAAAGATAATATGTGTTTCTCCCTTGGAATTTTCCCTTTCTTCCTCTTTATGCTAGTGGGAGGTTTTATGCTCATTGTCACAAGAGGGGAGTGTTAGAACTAAAAAGAAGAAGAGCTTGTACGTGTCTTTGCATTAATTTTTGAAGTCTTAAATTCTTAGGAGAAGAGGCCTTCCAGGGACATAACGAACATGTTGAAGAAACAAAACACATATAGGCACAACAATAAAGGTATTTCCTTCAAGTCAAGGAAAGGGCTAGGAACAGAGTCCTGTCCGATGGAGGGATGCTCTTCAAATAGCAAAACCGCTACGAAGGACAGCCCTCTCTCTCCCCCAACTGAGACTCGGCAAGGCCTGAGACTGAAATAGAATAAATTCACAGGAATTTTTTTGTCAGAAATTAAACAGAGTTCTTGAAAGTGATATTTCTTCCCCAATAATAAATGTTCTATTTCTTAAACAATGAGATGTGGAGAAAATTTCCTACTCATTAGATTTACTAGCTGTTCTTGCAGAATTCTTCCCCCTTAACAGACAGTAAATAGGAAAGATGGCAGGCAAATTTTCCCTTGCTTTATAGAAAAAGAGGAGGTCTATCTTCACGAGTTCCCGTACACCTTTGACCATTTGAAGAAGTATCTTTGATAATTCAGTGAAAGTATTTGGTATTTCAGTAATATTTTTTGTCATGTAGTCAAGTTTTCATCCTCAAGAGGGCACTTTAATATAAGCGAAATCCTCTCCTAGAAGTGTTTTCATTTCTATGTGGGCAGAATGCTTAATTTTCACTGAGCATCTGTCTTTCAATATGATGTTTTCCATATGCAGTGTCTGTACTCTTCATAGTGTACCGCTAAAGACAAAATAGAGGTGTCAGTGTGTAAAATGTAGGATTTTTTTCAAGATAGGTAAATTTACTTCTTTTTCCTTTTTATCCATTTCCCCATTGAGATAAGCTTTGTCAGATCAACAAGAAAGCAGGAGGCATGTTTGCTCTGTGAATGCTACGTAAAATTGAACACATGAGTCTTCGTTGTTTCTACCGGATTATTTTTCACATTGTTTTCCAGTTTTCACATCTTTGTATTTTAATCAAATATGTGTTTTTGGTAATAGCTCAATCAGGTTATAAATTCCCTGCAGAGGAAGTTTTTTTTCACTCTGAACAATGAGGTGCTGGGAGAAGTTCCAGGTTACTGTCAGAGGGGGAAAAAATAATTTTCCCTCTACTCTCTAGGTTCTTGTGTGAGACCTCTGTAATAAAAGATTAATAGGAGAAAAACAAACAGAAATTTAACAATGTATGTACCTCCTGTATACCTGAGAAATACCCAGAAAGACTGAGTTAATGCCCCAAAATGGTCCATGCCACCACCTTAAATACCATCTCCAGCTAAAGCAAAAGATGTTGAGGAAAGGGAGCCAGTTATCGGAGGTTACTTGGATTAAACAGGGGTAAGATTGGTATGCAGATTTAGGTTTTTGTCTTCCCCATTGTTAAGAACAGAGAGATCTCTTTAAAAATGGAGATATTCCTTTTAAAGATAAGTGTATCTTACAAAAGAGTAACTTCCACTCACTTTTCCCGTGTCTGCTGTTTCTTAAACATATTCAGTTTAATATAATCCTTATGCCAAAGAGACATGTTTGGGGATGGCAAATTCTCCCTTTGGTAATCAGTGCCAACTCAGTGGTAAATATTGAGGTGTAAGGCAACAATAAGCCAGACTATTGCTGATACATCTGACTCCTATATCTATCAGACTGATATGCCCTAAAGGAGACCAGATATGGGAAAGACTAAAGATGCCTCAAATTATTTTAAATGGAATTTCTTTTTTTTTTTTAATGTTTATTTATTTTTGAGAGAGAGAGAACATATCTGACAGGGAGAGGCAGAGAGAGAAAGAGAGAGAGAGAGGATCCAACGCAGGCTCTATACTGACAGTGAAAAACCCGATGAGGGGCTCAAACTCACAAACTGAGAGATCATGACCCAAGTCGAAGTCAGATTCTTAATCAACAGAGTCACCCATAATATCTTACTTATTATAGTTAAATTTCATTAGTGTTAAAAATGGTACCTGTATGTAGTTATTTGGAATATTAACAAACATAAATATTGATAGATTAAATATAATTAAAATTTTGAGGTCTTTGATATATTTTAATATTCAAGTTTGCCAAGTTTCAAATATTAACCATCATTTCCATGATTAACCATCAAAGTTAAATATAACTTTGTCTAAAAGTTTTTGCTATCTTTCAACAAATAATTTTAGTATCAGGATGTTTTTATCACTCTTAAAATTTTATCACTCTTAAAATTAGGTTCTATGTAGGTTTAATTAATATAAGTTAATTGTTTTAATGTTTACTTATTTTTGAGAGAGAGAGACAGAGCATGAGTAGGGAAGGAGCAGAGAAAGAGGGAGACACAGAATCTGAAGCAGGCTCCAGGCTCTGAGCGTCAGCACAGAGCCCGATGCGGGACTCGAACTCACAAACTGTGAGTTTGTGACCTGAGCCAAAGTCAGCTGCTCAACCACTGAGCTACCCAGGTACCCCAAGATAAGTTATTAAAAGAAAGTAATCAACATATAAATGTTAAAGAAAACAAAACTGAAAAACACCAGTAAAATTTCTAAAATTATATTTGTAGTGGACTATTTTATTTGCTGAGCTCAAGACTACATACGAATGATAAGGAAATGCTTTCCATTGCCTAAAATTGTTTTCAAAGGATCCTTATCCAACATTATACTATAGTTCTTGAATATAATAAGCATCTGACTCGATTTTCTCTCAGGTCATGATCTCTCAGGCTGTGAGCTCAAGCCCTTCACTGGGCTCTGCACTGAGTGTGGAGCCTGCTTGGGTTTCTCCCTCTCCTGTCTTCTCTGTCCCATTCCCACACATTCTCTTTCTCTCTCTCTCTCAAAAAAAAAAAAAAAAAAAAAAAAGCCCAGGTAAAATTGTTTTCAGAGGATCCTTATCTAACATCGTACTGTATTTCTTGAATATAATCTTAATAGAACTACCACTAAGTATCTGTGCTAGGTCATGTTACTTAATTTTCTATCCTGCTGTCCTTCTTTATAATGTAAGCATTCCAACTCAAAACTTTCTACTCAAAATCTCAACTGTAGGTGTCAATGTACTTATCAGGATTAAAGTTCACATTTGGTATGAGGTTCTTGACAACTAGAAGAAAAGAGAGAAGGAAACATTGCTCTGTGTTGTATGTTGTCCCTGGTGATCAAATTACCTTTAGGTTTAGTGCACAAAATAGTGTGTACTTTGGAATTATGGTTGGATTTCTTTTCTGAGGCCCAGGAGGGATCAAAGTTTACTAAAAAAAGCCACAATGATGTGTAGAATCTGGATGCTACATGTGATTTCAGGGAGCAGTGAGTGCAACAAAGTGGCACAGAGATCCTAGTCCAGGGGCTACCCTTTCCAATTAAAAAAAAAAAAAAAGTCACTAAAGACTAGAAATAAGAAATATCCATTAATAGGGCATCAGCGTGGCTCAGTCGCTTAAGTAACCAACTCTTGATTTCAGCTCAGGTCATGGTTTCTCAGTTTGTGAGTTTGAGCCCTTCATCAGGCTCTGTGCTGACAGGTCAGAGCCTGCTTGGGTTTCTCTCTCTTCCTCTCTCTGCCCCTCCCCTGCTCACTTGCTCTCTCTCTGAAAATAAATACTAACTAAAAAAAAAAAGAAATATCCACAAATAAAATATTTATTAATATGTGTCACATCCCAGGTATCTTCTTTGCAAATATGACTGCAAAACTCCTCAATGGAAATGTCTATGATGGGGCCAGCAGATTTCTCTGGAGAAGTATGAAAAAGAAAAAAAGAAAATAATAATGACACTCATGCCCAGGAAACATGTGAAAATCCAAACCAAATAAAATATGTAAACATGAACATTATTACAACTAATTACACTTCACCCAGTAGTTTTGTTCAACAAGCATGTGACCCTTAGATTAATTGTATTGCACATTAAAAACTGATACTGTGGCCCCTTAATCCATTGCTCTCTTTGAGATCACAGGTTCTTAATAGCTTTGAGAGCTTCGATTATGTCAGGATAGTAAATCTCCAGGAAATACTCATTTCTCACCAACTCATTTCTCATTAGGCTTTGAGGATCATGGCACTGGAGATTTTAATAACTGAATTTACTCACACCAGCTCGGTTGCCGAGAGTGGCCTCTCTTCCAAATGCTGGTTTTATTTTAAAGCTATTGTGAGCATTAGTAGATACTAGTTAAGATGTAATTTCCACAAAAGTAATAAAATTGAGAGTTCAAAATGCATATATATATGGTTTTATAAAATATACCTTTATAGGACTTTATAGGACTACTATTTTAGGGACAGTAAAAAATAATAAAGGAATTGTACTTTTCTTCTTTTTAAAGTTAAGCTAAACTCTTGAAGCCCCAGTTAATTGGGTGTCAAGATATCAAACAATAGGAAGGACTGATAAGCATTCAGTGAACTCTCTTCCCAAGAGAACTTATGTTAGATAAATGATAGTGAACTTTAACGCATTAGGTTTTCTGTCTCCTCTTAACCTTTACTTCATTTGAAAGAAAGCTTCAGGTACCAAGCAGAGATCCAAAGGAAGATTAGAAAATGAGAATTGGTCTGCTATTCTTTTCCTGGTAGAGTGTTTCCGTGGTCTAAAACTGGCCAAATAAATTCATAATACAGGCTTTCGTCACCTTCCTTCCCAGAGCTAGAGGTAAACAAGTAAGAAAAGCTTGCTGTTTTGCAAGGGTATACATAGACTCACTTCAGAAAAAGTAAAATATATTAAAATACATGTGTGCTTTGTACATACCGATATATGCTAAATAACCATTTAATTACAAGACAGGGTCATTTTCTCCCATGACTTTAAATAACATCCGGTACTGGCTTATTATATTCTCTTGAGAAAATGCTTTCTGAAACGTATTCTCAATATTATCATTATGAATCCACAGAAGTGTGATTTGAAATACAAAAAGCCATAGGAACCGCTGCTAGGGCTTTTCATGGGGGTAGAAAGCTGAAAATAATGTCTGAAGAATCTACTATGTAGTCAGTATAGAAAGGATTGCTGGAATTTGCTCCAGAGATTGAAAATAAATTTCTCGGTGATACTTAAATGAAAAATAATCTATAATGGATGAGTGTCGCTACCTCCATCAGTCATCTATTATAAAACAATGCCCACCATTGTGTAGCTGAAGAGATCTGAACAATATCGAGATGAAAAGAGGATTTCCACAGGGCCGGAACCTGCCTTAGTGTTTCTGAAGAAAAAATGTGTGAAGAGGAAAAGAAGCAGAGGCCTGTGCTGAGATATGTACATATTCTACAAAATCAGGAACTGAATATGTCACTTTTTGAGGAAAATTGACAAAGGGAGAGGAACACTCTGGTGGATATGTGTACACTAGTCACCAGAAGGAAAGACACTGGTGAGACTGAGTTGGTATGACAATAGATCTTTTAACACAAATTCTGCCTCCCTTTTTAAGTTAGTTTTTTCTAGAAGCATTAAACTTTATCCGAACTCCTCTGAGAAATGAGAGAATCTTCGTAGAAAAATACTTTTATACTTTGATAGAGCTAAGTTTTGGAACTTAGGCTACAACGTGAAGGAGCCCAGATGTTAGACCCACTAAGGGCGCCAGAAAGAAGTCTCTGGGAGTCTCTAGAGCCCACACGTCTTCCTCTTGAACTTCAACACCTTTCGATCTGGCACATGTGCACACACATACACACTCACACACGTGGGTGCTGTGTCTTCAGTAAAGGTATGAAGGCCTCACGATATTGGAGGTGTCTGCGGAAATGATAGATAAGTAACACTTATTAGGCTAGCATAGGTGGAATAAAGGCAATATTCCTATATCTGAGAAAGCAGAAAAGCATGTTCAAGGCAGTGAAATAAAGTAAAAGGAGAAAGATGTTTGACCTCACAGGCTTTCAACATGGTGGTTAAGCCAGTGCTAACGAGATGAGTAAGAGACAGAGGGTGATCCAGCTGATACTTGGCTTACACACATCTATAAATGCCTATGTTGAGTAAACACAATAGTTTTTATCATATGGGTTTGATAGGCACCATTCTCCAAACAATCTCCTGAAGAACTGATAGAGTGAGTTTCGAACCTGCAGATTTTAAGGACAATGCCTTTGGCCTCTGGTCAGCCACAGGCTTCACTCTATAACATCTGAAAATTTTCTTTTCTAATTCATAAAAATTAAATAAATGAGAAGATATGAATAAGAAGCTAGCTATTACAGTGATCTAGATATAAGTTGCTGAATTTCTAAATGAATCATTTTCTTCAAGGAATGAAACTTCTGTGAAAGTGACTCTGTGCTCTATTGGTGTTCGTTTTTTCTATCCACGGTCCCAAATAATTGTATTCAAGAAAATGTTTCTGCTCCCTATAATGAAACTTACAAAAATAAAAGCAAAGTGAAACCCTCAAAATAATCACCAAAAATAGATGGGAGGTGATTATATAGAATGCCTAAAGGGAAAAAGAAGCATAAAACATGGTTTAGGCTGGCATAATGCAAAGTGAGCGTTGCAACTTTATCCGAACATACAGGCAAAATGCCTGTATGTGTTTGAGGCAGAGGAAGTGACAACCGATGAGTGTAGTCATGGGGTGACCTGAGGTCAGCCAAGCGAAGAGAAATTTTGGAGATAGCACATTGTCTGTGCAGATGTGTGAGTCCTAGGTATGGTAACATGGTTCAGACCCTGGGGAAGAAATGATTTCTCTAAGATATCAAATATAGGAGAAAAAATACAGAGGCCTAATGACAGAACCAGAATTGAGAATTCTCCCAAAACCTTTAGGATGACTTCAAATACATTTCTTTAAAACCTAAATCCTGACTTCACTTTCAGCCTGTATGTCCGTTTAAATCTAAAGTGAGTTTCTTACAGGGTATTGATTTGTTGTTGTTATTTGTTTGTTGTTGTTTTTATCCATTCAGTCACTCAACATTTGATTGGTGAGTTTAATACATTTACACTAATTATTGATAGGTAAGGACATGCTGCTGCCTTTTCATTAACTGTTGTTTGTCTGTTTGGTGGTTCTTTTATTCATTTATTCTTCTCTTGCTGTCTTCGTAGATTAACTTTGCGTGTGTGTGTGTGTGTGTGTGTGTGTGTGTGTGTGTGTGTGTGTGTGATGATGATATGCTTTGATTCTTTTCTCTTTATCTTTTGTGTTTCTACTCTAGGTTTTTCCTCCGTGGTTACCATGAAGCTTGCATCAAACTTCTCATAGTTATAAGTGTATTTTTAAACGTTTATTTATTTTTTGGGAGACAGAAAGAGAGCATGAAAAAGGGAGGGACACAGAGAGAGGGAGTCACAGAATCCGAAGCAGGCTCCAGGCTCCGAGCTGTCAGCACAGAGCCCGACGCGGGGCTCGAACTCACAGACCGCAAGATCATGACCTGAGCTGAAGTCAAATGCTCAACCGACTGAGCCACCCAGGCGCCCCTATAAGTCTATTTTTAAACTGATAAGAATTTCAATCTCCCACAAAATTCCTTCCTCTTTACTTCCACCTCCTTATACTTTGTTATGGATGTCAGAGTTTTCTTTTTTCTTCTATCATATATCAATTAACAGATTTTTGTTGGTACAGTTAGTTTTAAACGTTTGTTTTTTGACCTTCTATACTATGGTTAAAGATGATTTCATGCTACTATGACAGTGTCCCAGTGTTCTGTTTTTCTGTATTTTTTGCCTTTACCAGTGAGATCTGCACTTCCATATACTTTGGTGCTGCTGCTTAGCATGTCTTCATTTCCATTTAAAGAACTTTCTTTGGAAGTTCTTCCAGTGCTGGTTGACTGGGGACAAACTCTCTCAGTTTCCATTTGTCTTGGGGAAGACTTTATCTTTCCTTTATATTTGTGTGTCATGCTTTGTAAATATATATCAAGGGCCAGGTATAAATGTTGCTGACGGAAGACATGGAATAGAAAAAAGAGGGATAATAGGGGAGAAGGGAAAATTCAAGGGAAATATGAAAGAATAAACCTATGAATAAATGCAAGAAGAGAAAGGATACCTTTTCAGGAAGGGAGGTCAATTAGGTCTGTACGTTATCATCTACTAACATCCAAGTCTAGTATTTTTCCCTTCAGGCACAAGTGTCTCTAGCAAGTGTATAATAAGTCTTTTATCCTCCAAACCCATTCTCCAGTTGGCCATTTCCCAAGAGTTTTTCTTCCATAGTTGGAAAAGTTTTATGCTTTGTAATGGAATGACAGGTTGGAAAATTGAGGGGATGTTATCATTGCCTAAACAACCAGAGTTCCAAAGGCAGGGAAGCCTGTTTCTGAGTCTGTCTCTATCCACAAAATGCACAGTGAGTTCACTGTCTGGTCTGCCAGTATTCAAAACACAGCCTTTGACTGAGCAAAAGTAACAGAAATCCAAATTTAAGCAATTAGCCTGGCATACTGTAGCTGTCGGCAGTGTACATAGCTTGACACGGTCATTAGTTTTTATGCTGTTTTTAGAGCAAATGTGTTACCAGAAACCCAATTTACTCTTGGCAGAATACTATTAGGCAACCAAAGCATGAACACTGTCAAAGGCTTTCTCTAAGTAAAACTGGCTGCTGACATAAGGTGTCCTGCTATCAAAAAATATATTTATGCACTTAGGGATGTTTTGAATACTTTTTTATTGCCTCCTTATCCATTCCTAGAACTATCTGATTTTCTCTACTGGTGTTATTTAACATTAACAAGGGGGACATTTTCTTTGTTAACATTCTTAGTTAACAAAATAGTGGCACCCTATTTTCAACGATGGTGGCACAGCTGGCCAGCATATAGGTGGTGAAATAAAACGAGAGTAATGCCAACATATGCCAAGTGAGGAATAAGGTCACAAGCAATGAGCAATGACTAAGAACTTCAGAGCTTGGAAACTTTGTTCAAGTGCCTTCACCCCTTGCTCAACCAAATCTTGACATACGAAATCTCATCAAACAACAGTTTGAAAGACATGTCACAAGATGACAAAAAAATCTCAGCGTGATGAACTTGAGGATATTGTAATATCATAATGTACTTTCTGACTCTCAAGCAGCAAAACAGCTGAAATGCTGATTGTTAAAAGAGTCAAAAGCCACTTTTTTTTCTGATTAGCATTTAGAACCTTGTTGTAAGATCAGAGAACGTTTCTCCTGATTTACCCTAAGATTCAAGAGTTCCTCAAAGAAAGAGGGGTTATAAGGCTGGGAAAAGAAAAGGTTCTGTGAAAAAAGGAAAGGAAATGGGAGAAGGCATAGTATAGTTAGGAAAATATGAGAAATTTTGTGTTTGTAGAGCCTACAATACATGAATTTTGTCACAGAAAAACAGACTATCAAATTAACCTTGGCTCATATACTAAAGAGCATTAGCAAATCAGTAATGATAGATAGATGATAGATATTTAGTTAGATAGCCAGATGATAGCTAGCTAGCTAGATAGATGATAGATAGATGGATAGACAGATAGATAGAACAAGTATATAGTAAGTTCTATATTCCAGGCACCATACCATTCAGATTCTGGAAATATAGCAGTAAATAAAATAAATATTTTTATGCTGTCAACTGGTTAATATTTTTAAAATGTTTATTATTTATTTTGAGAGAGAGAGAATGTATGAGCAGGAGAGGGGCAGAGAGAAGGGAGGGAGAGAGAGAATCCCAAGCAGACTGGGTGCTGTCAGCACAGAGCCCGATGAGGGCTGGATCTCATGAACAGTGACATTATGACCTGAGCTAAAATCAAGAGTTGAACATTAAAAGACTGAGCCACCCAGGCACCCCTCACCTTCCTAATATTCTTATGTGAATGACTCACAATAAGAATCATTGTAGGGATACATCCTGAAAACAAAAATTAAACAAGCTCCCATGATAGCAAGCAAATGAAATGGATGTGGTCAGCAATAGATTAGGAGGTTAAGAAGACACTTAACATTTGTCTAAGGAGGTGACACTTGACTTCTCCAAGTGCAGGTAAGGCTGGGAGATGCTTCTGGCAGAGGAACGGCACTTGCAATGACCCTGAAATAATGAGCTCTAGGAAAAAGAGACCATTGTGGCTAAATCTTCTTGACACAGGGTGACGATGTAGTTTGGTAGGTGATGAGAGAGAGAACAGGTCATGGGGAAACTCTTAGTTCGAAGACTGGCTTTGATCACTGCGGATTGTAGGGAGACAAAAATTGGCACAAAGGGCTTTTGAGTGCCCTGCAGGAAAGAGATCATGTTAGCTTAGGCTGTGTGTCCAATAAAGATGGATTCATGGGGAGAGATTTGAGCTCTGTTTTGCAAGTAGCGTTAATAAGAATTTCTCAATAATTCGTTGTAGCAACTTTTTAAATAAAAAAGTATCAAGGGTGATTTTGGGCTTTTGATTTGAGCCACAAAATAGAAATAACAGGTAAATACTTAAGCAAAATGTGTGATTTTGATACTATGGTACACTGCTTAGCAACAGTAAGGAAGAAACCACTGATACAAGTAATAGCTTGGATGTATCTGAATTCTAAAGAATTAGACTGAGGGAAAAAAAAAAAAACACTCTCAAAAGGGTTCATCCTCTTTTGTTCCATTTATATAGCATTTTGCAAACAACAAAAATTATAGATATGGAGAACAGATTAATGGTTAGTAGGGGTTATGAAAAGGGCAGGGAAGGAGGTGGCTGTGGCCATTAAAGAGTCTTATGTAAGTTCCTTGTGATTCTTGTTCTGTAACTGTGATGGTGGTCACAAAGAATCTATGCATGAAATAAAATTTCATAGAACTAAATACAAACACACACAGACCAATAAATGGCTGTAAAATTGGTGGAATCTGGTTAAGGTGAGTGGATTATACTGATATGAATTTTATGTTTGTGATATTGAACTGTCGTTATGTAAATAACATAATTAGGGGAACTTCTTGTGTGATGTGTGGAATATGTATCATATTTCACAACTTCTAGGAAATAGGGAATTGTTTCAAAATTAAAAATTTAAAAAACATTTGCTGCTGGCCTCATGAACAGAAGTTGAAAGCAGAGTGAATAGGTACGCTGAGAACTACATCAGTGAGAAAATCCAGGGAAAGATAGCTTCTGAGTTCATGAATTACATCATTTCAATTGCTCTTCTCTATTTTCTCTGAGATTGGAGCTGCATTTTGTACAAACACAAATAGAATTAATTCCCTGTGGTGTTTACCTATTTTCTCTTAGTGGCAGATATTTTAGCTTTACCTTAAATTATAGCCACAGGGTGAATTCTGTAAGTGTTTTCCTAGTGTGGATGATACCACCTACAACAAAATTGCCTGGTATGCTTATGAAGCAATGCGGAGTTCTCCGATACCCCCTGACGTTGTAAGGAATATGGGGACACAGTCATGATCTCTAAGAATCCATTTATGGCCTCTTCCAAATGATTCCAGCATTTTAATGTTAAACGTAATGTATTTAAAGAGAAAGATAGCAAGCATCACGAATGGTTGAGTCTTTGCTCTGAAACCAAACAGTCAAAGTTGGATGTCCTTATTAGTCATGCTTCCTTACTATTGGGAATTTATAAAATGTATTTTTTAAATCTCCATGTCTTCATTTATTGAATGTCAATAATGAAACAGTATTTGATGAGGATTCAGTGAGTTGAAAATTTGTATCCCTTCGAAAGGTACCTGAAAAAATTATATAGTAGCATCCATCTCTCTCTCTGTCTTTCTAAATACATATGTATACATATATATATATGGATATACATATATATGTATATACACACATGTATATGTATCATCTATCTATCTCTCTTTCATCACATATCTATTTAATCTACATTTTTATCTATTCTTTTTTAATATTTGAAGATTTTTCATGTTTCCTATTATAAACTGTAAATGTTTTTAAAACAATGACTTAAATGTTTAATTCTTTTATATCTCACTACAGTCCTAGATGCCCTGGTTGATCTAAGAAAATCTTGCTTGACATCTTGTTTGATGATATACAGGTCGATATATTTGAAAAAGATGGACATATAGGTAGTTTAACCAATATTGCAAGAAATCATTAATGAACTTCATAAATTATTTCCTTGTTATATCTCTTCTATAATTTGCGAGTTCAGGTTTATATCCAGAATTTGACATTGACTTATCTTTCTAGGACACTTGGACCCATTTTTCTCATTTACCTTATCTCTAAATAGGCCCCAGAGGAAATGTAATTGTGAATTAAAATATTGGCAAGGAATGATTTATTACATTCCAGCATCTAATTTAGGTGCTGTTAAATATATTGTGAGCCTTCAAGCTAAATGAAAATTAACTCTCTGTTTTTGAAATAACTAAGTTTTGTTGTTTTTGTTGTTTTATCTCACTTTCGAGTTTACACAAAGTCAAGCATATTAGCTCAGCCAAATGTGAATATATCCCTAACAGGACTGAAGGGTTCACCAGCTCTATATATCTTGGCATAGACATTTGTTAAAAACAAATGTGCTTTTCTTTTTTCCTTTTCATTCCACTAACATCTTAAGAGCTACTAAATTTATCGAATCATTGTTGGCAAATTAGTCTCTAAATGATGTATGAAATGAAATATCCTTGCCAACTTCAGATAATGGGTTGAGTTCTGCTATGCTTAGTTACTTCTTTGAATGTGCATGTGTGTTTCAATCCTATTTAAATTTAAAAAAATCACTATAAATGTATTTTAAATTTTTTCAAAAATTAGCTAAGATATTGGGGTAATCATTTAGACATAATAAACAATTATTGAGATTAACTTGGAAAATTGCAACATATAACTGTATTCCACATATTATTTATGCAAATATAGCATTTTCTTCATTTATTTAGATTACAGGGACCTCCAAATCCACCTAGGCCAATTATCTGCTGAGAAACAAAATTTATTCAAGTAATCCTGAACCGCATTACCAATACCTGAAAATTCTTGGAATAAGCTGACATCAAAGAGCTCAGTCACCCATATTTAAGATCAGTGTCAGACAAAAGAGTTCAAGATCATTCATGAATTTCAAAATTCTTTCTTCAAATAAAATATTTTAAACCACAGAGATCTGAAGAAGAGAAAACACACTTCGAAATTCATTTTAAAATTTGAATAGTAGACCTTTTCCTTGTTTTAAGAAAGATGTTGATTTTTTTTTCTGAAACAAATGTGATTTATCCCTAGAAACTATGAATATTTTCAAATACCCTAGATGCATAAGTGCGTATTTAGCGTATTAAAAATAATAGGTAAATATTCAAAGAGACTCTGTTATTGATGCAAACAGGATTCTTAAGACTTTATCCTCACTTTTCCCTGGATATTTTTCAGCTTAATCTCCTCATTTCCAAGGACTCATCGTAAAGGACAAACTGAGTCAGTACCCACTAAACATGATACAAAGGATACAATTTTAGTTAGGTGTCAGAGGAAAGTCATTCTAATCAACACTATCTTTAAATCTTGTTGACTTATATAACATTTTATGTCAAATTATAAAGTTATGATTTTTTTCTATTTTTGATAGAGAAACTTTTAACTTCAATTTTGGTTTAGTTTGATCACTGGAGACCAATTCCTAAGTTTTTATATAAAATTTGTCCTTTTTTATATCCACCTAAACAAACTCTTCCGTGCACATTGAGAGAGATGCTTAGAATATGTTCATAACTAAGGTCAGATTTCTCATGAAAAAGACTCTGGAGAGGAGAGTACGCAGGAAGTTTATTAGAGTTCTTGGGACAAACTTCTACAGATGAATAATGGAAGCAGGCTTGGATAGAAGTAGAATTTCAGTGCATTTAGAAGAGAGGACACAATCTTATTAGAAGTTCTGGAGCTGGTTGGCTCTTAAGATTTGTCCCAAGTTAAGGCAAAGGGAACAGGTCTTTCCACATTGACCAATTGTTGGATGTAGTCTGTCTTTGGAGAAAGAGTGAAATGTAGGTTGAAGCAGCTCCATTTGGCTAATACAGATCTCTGTAACGATCTAGGCTGTGAGCCATTGGCAGCCCAAACACCCAGAGTATAAGTCCCTTGTTTCCGAAAGGGAAACCTGGGTGGTATACCATCTCATTCACTTCTAGCACCTCTGCTTATCTAGGTGGCTTCCCTTATGCAGTGACCTAGACCATCATCCCTGAGAATTCTGTGGCCCTCGTCATCATGCCCTTCTACATTTGTGTGTTCACTATCAAAGCTAGGTTTTGATATACAAGATTACCAAGAGATATCCAAATAGACCAAATGGGTACAAAACACTTTTGTCTTTATTCCTATTTTGTGACAGTAGTATTACCTCTTTCTAATGATCAGAGTTAATTATCCCTTTTGCTACGGTAATCCGATTCCTTTTCTGCTTTTCTCTTGGCCACAGGTAACCCAATGCAATCAGGGACAGCTCTAGCTTGAAGACTAATGTAACTTTTACTCTACTTTTTAAAGAAAGTATTTTTACTCTCTAAACCAGACCAAACTCAGAGTTGCAAATTACCCAAGTGAGTCAGTGGGGTTGATCATAAGTGGAACCACTCCTATTTATGCCCCTTTTGTTCCCGGATCCGTATATTCTAATCTTCACTTTTAAGGACACAGCCATACAGTACACATTGATTTAGGATGAATGAATGGATGGATAGTTGATAGCTACATAGCTAGATGATAGATATCTGGCTAGATGATGATAGATAGATAGATAGATACACACACACATACATACATACATACGTACATAGATACATAGATGATAGATAGAAAGCACATCTTGGAGCATAGCATCCTCTCCTCCCAGGTTATCAAAGCTGGTAACACAGCTCTTCTTTGAAAAGTTACTCAATTAGCTCAGTGATTATAAACTATGGATGATTTTTGTCCCCTCCCACCAAAGGACATTTGGCAATGTCTGGAAACAATTTTGGTTTTCACAGCTGTTTGGGGCTGCTCCTGGCATCTAGTGGGTAGAGTCCAGTGATCTAGCAATGCAGAGTCCCCACAGGACAAAGAATTATCTGGCATAAAATGTCAATAGTACACAGGTTGAGAAATCCTGTATTAGCCCATCAGGCCAGTACGTTCTGGTAAATGTGGAATCCAATATGACTAATGTACCCATGACCATGTACCAATCGCCATTTCTCTTTTGCAACAAGGTAACTTCTTTGACCAGATGTGATGTTATGTGATATGATGTCATGTTGAATCAGATGTTTTATTAGACTTTAGATAGCAGTTCTACTCATCACTACTGGTACAAAAGTCTAATTCATTCCTGTAATATGTGGCATGTTTATCCAAATCAATAAAAATTATTGCATTTCCAAGGTGGAAAGTATCTGATATAATAGATTAACCACTAGGTGCCTAGTTAGCATCCTGAGAGAGGATGCTGAGGTTTAGCATTGGTTTCTTTTTCTGCAAATTTTGATACTTGGCAATAGCATCAGCTAAATCTACCTTGGAGAATGAAAGACTAAGCAGTTTATCACATGTATAGACTCCACCTCCATTAGCCATGGTTATTTTGTATACAAGCCTATTGTTATCAGAGAGTAATTGTTATCAGAGAGTTACAATAGGCTTGTATAAGGGCAGGTTGACATCAGCTGGGTGAGTTATTGTGCCTGTATAGCTCTTCAGTGCCTCTTCCATGCTGGGTGCTCTTCAATATGTTCACATGTGACTCAAAGGTCTTTAAACTTTGTGACCACTCCCATATGGCCATCCGTAACCCTCTTGTCCACACCTTCCTATTTCTCATCATTCTGTCATTTTCCTTCAAGCCTCCTTTCCAGCCAAGCCATTTTACCATTCCTGTTATTTCATGCTCATTCTCATAATAAGCTACTTCCATTTAGCAAAAGCTAATGACTAAGTGCAACACCTAAAGCTCAGTATGGTAGGAGAGTTTCACATCGGTATTACCTTTCAGAGACACTTCTGATTGAATATGTAATCAAGTAGCAATACAGTTTTGTTTGCTTGTTTGCACTATATGCCAAGCCACCATATCTATGAACTGCCCCTGGGCATTTTTGTCATCCATCATAAGTTCATAAGAGACTTTTTCTCATTATAAATATAAGTGTAAGTTGAGAGATAGAGAATATTATTATTTCTCAAATGGTAATGTAAGGAATTTACAACCTATCTTCCAGATTTATTGAGAAAAATATAATAAATATGTAAAATCCATTGACTATCAGGAACTATGTTATTAGTAGTATTTTTATCCTATAACATAATGAAAATGGTATTAGGATAAACAGAGATTTGATAAACGACCTGAAATTTGAGACCTTGAGGTAAAAAAAAATGTAAACATTAATTTTCAGAGTTCCACATACATTATCTGAGAGTGTCAGTTCTAAATATAAGGAGCCTGTGTCAAGATGTAAGGTAATATTACTGCTTTCTTCATCAATGAAGTCTTGATATAAAATGAACTGACAAACAAAAATTAGTGAAATGAAGTACTTTACATCCAATACAAAATTGGATTATACTACTACAAATTTTCTTTGGTTCTTTACACACACAGGAAATTTTTTTATGCCATCAAAGCAAATGTTTTGTGTGTTTTATATGTTGGCAGTCAGGTGAATTCCACTTTATAGATAAGCTAATCACTTCACATGCATGCATATATATGCACACACGTACACATACACCTACACATACACCATTGTCTACAACTTCTTTCTGTATTGCTAGGCATGTCACCAAAATTTTGCAATACATATAGATTTATAGGAATGTAACAGAATACAAAGCTCTAAACTGCTTTCCTTTAACACATCTCAAAAAAGGTGAAGAGAAAACCAGATGTTAGATATTAATCTATTTTGAATGATGTTACAATATGTACATTCCAAGAGAAAAATAAATCCCTTTATTTATAATTGGTGCACTTAATTAATCCTTTCATCCAATTTACCTTACTACTTTTATTTTCAATAATATTGCTTGATTGGCAAGTCTTAAGGTTTTATTTTCTAGGCAGTTAACTGAGCAGTGGTAACAAATCAACTTGGAGGTAATAACTAGTTAAAATACTTCAAAATGACAATCTTCACAATGCACAGGTATAGCCAAATTAATGATATTTTGTCTGAAATACGCAAAGCTCATGATTTGGGATTGATGAGCTCCTAGGTTCTTTGCTCTCCTAGAATCTGAAGGTTGATAATTTCAGTTGCAAATAATTCCCTCTGATCAAATCTCCTTAACACAAAGTATATATATATTTTAAATAATTTATTGTCAAATTGGTTTCCATACTACACCCAGTTCTCATCCCAATAAGTGCCCTCCTCGGTGCCCATCACCCACTTTCCCTCCTCCCACACCCCCCTCTCCCCTCAGTTTGTTCTTAGTCTTTGAGAGTGTCTTATGTTATGTCTTCCTCCCTCTCTGTGGCTTTTTTTTTTTTCCTTCCCCTCTTCCCCTCCTCCCTGGTTTTCTGTTAGGTCTCACAAAGCCTACCTATGCGTGGGAATATATGGCATCTGTCTTTCTCTACCTGACTTATTTCACTTAGCATAATACCCTCCAGTTCCATCCATGTTGCCACACTTGGCCAGATTTCATTCTTTCTCATTGCTGTGTAGTGTTCCATTGTATATATATACCACATCTTCTTTATCCATTCATCACTTGATGGACACTTAGTTTCTTTCCATGATTTGGCTATTGTCGAAAGTGCTGCTATGAACATTGGGGTACGTGTACCCCTATGCATCAGCATTCCTCTGTCTCTTGGGTAGATTCCTAACAGTGCTATTGCTGGGTCATAGGGTAATTCTATTTTCATTTTTTTGATGAACTTCCACACAGTTCTCCAGAGCGGCTGCACCTGTTTGCATTCCCACCAACAGTGCAAGAGGGTGCCTGTTTCGCCACATCCTCGCCAGCATCTAGTTTCCTGATTTGTTCATTTTAGCCACTCTGACCGGTGTGAGGTGGTATCTCAGTGTGGTTTTGATTTGTATTTCCCTGATGATGAAGTAGCAAATATTTAATCTAAACTGGTTATAAATTATCTTTGACGATGATCATTATGATGATGATGATGATTACAAATCTTTTGAACATATGTTCTGTTTCTATTAATAATTTAGACACTCACCAGGTTATATCAACTGCTTTCTATTAGTGAAAATTAGGGAAACTGTTTTATTTTCCTCTTCTAATGGGAGGCTGTTCCAAGATGCTTCCTATTCATTGACTGGTTTCATGTAAAACCTGACAATCAAATTCAAGACATTAACAATGAAGTTGTATGTCATCTGGCAACAAGACGAATACAGCCTAGTGCTCTGTGAGTTTTTAAAATATATGTCAATTTAAGTTTTATGCCTATATGTTTCAGGGTATCGATTGAAATTCATATGAATGACATATGAATAATGAAATACAAGTAGCTCTGCCAAAACTAAGATTAATTTTCTTTTTAACCTATCTGGATAATTCCTAATTTTTATACACTGTGTTTTGGAATATTTATATATAAATGTTGAAGCAAATCTCTATTGAGATTATTTCAAATAGTTTCCTTTCATCCGGTTTCCTAAGACTGACTACCAAGCAAGGGCCGGGACTTTCAATTATAAGACAACCAGTGTAAATAACCACCATTAGCATAGCATGTTTAAGGATACCCTCTGGTATTTTATAATCATCAAAATTATATTTCATAAATATACAGTAAAAAAGAATTTTCTATAAGAATAGTTTTCCTATCTACTTGTAAAAATAAAGCTATTTTCACCGTCTATTAATAGTTATCATAATGAAGAATACTCCACAAGGCACATTATCTTCTTCTTGAACAAAAGAAAAGCATTAGTTCTACTTGGCCTGGTTAATACGCTTTTTCTAGAATTACAAGATACAATTCTCAGTGGAAAGGAGCTAAATCCTGAGTGCAGCACCTAAGGTATTGTTCTCGTGAGCCTATATTTTAGGAAGTCAGAAACAAAGCCAATACAGACACACCTATTCTTTACACAGAGGAAACAAACTCACAAGGTAAGCATAACTGACAAGTTACCAAAAATACCAAGCTAAGTTTTCAACTGAATAATCTTCACCATAAATAGGATGCACAAATGCTTTACATGTAAAGATTTCAACAGAACTAAGCCACTAAAAGGGCAAAAAAACCAAATCCGTTTCTGTCTTTCAAGCTTCTTTGGCTGGACTAATAACTAAATCGATATGAGACAGAGTAACAGGAGAAAAACAAATTTCATATGTACAAGAGCCTGATAAAATTAAAAGACTCAAATGCAGTCAAGGAGTGGAGGCTTATATAATATCCTGAGCTAAGGAAAGGAGTAAGGATCTGAGGAAACAAAAGAAAGGAAGATCATTCATAGGAAGATGAGAGGAAGGTTTGGAAAACTAAGGTTGTCCTTTTATGTAGATAAGATTCATAGACAAAAAGGTATCTTTGCTAATAGCTCTCTTCCTGGTATAGGCCCCCTTTTCACTGTTAATTTAGGCAATTGAGGAGGAGGCAAAGAGCTTTTCCTGAACCTGCAGTTTCTTAAAAATAATCAGTCTAAAATAATTCTTATGCCAAAGAGGCATACCTTGAGATGACAAAGTTCTCCCCTTCACCACCAGTTCTTAATGGATCGAATGGAAAAGTTCTGTGCTATTTTCCAGCATTCATATTATAAAACTAATAATTCTTCCTAAGTAAAGTTTTTTTTTAATGTTTATTCTTGAGAGAGAGAGAGAAAGAGAGAGATAGAGAGAGAAAGGGAGCAGGGGAGGGGCAGAGAGAGAAGGAGATACAGAATCGGGCTCCAGGCCCTGAGCTGTCAGCATAGAACCCTGAGTTAGGGCTCACACTCAGGAAATGCAAGATCATGACCTGAGCTGAAGTCAGACACTTAGCAGGCTGTGCCACCCAGTCACCCCAAAGCTGTTTATTTTTAATGAAATCAAAATTATTTAGAAGCAAACATTTAAACCAACAGATAGACTTCTGGTATTGAGGAATACCAGAATATCCAAAAGTGTTGACAGGAGCTCGGGGCACCATATTTCTCTTTGTTTTTGCAGTTGTTACTGCACAGCATTTAAACCCCACATAGAATATACTTTGATAAAGAAATTAGTACACTGCAGTTGACCCTCCAACCACATGGGAGTTAGATGTGCCAATGCCCCATGGTGTTGAACATCTATGTATTCCCTCTGACTCACCCGAGTTTAACTAATAGCCTACTGTTTACTGGAAGCCTTACAGGTAATGTAGTTAATTAACACATATTCTGTATGTTATATATATTATATACTGTATCCTAACAATAAAGTAAGCTAGAGAAAAGAAAATGTTATTAAGAAAATCATAAGGAAAGTCTAGTACTGTACTATATTTATCATTACCATAGTCTACATCATCTATTTACAGATGAATTATTTGTCAGTACCTGTTTCAGTATTGCCTTGGATGGTATAAAACACTGTAGGTGTTAAATGCATTACTAACGTTAAACATTAAAAATGAAAAGCTAGTGTGAAAAAAACTCATGCACTGATAACGAAGAAACAGCAATATTGTTGCTTTATGGTAGCATAGTGTAACTAATAACAACTGCTTAAGGGTAGCCTCGCCTATGCACTAATGAATGAATTGTTATAAAATCTTGACAGTATAGAATATTATAATCATACTCATAGTACAGTGTTGGAAACACAGTTACAGGGTTTTAAACTATTTACCTGTAATGATAAGCTGATACATTGTTTTTCCAGTTAGGAAAGAGAGAGAGAATGAGAAAGACAGGGAGAGGTATACTGTATGGTAATGTAATTCCACTTGTTCTCAGTCTTTCAAAATAAAATGAAATAAAAAAATAAAAAGATACTACTTGGAATATTTGGACTCACTACAGTAGCAACAGGAGGTAGCTATGAAATTATTATATAGTACAGTATGTATTACAGTTAGTTTTATACAGTTATGATTTAATACTGCATTGCATTTCTCTTAACTTAGAATGTATGATCTGTGTACCTGCCTAGGTTTTGATAAATTCTAAATTTTTTATAATAGTTTTGTGTATTTTTATGGTGGTAAATGATAAAATAGATCTATAGCTACATATATTTTATGAATTCATGACATACCTAACTTTTTCTTAATTTTTTCAATATTTCTAGGTCACATGATTTATCTGTTTTTTTTTTAATTGTTGCAAATCTCTAACAATTTTCCAATACATTTATTGAGAATATCCATGTGTAAGTGGACCCATAGATTCAAACCCATGTTGTTCAAGGGTCAAATATAATCTGTTTTCATTCTACTAAAAATAAATATATTGGTAGAAAGATAATATTGAGCCCAGAATTTATCTTTTTTTTCAAAATGCCTGCATCTCCTGTCTCTGAGATTGTACTATGTAGTTAAACTGAAATTCATTGAAGACAAAGACAAAGTTTTGACTCTGTCTTCAAGGACCGTGTAGCTTCTTTTGATAACTCACCAATTACTAGCCTGACCAGTAGAAGATTTGTAAGTTCCTGGGTATTTTTGTGACATTCTCCTAAGCATTAAAGATGGCCTGGTATTCTCTTATTCATATTCAACACCTGGGAAGATATAACCATCTTTTCTCGAAGTATGTCCCAATCCAGGAGGGTTTTAAATACCTGCAAATAAACTTTAACATGAGTCTGTTTTCATTAAAAGATAAGGAATGGATGAGAGTGTATGATTCCGAGAGGGTGCATAGATTAATCCAGCAGTAAGGTAAAATGATTGATCAGATACCTTCCTTTGAATAGATTTTAGTATGACTAAGGGAATATAAAAGACAACACACTAGATTACAGAAAGAAAAGCTGTGTGATAGGGCCTCCCTAGGAGGAAGATAGAGTTACAGGAAGACAAATGTTAATTACGTTAGAGCTTTGACAAAGGCCAGTCCTGTGCTTCCTCAGTATCATTCTCCAGACTTTTGACACTACCGCTCCGTTCAGAGAATTTCAGAATGTTCCCTGGCTCCTTCATAACTGTGACATTTAACTTACCATACAAGAAAGTCATATTGTATCTTAGCTATAACAAAACCAATTTTCAAAAAAATAAGGCATAATTAACTTATAGTAAATACACAAATTTTAAATACACAGTTGTATGTTTCAACAGATTAACCCTTATGAAGCCACCACTCTAGACAATATAGAGTATTTTCACATCTCTGTAAGTTTGCTCATGCCTATTACCAGTCAATGAACTCCAAAGACAAATACGGTTTGACTCTTCTAACCATACGTTAGTATTGCCTGTTTTAAAATATTACATAAATGGAATTTTAAAAATGCACTGTTTTCTCTCTGCCTCTATAATTCAGTCTACTGTTTTAAGACTTATTCATGTTATCAAGAATGTTTATCATTATTGCTTTTTTTTTATATTGCTGATCAGTTTACACTGTAACAGTGCACCACAATTTGTTCATCTATTGACCTGGTCAGAGATATGCGGGCTATAATGAACATTTTGTGTAAGTATGTTCAGTCATATGTTTTCACTCTTTTGGAGTATACCTAGAAGGGGAATTCTAAGTAATCCAGGGCTAAACCATTCAAATCACAACATTTCCTTTTCTGGTCGTTCCACAACCTCACTCACATTTGACGTCAGCTTTTTTTGCTTAATTGTAGCCATTCCGATTGGTGTGTCATTTTAATTCTAGGTAGTTTAATATCTTTTTTTTTTCCTGATGATCATCTTTTCATGGGCTTGTTAGAAATTTCTATATTTTCCTTTTGTAGTGTCTAAGTCCTTCCCCCACTTATGTTGTTGTTGTTGTTGGTGGTGGTGGTGGTGGTGGCGGCAGCGATGATGATGTTGGAGAGCTTTCTATGTTCTGGATATCAACCTTTTGTCAAACACATATGGGAAGTGAGAGAGTTGCCTTAACATTTTTGTAAAGGTTTGTTCAGAACAGGGATCAACAAACTATAGCCTATGGGCTCAATTCATATTGCTGCTTGTTTTTGTAAATAAAGTTTCAGTGGAACACATTTTCACCTATTCACCTGTGTTTGCTCTCACACTACAAAAGCAGAGTTAAGTGGTTGTGACAAAGACTGTATAGTCCACAAAGTTGATAATAATTTCTCTTTGACTATTTACAGAAAAAGTCTACCAACTCCAGCTCTAGAAGAGCAGAATTATTTTTTTTTTAATTTTTTAACATTTATTTATTTTTGAGAGACAGAGAGACAGAGCATGAACAGGGGAAGGGCAGAGAGAGAGGGAGACACAGAATCCGAAACAGGCTCCAAGCTCTGAGCCGTCAGCACAGAGCCTGATGAGGGGCTCGAACTCACAGACGGTGAGATCATGACCTGAGCTAAAGTTGGCCGTTTAACCGACTGAGCCACCTATGCGCCCCTAATTTTTTTATAAAACACAATGAACTGTATTTTTTATTTTGTGTTGCTCTTTTGTGCTCCTTATAAAAAGGTCTAAAGCACAATAATGAAGATCTCCTATATTTATCTCTAGAAGTTTTATGAGGTTAGAAACTAAGGTTCCTCTTAACTATGAGAGTATCAAGTTGGTCTCACACCAATTGTGGAAAAGACTCTTTTTTCCCTATTAATTACCTAGGCTCTTTTGTCAAAAATCACTTGACTATGTATATATTTAACTGTCACTTCCATTCCTGTGGAAGTAGTACATTTTACTGTTAGACCAGGAAGCTAGGAGATAATCTAGTATTAGTATCCCAGAATTTCATACTTTTGGTTGATTAGAACTGGCATTTCAGATATGGTGATACCAGATAGCTATCAACTAGGATGTATCAGGTTCTTCTAAAATTGTGACTTTCGGAGTTGGCATGGAAGCAGTGTTGCTATGCGCAGTTCTGGACTGATGGGACCGAAGGTTGATGAAATATAATGTCAAGGGAGTTATCCTCATGATTTTGTTCTCAGTGATACCATAATTTATCCCACTAGGAGGGTTATGAGAGTTTATTTACCAAGCTTTAGAGATGGTCACAGTTTTGGGTAGGTCATTTCTATGTATCAAGTTGTCCAAGGATTACCTAGAAACAACCTTGTGCAAATTACCTTCTCTGATAAGAATTGTAACAGTAAAAATTTCAGCGGTTTATTAGACATGTTCGTTATTTTCTATCTCAGGGATCGTACTAAGCATATTATTTATGTTATTGGACTTAATTCGCACAACGGGCCTATGAGTTAAGAATCATTATTCCATCACACAAATTAGCAAGCTAATTTTAGGAAAGCTAAGTAACACTAACTGATGTTTCTTGAATGAATGCAGTATTTTAATTCAAATTTGTTGAATTGAAAATCGTATGCATTAAAACTTTACACAACACAATCTCCTTGAAAGTAATTTCGTAAAGTGCAGTTTACCATGGAAATTTTTCAGCAATTTCAATGAATCTCCCAATGGCTCAACCTCAATATTGAAAAAATAGGCAAAATGGTCTAATGGGTCTAAGGAAACACGATCATGGGTGTCTGGGTGGCTTAGCATGTTAAGTGTCTGCATTTTGATTTTGACTCAGGTCATGGCTGCGTGGTTCACGGGATCCAACCTCGCATAGAGCTCTGTGCTGTCAGCCTGGAGCCTGCTTGGGATTCTCTCTCTCTCTCTGCCCCTCCTCTGTCCTCTTGCACATGCACAACCTCTCTCTCTCTCTCTTTCAAAATATATAAATAAACATTAATAAAATGTATGATCACATTGACCAACCATATTCAGCTAACAAAGATTAGGGTATGCAACCATTGATTAATTTTTTCAAAGAACTGAGATTATAGAGTTTCTCATATTTCTTCAATTTATAATCTTGCCTCTTTTTGGAGTCTGCATCATTCTTCATTTTTCTTATTTTCCTTCAATATTCAAAATGAGAAGAAGACTCACACTGCAAACTTCTTCACATCCAGTACCCATAAAGCTAGACTTTAGTGTTTCTGGAGTGTATCATATTTGCATACAAAAAAACATATCTGCATTTAAAAAGCCAACAGATTAATTTTCCTGCAGAAAAATTGAGAATTCTGTTGGTGTGGTAGAATTTCATTTTTCTTCTCTTTGCTTTGATTACTGTAGGGTCTATTAGTATCAGATAAACTTCAGGGGAAACTGAGTACCAGAATCTGAGGCCATGAAACTCAGGGCTGAAACTCCAGGCAGCTCTTCTATTTGCAGTTTTTAGAGTTGAAAATTAACAAAAGGTGGGGGTGTCATAGACAAAAGTCAATTCCAGAAGCTGAGTGGAATGTTCCTCTGAAAACAAGCCTCATGAAATAGGGAAATACTGAAATTTGTGATAGTTCGTAGATAATTTCCCTCTATGCTGGATGCGTGAGGTATGCGACCATAGTGTGGACACATAACTGGGCTAACATTAACCCACAATGGTAATCCTGAGACAGAAGGAACTTGACTTTTGTGTTCTGAGCTAAAGTGCATTTTGGAAGCAAGGATTAGTCCAAATCCGTAAATCTACAAGAACAGGCAAAGAGCTGGAACTGGTTCTGAAAGAAAGTGTCTAGAATGAGAGTATAGTCTGCAAAGGCAGAGTGCGAATATTCACGAACTAGGACTTTGAACAATTGTCTGAAACAGTAGTATAAACGCTTTTATATTATCATGGACGGCTACACAGAAGTGTCTAGTGATAATGGGCCAGTTGAAGCATCAATAACAATTGTTCCATTGACGTAGGGTAGGCCGAAATTTTATACTGACTTTCTGGCAAGTAAACATATACTTTAAAGATCATAACATTTTTTCAATGTATCTCTATAAAGTTCCCGCCTTTGTGTTTTAACATTAAAGAAGTGTCCATGTATTTTTTTTTAGAAAATTGGGAGGATATATATGAGATTTTCTTACTATAAATATAGGTTAAGTTATGTGATATATAAATAATTCACTTTGAGAGGCCTAGAGACACCAAAAATAACTAGGTAGTTACCATTTCGAGTAACTAAGGTGGGGACAGTGAGAGGCCTCGGCTGTTTGTTGGCCAACAGGGAATACTTACTGCATCTGTGAAGGTGCCAGAGGTGGAGGAGGCACATCTGTTTCCCACACAAGCCTGAGATCAACAGTCAAAAGAGTGCACTGTCCAAAATGCAGATGTTAAATTGAAAATGATCTACTCCTCATATTAAAACTTATTCTCTATTGTCTTCTCAAGATTAATGACGGGTTAATGATTCTCCTGAACGAGGCTTTGAGGTCTCTACATGTAAACAGCTGTGAATTTATGTGGATTATATGAGTTTATTCATCAAACTAAACAATCTGCTTGATACAGATTCTCCTCTCTCTTTGTGAGGTACAAGAAAGACCTCCAATTTTGGAAATAAGAGGTTAGTTTCGTATACTTACAGCGTCACAAAACAACTCTGTGATGCTGGACATTGTAACTCCTTGCTGTCTCAATTTTCTTTGTTAGGTTAAAACAAATAAATAAAATCTACACAACAGAACTATTATGCAGATTCACTTATTGAAAAATCACTAATGTGTTTTGTTATACAGTAGGACTTAACATTTTAGAATGTTTCTTTGTCAGTGCTTATTTTGACAAAGAGGATGAATTACAGTAGAAGAAAAAATAAAAGAACTACCCTAGAAAGAAATATTATAAACCTATGAAGATTTGTGGCTTCTTGGGAATCCCCATCTAAATTAGGGTATTTGGTTTCAGAGGGTTTTGGCAGGTGGTTGAGGAAATGCTTATGGACATATATTTTGTAAAGCATCTTTTACTTTGTAGTTACTTTGTGTAATGCTAAGAGGCATAAAACCAGGCTCTGGAATTCAAACAAGAAGTATTTGTTAGAAGCATTTGATCCTGAGGGGCGCCTGGGTGGCTCAGTCGGCTGAGCATCTGACTTCGGCTCAGGTCATGATCTCGCAATATGTGAGTTCAAGTTCCGCATTGGACTCTGTGCTGACAGCTCAGAGCTTGGAGCCTGCTTTGTGAATTCTGTCTCCCTCTCTCTTTGCCCCTTCCCCACTCGTACTCTGTCTCTCTCTCAAAAAAAACAAACAAAACAAAACAAAACAAAACAAAAAAAACCTTGAATTGGGTCAAAATTTATAGAGAGCTTAAAGGATGATTTATTTTTTTTTAAGTTGTCTAGTCCATTTCACCGGCATATAGAAAGATTCTAGGGTAGAAGACAGTAACTGTTGATATTTAATAATTGCTCCTTTTCAGGACTGGACTATCCTTTCTTCTGTAAGTCTTAAATATAAAAGATTGGATGTAGCAACAAGAGGAAGAAAACTCCAAATCTGTGTGTGTTTGTGTGTGTGTGTGTGTGTGTGAGTGTGTGTGTGTGTGTAAGGGAGAGCAATTGTACATGAATGCAAGTGTTTTTGTGCATATGTATGAGCTTACACGTGTGTTATAAATATGTGTGAAAACGTGTGATATCTCTGAGTGTAGTTGAAGTAAAACAAACTTCAAGCTATTGTAATAATGCTGAATGAAAACAAACATTAGTTTAATGAGTAGATGTTATTCTGAATTGAAATATATTATGACCAATTATTCTGTTACCATGGTTATTGAACTAAAGTTTTAGTTTTAAGGCTAAATTCATTTTGTGTTTTTATAACTCTTATGAAATAAACAGTGCATGAATTCCTAGTGCAGAGAATTGATAATTGAACCTGTGAAAGTACTCTCATTCCATTTGTAAAGCATTTCTATCAGTTTATGATGCATGTATGTACACAGTGGTCTATTGTATTAAAATGTAACTGCTTACTCAGACATTATTGAAAGTATAATTGATAATAAGAGCTATCCATACCCATAATGTGCTGGCATAAAATCTAGGTTGATTTGACAATAGTTGGAAATGTTTTTTCCTGTACGCTCATAAGTCAATTTCTACACGTGGCTCTGTGAAGAATGTTGTCTTTGTGTGATATGCCAAAAATGAACGTATGCACACATATATTATTGGAAATTTATATCAACAGTGTTATTTTTGCTGTAAAAATAAGTCACTTAGATGAATTTTCTAATTTAGCTTTGGAATTTGGTGGTAAGAAGGAATTTCAATTCTTTTTTTTTATTTTTAATGTTTATATATTTTTGAGAGAAAGAGCATAAGCAGGGGAAGCGCAGAGAAGGAGGGAGACGCAGAGTCTAAAGCAGGCTCCAGGCTTCGAGTTGTCAGCACAGAGCCCAAAGCGGGGCTCAGACTTGTGAACCTGAACGGAAGTTGGACACTTGACCAACTGAGCCACCCAGGAACACAAGAAGGAATTTTAGAGTTTAACTAGTCCAGTCACCTCACTTGATATGAGGAATTTTAAAGTCTCTTAGTAGTCTGCTAAATGACTTTCTCTTTGTATAACTCAGGTCTTTTATTAAAGTTTCGTACATCTTTGCCTCTGGACAAGTTAGTATTTTGTAAATTTGAGATCTTAAGCACTTTGTCCCATTTTGCCAAGGAAGGGAATTTTTAAGAGCAAAATGTGCTATTGGCACATGAGTTTTACATAACTCTTGAAAGTCATATATATCATAATGTGTGATACGAATTTTGATGTGTGGGTGGAATGTAAGGCTCTATATGTAGATATGGGACATACGCTTAGATAGGAGTTGATTTAGAAGGAGGACTGTAGTTTATACTGGATTGTGAGCAGGTATAAAGATTTTACTGGCTATCAGGGATTAATGAAACCTGATTTTGTACAACCTTTATTTTACCAATATGCCAATTATTAAATCAACGTTTTCCAGAAAAAAAAAATTCCTGAGTTTTTATTTCCACTTGGATCTCTCAAAATCATTATACCAAGAGCTCACCTTTAAATATATTCTCCTTCTGTTTGTATTTATTCCTAGCCCTGGATCTTTGTGGCAATACTGTGATTTATTCAGTCAACAAATAAGATATCCCAGATTAATTTAGAATTCATCTTTCATTTCTCCCCCATTTCAACTGAATCAACTCCTGTGTATTTTATGTCCTAAATAAAATGGATTAGTTTATGTTTTATTATTTATAAAAATATATTGTAATATTTTATTCTTTAAAAGTTTGTGTTTCCTCTTCTTGTTTTAGTTTCCATTCACAATAGAATTTTCACCTGGATTAATCTTTTAACACTTTTTTCTAATTTTATATATATTCTTATAAAGGGGCTTGAGTAATTATTTTTAAACATAGATTTCTTAATAATTATATATTATATAAGATACTCAAATGGGTTTACATCATTAAAAAATCTAAATTTCCAAAATAAAATCCAGATATTTTATGATATGTCCCTTTCTGAAATATCAGGCTCATTCCTGCTGCTACTCTGGCCTTGTTCCAACAAATTCCATTTACTTGTAAATAAGGGACAGCTCTGTCTTTTGCATTATCTTTTCTCTGCCTGCCAAATGCTTCATTCATCCCTTAGTAAATCTTTCGAGATTCGGAGTAAAGATCCCCTCTTTTAGGAAATATTACCTGATGTGTTCTTTTCCAACTTGTCTGTTGGATGTCCCTTTGCAAGGATCTCTTATTCTCCTTTGTACACATTACATTTAGTGAAACTATTGTGATTTAGTATGATTAACTCTTAGATTAACTAAACAACCCTGTCAAAACTGAATAGCAAAGAGGAATCTTATTGGGGATATTTAATATAAAGATAATTGAAACATAATGGTGTTGACTATCGGCAACATCTACTTGTACTGTGTTCAACACAAGGAAGGACTAACTTCCTTTGATAAATGAGCCCTTCGTGAGAAAGCTAGTTGAGATCCAAGAAGTACGTTAAGAAGAGTCAGAACCTTAAAGACAAGAAGAAACTTCTTCATGCTCCTCAGAAGTATTTTCCTGGAGAACTAAGGTCAAACAAACAGGGTGACTTACAGTCTCAAAATGTATTTAAAGTTTACAGGCACTCACTCTTTCAGACTGTCCTTTTGACGATCTTCACTTAGCCTGTGGCTATTGCCGTGATATAGCTGTTGGGTCCTTTTTCCTTTACTCCTAGTTCCTTCCTTTCTGATCATCAGTCACAACTTAAGGTATTCCTATATTCCTAGATTTTCTGTCCCCATGGTATTACAAATCAAACCTTTATACTTCTTCCCCTAGATAGGTTACTTGACCCAGATTGTCAGTCCTTCATTTTATTTAACAGTTGTGTTTCATATGCTGATATTGTTTAGTCCATACCATGTTGGTGCTTTAAGAAATCTAATGTGTTTGCAAAAATTTGGAATACAAATAAATCATTTAGATAAATTTTCTAAATTAACCTTTGAATTTGGTGGTAAAAAGGAATTTTAATTCTTTTTTTGTTTATTTATTTTTGAGAGAGAGAGAGAGTGCAAGTAGGGGAAGGAGCAGAGAGAGAGGGAGACCCAGAATCTGAAGTAGGCTCCAGGCACTGAGGTGTCGGCACAGAGCTGGATGCAGGCTCGAACTCGTAAACCGTGAGATCATGACCTGAGCTGAAGTTGCACGCTTAGCCAACAGAGCCACCCAGGCTCAGAACGTAAACATGACTCATACTACTTCCTTACAAATACCTACTGTTAAGTAAAATAAAGTACATATTGAGGCTTTCAGCTCCCTAACTTACACAAATCATGCACAGAGAACTAATTTTTCAATTAGAACTTGTAAATATGATTTCCCTAGGTTTGGTACCACAAGTCTATAGACAGATGATTGATCTATTAGCTTCTAACTGGAAAATATGGGAAGGACTGAAAAAAAATTTGCGTGCCAAATCAGCTTTTCAGTGGGCAAGGATCTCCAAATGCCAGATCACTTAATAGAAGCATCACATCATAATGTCAGTTAATTATGTGCTCTATTCATCGTGAATATGTGACAGCTCAATATGAACTGTGGCAATAATTTTATAGATTTCCAATTCATTTTCAAGGTAACTAAATATGTCACTATCTTTGTCTTACACAATAAAAAACAGGCTGACATTTTTTTAAGTATCTATTCACATCAAATAATATATAGATCCTATGTTTTTTAAAAAAGCTTTTGAGGGGCGCCTGGGTGGCTCAGTCTGTTGAGCGTCCGACTTTGGCTCAGGTCATTATCTCGCGGTCCGTGAGTTCGAGCCCCGCGTTGGGCTCTGTGCTGACAGCTCAGAGTCTGGAGCCTGCTTTGGGTTTTGTGTTTCCCTCTCTCTCTGCCCCTCCCCCACTCATGCTCTGTCTATCTCTGTCTCAAAAATAAATAAACATTAAAAAAAAAAAGCTTTTGAATAAATCTTGTAAAGTCAAATCTTCCACCCCTTTTATCTTAAAATAGAAAATACCACCAGTTTCACTCGAATATTAATATTACATGAAGCATTCTGAAATTTCATTTTAAAATTATAGATTCGTATACTTCTGGAAGTCACCTCTGCATGGATATTCTTTTAGGCATTCCCATCAATTAGCATTCTACCTGTGCTAGATTGTCTTGTGTCGGCTAGCACACCCAACGTTCCTCCTGAGGCTGGAAACTAATATCCATAATTCTCTTCCACGTGCGAATCTTTATCAGTTTGCCAGTGTAAAAAACTGAAGCAGGAACTATTCGGTAAGCGTCTACTTCACAGTGGTGGGACCATCTCCACACTCTCCTGTCAGGAAGAAGTCTCTCATGACTCTATATCATCTTCATTTCTTCTTTCCAGACTGTCACTCCCACAGTGTCGACCTCTGCTCTTCTCACATACGTCTAAGTACAGATCCTCGTATTAAATTGCTCTCTTTCCCTGGCTGAACCCAAACTGATACGTCACCACAGGAAGATTTATCCTTTATCTAAATGGGATATATTTCATCTATGAACAGCTTAGTAGCACACACATGGTGCTTTCAGGGGGTACAGGACCACACACAAGTCAGCGGAGTCAGTCAAATAATCCTTAGTCTTAGACAGAAAGCTGAGTGGATGCCAAGGGCACACTTTATTCACGGAATGAGTAGAATGCCAGGAAGGAAAGACATTCTAGAAATTATTTATTCCAACACCTTCAGCTTCAAGCTGTAAATGTGGCAAGTAAAATGAGTGACTTTGCTCAAGGTGATTAAGTAACTCGTTCAAGTTCACTCAGTAGGTTAATGGCAGCGCTGGGGCTAGAAGAAGTGATAAACCCTGTGCTTGAAGAGTTTACACTCCATTGACTATAATTTAGGCAGAATGGTACTTTTTTCTTGATGAGTTTGTAGCTAAAGGGGGAATATACACAAACATATCAATGTATTACATGTATATATACACACAATTTTTACATGGAATTCTTATGTAAATACTTGGTCTTTCTAGAAAAAAAGCAAAACTGTTGCAAAATTGGTCGTTTAAGTTCTTTATGCTGACTGAGTCAAGACGTCTTTCTCTTCTACTCCATGCAGATTTTCTGTATGATGAGTTTACATTGCCAAAAATTCAGAAAGACTTTCAAAATCGAACTATTTCAATTTAATATTTAATATTTACCTATTTGTCGGAAGTCCCAAGGATCACCCCCAGGTTTGCCGATTGACTATGGGGCGTATAGTCAATATTCACTGCTGATGGGTTGAAGAGAAGGAATACCAAACACAGTCAGCAAAGGAAAAGTCTTTGGGTGAAGTCTGGGAGAAAATAGGAGCACAGTTCCAAAGACCCACTCCCTGTGGAGTCCACAGGACACACGTAATCACCCCAGTAATATGTTGTGAGCCCACATGTGTAAAGGTATATTAGGGATTCAGTGCCTAGAGTTTTTACTGGGGGCTGATCACATAGGCACGCCCTGCCTGGCAAGCACCCCAATTCCAGATTCTCAGAAGGAAAGAAAGTCTTCAACATAAACCATATTGTTTGTTCTAAGAATTTAGGCACAGCAAGATACTCTTACCAATTCATGTCAGGGATCTTCCTAAAATTCAAGTTATCAGATGCCACATGCCAATCTTGTAATCAGGGCTTCCAAAGTTTGGCAGTCACATCCTCTATGTTAACTTTTCTACACATCCTAATATTCACAACTTGGTTGAAAATGTAGGTGAAAAACAACCCAAGCTGTTGCCATAGATGTGGGGACCTAAAGTTTAGGTAATCCCTTTAGTTTGGGAATGTTTGGGAACAAAGAGTGATGTTTCTCTCCTTTTGGGATTTGATGAGATCACTACTCTATATAAGATAGCTGCAGGGTGAATGGTTTAGCAGATTTTTCTCAGCTTGAGAGACATGGGTTTCATAGTTGATTTTCCAGTGTTAAACACTCACTGAGACCATATGACTGACTTACGATACTGCATTCTCATTGTTTTCTCTTATGGAAATAGAGAATTGTCTGTCAATATGATAGCTCAATGCCATAATTCCAAAAACACAGTCTTGCCCTCTTCACACGTTCTTAGCAGTTAGGTATTTCTTCATCTGGAATCCACAGCCAACGGAATGTGTTTCTATGATAGTACGTCACGTTGTAATGTAACATTCATTAATGCAAATCCATCTCCCCCTCTACAGACTGCCAGTTTCTCAGAGATGATGACTATATCCAGAGCTAGTATACTAGTAAATACTAGTAGCTATTTAAAAATATTCATTTTCTAATGAGTGAATTCTCTGTATATATCTGTTTCTAGTGAAGTAATGCTTGGTAGAATAAATAATAATCATTTGAAAAACAATAAATCAGGCCTCATGAAACTAAAGGGCAGATAAGATAAAGTAGACAACAGACTGAATGAAATATTGAATGTATTCTGTGTACCTTTTGTGTTTCTTTCTGCATGATTTATTTAAAAAGCTCCCAGGAAAGTCATTTTCTTATTTGAAAAGGACTCTACTCTTCATATTCCAGAATCTTTGGAAGACTTTGATGTTAAGTTATTAGATGGCAAATATGCTTGAAGCGTTTAATTCATAACAAATCCAGGGAAAATAAAATGATAACTCTCATAACCTCAAACACAAGAAATATTCTAGTACAAATGACTTCTAAGTAAGTTGTGGCTGGATGAAGTGGAGAGAAGGAGAATGATTCTCTCCTTCTCAAATTGGAAGACTGTTCTCTTTCCATCAAGAGCCAGGAAATCTTACATAAGCCCTCCTACAACAGCAGGCATTTAGAGCCATACGCTCCTTGGCATTCACGAGCAGCTGTAGCTAGCAGAACTGGAGGAGAGCTCTACCTCCTGGAGGTTTAGAATTTGCAAAGATCTGTGCATAACAAATAGGAACAGAAATAACTAGAGCTATGAAATGAACTCGATGAAAACAGTTCTTAAAATCGGTGCTTGAATCAATTCCAACTCTAGAGACTGAGCATTTTATGCATTCACGACAGTCTTCCCACAAGGACATGACCACTTGATAAGACACTTAGTTGGATATGTCAAAACAAGGGAAGCGACGGATTAGAAACATGGGACAACGAATAAAATAGCACTTCCTGGCTAAAGGCTTTTATCAATACCTAGGGTGGAATTTTTGTAATAAATGTCAGAACCCTATTATAACTGTATCTATTTCAATTCACTTAAAAATTACTAGCCATTGTTCGTTCGTTTTAAAACTGCTGTTGTTGCTCCCAGGGGCCAAGATGCTCCAGTCTTCCAGTTTTTCCCTAACTTTATAGAGATAATAATTGACATGATATTGTGTACGTCTAAGGTATACAGTGTGAAGTATTGCAAGATGATTATCACAGTAAAGTTAGTTAACATATCTGTTACCTCAGTTAATTACCTTTGTGTGTGTCTGTGGGTGGGGTGAGAATATTTAAGATCAACCCTCCTAGCAACTTGCAAGTATACAATACACTATTATTCACTATAGTCCCCATGCTGTACATTAGATTCCCAGATAACATTTATTCTATAACTGGAAGTTTGTACCCTTTGACCAACGTCTCCCCATTTCCCCCAACCCTTGGCAACCACCATTTAACTCCCTGCGTATGAGTTCTTTCAGATTCTGAGTATAAATGAAATGATACATTATTTGTCTTTCTCTGACTTATTTCACTAGCACATTGGCCATAATTCTATCCATGTTGTTTCAAATGATAGGATGTCCCTCTTTCTCATGGTTGAGAAATATATAATCCATTATATATCTGTATCTCACATTTTCTTTAACCATTTATCCATAAATCAGCACCTAGATTGTTTTATGCCTTGGCCATTATGAATAATGTTGCAATGAAAACAGAGTGAAGGTATCTCTTTAAGACAGTGATTTTATTTCCTTTGTATACGTACAAAGGAGTAGAGTTGCCAGATCATATGGTAGTTGTATTTTTAATTTTTTGAGGACCTCCATACTGTTTTCTGTAGACGCTGTGCCAATTTATATTCCCACTACTAGTGTAGAAGGATTCCCTTTTCTCTACCATCTTGCTAACACTTGTTATCTTTTGTCATTTTGACAATAGCCATCCCAACGGGAGTGAGGTGATAACTCCATTTTGGTTTTGATTTGCATTTTCTTGATGATTAGTGTTTATATGTCTTCTTTGGAAAAATGTTTAGTTAGGTTCTTTGCCTGTATTTAAATTACGTTTGGGCTTATTTTGCTATTTTTTTTATTGAACCAGTTTTTTCCAGTTATATTGACAAATATTTGACATATACTACTACATAGTTTTAAGGCATACAGTGTGATGATTCGATATACATATGTTATGGAATGATTACATGATAGATTTAGCTAATATCCACCTTTACATATAGATGCAATAAAAGAAAAGGAAAAAGAAGGAAAAACTATCCTTGCGATGAGAACTAATAGAGTTTATTGTTTTAATGCATCTCCTATAGCTAGGTTCATCATGTTGTACAGTAAAGCCCTAATACTTATTTGTCTTATCATTGGAAGTTTGTATTTTTTGACCCCCTTTCTTCAATTTAAATTGCCCTTCCCCCTACCCTCTGCCTCTGGGTAACAACCAGTTTGATCTCTTTTTTATGAGTTTTTTTTTTTAATTCTACCTATAAATAATATCATAGAGTATTTGTCTTTCTATGTCTAATTTCATTTGGTATAATACTTTCAAGTTTCATCCACAGTGTTATAAATGGTGGAATTTCCTCTTTTTTAATGACTAAATAATATGCCACTGTATATATATGCCACAATTTCTTTATCCATTTATCCATCAGTAGCCACTTAGGTTGTTTCCATGTCTTGGGTATTGTAAACAATGCTGCAATAAACATGAGGGTGCAGATGCTTTTTTCAAGTTAACATTTTTCTTTCTTTTAGGTATATTCCCAGAAGTGTAATTGTTGGATCTTATGTGTAAAGTGATATTTCATCGTGATTTTAATTTGCATTTCCCTAATGACTAGTGATGTCGAGAATCTTTTCCTGTACCTGCTGACCTTTTGTTTGTCTTCTTTGGTGAAATGTTCATTCAGGTCCTTTGCTCACTTTTTCATTTGTTTGCTTGTGTGTTTGTTTATTTTTCATTTACTTATTTAACTATTGAGTTGTATGAATTCTTTATATGTTTTGAATATTAACCCCTTTGTTTATTTTTGATTTACTTATTTAACTATTGAGTTGTAGGAGTTCTTTATATATTTTGAATATTAACACTGTATCAGCTATATACAAATATTTTTTCCCATTCTGTAAGTTGTCTTTTCATTTTTTTTCTGTCTATAAGATTTTTTTAATGTTTATTTATTTTTGAGAGAGAGAGACAGAGCACGAGTGAGGGAAGAGGCAGAGAGAGAGGGAGACACAGAACCCAAAGCAGCTTCAGACTCTGAGCCGTCAGCACAGAGCCCCACGAGGGACTCGAATTCACAAACCACGAGATCTTGACCTGGGCCAAAGTTGGATGCTTAGCTGACTGAGCCACCCAGGTGCCCCTGTAGAAGCTTTTTAGGTTAAGGCAGTACCAATTCTTTCCTTTATTGTGTTACTTGTGTTTTAGGTGTCATATCCAAAAAATGTATTACCAAGACCCACATCAAGGGGCTTTCTCCTTATGTTTTCTTCTAGCACCTTTATAGTTTCAGGTTTTACATTTAAATCTTTAATCCATTTTGAGTTAACTTTTGCAAGTAGTCTAAGATATGGGTACTGTTTATTCATTTATATGTGAAGATACAATTACTCGAGCACCATTTATTGACAAAAACCATCATTTGATTTGTATGAGTTCTTTATATATTTTTGATATTAACCTCTTATGGGACCTGTGGCTTTCAAATATATTTTTTTTCTCTTTCTGTAAATTGCCTTTTCATTTTGTTGATTGTGTATTTTGTTCAGAAGCTTTTTAGTTGGATGTAGTCGCATTTGTTTATTTTGCTTTTGTCATTTGTTTCACATCCAAAATATTGTTGGCAAGGCCAATATCAAGATTTTTCTCTGTTTTCTCCAAGGAGATTCATGGCTTCAGGTCTTAAATTTAAGTCATTAATCCTTTTTGAGTTAATTTTTGTGAGTGGTATAAGTAGGGATCCACTTCGATTCATCTGCTTGTAGCTATCTAATTTTCTCGGCACCGTTTACTGAATAGAGTGTCCTTTCCCCACTAAGTATTCTTGGCTCCCTTGTCAAATGTGAGATGATATTACTTTGAAATCTTATTCATAAGATTCTACGTACTAAAACCTATTTTTTGTTGTTTTCTTATAAAAAAATCCAGGTATAAGCACTGTGTTTTATTTAAAGTTTATTCTTTCTCCAGTATATTTGAGATAGAGATTTTTCCCCCCTCTGGACTCAGTGAGTTGGTAACTGTTCCTCCTTCTAATCATTGAAATCATCACATCATCTTATGTTGTGGCCTTTCTCATGGGAGTTTCTGGACTCTAGTACTGACATGATGCTGTACCATCTATGGGGGCCTTTGATGGGCAGAAATGTGAGTTAGGCCACACTTCCCTTTTAATCCCTCCTTCTTTTTTATTTTTTTTTTAAGTAGTTTTTTTCATCAGATACCTGAGTGGCTCAGTGGGTTGAGCATCCAACTTCAGCTCAGGTCATGATCTCATAGTTCATGAGTTCCAGCCCCACATCTGGCTTGCTGCTGTCAGCCTGTCTGCACAGAGACTGCTTCCAATCCTCTTTTCTCCTTTCTCTGCCCTTCCCCTGTTTGCGCTTTCTCAAAAATAAATAACTATTAAAAAATAAAGTAGTTTGTTTATTCCCATGTTTAACTGAAAGTGTTTACAATTCAGTAGAACCAAAAATCTTATATTTAAAAACCACAGCTCTCTGTCCAAATATCTTTACAGTAGCCTCTCACTTGAATTTGAAAATTGTTTCAGTTTTGTTTTCAGGGTAGCTAAATTTAAATCTCCAAAAAATATGTTTATAGCTCTATTTTTCAAGTTATCTAATTCAAATGTATCTTGATTTTGCTATGCTAGGTGAGCATTTAGTTTACCTATATTCTACCCATCCTGTAACTCCTACCTTTATAGCTAGGCCCCTTTTTCATTCACATATCAATTAGTTTTAAATATTTAAATATTTGTAATGTGTCTTTATTTTGTGACATCAACAGTAAACAATATTTTTCCACTATTTTTGTCTTAGTACATTTTGTCTGCTATAACGAAATACCATAAATTAGGGGGCTTATACACAACAGAAATTTATTTCTTACAGTTTTTGATGCTGAGAAGTCCAAGATTAAAGCACTAGCAGATTTGGAGCTTGGTGAGATCCCCCTTTGTGGTTCACAGATGGCTATCTTCTTTCTGTCTATCTTCTTTCTCTGTCCCCATGTGGTAGAAGGCGCTAGGGCGTTCTCTGGGGTCTCTTTTATAATGGTACTCCAGTAAAACCTTCGTGTGTGAGCATAATTCATTCTAGAAGCATGCCTGTAATCCATAGCCTTCATATATCAAAGCAAATTTCAAGAACCGTTGGCTCAATTGTGCTCATTTGACATTTGGTGTCACGTACTACTCACATTGCAAGACATCACTTGTGGATCAAGTTAAAATGTCTTAGAAATGTTCATCTTCCAGAACATTTGTAGAACAAGTTACTTGCAATCCAAAATTTTACTGTACGCCCATCCATGAGGGCTATCCAGTAGCTTTGATCACATCCCATGATTTCACCTTCTAATATCATTGCCATGGAGATTTAGTTTCAACGTACAAATTTTGGAGGATACAAGCTTCCAGACCATAGCAATGTTACTTTAGAAAAAAAGGATATTAACATTCTTTTTTCTATAAATCTGCTTTCCTTTTCTTCCCATTTCTTAAAGTCTGTTATCCGTGCTTGTATTTCCATTTTATTTAAAAAATCATATAAAATCTTTTCTATTTTCTGTTTGGACTGATTCTAAAACTTCTGAAATCCACAAAAATTGTCTAACCAAATATGCTTATGTAAAAGTCAGGGAGAGCAGAACCAAATAACATATTATGTTCAATAGGTAAAAATGGCAATGGATTTTTTTCACATTCTTTCCATTGACAATTGTATTGAAGACTTTTGCTTAAATCTGTATGGGCTCTGTGACTTTTGACAAATAAAACATGGCTGTATCACTTTTAGGCTGTGTATTAAGAGATTGCAACTTGCATTTCTTTGTCTTAAGGGACCATCTGGGATCCCTCCAGTGCCATGGAAGCAAGTCTGACTTCCCTCAGGCCCTAATGCTGAGGACAGAGTATGCGTTGGCACTTTGCTTGACAGTCATAATGGGACCTGCACTTTCATCCATTTCTTCCAAAGCAGTAGACTTACGAGTGAATCAGTCTTGTATTCCCCATACCAGTTTATCCACCATCTGGGTACTAGTGCATGGCTTCTGTTGATGCCATATAAAATAGCAGAATTGTCCAGCTAATCAATACTCATATTCCTAATCTCTAGAATAGTGAGATTTCATACAGTTGTTGCTGTAAGCCACTAAATTTCAGGTTTTTTTTTTTTTTTTGATTGTTTGTTTCATTTTGCTGAAAAAGGTAAGTAACTAGGAGAGTATTGAATTTTCTTATTTGTTCAAGAATTTTATTTCCTAATTTTTTGTTGGATTGTCCTTTTAAAACCTGTGCAGTCTATCTATATTATATCATTAATTATTTTCAAATGATATATTATCTTTTCTCATTAGTCCTCTTTTTAAAAATAGAAATAAAGAACTATGGCATAGGTCACTCAATTAACATCGTTATACCTGGTTACCCAGCACCGCGGTTAAAATTAAGACACTTTATTGGAAAGATTCTGAGCAATGGCATAGATTTATATCTTAGATTTTATAATTGTTGGTTACCTTTTTGCATGATTAATAATGATTATCTTGAGTTTGACTTTTTTTCTCATTTCTGTCATCAGTTGTTTGCTTCTCCCTGAAAACTCTAAGAGAGCTCAGTGGTAGTGTGTGTGAAGAAGGTCCTACACTTGTGGGAGTTTCAAATTTTGAAGTTACATAGCACTCTGATTTTCACTCTTTAAGTGAAAATAAGGCACAGCAGAAAAAACTTAAAGAGAATTAATTCAAATGAGAGATTCATAGGATTTCTATTTCAAAGAAATGCTGATAACATAGACAAACATAACAGTTAGCTAAGACATATTAAAGTAGAGCCAGTAAATGAACTGGTTAAAAAAGAAAGGGAAGGGAAAGGAAAGGAAGGGAAGGGAATGCAAGTCAGAAAAAAAAACACATAAAACTTTCAATTCACATATGATTAATAGGCTTTGTGCTCACAGTTAATCGACATTACTGAGGTAAAAGGTCATGAATGAAGGGTTAAAAAATCTTTTATAATGAGGCACCTGGGTGGCTCAGTTGGTTAAGTGTCCGACATAGGCTCAGGTCATGATATTGCAGCTCATGGGTTCTAGCCCCGCGTTGGGCTCTGTGCTGACAGCTCAGAGCCTAGAGTCTGCTTCAGATTCTGTGTTTCCCTCTCTCTTTCCTTTCCTGCTCATGCTCTGTCTCTCTCTTGCAAAAATAAATAAATGCTAAAAAAATAAACAAAAACAAATAAAAAAATGTAATGAATTAAAAATGCATGCAACATTCCTCATTTTCTTCGCATTTTATAATGAGATTTTTTTTTTTTTTTTTTTTTTTTACCATTTGTCTCTCTTCCAAGCCATAAAGTGAGTTGATGATTGGTCCTTTCCTTTTAGGTAGAATTTTTCTGCTTTATTCTTCAGAAATAGCTGGTTTTACATTTCTCAGTCAGTAATAAATTTACTTCCATTACTACAACTCCTGGTTTACCATTAAAAGGGAAATAAGGAAAACCACTGACAAGGAAAACTGGGTATTTAAAATATGTATAAATGCAAAATGATACAAAGATACATCGATAGAGGTGTATAGAGCTTTTATTTGGTGATTACTTAAGCTAACTGATTTTTCTTAAATCTTTTAGAGACTTTCCATCTTTAGTCTTCTTCATCCTCACCTAATACCCACCGTGTACCACAAATACACAAATATAAAGCACCAGGGGTGCCTTGGTGGCTCAGTCAGCTGGGGGTCCGACTTTGGCTCAGGTCATCTCAGGGTCCCTGAGTTCAAGCCCCACGTGGGGCTCTGCACTGATGGCTCAGAGCCTGAAACTGCTTTGATTCTGTGTCTCCCTCTCTCTCTGCCCCTTCCCTCACTCGTGCTCTATCTCTATCTCTCTCTCTTAAAAATAAATAAACATTAAAAATTTTAAAAAATATAAAGCACCATATTATTATAAGGTGTTTTTGCATTTTTATTATCTAGGATTTTTGGCAACCTTTTATGTGGTGAAACCATGGGTGCTTTTAATACAAATGAAAGGCTGATAAGATACCTGATAAAATACTCTAGAATAATAAAGATCTTCATAAGCTGTCCCTTGGTTTCAGAAAGTCCTAATGCTTTCAACCCCTCACTCTCACCCCCACCCAAAACTACTGCCCCTGGCCCGCAAATACAGATTATCAGTGAAGTGTTGTTGCCACTTAGGACGCTCTGGGACTTTAATAGATGTCAAGATCACACCCTGACCCCTGAGGTCAGAGCAAGGCCCGTCGTAGTTGTAACTTACTCTAAAGACGTATTTGAACATATGTGCACTACCTCAGCAAGTAGCCTGATGGGTTTAATAGCACTGAATGAAACTAGAGGTATGCATTCAGTGCAAATGTCCTTTCGAATGAAATGATGGGCACGTAATCTCTATACGTAGAATCCACTTGGCACATTAAAAAAAAAAGGAAGCCCTAAAGTTGGCCAAATGATATTATCGAAGTAATAAACAGTATTACTAGTGTGTAAATTTGGATTAAAAACAATAAATTCATGGCTTTAGTCAAATTACATTAACTCACTATTTTTACCTTAAAAAAAAAAAAGACAATTTCCCCTGTGTCTCACTATTATTGTGTCTGTGCCCATGTGATTAGGTTTTTCTAAGGGTTGTTTGTACTTCCTCATCCCTCTTTCACTGCAATATAAACTCACACCCGTAGTGGTCATCCTTGCAGATCCGGATTCTCAATACTGAATTTAGCATGGTCCAAATCAAATATTAGTTGATTGAATTGTACCTACTAGATAATTATGAACTTGAAGGATGTGGACCTTATACTTTGAATGTTTTGAGTGAAGGAGAACGTATACTCATTCTCATGACTGAAAACTGTCATGCTCAGCTCTTCGAACTCCGAGATTTTAGAAGTTCCCAGCAAATGACTACCAGCCAATCCATTTTATGTAATAAGTTTCTCCAACCACAAAGCTGTTTCAGTTGCTGACAGGTGATCTTTCATTTTGTCTCAAGATATTATAGCAAAGTAGTGAAGATTACTAAGTGAGTTATTGCTATAATGTGAAAAAAAATTTTTAAAAAGTGAATGGATGTCGTTTTCCAGTTGTCTGTCTACAGTGCCTCTTGATGCTTTCTGGAACACTGACATTCGGGAAGTCTTATCTACTTATTTTCAGAAACCAGGCTTCATGACAAGCCTGTTATCCTTATAGAGATCATGACTTACTTAACCCAATTTAATTATAAGCTGAGAAGTGTTTTCTACATAGTTCAGGCATTTTGTGAGAATACTATTAATTATTAATAAATATGGCAAGTCATTTCACATGGCACAACTGGCTGTAATCCATGCCTCTATCGCATATTTTTCCCAATTTTGTTTAGTGAATAGTTCCTTTTTATTTTGTTACTTCCATTTCCTTCCTCCTAAATAATTTCTAAAGATCATTATGCTTTCTTTGTTTATTTATATTCCAATCAGTTCCTAAAGGAATTTAAGATGCCAAGGAGACATTTGAATGCACAAAAGTAGCCGTACATAACTGAACTTGTACATGGTAATGTTTAAACACGTACTTGAAACTACAAGGACAAGCGGATATTACTGAAAAATATACATGCAATTACTTTTTATTTCTTCCGAAAATATTTGCTGACCACTAGTCTGGAAGACAGTGAGATAGTAGTAAGGCTAAATACATTGGAATAATAATGACTTGTGCTCACTTTCGACAATAGCCAAATCATGGAAAGAGACTAAGTGCCCATCAACTGACGAATGGATAAAGAAGAGGTGGTACATATATACAATGGACTACTATGTGGCAACGAGAAAAAATGAAATCTGGCCATGTGTAGCAACATGGATGGAACTGGAGGGTATTATGCTAAGTTAAATAAGTCAGGCAGAGAAAGACAGATACCATATGTTTTCACGCATAGGTGGATTTTGAGAGACTTAGGAGAAAGCCATGGGGGAGGGGAAAAGGGGGAAAAATCACAGAGAGGGAGCGAGGCGAAACCTAAGAGACTCTTAAGTACTGAGAGCAAAGTGAGGGTTTATGGGGAGTGTGAGAGAGGGCAGAGTGGGTTACGGGCTTCGAGGAGGGCACTTGTTGGGATGAGCACTGGGTGTTGTATGGACACCAATTTGACAATAAATTATTTAAAAAAATTTAAAAATAAAAAAAGAATCACTTGTGCTCATATTGAGTCCAGGTTCCAAAATTCCTTGCTATGTGGCTTCATGCAGGTCACATAACCTCTCTTTGATCAGTTTCATTTTTTTTTAAATTTTTTTTAACGTTTATTTATTTTTGAGAGACATAGAGACAGCGTGTGAGCAGGGGAGGGGCAGAGAGAGAGAGGGAGACACAGAATCCGAAGCAGGCTCCAGGCTCTGAGACACCAGCACAGAGCCCGACGTGGTGCTTGAACTCACAGACCGCGAGATCATGACCTGAGCTGAAGTTGGAGGCTTAACCGACTAAGCCACCCAGGCGCCCCTGATCAGTTTCATTTTGAGCAAACTGTGTTTTAGAATAGAACCTGCCTCAGAGTTTTGTGTTTTCTTTCCCAATGGATGAAATGGTCATAAATGTCTTAGAATATTATCAAGCATGTAAGAAGATAATGAGTGTTTTCTGCACTCTTGTAAGTCACATAGCCATAAGAGAGATATTGTCAGAGACAGAAGACAGCGAGTGTGAAGAAGGAACAGGATACGGAAGTGTACCCGAAGGGTGACACCTTGCAGATTATACATGATAAATGAAACCTTGATAACAGCTAATTAAGCTAAACTAAACTAACCTTGTTTGAGTATGTACCACACGCTGTCTCCTTCAACTTCCCCATGAGAAAACTAAGGTTTGATGTATTGTGAGTACCTTCTCAAGTTGACAGAAAAACATGTAGCAAGATTACAACGCAGGCTTTCATTCACTCGGGCCCTCACTCTTACTTGTTTCACCAGGAAACCACTTTCTATAAACTTGACATGAAACTTGGATGTGCCGTGTCAGCTCTCTCCGAAGCTCCAGATCAGTTCTCCTGAAGCTAGGAGGGAAAATGCACTTGCATTCCTCAAAGTGGAGCACGCGGAATCCTAGATGCTACTGCAGCACCCTGGGAACTCTAGTCTGACATTTAGCTTCTTTGTGTCTCTTTTCTAAATAAAAAACCCATTCAAACAATACAAAAGAAAACTATAAAAAAGAATGAGCTAAACTAGGTGACCTCAGTTATTCTGTGCAGATTTGTCCTATACAGAACTGTGTTAGCCCCAACAATGGCAGTATTGGGGCCTTATTTGACATAATTATTTTTAGTCCTCTATTCATTGATACTATCAAGAGATTTATGAACTAATTTCTTTTTTATTATTTTTTCGTGTTTTTATTTTTTGAGAAAGAGCAAGAGAGAGATAGAGCAGGGGAGAGGCAGAGAGAGAAAGGGAAAGAGAGAATCCCAAATAGGCTCCTCACTGTCAGCACAGTGCCGAATGTGGGGCTCGATCTCACAAATGGAGAGAGCATGACTGAGCTGAAGTTGAGTCAGATGCTTAACAGATTGAGCCACCCAGGCACCCCTGAACTAGTCTCTTTTTCTTGTGGCTAAACAACGCTAACTGTATGTTGCTTCCAAAGATGCCACTATTCCTTTAATACATATGTCAAACTTGTGAATTGTTTTATATTGATCTATGGTCCTTAAAGGAATACTCAGTATAATTTATGTAATTCATTTTAGTATAATTTCCACAGATTTGATTTCTTGGTGTAATAATTCCATAAAGGAAAATATTTAACCATTTCTATTATTTTCATTATATTTTCTGTCATGTTCATTTGCATGAAAAAAACCATTATGTGATTTTTAAATGTATTTTATTATTCTTATATACTGTATGTATTCTTATATATATTAGTTGTGTATATTATTATCAGGTAAAATAGTTTTATAATTTAAGGTATTAGAAGTATTTCAAACATAAATGAATCTTTTTTGAAAATATTTCAGATATATAGGTGGGAACTGAAATTTTACCTATCTTGAAAACTCCCCTGAAAGAGATTTCAAGTAAAGAAAATCAAAGATCAGTAGGTCAGAAAACATAGAATGAGAACAGCTTAGTGAAGCGGAGGACAGCTTTTGGTGTCACATGGATCTCAGCTGAAGATCTGTCTCTTGCTATTTTCGACAGTTTGAACCTCAGTCTCTATCATTCTATAATGTGGATTATATTGTGATCCCGTCGAACAATTCCCCGAACTAATTTTGTCTTGTCTCTTCCCAATACTCCATGGCTTTAGCTTCCAAAATCTGGGTGTTTTAGGAAGCCGGCCGTGTCTTCTTTCTAGAGCACGTGACAGAGGCCTAACCGATTAGTGTGCCCCACCTGCAATCCAAGCTAAATTGCTGAACCCAGAGTGTAAGTCAGGAGATTCGATTGATATGTGAAAACAAAAAGCACTGATCCTCCATGTAGACATACCCCATGACTACTGCACGCATACTTTAGAGCCGCACTGGAATAATGCAGAGCTCAGAAAATCCCAGGGGGACTTTCGAGCTTTGATGACACTGAGATCAGACTCTAGTGAAGTCCTTGTTACTTCAAATCTTTTCAATTATGTGTACCAGTACATTTTCTTTTTTTTTTTTTCCCCAAAGTATTTGAGATGGGTTTTCATGTATTTGCAATATAAACACATGACTTACGGGAAGTAAACCCTCCAGTCAGAGGGTTGAAAGTTTAACAGTATAGGTTGACAATCCTCATCTAAATTCCCTGAAGAAAGATGTGCTTTGGAATTGATTTTTTTGTTTCATTTTTCAACAGGAGATGCAGTACGTATAGTATATGATAGCTAAAACTGCCGCAGGGATCTATGGCAGTAACCTGTAATCAAACTCAATATTTCTGCTGCAAAATGTGTGAACAATCACAATCAATGGGACTTTTTTTTACAAACAATAACAACAACAACAACAACTAGAAATAGCCTACTGATTGTTCAACTCAGGCTTTGCTAAAAAGTGAATTTTAAAGGAAAATTTTGAGGCATATCGCTCCAAAGTTTAAATTTGCAGATATATGTACCTCTTCTCTCTGTCTCTCCCTCTCTTTCTCGATCTTTCCCTCTGTTCTTATCTGCTTTATAAAAGTCACTTCGTTAGTTCAATTACTCAAGATATGGAAGCTTCTTTATGAATAGGACGTAGGCAAATTACATCGTTATCTTTATCACCATCTACACTATGAAAAAGATAGATTGTAGTTTACTCTTCCCTGCCACTAAAATGTACTTAGACTAAACTAAGAGCAAAGTTTCCTGGAATGTAAGAAACATGTATTCTGGACAGATATGTTTTAATCGGAGTTTTCCCCATTTTCCTCCTTCGACACAAAACCTATTAAATATCATTCTCATTCATTATGATGAATAACTCAGCTCTTGAAAAACATATGCTATGTCAGCAACTATATGTTCTGTTTCTGATGACTGATAAAAATGGCACAAGTTAGTTCTTGTTAGAGAAAAAAAAATTTCGACAAATGCAAAACAAGATTTTCACTGTTGTTGTAGTTTTCCCCCACAAAAATCATATGAAGTACATTAAAACAGATATAACACTCATGATGTGGTTAAGAAAACTGTGGCCAAGAGATAGTAAATTTCATATTCAGCGTGCAATAGGTAAATTCGAACTTTAGATTTTTTTCTCTATCAACTGTATTAATCATTTTTGGAGAATTCATTCTATGTATTTAGGAATAATAATGTTAGAGGTAAATAATATTTAAAAAAATGTTTCTAAGCCTTTACTTCATTAGGTATTTCCAGTTGTCTGGTATCATTCTTACCATTTTTTCACGTAAAGGAAGAAGTGAGAAACTAAATGGCAGTATTCTAACCATATCTTATTCTAAATATATATTTGCAAAGGATTTGTAACCTAGAGGAAAGTAAGTTGTCCTTACAGGTTGTAGTCATCATTATTAATAATATTAATAAAAACGTGTTATAATGACATCATTTTTAAACTTTCAGAGAACTTTTCCCTAAGCTAGTTTGAATGTTGCCTGTAAAACACAAACATATTGCTTCTTATGTAGTTTTGCTCTTACTTCAAGTATATATTCTACTCAAACATTGAGCATACCGACTTTGTCTGTCAAGACATAATTAAACCCTGCAAACCCCACTGTAGTTATGTTAAGAAATATAAATTTATTAAAATATAAAAAGGGTCCATCAAATTTTCTGCAGTGCTAGAGAATCAGGCCAGGCATCTACGCAGCCCGGAATAACAACCAACACATACCATTGTCTGACCTAATAAGCCATCTGCTTCGGTCGCTGCTGAGCCCAAGGATGACAGTCACTAGTGCAGCACTGTTACGATGACCCTGGCAGTGGCTACGCCTGCCCAGTGGCTACTTCACCATCACATTCATGGAAATGATTTCTCTGTAGAATGTCATGTGTGTCCCTTTTTCCCTTAATAGTGTCGCATGGGTTGTATGTGAATGATGAAGCCCATAACAACTATTTGAGACTGTCTTCAAGAGAGAGAGGAATGCGTTGCTGGCTTTAATTTTACGAAGCAGACATTCTTAAAACAGATAATCCTGAAACTTAGAAAAGCATGTCAAATTCTTAAATGACCAAAACATGCAGGTTATTTTGGTCCAAATAATAGGATTTGAAAATAATTTCTATTTTTAGAAAACCTGAAAACTGTGTTCAGCGGCATCGACAACATGCTATCACAGTGCTGATGGCAGAAACAGCAGAGGCATTAAGCAGTGGAAATATTAATCATGAAATCGCCACATTGGCGCAGTTGTCTGTGCGAAGGCAGTGCCAGGCTGATGGCCATGGCATTCCTGATGACAAGGACGGTGGGGTGCTAAGTGTGGGTTCATGGGCTTCATTGCTCTCCACTGATGCATCGATATCTTGAGTGCTGACAACCTTGTCTTTGACATCAGCAACAGAACTGTTGCTTTGACACTAATAAGAAGTGAAGGCATTTTTTCTGATGGTCAGTTGCAAAGAGTCTAGTTTTGCATGGAGTAAAAGCAAGAGTTGTCTGTAGAGAGGGAAGAATTGCTGCAGAATACAATTATACATACTTTATGTATTGAACATAGTTGTGTGTGTGAATGTGTGTGTGTGTGTGTGTGTAAAGTAGAAAGTCTCTGAAGGACTGTAACAATATTTGGAAGGGGAATGATGGAAAGATAAAGTCCCTATCAGTTAATGTTAAGATTCTGTTTCAATCTTGAGATATACGAAGTCCGACATTCGCATGGATTTCAGTGTTTTGAAAATGGCTGCATTCTTATGTTATAAGGAAAGTCACTACCCATAAATCACAGAATCGAAATCTCCCTACAACTTGGAAATGGTTAGAGCGGTCTTTCAAAATACTGACTTTTAAATATTTGTCATAAAATTGAAATCTCATATGGGAGGGAACTCAATTAAAAAAAAAAAAAAGAACTCAATGCAAAAGACCTAAATGAAGCCGAGTTAGGGGTGTGGAAAAGAACACCACTCTTTCCACTCACTCCCACTTCCCAGGTTCCCTCTCCCCGCCACCCCCATCTCCAGAAAAGTTTCTGGGAGACTACCCAGGAGCCTCTGTAAAAATTGAAAAACGAACTAGTGCTGCAAAGATGGGAAAGAGATTATGTAGAAGAGGAATGACACGTGAGCTGCATGGGTAGGGCGGATTTAGGGACTCAGAGCTAAGGGGAGTCCATTTCAACTTAATATAGAGAAGAACTTTATCATTTACAGAACTTTATAAAAACGAAGTGACTGGATATTTTCAGAGACCGGTCACTAATGGCTTTCAAGGGGATTTAAATATCAGGAGAGTGATAAAGATAGAGTCTTTAGATTCTAGCATTATATGATATCACAGTTTATATCATTTGCACATCAATCCTACAATAACTCCCTGCCATGACCATTAGGTAAACTAGAAATACATTTTGAAAATTCTGCATATCTTATATGTTTTTAGATACCAGTGGTATAATGAATTCCACATTGCCTTTTTTCTTTCTGTTTTACTACATGAAGACCTGTATTTCTGTGACATTTGATGCCTTTATAAATAATAATTCTTGTTTTCTAGATGCTCCAGAGAAGCATCTAGACGTAAAATGTAGGAGGTAAAGTGCCAATAAAATGTAGGTATGTTTGGCCATGTACACTGTACTGCATTGGCATGTTTTTCTTTGAAAGACCTTGCAAACGAAGGACAAAGGAACATCTGACAGCACGTTGAGATAAAACAAGACGCACCGCAGGCGTTAAAAAACAGCATCCGCTTAATCGATAAACCAGTTCAGGAAATACTTTCCTTTAATTCTGAAAGTAATAGATACATAGTTTCCAGGTTACAGAAACACACTGTGTCTTTTCTTAGTTTTGGAAGAGTAAGTTACCTTTTCTTCTGCAATTATGCCTCAGACCTTTGCGTTAGGAGAAATGAGAAAACCCCTGCTCCTTACGTGTGTCATCGTATACCGGGATAATACATCCGTTTCTCTGCGGGTTACTTTATATAAAATACTTATGTAAAAGATAAGAAGAAACATCATAATAATGAGATGAAAATTTTATTAGAGAAATATTTTTTTTAATTTGAATGCTTATTTATTTTTGAGAGAGAGAATGAGACAGAGTGTGAGTGGGGAAGGGGTGGAGAGACAGGGAAACACAGAATCCGAAGCAGGCTCCAGGCTCCACTCTGTCCGCACAGAGCTCCATGCAGGGCTCAAAGCCATGAACTCTGAGATCATAACCTGAGCCAAAGTTGGATGCTTGATACACTGAGCCACCCAGGTGCCCCATCAGAGAAACATTTACATATAATAGATCAAATATTTTACCAATGACATAAACCTTTCATTAGGTTAAATTACAACAATCTACGATTTTATCTTTTATTAATTTCTGTGAAGAAATTTATATATTTTTTTCTATTTATAAATTTATTTTATAAATAATAGTTAATAAATTATATTTATAATTTTTTCTTAATTCTGCCTTTAATTTATTTTGTGTAAAATGAAAATGATTGCAGTTAGTGGTTGCTTGAAGTTGATATTATTTGCTGTTTCTGACATGTATTTGCATAGAATTAAAGGTGTTTTAAGAAGAGAGCTCTCCTTAGGTGGTGATCTCAGTGTTCATGAGATCAAACCTTGCTTTGGGCTCCATACTGATAGTACAGAGGCTACTTGGGATTCTCTCTTAATCTCTCTCTCTGCCCCTCTCCCATCAAATTAAATACATATTATTTAAAAAAAAATAAGAAAGCTATGCTAAGAAACTAGGAACACAATGACTGAAATTATATAAAGAACGAAAACATTATCTGTGAGAGTAGGATGGTGGTTTTTAAACATTAATACTCCAAGACGCTTCTGCCAGTATTCTGTGAAGTTCAGTCACACTGGAGGTATCACGGAATAGCACAATGGAAGCCAATTTTATACTCAAAATGACTTTTCCAAGTAAAAGGAATTAAAATAATCCTCAAATATTCACAGAGGCTGTTGCACTTACACAGAAAATATGTCTTCTAGATTAAAAACAGATCTATAACACTTGCTTCAAAAGTGACAGGAGGAAAGAGAGAGAAGAAAGAAAATGACCAATCCATACCATAACGTGTTAGGGAGAAACAAACTCTTCCATTGAACAGATTGGTCACAACATGACTGTTAAATCTGTGCTGAGTAACCATTTAAACAAAGAAAAAAGCCTACAAGTAGCAGATATTCCAGAAAAGATGCACAGCATGTGAGTCCTACATGGATTGATATAGGCTGGCAGAGATTAATTTACATGAACCTAATACAACTTAGTCTTCAAGGCTCCTCCGTTAATCAGTCACCTTTAAGCCCTAAGATTTTCCTCGAGACACACATGGAAGAAGCAGCAGCCCTGACCTGAACTAGAGGTTTGTAACACTGGCCCACCAAGTGAGTCATCCACTCCGTACTAATGTTTCTCTTGGGATTGAGGATAGGCAAGGTCAGAGGAAATGTGACTCCAGTGGTAACCACCCCTGCTGGAACTAAGGGAGCATCCACAACTTTCTTCTTGATGTCAAGAAACTTAATAATATGCTGCTCAGTCTTTGCTGAGGTCAGACTGCCTGCGGGAGGGATGGAAGAACTTGATCAGAGACTGTGGAGCAAAGCTGAACCTGACGATCAAAGGGAAGGAGTTCCCCAAAGCCTTGCCACTACAGGAAGAACCTGCTAAGCAAAAATCTACAAAAAAGGTACAGATGCTAGATTTTAAACCACAGACTGTAACAAGAGATGAAAAGGGCACCGCATCATAATAAACGGTCGACCTAACAAGAAGATCCAACAATTGTAAATGCTTATGTGCCCAAATCGAGAACATCCAGATATATAAAATAAACACAAACATAAAGGAACTCATTGATAATATAAAAATATTAGGAGTCTTTAACAGCCAGTCACATCAATGGACAGGTCATCAAAGCAGGAAATTGACAAGGAAACAATGACTTTAAATGACATACTGGATCAGAGAGTCTTAACAGATAGATTCAGAACATTTCATCCTAAAGCAGCAGAACACATATTCAAGTGCACATGGAACATTCTCCAGAATAGATCACATACTAAGTCACAAATCAGGCCTCAATAAGTACAAAAAGATTAAGTTCATACCATACATTTTTTTTTCCAATCACAACACTATGAAACTAGAAGTCAGTCACAAGAAAATATTTGGAAAGACCACAAATACATGGAGGCTAAAGAATATCCTACTAAAGAATGAATAGGTCAACCAATATATTGAAGACATAAAAAAAAATACATGGAAACAAATGAAAATGGAAACACGATGATACAAAACTTTTGGGATGAAGGAAAAACGGTCATGAGAGGGAAGTGTATAGCAATATAATCCTACATCAAAAAGCAAGAAAAGGGGTGTCTGGGTGGCTCAATCGGTTTAGTGTCCAACTTCGGCTCAGGTCATGATCTCATGGCTTGTGAGTTCAAGCCTCACGTTTAGCTCTGGGCTGACAGCTCAGGGCCTGGAGCCTGCTTTGGATTCTGTGTCTTCCTCTCTCTTTGTCCCTCCCTTGCTCTGTCTCTCTCTGTCTCAAAAATAAAATAAGCATTAAATTTTTTTTTAAAAAAGCAAGAAAATCCTCAAATACAAAATCTAACCCTACACCTAAAGGAGCTAGAAAAGGAACAACAGATGAAGCCTAAAGCCTGTAGAAAAAGTAAAATTAAGAGTAAAGCAGCTATAAATGATATAGAAACAAAAAACCTCAGTAGAACAGATTGGTGAAACCAGGAGCTTGTTCTTTGAAAGAATTAATACAGTTGATAAACCCATAGCCAGACCTATTGAAAAGAAAAGGCAAAGAATGAAAATAAATAAAATCACTAATAAGAGAGCAGAGATGACATCCAACATCATAGAAATACAATTATAAGAGAATGTTAAAAAAAATTATATGCCAACAAATTGGACAACTTGGCAGAAAAGGATAAATTCCTAGAAACAAATAAATTACTAAAACTTAAACAGGATTAAATAGAAAATTCCCATAACCAGCAAAGAAATTGAATTAGTAATCAAAAATCTTCCAACAAACAGTCCAGGGCTAGATGACTTCCTAGGGGAATTCTACCAAACATTTAAAGAACAGTTCCAAAAAAATAGAAATGGAAGGAAAACTACCAAACTAATTCAATGAGACCAACATTACCTTGATTCCAAAACCAACGACCTCACTAAAAAAGAGAATTATAGGCCAATATCCCTGACAAACATGGATGCAGAAATTCTCAACAAAATACTAGCATGTCGAATCCAACAGTACATTAAAAGAATCATTCACCACAATCAAGTGGGATTTACTCCTGGGCTGTATTTGCAAACCAATCAACATTATATACCACATTAATAAAAGAAAGGATTAGAACCATATGGTTCTCTCAATAGATGCAGAAAAAGCATTTGACAGAGTACAACAGCCACTCTTGATAAAAGCCTTCAACAAAAGAGGTAGAAGGAACATACATCTTAAGGGCCATACATGAAAGACCCACAGTTAATATAAGTCTCGATGGGGAAAAACTGACTTTTTTCTCTATGGTCAGCAATAAGGCAAAGATGTCCAAAACTTTGTGTAGAACCACAGAAGACCCCAAAGAGTCAAAGCAATCTTGAAAAAGCAAAGCAAAGCCAGAGTTATCACGATTCTACACTTCAAGGTATATTACAATGCTGTAGTGATGAAGATAGTACTGGTGTACAAACAGACACACAGATCAACGGAACAGAATATAAAATCCAGAAATGGACCTATGACTACATGGCCAACTAATCTTCAACAAAGCAGGAAAGAATATTCAATGGAAAAGAGACAGTCTCTTAAAGAAACAGTGTTGGGAAAACTGGACAGTCACATGCAAAAGAATGAAATGACCACTTTCTTACACCATATACAAAACTAAATTCAAAATGGATAAAAGACCTAAATGTGAGACAAGAAACCACCAAGTTCCTAGAGGAGAACACAGGCAGCAACCTCTTTGACCTCAGTTGCAGCGAGTTCTTAATAGATATATTTCTGGAGGCAAGGGAAACAAAACCAACAATGAATTATTGGGACTTAATGAAGATAAATTTCTGCATAACAAAGGAAACAATCAACAAAACTAAAAGGCAACCTATGGAAAAGGAGAAGAAACTTGCAAATGACATATCTGATAAAGGGTTAGTATCCAAAATCTATAAAGAACTTCTCAAACTCAATACCCCAAAACCAAATTATCTAGTTTAGAAATGAGCAGAGGACATGAATAGACATTTTTCTGAAGAAGACATACAGATGATTAACAGATACATGAAAAGATGCTCAACATCACTAATTATCAGGGAAATACAAATCAAAACTACAATGAGATGTCACCTCACACCTGTCAGAATGGCTAAAATTAACAGCCCAAGAAAAAAGCAGCTTTTGATGGGGATGTGGAGAAAGGGGGAACCCTCTTACACTGTTGGTGGGAATGCACACTGGTGCAGCCAATCTAGATAACAGAATGGAAATTCCTGAAAAAATTAAAAATAAAACTACTTTACTGTCTTGCAATTACACTACTTAGTATTTAACCAAAGAATTAAACATTTTAATTCAAAGGGATTCTTGCAACCCATGTTTATATCAGCATTATCAACAGTAGCCAAATATCCAAATTATTGAAACAGCCGAAATGTCCATTGACTGGTGGTGTTTCTGAGTTCAAGCCCCGCATTGAGCTCCGGAGTGTCAGTACAGAACCTTCTTGGTACTCTCCTCTTCCCTCTCTCTCTGCTCTTCCCCAACCTGTGTCCCCTTCAAAAAAATAAACTTAACAAAAAAAGACTGAAACCTTGCCACTTGCAACAATGTGAATGGAGTGGAGAGTGAAATGAGTCAGGCAAAGAAAGACAAATACCACATGATTTCGCTCATATGTGGAAGTTAAAAAACAAAACAAATGAACATAGAGGGGAAAAGAGAGGCAATCCATAAAACAGACTCTTAACTATGGAGAAGCCACTGGAGGTTGCTGGGGGGAAGGTGGGCAGGGGGATGGGTTAAATGGGTCATGGATATTAAGGAGGCCACTTGTGATGAACACTGGGTGTTATATGTAAGAGATGAATCACTAAATTCTACACCTAAAACTAATATTACACTGTATATAACTAACTACTATTTAAATAAAAATGTGAAACTTAAAAAAATAAATTAAGGTTACCTAAAAAGAAGTTAAGATGCCACATCATAGAGTGATGAGGTGAGATTGTCACTAACAAAAACACAAATGTCACTCAACCATGTTAGAAGAAATATTAAACTATATTTTCTTTCTATAGATCCCACTGAAAGTATTATAAAGTTATCATATATGAAGAGAATCTCAGTGAGTCTGCAGCCAAAAATACAGGAAAAATGAATCATTATGACCATAAAATTGTAATTATAGACAAGGAAGGAATATTTACATTTAAAAATTTTGTGGCGTTTAAGTAATTGTTAGCTTTTTAAAATTTGTAATTTGTAGTCCTTTATTTTTCCATCCTAAAAATATTTATTTATTTATTTTTGAAAGAGAGACAGAGACAGAGACAGAGCGTGAGCAGAGAGAAAGAGGAAGACACAGAATTTGAATCAGGCTCCAGGCTCTGAGCTGTCGGCCCAGCCCCTGATGCAGGGCTTGAGCCTACGAACTTTGAGGTCATGACCTGAGCCAAAGTGGGACGCTTAACCAACTGAGCCAGCCAGGAGCCTTTTATTTTCCTATTCTGAATAAACATTCATTTCCTAACTAAGTTTGTATTAATAATTTTATATTTGTGAAAAGAGATCTCTCGAATTGCATAAGCCTTCAGGTCTTACGATTCAGAATCTGTTCTGAAAATTGGGTGAAAGTATTGACCCCAAAGTCCAGGATTTATAACATTGCTTCTATTAGCACATTGGGATGGTAATTCTTCATTATGGACAAAGCTCTGCCTGCAGGATATATAGCGTTCCTGACTCCTGCACACACCTCAGATGATAAATGCTAGTTACAGTTCCCCTTCATCCACTCCAAACCATCCACTTTTATGGTCAATTTGACAGCTAAAATGACCACAGATTTCGAAAAGCCCATGTCTGAGAACAAAGCCAGAAGAAAACTATGTAATATTCACCTATGGTTCCTTCGGGCAGGAGCGATACTCTGGGTTTGTACATGAGTGTACAGAGTGAATCAAGTATTAGTTATGGAAGAATACGAGTTCAGATGTGCTGCTTACAATTCTTGTCTGACAATAAAGAGATTCTTCAGATCATGAATTGACCAACGGTGACCTGTGGAACGCAGTCCTGTGACTCATTTTATAAGGTCTCCAAGTGAAGTTTGGTTTTCATATTGGAAGATTGCATAAATAAACAATTTTTTTTAATGCAGTAGGCACTCTATGTGGTGTGCACAGGCTGAAATGTTTGCTTTCTGGCTCTACAGAAAAATTGGTCTTTCTGCCTTTAAATTATGCCACCATCATCAAAAATAGGTCAACTGCCCACTCACAATTTCTCTTAACAAGGCTCATCTCTGTCAGCACAGCCGGGCTGTCCATATGGCTGGGACTTCTTAAGTAAAGAAAATAGTGAGAAAAGTTTAGAGAGGGATAAGGTCAGTGGGGATAGGGAAAGAGGTTAGGAGAAAAACAAGGTTTAGATTTTTTTCCTAATGTTGTTGATCTGAGTTTATTATTGATTTGCCAGCGACAAGCGTTTGCCACAGATCAGTGAGTGTCTCATCAGAGCACTTTCTTATCTCTGTTTCCTCAACCTCATAAAGGAAACTTTTTTTTAAAATTTTTTTAACGTTTATTTATTTTCGAGAGACATAGAGACAGAGCGTGAACAGGGGAGGGGCAGAGAGAGAGGGAGACACAGAATCAGAAGCAGGCTCCAGGCTCTGAGCTGTCAGCACAGAGCCCGATGCAGGGCTTGAACTCAGGAACCCTGAGATCATGACCTGAGCCAAAGTCAGACGCTTAACTGATGAGCCACCCAGGCGCCCCAAGGAAACTTTTTATGGGCAAATTATTCTGATGGTGCCTTGTTAATGGTAACTCTGAATTTTGGATCTGGAGGTAGTTTTTCTGGGGTATATAGTAAATTATTTCACTACGGTGAAATAAACGGTGTTACATGGAGTCCTAGAATTACAAGGAGATATCTCAAGGACTGTTTTGTGAGGAGGGGGGAAGCCAAGGAGATGGGACATGCAGCCTTCCTGCATATCTTATCCATATTCATTCCACTTACATACTTTTTATCTGTACTGTAATAAAAATTTTATTCAACTCAATAGCCAAAAAGCAAACAATCCTGTTAAAAATGGACAGAAGAACTAAATCAACATTTGTCCCCAAAGAAGATGTACAGGTAACAGACATGTTCGTGAAAAGGTGCTCAAAATCATTAATCATCAGAGAAATTCAAGTCAAAACCACATAGAACTCTCTATTACATCACACCTGTTAGAATGGTGAGAATAACACCATGATGAGGACATGAAGAAAAAGAAACCTTTGTTTTCTGTTGGTCAGAATATGAATAATTACAGACATTATGGAAAACAATATGGAGGTTCCCTAAGATACTGAGAAATAGAAGTACTTTATGATCCAACAACCCACCTCTGGGTATATATCCAAAGGAAATGAAAACAGGATCTTGATGAGCTACGCAGACTCTCATGTTCAATGCAGCATCATTGACAATGTCCAAGATGTGGAAATACCTCCGTGTCTACCAACAGAGGAATGACTAAAGAAGATGGGTATACATGCGTAATAGCATATTATTCATCCATGAGAAAGAAAGGAGTCTTACCATTTGCAACAAAATGGTTGGAAGTTGAGGATATTTTGCTAAGTGAAATAAGTCAGACAGAGCAAGCCAAATACTGAATAGTATATTTGGACTCACAAAAAGAGTAAGTGAGACACCTGGGTGGCTCAGTTGGTAAAGCATCCAACTTCTGCTCGGGTCATGTTTCATGGCTTGTGTGTTCATGCCTTGTGTTGGGCTCTGTGCTGACAGCTCAGAGTCTAGAGCCTGCTTCAGATTCTGTGTCTCCTTCTCTCTCTCTCTCTGCCCTTCCCCTTTTCGCGCTTTTTCTCTCAAAAATAAATAAGCATTAAAAAGTGATTAAAAAAAAAGAAGGAAGGAAGGGAAGACAAAAATGTTAAGCTCATAGAAATAGAGTAGAAAAGTGGTTGCCAGGGAGAAATGGAAGTTGGTAAAATAATACAAACTTGCAGCTGTAAGATAAATGAGGTATGAAGATTTAATGTAAAGACAGTAACTGTAGTTGATAGCATTGTAGTATATAATTAAAATTTACAAATATATTAGATCTTCTCACCCAAATAAATGCATAAATAAATTAGTGATGTGTTAGTTAACTACATGCTGGAAGTCCTTTCACAAAGTGTGTGTGTGTGTGTGTGTGTGTGTGTGTGTGTGTAAGTCACCACAATGTACATTTTAAATACTTACAATTTTGTCAATTATATCTCAATAAAGCTGAAAAAAAATAATAGGAGAAAAATGTTTCAATGAATAAAATCCTGATTTGCTTCTTGCTAGCCAATTTAATCCAATTATTTTTCTTCAATGCCATTAACATTTTCTAAATAGACTGCAGATATTTTGCAATTTATTTCATTCCCTAAAATGTTTCCTTCAATCTTTCTTGAAATTGATTTAGAATTGATATTAGCTAAAACAGAAACAATGAGAAAATACTAAAATGTAAAACTAATTTCTTCCTTTCTTTTTAAAAATGCTTTTTTATTTATTTTGGAGGAGAGAGAGAGAATCCCAAACATGCTCTGTGCTCTCAGTGAGGGTGGGGGCCAGGGGTGGCGAGGCTGAATCTCACAAACCATGAAGTGGTGACTTGATCCAAAAATCAAGGGTCAATTGTTTAACCCCCTGAGCCTCACTTTTTCTTTCTTTCTTTCTTTCTTTCTTTCTTTCTTTCTTTCTTTCTTTCTTTCTTTCTTTCTCTCTCTCTCTCTCTCTCTTTCTTTTTCTTTCTCTTTCCTTTTTCTTCCTTCCTTCCTTCTTCCTGTCCTCTCTTTCTTTCTCTCCCTCCCTCCATTTTTCTTTACTTCTTTCCTTCTTCCTTCCTTCCTTCCTTCCTTCCTTCCTTCTTTTCTTTTCTTTCTTTCTTTCTTTCTTTCTTTCTTTCTTTCTTTCTTTCTTTCTTTCTTTCTTTCTTTCTTTCTTTCTTTCTTTTTCTTTCTTCTTTCCTTCTCTCCCTTCTTTCCTTCCTTCCTCTGTCTTTCTTCTTTCATTTTTCTTAAGTTTCTATAGGTTAAAAAAATCCCGTGAAATACTCATCACATTCCACCATGTGATACTGCCTAAATAAAATTAGAGAAATGTTCAGTGAAGGTTAAGATGTCAGAGAAAATTGCTTTTGTGTAATGGAGTAACAGCTATTCTTACATTACAAGATGACTTTATGTGGAGTCATTATAATTAGTACCTGCCTGAAAATTAATTCTTCACCGTTATAAGTAATATTCAAGAGGTAAGTGCAAGAGGATGTGGAAATGTCGGGGTTCACACCTCAGGTTGTGAGTGATGGCCCTATGCAGAAAGAAAAAGGTTTACTCACAGAGAAAGTTTACAGCAAAGAAGGTAATTCATTCTGGCATGGAGCCAAAGCATTTAATCTCATACCTTTGTGTACTACCATCCTGGATGTGAAGGGGGGAAAAAAAGATGGTTTCAGAGACACTTAGAAGATGACATGGTGTGGGATACTTTTCATGGCAGCCCAACAGTTGTGTCATAGAGTTGTGAAGTCACAGGTAACAGTTGCTTCATGCCAGCCTCCAGTTTCAATACCCTGATTCCCACGTTAAATACACACGCACAAAATTGTTCATATGCCTAGCCCTCATCCCCGACAAACTCAGTATCCTTGATGGTGAAGAGGTGTGTTGTTTTATATACCTATATGTTTATATATCTATATCATCTATATCTATTTATATCTATATGTATCTATATCTATATATCTATATCTATCTATATCTACCTATATGTATCTATCTACCTATACTAATCTATCTATCTATCTATCATCATCATCATCTGTCTATCTATCATCTATATAACAAGCTTTGGAAGCAAAGGTTCCATTCATGGTTAGTTAGTTTTTAGCTATTGTGTAGAGGATTATTAGCGAGATTTTATACATAGGGTTAAGAAATCTAGATCTCAAACCGTACTGCCTTCTTTGAAATTCATCTTTGCCACTAACTGACTCTTTAACTACGGTAAGTTGTTTGACCTCTTTAAGTCTCTCTCTCTGTCTCTTTTTCTCTTATTCCCAAAGTGGGTAGTAAAAACAATTGTACTTAATTCATAGGGTTCTTATGAAGGTGGAATCACATAAAGCATTTAAAGCAATGCTTGGCATATCATAGTTGATCAATAAATGTTATCACTCTATAACTATGTATTCTTATTTGGTCATACTTTTCCTCAAATATAAAATGGGGACAATTATATATATATATATATATATATATATATATATATATATATATCCTAAGTTTATGAATAAGTGAGATATAAAAATGCCACCTGTCATTTATTAGATATTTGGAAACTTATTAGCACTTTCTGAATATTCTATGGGTTCAATTGCCAGTCTTTCAAAGGATTGTTCAAAATGCCACTGAATGAAAGTACTTATATTGCAGTTAGGAGTTCTGGAAATGAGATTTTTTTTTCACACTTACATTTTGCCTTACGTACTCCATTTCTAATCTATTTAGCCTAAGACTCAGTGGAGTTTAAGATAAAAGAAGGAGCTATCTAATCCATTAGGAGTATTTGTTAGGTACTGATTGCCCTCTTATCTAGAACATAGTAAAGACTTAGTACATCAAGTCCAAGCGTTTTGGAAACTTTCAGAATTACTGCAATATATGATATGAACAATTATAAGCAAGGCAAGAAAGTGTTAGATATTTGCAGAAATAAAAACAAAAATCCATAGAATATCAAGGCTACTATTAATCTATCCCTTATCTTTCTTTAACATATATTTATTTATTCTGAGGGAGAGAGAGGGCACACGCAGGGGATGAGGAGAGAGGGAGGGGAGCAGAATATCCAAAGTGACTCTGTGCTGACAGCAGAGAACCTGAAACAGGGCTTGAACTTGTTAACTTTGAGATCATGACCTGAGCCAAAGTCAGATGCTTAATGGACTGAGCCACTCGGGCGCCCTACTCCTTATCTTTTTATAGAAAAGCAATTGAATCATAGTTTTTTCATTCCTTTACATTATTCACATTCTTCGGTGAGACGCTTTCCGTGATCTTTCTTCGTGATCCATTATCGGAAACCGACAACAATTCACATGTTTGAAAAACACTTTATTTTATTCAGTTTGCTTCAGACACTATAGATATCCTTCATGTGGTTTTAGCAAGACTCTTGTATTTGTCAACTGAATCATACCCATTTTTATACCTTTAAGATTTAACCTTTCAAGTCCTCCAAGTTTGTAAATTTCCTACGTGTTTCTAGATGCTGAAGATGAGTTACTAAAGACTTGGACATTGTTGTAAATAATGCAGAATAAATTACATAAAGATATATGCCCTTTCACTAATGTATAGCATTTATATATTTTAAATTTGAATTCTGTAGCTAAGTTTGGTTTGTTTGCAAATCGTAGAAAACTCTGATTTAGATAAAAGAGTGCATCAGTTGGAAGAACAACCACTTACAGACGCAGTGACAAGGACTACTAGAGAAGGCAGGAACTAAATACCTCTCAGGACCCTATAGAAAGAACTTACAGAAAGAGGTGGGAGAACAGGAGTCTGATTAAATTCAAGTTTAGCTCAATCCTTTTATCTCTTCTTTCAAGCTTCAGATTTCATGGAGTGATACTCTATCTGTACCAGATTGGACTGAATGCTTTTAGTCCCCGATTAATCAGTGGAGGAAGGAGGTCAGATTTAACTGCTGGAAAGAACAATTGCATATCCACTAATCATGCAGAAATACAGTGTCTTTATTTTAGATTTCCTTTTTTAAACAGTTGTACAGAGATACAATTTACATATCAAAAAGTCCAACCGCATGAGCACTCAATTTGTTAATTTTCAGTAAACTTATAAAGTTGTGCAACCATCGCCACAATCTGATTTCAAATTTTTTTTTTAATGTTTATTTATTTTTGAGAGGCACAGAGACAGAGTGTGAGTAAGGGAAGGGCAGAGAGAGAGGGAGACACAGAATCGGAAGCAGGCTCCAGGCTCTGAGCTGTCAGCACAGAGTCCGATGCCAGGCTTCAACTCACAAACCACGAGATCATGACCTGAGCTGAAGTCGGCCGCCCAACCGACTGAGCCACCCAGGCGCCCCACACAGTCTGATTTCAAAACATTTCATCATCCTTAAAATCCCCCACCAGCCAGGTTGGAGCCTAACCCTCCTTCCAACCCCTAGCCCAAGTCATCTCTTTCTGCTGATCTCTTCCTCCTATGATGCATTTGATTGCTAATTGAAAATAAACAAACCACATAATATGTAGACTTGTCTCTGGCTTCTTTCACTTATCATAAATATATTGAGGGAGATCCATGATGTGTCAGTATTTTGCGAAGGTGTTGCTGAATAGTATCTATTGTATAGATACATCACCCTGTATTTACGTGCTGATGTTTGTATCAGTTCCAGATTTTAGCTATTATACAAAATGTGGTTATGAGCATTTACACAAATCTTGATATGGACATAAACATCTTTTTCTCTTGGATAATATTCATCAGAATGAAACTGCTAGGTCATACGATGAATTCGTGTTTGACTATGAAGGAAACCGAGGGACATTTTTTTTGCAAAGTGGCTATACCAATTCACATTCCCCCAGCATCATGGGAAGATTTTAGTTTCTCCACATTCTGGCCGACACTTGGTTTTGTCTATTCCCTTAATCCCTTCCGGTGCATGGATAGTATTGGTCGTTGTGCTTTTAATTTGCATCTACCAAAAAGAATAATGGTGTTAAGGATCTTTTCATGTGCTTATTAGCTACTTATACATCTTCCTGAGAGAAAACTCTACTGAGTTATTTTGCTTATTTTTAATTAAAATATTTGACCTCTTAAAGTTGAATTTAGAAGTTACTTGTATATTCTGGATCCATTTCTATGAATTTTAAAAGATTTATGATTTATTTGGTTTATACTGCAACATAACAAATCACCACACACATAGTGCTCAAAACAACAGACACATTTATTATCTCACAATTTCCATGGGCCAACAGTCTGGACATGGCTTAGCTGAGTCCTCTGCCCAGGGACTTACAAGGTTGTAATCAAGATTTTGACAGGACAATATTTTCCTCTAGAGTCTTGATTGGAGTATCTGCTTCGAAATGCATTTGGGTTGTTGGCAGAATTCATTTTCTTGTTGACTTATGAGCATTGGTTCTGGCTTTTTGCTGCCTGTTGGCCAGAGGCTGCCCATAGTTGCTTGGCCCTTGAGCTTCTTCCACATGGTTGCTTAATTCATCAAACTATTAAGGAAAATTTCTTGCTCCAGTCTAGTAAGACAGAGTCATATAACATGGCAAGAGTGGTATCTCATCACTGTGGCCACATTCTCAAAGATGAAACAAGTAAAAAGGACTGTCTGTGCCAAACAGGAAGAAATCAAAGATACAGACACCAGGAGCAAACTATTGCTGCCTATAATTCGCAAATCTTCCCCCCCTCTATAGCTTGTATTCATAATGTCTTTGAGCATAAAAGGACTCATTTTAATAAATTCCAAATTATTTTTTGCCTCCTTTTAAGGTTCATACTTTTCAAAAAAATGTCTATTTGAGACAGAGAAAGATTACTTTTTGTACTTTTGATATTATATCTAAGAAATCTTTACCATCCCAAGGTTGTGATGGTTTTCTCCTCCTCTGCTTCTGGCAGTTTTGATATTTTAGCTCTTACATTTAGGCCAATGATCCGTTTTGAGTTAATTTTGTGTACAGTGTGAGATAAGTGTTTAAGTTCATATTATTGCCTTTGGCTATAAAAATGGTCCCAGAACAATTTATTGAAGAGATTCTACCCAATTGGATTTTTCTTAGCACTTTTCAAAAATCAATTGACCATAAATGTAATGGTTTATTTTAGACTCTTAATTTTGTTCCATCCATATGGTGTTTTTATTACTGTAGTTTTATGGTAACTTTTGAAATCTGGTAGTAGAAATCCTCCAGTTTGCTGTTCTTTTTATAAATTGTTTTGACTATTCTAGGTCCTTTGCATTTCTATATATATTTTAGGATTAGCTAACAAATTTGTATAAAACTTGCTGCAGAAGCTTTGATTGTGATTATGATGGATCTACAGATCAATTTAGGGCTAATTGTCATTTTAACAATATTGAGTCTTCCAAACCATGGATAAGAGACAGTCTTTCTATTATTTATCTCTTCTTGATATCTCTCAGCAACATTTTATAGATTTCAGTATATAAATATTGCATGCATTTCATAATTATTTTTAGACATTTTATTAATTTTGATGCTACTAAGATAAAATCATGTGGTTGGTACTATTTTTGGATTGTTTGCTGCTAATATGTATAAGTATATTTATTTTTACTATATTGACCTAGTGTTTTATTACCTATCTATTTTATCGGTTCCAGTAATATTTTTGTGGATTCCTTATTTTCTGTATATAATATACCTTTCCTCTCTTCCCCTCCCCTCTCCCTCTCCCTCTCCCTCCCCTCTCTTCCTACCCTCCTCCTCCCCCATCTCTGTGTCTATTTCTACCTCTGTCTTTCTACCACTCTTTCTCTTCCTTTCTTTCTTCCTTCCTTTCTTTCTTTCTTTCTTTCCTTTTTTTCTTTCTTTCTTTTTCTTTCTTTCTCCTTCTCTCTCTGTCTCTCTCCCTTCCTTTCTTCTTTCCTTCCTTCAGGTCTTTCAAAAATGACAGTAATCAATTTGAGGAAGTTCCCTTCTATTTCTAGTTCAGTATTTTGATCATTAAAATATGGAAAGTTTTCAAATTTTTTTTTCTGGATCTATTAGCAGAATCCTGTATTTTTTGGCATCTGTTCTATTTCTGGCGTTGATGCACCCTTATGTCCATGGTAACAATTACAGTTTTTGGCCATGGTTTATAACTCTTTTTATGTGTTGCTGGGTTCACTTGCCTAATATTAAGAAATCTGAAACTATTTTCATGAGGATCCTTGATCTGTAGTCCTGTTTGTTGCAATATCTTTGTCTTTTGTGTAATAGTAACAATGGTGTCAAAGAATGAGTTTGAAATGTTTACTTGTTCTCTGCCTTTTGAAAGACGTTTTGAAGTATCAGTATTATTCCTCTTTTTTTAAAACAAATATGGAAGTTTATTGCAGGATACTTGGACAGTACAGAAAAATGGAATGGAAATGCACACATGTCATTTTGAGAATCATCATGTCTCAATTTAAAATCACTTCAAGCAAGATTTTACTCATCATAATGTTTAATTTTGTTTCTTCTTTTTATTTTCTTCTTTCTTTTTTTCAACTTCAGAAATGTATTTCCTCAAGATTTTAAATCCAGTATTATTTCTTTAAATATCTCACAGAATTCTCTAGTGAAGCCATCTGGTCTGGGGCTTTTCTTTGTGCGAAGACTTTAAGTAACTAATTTCTTACTCACTAGGTTATTCAAATTTTGCATTTCTTGGTTAGTCACTTTCAGGTTTTATGTTTTCCAGTAATTTGTCCATTTAATCTCATTTATTTAACTTGTTGGCATAATGTTCATATCAAGTCATTATAACACTTTAAATTTCTATAGGGTTGGTAGTGATTTCCTCTCTTTAATATAACTGATTTTGGTTATTTGTATCTAGTTTCCTGTTTTCTGAGTTATTATGATAAATGTTTGACAACTTTTTTATTCTTGAAAAAAAATTTTTTGGTGTAACAATTTCTCTGTATTGTTTTCTGTTTTCTATGTTATTAAATTCTGCTCTAATCTTTATTTTTCCATTTTTCCTGCCTGCTTTAGAATTGCTTTTTTTTTCTATTTTCTTATAATGTAAGCTTAGTTTATTGATTTAAGATATTTTCGTATTGACAGGAGATCACAACTATAAATATCAAAGTGATGCTTTAGCTGCATCTAATAAATTTTATGTTGTATTTTCTTTTTTTAATATTTTTAAAGTTTTTTTTTTTATTATTTTGAGAGAGAGACAGGGACAGAGAGTGATTAGGGGAGAGGAAGAGAGAAGCTCAAAACAGGTCTCTGTGTGCTGATAGCAGAGAGCCCAATGAGGAGCTTGAATTCAGGAATCCCAAGACCATGACCTGATCCAAAGTTGGATGCTTAACCAACTGAACCACCCAGGCACCCCTGTTGTATTTTCATTCTCACACAAATAAAATATGCTTTAATTTATCTTAAGATTTCCATTTGTACTCATGGGTTATATTTAACTTCCATGGGAACTGTTTAACTTCCAGATATTCCTGATATCTAATTAAATTCATTGGGTTTAAAAGATACTTTGGGGGCGCCTAGGTGACTCAGTAAGTTAAACGTCCTACTTCGGCCCAGGTCATGATCTCACGGCTCATGTGTTCGAGCCCCGCATCGGGCTCTGTGCCGACATCTCAGACCTGGAGCCTATTTTGGATTCCGTCTCTCTCTTCCTCTTTGCCCCTCCCCCCCACTCATGATCTGTCTCTGTTTCTCAAAAATAAACGTTAAAATTAATATATATATATATATATATATGTTAAAAAAACCCAACATACTTTGTATGATTTAAAGGTTTTTTGTATTTACTGAGATTATTTTATGAGGTCCAGTGTATGATTTCTCCTACAGTATGTTCTATCTGCAGTTGAATGTATTTTCAGTAGTCATAGAGTGGACTTTTCTATAGAAGTCCGACCAAACTGATCATGAGATCGCTGAAGTCACTTATTTCCTCACTGATTTTCTACCAAGTTTTTCTATCATTTATTGAAAGTAGTGTATTGAAATCTGAAACTATTATTTTTGAATTCTTTCAATTGTCTTTTATATCCTATTTGGCTTTCAAGTGTGTTCTATTAATAAACGGGTATATATATATTAACTTGTTATGTTTCTATTAACCACTTGATCATTATTTTTCTTTAGAACATTTTTTAAGAACTATTTTGTCTGATATTAACATAACCCTCACATCTCTCTTATGGATGCTCTTTGCGTGATCCATTGTTTAATCCTTCGTTTTCACCTTGTTCTGTCTTTGTAGCTAAGTAGTTTTTGTTCTAGATAACATACAGTTGGATCTTGCTTTTTAAATTAAGATTGTCAATCTTTCCTTCTTTGAATGGAGAATTTATTCCATCACTCAAAATCATTACTGTTTCAGTTGGATTGCATTTTTCTCTTGGGTTTCTATTTTATTCATGCCCTTATGTTCCCTTCTTCTCTAATGTCTTATTTTGTGTCAGAATTTGTTTTTGGCTAGTTTTATTTTTTCTCATGACTTTTTAAAACCCCTTTTCTAATTCTTTTGTCGTTGCTTGAAAAATTATAAATAGATTGTAACAGGCATCAGTTGGGTGGTTCAGTTGGTTAAGCACCCATCTCTTGATTTCAGCTCAGGTCATGATTTCACAGCTTGTGATATCAAGCCCCATGTTGGGGTCTCTGCTCCATAGTGTGGAGCCTGCTTCAGATTCTCTCTCTCCCTCTCTTTCTGTGCCTCCCCTACTCTCTCTCTCTCTCTCTCTCTCTCTCTCTCAAAATAAATAAATACACTTAAAAAAATCGTAACATGTACTCCATTTCATATTACTGATGCAATTTTGATAACATTTAGAATTTTCTTTAAATATATTTTATATCTTTCTCCTTCATGCTTATTTTCATATATATTACATCTATATATGTTATAAACCCCACAGTAGAATATTACACTTATTTTTCTATACAATTTTTTAAAAAGCTGATGAAACAGATCAGAAATATATATATTTTTCCATACTTCCCTTATATTTGCCATATCTGATGTTTTTTTATGTATAACCTATGAATTCACAATATTTTTGGCTTCACTTTGGTGTTTCTTTTAAAAAAGTTTTAACAGTAAAAAATTATCTCAGTTTCTTTATCTGGGTATATCATTATTTTACCTTGATATTTTAAAGATAGACTTTTTTCCTTTCCATTATTTAAAAATGCCTTTCCACTACTTTTGTGCCCCCCTTTTTTAATAGAAAGTCAGTCATGAATTACGTGTTTGTTATCTTGTACCTTATGAGTTGTTTTGTTTTCTTCCTGCTTCCAAGATATGCTATTTTTCTTTAGATTTTATTAGCTCGACTATCCTGTGTCTCTCTGTGAATTTCTTGCGTATTTTATTTTCTTAGGCTTATTTTTAAGTCTGGTTTCCAAGGATTATCCCTGTGTTTGCATAGCCTGTGTTCAGCCAAAAGTTGACAAGAGACTGTGTTCAACCCTTCAAGCCAACAGGGCTTATACTTTCTGAAGATGGAACTGTAAAAGTCTGTAGCATGCATTCAAACTTCAGGCCATATTCAAGTCTTTCCTTTCCTTTTAATTTCTGCCAAGAGGTCTCACATTTCTTCTTTCTCTACCCACCACTCTCTGTACGCTCTCTGTGTTGTCAAACCACACAGGTTGACACACACAGACAGAGCTAGGGGTGAAGCATGGAAACATTTCTCATCAAGAACATTACATAGCCACTCTGTTTCTATGAAAACTTTAGCAATTTTCATGAAAAAAGGCCTTTCTGTTTGTATGTTTTGAATCAATTTCCAAAAAAGCTGAAATAACTGTTTTTGACAGTTTTATTCACCTTCACAGTTGTTCTCTAAGGAAGAGCTTGTCCGCCTTTTTCATCCCATTAGGTGGAAGTGCTATATACTCAACTAATTAAAATCTAATAAAACTATTTCAATCAAATTAAACTTGTTAAAGTCTAATTCACAAATTAAAGTCTGTGACTGTAATTCCTTCCACGGTACAAAGAACATGAGCAACAGTGAATTAGGAGCCCAGGATGAGATTATGAATAGCCAAGGTAAAACATCAATGAGGTATTCCTATGAGAGCAGACATTTTTCTCAGAGGTAATTTGGCCCATAAAAACAATGTCGGTATTTTTATTATTGTTAACAAATGTTTTAAATTATAGTTTCTAGCTACTTCTTTCTGGTATATAATTGGTTCTTATGCAGTTAACTTTTGGTTATATATTAACTCCCTTATGTAGACACTCAAACTCAAAATTCAGCTACTGAACTCTGCGCCCTCAGGACATTGATGATTTCAGGGCTCACTTAGCACTATGGTTTTCAGCTTCTTTTCCATTTTCTGCTTCCGGGGATTTCCCTCAACATCCTGCAAGGTCAGCTATGCATTTAGAAAGAGCATTTCTCTGTATTTTACGCTGGTAATTTTTTCTTTCTTTCTTTTTGTCAGGATGTATAGTCAGCACTGCTACTGGAAATAGAAGTTACAGTAGAGCTTTTCAACAAAAATAGGGAGTTTTATTTTAATCTGTAAACGTAACGACTTTCAGAAGTCTCTATAAGCTCTCTTTTAAAATTATAGACACTATCAGAAAACATAATTAAGGACATTCTTAGAGTATCACTTCTGCTCTAAGCAGGGCTCTTATTCCTTACAACCGAATATTTTTTCTTGATTTAGGAATTATTCAGAGATATTTCCTGATGGAGACAGGATTCTGCTGTTGGTGTGGGGTGAAATAACAAGGCTTATGTTTAATTCCTAAACATTTGGCCATCGAATTAGAAAGTGGGAGCCATGTTTAGGCAGACAATAAAATAATATCTGTCAGATGTAATTCTGACTATCTCAGAGAAGATGATCAAAGTAATTTTTTAAAATTATAATTTAAAGTTTGAATATAAGTTTAGTATGCTCGCTTATTATCTGTGAATGGTTTGGCATTCACAGATCATTGAAATCTGGAGCTCTCAAAGTGAAACTTTGCTTCTTTTTTCACTGTCCACCCATGCTTCCTTGTAGAATAAATCCTTTAGATGGGTATTCTGAGTCAGCCCGACTATCACTCTTTATGAAGGCTCTCAAAATCTATCATGCAATTTCAGTAACTTTCTAAATAGCCTTGAAATACTTGAAAATGCCATCAGTGCCGGGCTATCTGGAAGGCACTTTTTCCTATTCAATATCTTTGTAAGACATTATTTGTGGAAGGAAAAATAAGATAAACACAGACATGGAGGCAAACTATAAATATCTCTTAAATACAGAGAATAAACCAGGCTTGCTGGTGGGTGTTGACTGGTGAGCGGCTCAATGGACTATGGGCTTTAAGGAGGGTATTTGTTGGGGCGAGCATCGAGTATTATATGTAAGTGATGAATCACTAAATTCTCTCCCTGAAACCGTTATTACACTCTATGTTTACTAACTTGGATTTAAATATTTAAAAAAAGGAAATAAAAAAATCATATGCGCTTACACATTTGATTGATGCTGGGTTAAGTCAATGCTAGAAGATGTCTTACCTTAGAGATTGTGAGATTATTCAGTAGACTAGTTGCATGATAGCTTGCATACAGCCTATCTCAAACATATTAAATAATACAGCTTGTGTTTGAGGAGGTTCTTGGGGATCCTCCACTTTCTCTCCACGCTGGACCATTTTTCCATCTAGCATACTTTGAGAAATACTTCTCTATCTCTTTTTTTTTTTTTTAACTCTCATCCAAATGTCATCATGTTACTCTCATGATTAGGAAATCTCAATAAACCCCCACTTCCAAAACACATGAGGCTAGATCACCTACACTTTGTCCAAACTGTTAGCCAGCATAATTTCTGTCCCTCACTTCTTGCCACCATATCTCATGCATTAGTCATTAGATACACCGAAAGTTTTATTTTTCTCCAAATATTGCTCTTGCACTATTACTTTTGAACATGGAGCTTTCTCTGTTGGATAATCTTTTGCTATTCCATCCCTGCCAAACTTCTACTATGTTTTAAGTATCCTTCAAATATTGTCTGTCTTGAAAAAGTTATCCTATATAACCAGACAGTTCTTCTGCCACTGTTCTGGATTCTAAGAGTGTAGTGTATATGCACCCATTAAGTGTATGTATATGTGTATATACAGGCATATGTATATGGTACATATATGTATATTGAAGGAGGTATCCTGTTGGCAGCAATGATTTTCTCCTAGAATGTGAACTTCAATATAGTAACCTCTTAGTCATCATTTCATAAAAGGATGATAGAAATGGGATTCTCTCTCAGTTTTAGCTGAGATCTTAAGATAACAGTTACTGAAAATATTCTAAGAGTGCGGTAAGCAAGCAATATTGAATTTGCATAGGAGGAGGATAAAAATGGGTTTTGTAACTATTACTCATTTTCTGGCTACAAGATTAATGGTTCAAAAAGGAGTTTGGAAACTGGGGATATTTTATTGCAGAGAATTTTGCCTTGAACAACAACCCATATTCCACTAGGGAAAAGTAACTTGTCTTGACTTTTAACCTGGCAAGTGAGGCTTCAAGGAGACCATTTGGAGAGTTTGATATATATTCTCTGGCATTTGAGGGCTACTTTAAACTGATATATGCATAGGAAACTTAGAGTATGAGTCTGACAGAAATTACATGTGACAGCAGAATAGAGGGTTGTACTTAGACAAGTAATGACATTTCTGTAGATGTGGATATAGATTTGAAAGTGTGTTTCCCAAAGATCAAATTTGGCCATGTGAGAATAAAAGAGAGAGCTTGTTTGCAATTTTCTTTAATGGTTTTGACTTAGAAAATTTCTTAGACTGCAAGTCCTCTTAGAGACTTTCTGAGTCTAAATGAACCTTCATAACAGGAAACGACAGAAGAATAACAAGGAGGGAGTACGGTAGAGTTCTTTACCTACGATATCGTGTACTAAGTGAGTAGTGACAAGTAATCTGGGGATGTCTGCGATGAGCCCACAAAACTCCCTGAAAGGGAAACGGTATTTTTCAGCTTCTGTCACAGCCAGAGGAAATCAATGGTAGTTTAAACAATAGTAACGTGGTTTCCCACTCCTCTCTTACCTGGGCAGATGCCACAAGAAGACTTGTATAAAAAGTTTAACTAAAGAAATAAAGAGGCAACCAGTCACGACCCCCTTTTCTCACTGCTGACAGAAGTGGAGCAAGAGAAAAACACTATATTCAAATAAAGTTTGTAGATTCGACAGTTCCTGTAATATGATTATATTTGTTATCAGAAGTGACAGGAGGAATTTTTATCATCTGAGCATGACTGCATAAATCATAGGACTTGCCCTAGATTTTATCTAAGGGTCAGGAAAAAACTGAGATACAGGAAAGGCAATAGGAAATAATCTTGGTTTCTATCCGCACACTTATGACTTGTTTTATATTGGACTGTTCTATAATGCGAGCCCCCAGCCTAGAGTATGACATGTAACAGGCACTTGAGAAATTATTTATTGATTGAATGTGTTATCTATTCTACAGAATCTAAACCAAATTTCTATTATAACAACAGAAGCTGCTTTAAAATTAAGAAGATATTATTTGGGTACAGTAGAGAAAAAAGAATAGAAATCTAGTAGAATAATCTCTGTGAATCAGAAATGGAAGTTATTTCTGCATCTAGAAATCAGTATATCACTATCGTTGAAAACCACACCTCCCCAAGCATTTATTCAGTGCATCTTCTAAGCTAAAAGTGGTGTTAAGTATTATGAATACAAATCAATGAATTATTTAAAGTCTTGACTTAAGATATTTGAAGACATGAGAAATAGATACTAGAAAAATAAGTTTTAAAGATACAGGTTTGGTTTGTTTATGCGTTGGGTTTACTGTGGGGACAAAAGTGGATGTGATCAATTCTGTCGTGGTCGTTAGTATGTCAAAAAATGATTTGTAGAGTTGGTTATTTCTCACTAGGTCTGAAAATATAAATAAGAATATGGAAAATGTAAACAAATGCCTAGAATAATATTTGAAGTTAAAGATTTAATACAGAACTTCTCGCCTCTCTAAATCAAAATCAGGTGGTTGGGGGTGCCTGGTAGCTCAGCCATTTAAGCTTTGGACTCTTGGTTTTGTCTCAGGTCATGATCTCATGGTTTGTGAGTTCAAGGCCTCATGAGGCTCCATGCTGACAGTGCATAGCCTCCTTGGGTTTCTTTCTCTTCTTCTCTCTCTGCTCCTCCCCCCATTCACACACACACACACACACTCAAAATAAAAAAAAAAAATAAAAAGTTAAAACATAACAAAAACACAATTGGGCACTCCTGGAGATATACAATCATGGAAAGGATAGACTAGCAGATCCAAACCTGCCCACTCATAGTGACTTGTAAAACCTTGGCACTGAATAGAGGGGGATGGCAATTTTGAGAATCTGTAACCATAATCTAGTCATTTCATACATTGTTGGACTGAATTCACGTTACATGGATTGTAAAAACGTTTATTTTGCTTAAGGACACAATAAAAGTAATTTTAAAGATAAATAAAAGAGCAGGAAAATATCAAAATGACAAAGTGAATTTGGAAAACACCAGCAAAAAAAAAAAAAAAAAAAAAAACCTACCCTTTTAAACATAAAAATAAAATGTAATTAATAATATTACTGAAAAATAAAAAAAAACAAATCCTTCAATGGATAGGTCAATAAAAGAAAAATAAAGAATTCATGAGCTAGAAAATTAAGATAAAAAAAGTCTACCTGGTACATAACAAAGAAAGACAAAACCATAGAAAATAGAAAAGATAAATTTAGAGACATTGTAGATAGTGTGAAGTCTCATATAGGTTTAAATGAAGTTACAGAAAGAGAAGAAAGAAAAGATTGTTCTAAAGGCAACATCTGTAGAGATAATAAGTGAGAATTTTTCAGTACTTATGATACTGATCTTCTTAATCAGGAACTCAAAGAATCCTAAGTGTATTAAAACAAACAAACAAACAAACAAACAAAAACACTACATCTTAAACTACTGGGTAACTTCAGCAGAGTGCATAGCATGGAAAGACCTTAAAATACACATAGAGACAAGAAATATTGTAGTCAAAGAAATGAAAAGACTCACACTTTCACCTTTAAACTACAAAAGTGGACACTACTTGAGTATATGTATATCTTCAATAAAACAAATTAAAATAAATAATAAATCAAAAATATATCATCAATGCAAGTATCTTGAAAAAATTAGAATGGAAGAGAGGGCATTTTTTGTTTGTTTGTTTGTTTGTTTATTTTGAGAGAGGGTGTATGAGGGGGGGAGGGGCTGAGAGAGGCAGAGTCTGAAGGAGGCCCTGCACACAAAGTCTAATGAAGGACTCGATTCCATGAACCTTGAGATCATGACCGAAGCTAAAATCAAGAGATGGATGCTTAACTGACTAATCCACCCAGGTGCCCCAACAAATCAAAAATGTATCATGAACCAAGTATCTTTTAAAAATTAGAATAGAAAAAAGGGCATTTTTACCATAACAAAAACCTTAGATTTTGCTACCACTGAAAGTTCATTCAAGAGAATTTTGAAAGAGGTACTTCAGAGAAATGGAAAGTATTTCTTTGGTCTAAAGTCTGAAATTCAGGAATGAATGGTGAACAAAATGCAAAGTATTGATATGCTGACAAATCTAAAATAATACTGAATCTATAGATTAATAAATACAATCCTGCTTCTGATAATGATAATCCAGGTGTTCTGTACATAAGGCACCTGGAAAGAGTATGATTATTATCTGCCTTCATTAACTGTGAATCTAAGCTGGCAGTAAGCATCAGCAACACAAAATTTAAGAAAAGTGGGAAATTTGGACAAGCAAGAATAGCATCAAATTCCACTTTTATATAAGACACATTTTAGAGACCGAGGAGGTAAGCAGTTTAGGGTTACAGAGGTTAGACTGCAAGACATGCCAAGGAGTTCGTCCTGTTAAACCCCTTGCATCAAAGGGGTATATTCTAGGAGACAGTGGTATAGTTTTTGCAGAAAGGACAGTCCAAATTCATATTATCTCAGCTACAGACTCAGATTAAGTTTATCTCTGGTTGCTAGAAGCTCTTCCCCCCTACTGAACTAATTTTTAAAAATTGAAGGAAGAAAATCTTCAAGAGACGTAAAGAAGGATACTGTATAACAATTAATTCTCTTTACCAATAAGATATGAAAATTTTAGTATGTGTACAGCTATAAAATAGCATCAAAATATATGAAGTGGAAATTTACTAAAGTAAAAAGATCCAGTCCAACAGCCCTTGGACATGATTTTATACATCCTTCTCATTACCTACAGTGTATTTAATGTAGAATTATAATATTAAACTAATATATATAATTAATACAATTGTGTGTCTGCATATAAAACAACTCATCTGACAACTGTAGAAGGCACATTATTTAATGCACATAGAATATTTGTAAAGTTGAAAATATTCTGGGCCATTTAACAGTGCCCACTAAAATTTAAATGATTGATATCATAGAGAATATGTTCTTTAGGCACAATACAAAGAAATTAGGAATCAATAACACAGGCCTAATTGTAAAATCCTTATATATTTGGATGGCCACATCAAGAGTTGGTGAGATTCTAGAGCAAAAGCATGCTCATACACTCTTCTTGTCAGTAGAAATTTGCCTAGAAAAACTGCCATTATCCATTACAGTTAAAGGAAAATGTACCTTCTAAGAAAGCAAATCTACTGTTAGATACCTCCAACAGACACATTGAATATTTGTACTAATAGATATATACAAAAATATTTATAACCAAATATTCTTAAACAGCAGAATGCATAAATAAAACATAATTTACTCAAATAGCGACATAATATAGCATAATAAAAATGAACCAAATCATGGGAAACAATGAATAAATTTCATTAAAAATATCCAGCTAATGAAACTAAAAACAAACAAAAAAAAGTACTTACTATTTGAAACAATTTATAAAGTTCAAAAACAGCAAAAGTGAAATATAATGTCAAAAATCTAGTTGGTAAGTGGTACCTTAGAAGAATGAGGACACAGGGGTGAGGCTCGAGTGTTTTCAGTGTTCAGTTTCTTGACCTGTGCGATGAATTCACAGTATTTGTATCGAGATGCTTTATTAAGTTGTCTGGAGGTGACTCATAGCCCAGGGGTGTATTCTGAAAGTCTGTTCAATGAAATGTACATTCACACATCACCATTGATGCTGGTTGTCAATTTAGCTGAGGCTTTTTAGGAGATCCAGGTGTGGCCTCTCCATGCGGCTTAGGCTCACAGTATGGTGACTGGTTTCCAATGATGAGCATCCTGACAGAGGACTGGGGACAAGTATATTTCTTTTTCTACTAAACTTCAGTAACAGCCTCATTGCTTTTCTATTGTCTTTATCAAAGCAATCACAGTGGGTTACACAATTTCAATAGGAGAGGAAGCAGGGCTCAACGACAGTTTGGGAAGTGATTAGTTTCTGGAAGATCATGTCAGACTGGAATGTTGCTTTATCCCTAAAAGAACTTTGGACTACCCTCTGTTATAATAGCAGTTCCTGAATAATTTTAGTAGCACAGACATATGGTCAGATTTGTGTTTGAATTAGAAAATTCTGAGAACCTTTTGAAATACTAAGACCAGAGAAAGAAAGAAAGAAGAAAGAAAGAAAGAAAGAAAGAAAGAAAGAAAGAAAGAAAGAAAGAAAGAAGAAGGAAGGAAAGAAGAGAAGGAAGAAGGAAGAAGAAAGAGAAGAAAGAAAGAAAGAAAGAAAGAAAGAAAGAAAGAAAGAAAGAAAGAAAGAAAGAAAGAAAGAAACTATGCGGAATTTCTAGCAATAATCACATGAAGGTTAAGACATTAAATCAAGTCAGTGGCCTTTAAGTTTTACAAAAGGGAATGGCATTGCAAGGTGACAAAAAAAGAAAGACAGAACCAATGAAACTCAGTCATCTATTTATCTCAAGTTATCTACTAATTTCATCTATTTAGCTCAAGAAGAGTTTTCAGGTTTCTGACATGGGTGAGTGAACAGATGGTGATGCCATGTGCTCAGATACAGGAGGAAAAAAATAGATATTTTTGTACATTTTCAATTTGAGGATTTCCCAGGAAAGCCCGGAAAAAGATATAAGCCGCTAGATACGTGAATCAAAAAACTGGAACACTTTTGAATATAGCAAATTTACTGTCGTGAGAATACAGGTTTTAAAACCCCAGGAATACATTAGGTAATTCAGAGAACATATAAGATAAGATTATCAGAGACCAGCATTTGTGGACACCAACAGGTAAATAGACAAGGAACCTGCCAAAAAGACAGAAGAAGCTACAGAAACATAAGAGGTGAATTACTGCCGAGAGAAAGCTTGAAGGTTAGAGACAGAGAGACCTTTGGGAAGGGAAGAGTCACTTTTATAAAATACCATGGCAGTTAAGGGCTGAAAAGATCATTCATGTTTTTTTCTTTTATCTACAATTTCAAAGGCATTGTTGACAACTGCCATGGAGAATTACAAAGAGTTTAGATGGCAAAATGGGTAGTCTGCTGGATGAAAGTGAATATTTAAAGTGAGAAAGTGGACCCTATAAATGTGTATCAGAGTTTTTGAATCAATAGTGAATGCATGAATAAAGGAATGAAAGTTTTTATGGTCATTTTGTGGTCATTAGAAACAGTGAAAGATATTTTTAATTTTTTTATATTTATTTATTTTTGAGAGAGAGACAGAGAGAGAACCAGTAGGGGAGGGACAGAGAGAGAAGGAGACACAGAATTCGATGCACGCTCCAGGTTCCGAGCTGTCAGCACAGAGCCCAACACGGGGCTGGAACTCATGAACCATGAGATCATGACCTGAGCTGAAGTCAGACACTTAACCGACTGAGCCACTCAGGTGCCCCAAAACAATGACAATTTTTATAGGAAGGTTCTGAGTAGTCTTGCAACAAGAAATTATATTTTACTTTACTTAATCCATTAATATTCTCCAAATTATTGGATCTTGCAATACTTTTCATGAAATATTTGTATAAGTACCAGTCTCCTGGGAAATACTGACATTGGTATCAATGTTATGAGCTAAGCAGCTCAGCATGGAAAGAAGGAAAAGGGCTAGAGTAGCAGCTAATGGTGTTTGTTAGATTGCAAAATAGGGTCATTTCGTTTTATTTTGTTTTATGATGAGAGAAATTTGAGCAAGTCATTTTCTGCAGGGAAAATTATATATATCCTGGTAGAATTTGAAAATGTAGGAGCATGATTATCTGTTAATGCAAAGTCCAGGGACCAGACTGGCTGCAGATTAGGGCAGCTAAGTGCAATGTTAGGCAATTTGAATTTTAGGTACTTAATGGACAAAACATAGGGAGACAAGTTACAGAGGAGACTGAGAATTGCATGTACCTACATCACAGAGCTACAAACCCAAATCTATCTCTAGTCAGGGTTCAGAGTAGCAGCCTACAATCTGTTCTGCATATAACCCTGAGAGAACTCCACAACACAAAGTCATTTAAATGCTTCTCACGTGAGGAAGAAGGTCATGCTATTATTTAATACTAAATAGGATTTGGGTTTTACATTGCTAACCTCCTCCAATGTTTCTCTCCAACTAGAAGAGCAGTTTCTGCCCCATTCCTTGATAAGGTCCTTCCAGAGAAATTTTGAATTGACTAGTTCTTTTTTGAAAGCTCTCTATCCTTGCTTTTCTCATCCACCTGATTGGTGAGCTATCTCTCTGTAACTATGCAATAGAAGGGCTCATGACTAACATCTGGTTACCACACCAGCACTCTCTGCAGATGTGTGTAGTTTGTTTTCCTGTGTCTGAATTCTTAAGGCAAAAAGACCACTATATATTAAAATAGAAAACAGTCACTTATATTTAATTTTTAGAAACAATAATTATTTGATTAATCCAGTCCGTTTAAATTATTTATACTTTTTAGCATGTGAGGTCACTTTACTCATAACTTAAGGGGATGATATTTAATTTTAAGCACACATACTGAACAGCTAAGGATCCAGATTAAAACAGAACAAATAAGGGATTTTTTTTATGAGAAAGATTTTTTTTCCCAATACAACCTTTACTATACAAAATCCTAGAAAAAATGTATTTCTTTCATTTCATTCCTGATTTGACCTAGTCAACATGTCACGTGATGTGACCTGTGTTATTTTTTATGTTACACCATTTATTTTTATTTTTTTTTAATTTATTAAAAGCCACAGAGAGGGAGGAAGACATAACATAAGAGACTCTCAAAGACTAAGAACAAACTGAGGGGAGAGGAGGGTGTGGGGAGAGGAGAGTGAGTGACGTGCACAGAGGAGGGCACTTGTTGGGATGAGCATTGGGTGTTGTATGGAAACCAATTTGACAATAAATTATTAACAAAAACATTTTCAGACAACGTTTCATTGCCACCTAATTTAATCCAACATGCTAGCACATATTATGCATTTTATTATAAAAGTTTAATTCAAGGTCCATAGCATGCAATCCTGTGCAATTGTCTAAGTTTATTGAAAAGACAAATTAATTTGAATATTCTGAGAAAATCAGTTCCATAGGAAATGTATGGATTTTGATAGTCCCTAACCAATAAGATTTTTACAGTTGAACTTTCATCATAACATCTAGCTTTTGTAGTTAAGTACAGTGAGTAGAAGACTTTACCCATCAAGGATCTGACAAGGAGAAGTTGATCCGAGTAGAAGTGTCTTGGCACGACTTGCCTGGAATGAAATGCTGACAGCTACAATGAAGTATGTGACAATTAAGATTAAATGAAATATTTTTAAAAAGCAGACTGAGTTACCTCATCTTTTGAGTTTACGAAATAACAGGCTCTTGATTGAAAAATCAATAAAAAATGAACTTTTGTTTATTATTAAAGATGTGTTGTCCCTATTGAGGCTAACATGACACTAAACGCGAGTCTTAGATTTTGCTTTCTAGAGTGAGTAGGGGGAGTCGTAGGTTGGGGGAAACCACAAAACCATTCCTCCCACAGCGTGGATGTAGTAGATTTAAAAACTCAAGATTGGGGTGTCTGGGTTGTTCATTCTCTTGAACCTCTGACTTTTGATTTTGTCTCAGGTCATGATCCCAGGGTTGTGAGATCGAGCCCCATGCTCTGCATGGAGCCTGCTTAAGATTTAAGATTCTCTCTCTCTCTCTCTCTCTCTCTCCCTCTCCCTGCCCCTCCCCTCACACGTGCATGCTCTCTATCTCTAAAATATAAAAAATAAATAAATAAAAACACAAGATTGATTCTAATGACACATATTGTGTTCCATATAGTGAGTTGGTGACTTTGAACTTTTATACTGACCAGATTTCTCACAGAATGAAGTGTAACGGGAGTAAGAGAAAGTCAGGGTCCATGCAGGAGTCGGGGGAAGCTGGGAAATCAGATACATCAAGAGAAAAACAGGTGATAGAGATTGAGCAGTGTTCTCTTTCAGGTGGTCTGGGAAGCACAACATAATTTATGAAGGCATGACTGCTCTTTCTGCTTCCTCTGATAGATACGTAGGTAGTTTTGCTTGTTCTGAAATACTTAGTGTCTACAGGCCTGGGATAACATACCTCAAAATATCTGTTCAAAAGTAAGTTGAAACTAATAGTTGGTGGTAATTCTAAATAAGAGACTAGATAAAAATTGGAAAGTGTGGAAAGGAATTCAAATGAGTAAGTGCAGTCTTGAAAATACTTGACACAGGTTGTCATAGAGAAGGGTATAGACTATTTATTTTGGCAAATAACATAAAATAAGCTAAAAGATACTGTGCAGTGTGCCACCGCCCTTGACAAAGCAGACTGTTATGACACGCACCGCCTACAAAGATGGCCAAGCAGCATGAAACTCCGGGTAGCCATTAGGATAAGAGGATTTCAATCCTCCAACCACATGGAGCTGAATTCTGCCACAACCATGTGATCTTAAAAGAGGATCTTGAGCTTCGGTTGAGCCCACAACCCCCACTTGCGCCTTAACTGCATCTTGTTAGACCCAGAGCAGAAGACTAAGGTAAGTCAAGGTAGAACTCCTGGGCCCCAAATTGGGAGATGATAGGTATGTGACAGCTTTAGACACTAAGTTTATAGGGAATTGTTACACAGCAGTAAAAAGACTAATACACAGAGGGAACTAGGAAAAAGTTTCACTAGTCAAGTGCTCCTTGAGAGAAGTTTTTGCTGAGCTAAGTCTAAAGCATGTTTTTTATTTGAGTGGAAGTTGGCACATTGTGTTGAGAAGACCACACAAACATCTCCCTTCAGGACACTGACATAGACGGCTGTTGGTTCCCCGAGCCTTCCAAAAGGAATTTTTAAATAATGGAAATGATACATATAACGCCTTAGGAAGAAATAAAGTGATTGAGGACATTTTGTTCTTTGGCTTCTCCACTCGTTGGCCATCTTAAATTGTTTCCTGCTTGCCCTCAAGTGATGGTTTCTGCTTCCTGACCTCTAAGTCTAAACCAACTGTATCTTGCTGACTTCCTAAATGAAGAAAACAGTATCACTCATGTAATCCAGATGGCATCTTGGAATCTTCCAGCACCATATTTACATTTATCTGCTGTGTCTCTGACACAAACTGATTTTGAGATATTTTTGTAGTCTTTTTTTAAAAATACTTACAGTACAAGATATGGGTCACATCACAAAATATAGAAAGTCTCTCTCTCTCTTTCTCTCTCTCTCTCTCTCTCTCTCTCTGTCTCTGTCATACACACACACACACACACACACACACACACACACACACACAAGTTTTTACATGACCTTTTGGGCCATCCTGGATGCATCTTGAAAAGTCACTGTCATTTCTCCAACAGATTCCAAAAATTAATGACTCTTTTTTTCCTTCATGGATATTCCTTGAGATATTTTAAAATCTCTTCTCTTTATTTCATTGCTTTTTTTTTTTTTTAATTTCACTACTCAGAGGAATTATAACCAATGTTTCACACTTGAGTTCCAGGTGTCTCATTTGACTCCAGTTGGACAAATAAGGCATTAGATATAATGTTTTCATCAACAGGCTTTGGAGTGACCAATGAACTTCCGTATCCACCAGTTTGAGTGTGTGCTTTCATTGTGAAGAAACTACCATACCACCCAGATCAAAACACTAGGTTGGAGAACCCACGTCAGTGATATGAGAACTGTGTTTTCCTTTATAGCAAAATACTAGCCTCTGATTTCCAATTTTTGAATATGGATTGAGGGACATTTCCCGACCAGAGATGATTACACTGTAGAAAAACAGTTATTCCCTGAAGGACCCTGATTTTCTAAACTGTGTGCTGTTTATGTTTAATCTCTGCTTGATATGTACTTCTGATTTTCACTGGAAACAGTATATTTCTTTTATATAGAACTGCTTTCAGGGCAAATCATCATATTCTGCAGAACAAGAAATTTATCAAACCTAGTTGCTGGGACTTGACTTCTTAGCATTCAGAAAGGATGAATAAACCTTTAAACTTACTAAAGATTGGGAATTTTCCTTTAACTCATAATTTTATTTTAAGGACTGACCTAGACTTTCAGTTTGAGGAATCTAATGTTTTTTCAGAAGGAACAGTAATGACTATACAGATGCTTATAATCTGAGCAATAACATAAGAGAAATAAAAATAAGCAAGAAATAATTTTATAAGAGAGAGAAGACATCCTATACTGAAAACGAACATGTGTAATAGAAGTTTCAAGACCAAGTGACAGAGCATGTGATACTTCCTCTGGCAGTGACACTTCCTCATCCAGACACCATTACATTGAATTCCAATTTCTATGCTTACTAGCTCTAGACCTTGGATAAGTTTTTCAACCTCCCTGAACTACAGATTTCTCTCCTCTCTGAGCCAGTTTTCCCAACTTTAGGTGCTTCACATGATTAAGATCTACTTTTCTTTTTTTAGCAACTTTAAGTACACAGTACAGCACTATTAAATAGTACTATATAATATAGTATTATATAATAGTACTATATATCATATAATAGTATACTAGTACTATATGTGTATTAGTATATAAATAGTATAGTACTGTAGCAGTACTATACTAGTACTATTATTAATTAGAATAACTGCTGTATATCAGATCCCCAAAACTTATTCAACCTTTACTGGAATGTTGTATTCTTTCATTACCACTTTCCCTTTTCCCCAGCCTCTAGCCTTCAGCCTTCTAGTTGTGATGCAAGTGTCACCTAATGCATATTGTACTCATATTGCAATATGTGAGTGTGTTGCATCAACACTTTCTATGTCTTAAACTTACATAATGTTATATGTCAATTATATCTCAATAAGGCTGGCAATAATGGACACCGAGCCCATAGTGTTATTTCAGGATTAAATAAGTGCTTGCAATAATACCTAGAACATATTAAGCATTAAAGATAATTATCATTTTTTTTGTAATGATATCAAGAGTGGGAGTTAAGAAGACATAGTATTAACTGAGACAGTGATAAAATGAGGCATATCGGAAAGTACATCAAGAGAAAGGAAGTGGTGAAAAGAGAAGACAGTCCCGTGGCTTCCTGGTGGAATGCCATGTACTGGGAGAATTTAGTGGTAACAGAATTTATTTTCTTCTCTTCATTATTTTCTTGATATACAGAACAAGGAATGTGCTTTTATGAAAAGGGAGGTGGTGAAATATGGTAATATGGCCATTTAATTAAAAAGCGATGAGGCCAGAACAGAAGATGAGATTGGGAGATGCATTGCGTTTAGTACTCCATTCTAGCACAGAGAATCCTAGCAAGGATCACAGGCACGAAAATGGGAAGTTGCAGTGATTAACTTGATTTCATTGTGCCTGGATGGAATACTACATCAGAAAGTGCTTTTTATTTTGCAGTCCCATCTCCATTATCTGTCTAAGAACAGGGAAAATTTTTAAATTTCAAATTGCCTCTCTTTCGTCACTCGTTTGCTTCCTTGGGTTGCCCAATAGCTGAATTACGAATTTGAAGGACATTTACTACGATTATATCGTGCCGTGGGAAAATCATGAAGAAGGAGATTGACTTCGAGAAATGAGTAATAAAAAATAGAACAGCTCTTAGTTGCTATTGTAATTGGGAGGAGAGAGAGAAAGACCATTCTGGGTTATTATACAGCCTTGATGGTCCTCGCAAAGGCTTGGGAATTTTGATTCGTATGTGGAAGACCTGAATAACTCTGTCTAGTTTGTGTTCTCGGTCAGAAATGTTTAATAGAATTTCCTCCAGAGACAGATATTTATCTGATCATGATTGTCCCAGAGCCCCAAAGTGAAGGCAGATGTATGTACTCAGAAGGCAGGAGGACAGACAAGAGTTGAAAGCAATGCTTCACTTTGATGTTTTCTGCTCTTGAGGCCTTCCATTACTTGACATATTTAAAAAAAATGTTAAAGTTCATAACTTTAACAAGAAGGAAGAAATAATAGAACGTCAGCAATTTGGGCTTTTTCATCACCGAATTCATTGTTTTTATTAGGAAGGCTTACATCTCTTTCAAAGCATTTTGCCTTTTGGATAAAAGTACCTAGATGATGGATTGTGAAGACTTTTCTTAAGCAACTGAATCCCATTTTACAGTTTTGGGTGTTTATTTTTCATTCTACATTATTCATTATTTTAGCAAACATTTATCAAATGCATCCTGTGTTGCACATTTTTTCACCAATACTGTCATTGTTGTTTTTACTGTATACTTCACACTCAGCAAAAACTCAAAAGGTAAGGTGAAGCAAATTATGATCTCAGAGTTTGAAAGATTTCCAACTCTTCATTTATGTATAAACCACTGTGGGAGAAGGGAGTGTTGTTTACGGCAGCATATGATAAAGTGAATTGGTCCATCCTTCAGTTTGTTTTTTGTTCAAACCTATTTGTTATTTCCTTTTGGTTTTGTTTTCTGTTTAGCTGACACATAACAGTAGACCGGTTCCAATATATTCATATATCTCAGAAAACCACTTAATGGAGTGACTCCCTCAGCCAGAGAACTCTCAGAACCTACCTAACATTGCTTCCCCCAAATATCCTAAGTCAGTTGAAAATTGCAAACTATAAATCAAGACTCACCCAGGTTTTCTCCTTCAGGTAACAACATAAGAAGCAAAGATCGTTAGCCAGTTGGAACTAGTTGGACAGATGGGTTCCAAACAGTAGAATCAAAATATTTTATACTTCAATATCCATCCACATTACTGAAGAATCCAGATTTAGCCAACATTCTTCACACTCATATCATATTTTTAAATATCCCCATTACTATAATTGATAAGGGAAGCATATTTTCATATAACTTTATTTATAGATAGCTACAAAAATTTCTAGTTTTGAAATAAAGTTACTTGAAGTGTAATTCAGTGAGTTGAGGGAAAAAAGAGAAAAGAGAAAACTTTTTGTACTTTTTAATAAAATTACCTATTCTCTGATGTGATCTTGTACAAAACAATCAGGGTGGTCAAAAGCCCAAATACTTTGAAGTTGGGATTAACAGATGTAAAAAGGCAGGTGTTGCAAACTTACACCAGGCAACAAACAAGGAAGGGAGCTAGGTGGGCTGGAGAGGCCACATCCCTGATACAGCTGTGCTCTCTGAGTTGTCAGGTCCGATTTCCTCCAAAGATGGCAGAGATGCCTATCTCCCCATTTATAAGCATCAGAAACTCCAGGTTTGAATCTCTGGGTTAGAACTCAGGTGGTGGTTTTCCAAGAAGGGATGGGATTGATCAGAGATGGACACAAGGTGGATTCCTGGGAAGGTTCTGTGTCTTCATCTGGTCTTCATCTTTGTTTGTGAACATTTCATGGACCCACGAAATGGAACCATGGACTTATGGCTTGTGCCTTCTCAAATAAAAAGAAATAAACAGAATCCCTCTGTTTTAAGATATGGATATAGAAAAGATAACATTTCATAGTTTTCTATAACTATTGTTATTTCCAGTTTTATTATAAAATCAGACATATAAATGTTTTGATTATAATTCTACACAGGCTTGTAGATCATATCTGTTTATTAAAGACACTCATTTGAATGAAAGAGTAATAAAAGCAAGCAAACAACATCTTGGACAACTATATAAAAGAATGTTAGTACCACATCCTTTTTTCTGTTCACCTGAGTATTTATTACTTCTTATTGCTGTTCCCTGTGGTTGTTATAGATCATCTTCTAACCATTTAGTTTCACACATTATCAACTCCAGAATATTTCTTTATTGCTACTAACACTACTTATGAACTTCTGCCTGAATATTTCTTCTGGATGTGTCATTTTAACCTCTTTTAATGAATCCATTTCTACCTTGACTTTCACATGTCACCTGTTATGTAGTTTCCTGGTAGCTGGTCACATTTTAAGGTACAAAAACCTTAGCAAAACTTTGGCATGGGCACCCTTTGAATAATGAGCAAACTACATAGAGATTCTTGTCATCTCTACAATATGACGCATAGTAGGAGATGTGGCTGATAATTCATCTGCCTCAGTTACTGAGAACTCTGACAATTCTCATATCTCAGCAGGAGGCTGGAAAAAAATGGATAATTTATCAATGTTTTATGGCATTCAGGCTGAAAAGGAATAAAGTGCATGTAAAGAGCTACCAGAAAAAAAAGAAAGGAGCAATCTCTCTCTTTCGGTAATCTAACAGTTTTGTTTCTCTGTGATCAAAAGAGCAGAAGTAGAACCTAGTCCAGGAAGTAAATGCACAACTAACCTTGACAAAACCTAGAAGAAACCTGGATAGAATTGAACCTGGATGAATGCATGTGTGCATACAAACACACTCACATGCACACACGCACACACACACACACACACACACACATCTTTTTAGGATCAAGAATGAATTTATTCACACATTCATTCAATAGATACTTATGGAATGCCTAAGATGTGTCATCTGTCATATTAGGCTTGAGAAATTTGAAAAATAAATATGAATAAAACAAAATCAATAATGACAAGAAATTCACTGTATAGGGATAAGGCATGTACAGTAATAGGAAAATGTCTGTATTAACATAGAAGAAGCACTGTGGAGAGCCACCTAATTTAGCTTGAAGGTACTGAGGAGAAGCAGGGAAGAATAGACTGTAAGAGCAGACTACAAAGTTAACTTTTATTTTTAAAACACTCATTTATTTATTCCATCATTTTTCAGAAAATATTCACTGAGAGTCTTCCCTGTTGCCAGATACTAGTGCTGGTCATATGGCAGTGAACTAAACATTGTAGTGGATGATTTACACTTATAGTTTATGTTCCAGTAGTTGGAATCTAATCTTACCTAGCAGAGGGTAAACATTAAAATGTAAGATATTTTAAGCTAGAGCTTAAAACACAAGAAAAAGGCAATGAGAAATTAAGCAGGAGGAGAGAATAGTAATCATCGCATGGAAAGCTTGTAGCTCATGGGAGAGTTTGTTGCTGCTATGGAATTGATTCGAACACTCTGTGTACAATTTCATGCACAGATCATAGGGTTGATTAGCAAGTGCTATAATCATATTTTATTTCTAATTGTTTCTTCAGGAATTATATGGAGCATTACAGGCTTAAGAGAGAAGTGAATATAGAATCCATATAACTTGGGATACCTCTGCATCTCAATATTGTATCTCAACAGGTTGGCATCAAGTCAACCGTCTTTTAAACAGGTTCTACAGGGACGCCCGTGTCGCTCAGTGGGTTGAGCGTCAGACTTTGGCTCAGGTCACGGTATGACGGTTCCTGACTTCGAGCCTCCCCTCGCGCCCCATCACCCCCAGCTCCTCCCACATCAGGCTCACTCTCGTGAGCCTGTCAGCGCGGACCCTGCTTAGGATCCTCTGTCCCCTTCTCTCTCTGCCCCTCCCCTATGACGTTCTTTCTCAAAAAATAAATAATGTATAAATCAACAAACAGGTTCTACAAATGAAGTACAGTGTAAGAGACACTGAGTGAGGACATTAGAACTATATGTAACCACAGTGAATGGTGTTCTCAAGAAATGGTACTGCTTTACAATAGCAGAATTGCACAATATCGATGTAGAAGCCTTTTACAGAGTAGAAGATGTGAGAGAGTCTTGTAGCCCCCAGATTTTACTAAACGGCACAGTTTTTCCCCCCTATGGAACCGTACTATTATATAACATTTGTGTAGAAAAATGAATAAATGTAAATATTCAATGATGATTGCTGGCCTAGATCAAAATATATTCTGATGTAACATTTTTTATGTACTTCCTTTTCAAAAAGCTTTGAAGGTTCTGGGCGCAGGAGTACATCCTCTAACTTTGTCTCTGGATCAATTTGATCATAGTCCGTCTAAAACAGTTCAAGTACCACAGCATCTCTTACAGAAACCTAAGATGTTTGATTGCCATGGAATTATTTTCAGACTTGTTTGAAGTGTATCATGTAATACGATACAAAATACCTCCTCCAAAATTTCTACTATGGGAGGGTAGTAGCATAACTCAGAAACTTGTCAAATGAGTTTGAACTCTGCGCATGTGCTTTCCATGCACAAATAGTCTAACAATAAGGTGTCTAATACAGAACGGTACTTCCAATTATGTAGTCAAAGAATATTGAACTACAGGAGTCCACAGCAAAATAATTCTTAAAAAAAGAATGAATCAACTTCACTGTCACCAAGATTTACATGTTGAAGACTAACAACACATTTGGTGCTGTGTACAGATATACATCAAGAAACCTATTGTCAGGTTCAATGATTTTAAGAATAAAAAGCATGAATACTTAAAATAAAAACACACATAAACATAAAGCAAACATATAAAACTATGGATTGAATAGCTGCCTTTTCACCTCGTTAATGGTTCTTGAGTTTTCACGTGGAATATGACCCTTTACTAATGATATAGGATGTTCAGAATATTCATTCATAGACCTTTACATGATCTATAATTCAGGCAGAGATAAATTACAGAAAGTTCATATCTGTATCTCTATCTATCTATCTGTCTATCATTTTTCTATGTGTCTATGTATAATCTATTAATCATCTCCATCTCCTCAACACACCTGCTCTTCCCACCATCATGGGCAAGATATTTGAGAAACACTGCTATAAGATTTTTGTGAAAAATTATGTGAAACATCTTTGATGGGATAGATTTCCAAATCTCCTAAGCAATTGTGATTGTAGTGAACTGAAGGTAAAGAATAATTTAAAACACCCATGGAAATGAGGGAAATCTCAATGAACTGGCTAACTGTTCTTAACAAGCCTTTCCTTGTTCATTCCTGAGACAATGTGTGCTAAATATCTGCATAATACATGTGTGCTTACATATCTGTGATGGATACAGTCCAAGAGTGCCATCTACCTTTATTGAAAACTTTCTAACTCTCCGTTTGTAGACTTTTTACAAGATTACTGTGCTATTGAATCTTGCCTGGCTTCAATTTCTTTTCTAAGCCCTTTGGATGGATACCAAAACTTTTTCCTGTGAGACTCAAACTGCACCCTGGGATGCATCATCTGCAACCTGAGGACTTTCTCCCACATTGTCGTTAGCCAGTCTCTTAAAGTTTATAGGAAAGAAATTTGTCTATAGAGAATCTGAGTTGATTTACTCGTAGTATCAAATATTGATTAGGAAGGCACCAAGGAACATAGAAAGGATGAATATTAAGGGATGTAGAATCCTTGCCATCTCTGTGCAAGTTACAGTGACTGCATGAAGAAAGGCCAAAGTTATTCCGTACCTACACGAATTTTGAATCTGGGAAGATTACATTTATTATGGGTTTTCAGAGATTTTAGTGATATTCTAGGCACAAAAGCAAACAAAGAAGTGAAGGAGAAGGAGAAGTTGTCTATCTTGTTTAGTTAGAATTATATATTAAAAATGTCAATGATATGTATGCTTCTAATAAGTTGAAATACGTGGGTGGGTATTTGTCTGGGAAAAGCAATACTATGGATTGAAAGATAAGACTTTTATTCTTATTCCGGATTCTGATGGTTGTAAAAGGCAGACAAATATTTTAATTATGTACTTACTAATTGTTACTTCTCTTGAATTTTCACAATCCTAAAAAGTGCTTTGTCCGTATAAAATCTTGTAAGTAAAAAAAAAATGTTTTTAGTCAGACATTTCATGCAAAAATTATACTATCAATGACATTCTTGTTCATAGCTGTAGATCAATATTTGATTTCTAAACTAAAAGCCAAACTTTTCTTGGAGCACTAGTTTCCCTCCAGTTAATGGCTCTACTTCCCTTCAATTCATGCATTTTCTTCTCAGGAAACAGATAATATAATTTATGTGATTTTGATCCATTATTCAAAATGACAAGCAATTTTTACAATAATATTCTTTTTCCTTAGTCTTTCTTCAACTGTAGAAATGAGTACTTAAGTGACATTCAGTAAAAATGAGCACACCTAACAACCAAAGTCTAAAATTAGTTCAAAACAGTATTTTTAAAGAAAAAATGCCTATTTTTTCATGGTATTATATTTGCATTCACATTGTCTATAGACTTAAATTATTTTCATTGATATTTGAAGATGGCTTTTTAATTTTTTAAGCGTTTTTTATTTTACTTTTGAGAGATATAGAGACAGAGTATGAGTGGGGGAAGGACAGAGAGAGAGGGAGATGCAGAATCTGAAGCAGGCTTCAGGCTCTGAGCTGTCAGCACAGAGCCTGACACGGGTCTCGAACTCACAGACCGTGAGATCATGACCTGAGCGGAAGTCGGCCGCTTAACCAACTGAGCCATCCAGGCACTTTGAAGATGACTTTTTAAAAACATAGTGTCTTAGAGCACTTAAAACTAGTTTAATTATAAAACTAGAGAACCCGTATTTTCTGAACCATAGTCTAATTTACTCCAAATAGTTAATAAGACAGTAAAAATTATATACATAATTCTATTAGAATATTGAAAATTGCATACATAAATCTATTAGAAATTGAAGTGCAAAATTTTGCACTTTCTAATACTCATTTCTGTCTCTCTGCTTTTAAATGGTGGCTTATGGTATCTATAGCCAACAATATAACAACTAGGTCAATGTTAGCTTACTTGGGAAAAGAGAATTCTAGAAAAACACATTTGCTCTTGTTCCTTGCTCTATTATAGCTAAAGAGTCAACTGTATTTCTCTGAGGCACAGCAATGTTATATTAAACTAACATTCTATGCAAATTAAATATTTTCTTATATGTCGATGAAATATTTTCTCATATATCATACTTGGAAAAGAATATTTTAAAATTATTCATGGTTAATGTAAATTAACCTGAAGATATTTCTAATAATTTAGAAAAACACTCTGTAAATGTTCCTCTTCCATATTGGAAAGTCATTACTCTTGTCATAAATCCTGGAATAGCCAACCATAGTTTAACATTTGTAAATATTTGTCATACTTTCTGAATCAGTGTAATTTTCTATGTCTTCTTTTACACGCCTGAACATGCACACACACACACACATTGCTGCAAAAAAGAGTCATGATCCAGATTTCTGGTGACAAGTAATAGGCTCCTAAGTGTGTTAAAGCTTTTCCTAGCTCCAAAAATTTCAACTAAAGTTACTGTCTCCTTTTCTACCCCTGAACCTTTCCAGAACTTAAGACATATCTTGAAAATTTGCCCTTTGTTTCAGGATGATGTTTCCTTTCCTTTTTATATTTCCTCTTATGAGAAGAAAGTGTTATTTTTCATTTCCCAACTCTATAAAAATTCAATCCCATATCTGTTATTTTCTCAGACCCTCAGAAAGTGGGTCAAATGACACTTTGAACATATTTCAAAATGATGAGACTTTAAATAGAGACTTGTAAATCAGATTTACTTCCTATAGATTAGTTGCTTCAGAGAAGCTCATGGTAGTTTCAGATATAATGTCCAGCTTTCATTGAAATTATGTCTATAAATTTTGAGGAAAAGGAAGGAATCACAAAAATGAGAAATAAAGGGAAAAGAAGATGGAGGAGAAGAAGGAAGAGGGAGAAGGGCAGGAGGAGAAAAAAGAGGAAGAAAGAAGAAAATTAGTACTCTTTAACTCATCCTGAAAGCCTCTTTTATATTGAAGCTGAGTAGATACTGTGTAATTAATTTGAACATGCCTGAGATATTAGCCACTGTCTCTATTACTTTAAGAGAAAATGAATTTGGGAGTTAGCTGACTGATCGACGCTATGAGTTGGTGGCGACATTTTTGCAGCTGATTTCACAAGTTAGGGTGAGAGACAAAGGTTCAGAACTTTATGGTCTATCACATACTGCCTTTACAAGCAGCCATAGCTGTTCAAACAAATTGAGCAAACTCAACTGAAAATAGAGGAAATATAATACTTCCTTAAAGATTGCAACTTTTATCATTTTAAACCTACTGACTTTTGAAAAAGTATGCTATCTCTATCTCTTATTTTGTATAAATTGTCTTTAGTGATTTTGTACTTTGTATTCTGCTATATTATTTCTGTGAAATGCCACTTCTGATCTTTTTCCTGTTCTGGGACAGAAATGTCTTTGTCTATCCCGTCATTTCTTATTTTGTTTACTTTACTGGGATTGTTGTGATGACAAGGGCTCCGCCAACTTCTGTAAATTTGATTGATAGGAAAATTGAGAAGTTGACCTGGGCCAGCACTAAAAATAACTCACTAAATATCTCAAGTGCCAAAGATCGCAGTCCTGTCCTCTGAAAACCTACTTACTTTAAGGGATATGTGTTTAATTTGGGGTTTTTAAGAGTGGAGAGCCACATTTAGAACAACTGAGATAAAAGTTTTCAGCTTCATTTATGCATTAAAACATGCCTCATCATTATAGGATGAATGTGGCAGCCTAAAGAATAGCCTAAATAACACTAAATAATTTTAATTCAACCTCAGATATTTAGCCAACAAGAAATATTACACACATGAAGTAAATTGAATTTCTCCAACACATGTCATGTCTTTTCCTTCCCTCTTTAATTTACTCTCTCTTACCTTTATTTTGTGTTGCTACAAACAACTCTGAATCAAAGAACACACAAATAAAGAGCAACTGTATTCTCAATGAGCACCATGTGAAAATAAAATCCTCCATCCTCCCAAAGATGTGAAAAGCTGTGATTGCTGTGAACATCTCCTCTCAATCACTTTCAGGCTTGTATGATGAGCCTGAGAAGTTCTTATTTCCCAAGTATATTAGTTAAGGTTTGTTGGGAACATAATCGTCCCAACTCTTGTGGCTTAAATCAACAAAAAAATTTATTTTTTCCCAAGTCTATGAATTCACTGGGAAGTTCTAATGTAGGCAGCCCAACTGGTCACTGGTTAGCAACAGCTTGGTTGGGTCTATGCTGCTTCAAACCTTGTCTAGCAGCTGATTCAATGTTAGCAGTGGAATGAGGCTGAGGACGGGTTGATCAGTGTTTCTGATTATCCACTGACAGTTTGACTCATTCACACAGTGGACAACAGATTGTTCCGGGGCAGCAAATTCAGGCATGCCTCAACTCATGAGCACACTTTCCTTCTCTGTCACATTTATGTGGCTCCAGTCAAGTCACATGACTAAAGCTACAGGTCCATGTAGTAATGAAACACCCAAGGACAGAATAAAGGGATGCAATATTGTTGTCATTTTGCAAGTTCATTTACATACTTGTAAAGAGATAAGGTTCCCAAAGGAATGGTCTATTTATGTACTTATTAACTAATTTATCAAAATATTCTTAATCTGTGCTAGGCTCCAGAGATATTTTGGTAAAAACAAAATATATGACGCCTATAGCTTACAGTTTGAAGGTTTTAGTATCTTCAACACCATTGAGAAAATTGCATCTCACATACCAAATGACAATTAAAAGATTATAGATGGCAGAGTTCTGATTCACTTGATACAGTCATCATTATACAGAATCCTATGTGACTTTTATTTTAAGATGGTTAAAAAGTCAACTCAGATCTCCTACATCCAGACGATGTTTAATTTACCAAAAATTGCATCTATGCTCAGTCAATTGCCTAATAAAAGAATTGTTATTTTGAGATTTGTGAGAAACATTTTTATTTTTTATTTTTTAAAGGAACATTCATTTTATTTTTTTTCTTCTTTTACGTTTATTCTTGAGAGAGAGAGAGCACACCTGTGTGTGAGGGCCTGCACAAGTCGAGGAGGGGCAGAAGGAGTGGGAGTGGGGCATAGATTCTTACATTGGCTCCACGCTGACTGCAGAGAGCCTGATGCAGGGCCTGAACTCAGGAACTGGGAGATCATGACCCAAGCCAAAGTCACAAGGTCAACCAACTGAGCCACCCAGGCTTCCCAACACAAACATTTTTTAAAAGGAAGTGGTTCGAGGCACCTGGGTGGCTCAGTCGGTTGGGCGGCCGACTTCCACTCAGGTCATGATCTCGTGGTCTGTGAGTTCGAGCCTCGTGTCGGGCTCTGTGCTGACGGCTCAGAGCCTGAAGCCTTCTTCGGATTCTGTATCTCCCTCTCTCTCTGCCCTTCCCCCACTCATACTCTGTCTCTATGTCTCTCAAAAATAAATAAACGTTAAAAATATTTAGAAAAAAGGAAGTGGTTCGTACAACTTCCTATCCTTCCCAGTGGCAAAACATAGACATAATAACAAAATAGAATATCAAGTTATAAAAGACACGTCATGGTAAGTGTCACACAGACCAAAGAGAAAGGTTTTTCTAACTTGGAGAAACTGACCAAATACATAAACACATATGCCAATTCTGGCCCAAGGTTTTTAGGAAGTGAGTGAAGAATGTATGCAGGCCATTGATTAAACAGGAACATTTGGAGTTTCCCATTGAAGAAACAAGAAATTGTACTTGGGTTTATTTGTTAACCAACTTGGCCCACCCTGACAACTAAGTGGTTTAATGGAACGAGTTTAGGGTTAGAAGTCAATATCATAGTCTGTTTCTATCATGATTTAGCGGCATGTTATAAAATTATCATTTTTGTGATTTGTTTTCTCATTTGTAAAATATGGATATTGAATTCTAAATGATCTACAATTTCTAATTTCAAGTCCCAAATAATGTTTGAAATAGCTTCCCACAATTTATTAAACCATGACTGTGTATGGGGGTTCCTCGGTGGCTCAGTCAGTTAGGCATCCGACTTCGGCTCAGGTCATGATCGTACAGTTTGTGGATTCAAGCCCCGCATCAGGATCCAGAGCCTGGAGACTGCTTTGGATTCTGTGTCTCCCTCTCTCTCTGCCCCTCCCCCACTCATATTCTGTCTCTCTCTGTCTCAAAAATAAATAAATATTTAAAAAATTAAAAGAAATGGCTGTGTGTGAATAATGATTGCCTAATATTTATTGAATATTAGGGTAGAAAACTTATATTCCTTAGTATTATAATAGATTTTTATGATAAAGCAATATATCTTTATTATAAAACATTTATAATAAATGTTTTAAAGGGAAAAATTCACTGCCGGTCTTAAATCTTTGCTGTTCTTTTAGCAATATATTTTTGCCTATTATTTATTATACTGCATTAATAGTATACTAATAATTACATTAGTACACTAATATCTCACATTTGTTTTTATATTGTAATGATATAATGTATACATATAATTACATATGTATTATTAACAATAAAGCTTTTCTGGAAAATTTATTCTCATCATGGTGGCTAAACTATACTAAAATGTCACTAACTAAAATGTCTACATGGACAAGATATTCAAGACAGCATGAATTTCATGAATTTATAAATTAAATAAGGTATATGGTAAAGGGGACAGGTGGAGATATTCTGAGCTATTGGGTAAAGGTTCTGCATAAAGGCTCTCAAAAGCAAGTTGTTAAGATATTGGAACTTTGGGGAAAAATATGTCTTAGGACAGAATCAGTTTCATATGCTACCAGTGGTAAGCTTTACTCCATGCCTTGCTACAGTCTCAATTAATCATTGTTTTTTGATTTAATCAAAATGAACTAGCATTTTGTATATGCCGAACATCATCCTTGACCTTTGGAAGGTGATATTGAGCAAGATAAAAGCTCATTTCTATGGATCCTCAAGTTGACTTTGACTCCTGGTTTTCATACCATGGTCATTTCAGCACTTACTGTTCTGTAGTGCTCATATTTCTTTGGGTCATGCTTTTTGTTATATTTTGCTCATTAATCCCTAGTCCAAGATAAGACTACTTGTTTGATCATCTACCTTGACGAGCCTATATGAACGAAGGTATAAAACCGAGCCAATTGGCTCCCCTATAAACAAGGCTCTTTCTAGTGCTTCCCTATTGATTATTTGCTATCATATTCCATGCAATTACTTTTATAAAACATTGTCTGTCAATGTCTTCATTATCTATGTTATAATATCTACTTCACCTATATTATTTAGGTATGTGAGACACTAACTTAAATATGTCTCATGGAGTCTATCTCAATTTTTTTCTCTACTTTTACCCATTCTTTCTGTTTCTAGTCTGTCTTTGAAATATCATTTGTTATTGTAGTTTATCCTATTTATATAATACCTTACCCCAAACCCTGTTATTATTTTGAGGACTCCAATCCATCAAGAAGCCCGATACTCTTGTTGCTCACTGTTTTCTCCCCCGATTACCTTTCTATGTACTCCCTGCAGCATTGCCCAAGCCAACACCCTCGTTAATCTCTATGTGATCTTCTCCTGGTTAATCTCTATGTGATCTTCTCCATCTCTCTTTCCCTTATCCATAGAATTTCCCATAGACACCTCTTTAGCACAACCTTTTGCCCATTCACTTATAACATAATTCCATTTAATATTAATTTCATTAAAATTTTCTCTTGAAATATTTTCTAGAATATCGATGATATAGAACTTCTAAGTACAAAACACTTTCATAGAATTTTTTGGTAAGATAGTTTCAAAAATAATAAGCTCTCAAAAAGAAGTAACCAGGTAATTTAAGAGCATTTAGCGCTAGGTAAACCATTGTATAAAAGCCTACGAATGTACATTAGTCTTATATCAAGGATGAAAAGAAAGCGAAAAATCAGTAGGTACAATGACTTCATTAAATATAAGAGGAAATCAGTTTCTTTAAGATATTTAATATTTCTATTGGCCAGTGGTAGACACCTGGTTATATAATAATATAAATACAATAAATACACCACTGGAAAATAAAACAAATACACCACTGAAAAATTAAAGCTGAAATAAGAAAAACATATAAAAATTATTTTTCTCTTTTTGTTAATTTATAAAAATAATATATTTGAGATAATGTTTATCTATTTTATTTTTAATGTAGCCTTACATTTAAAAATATGGAAGCCAAAGTCACAGTGGCCAGCCAAGATAGTTAAGTATGTATGAAATGCTGTCCTAAACATCTTTTGTTCTCTATTTTGTCATATTATTGACACATATTTTCCATCGGCATATATTAGTGAGTATTATTACATTTGGACACAGCATCAATTTGAATTGGCTTCAAAATCACTCATTATTTTAACTAGGAAATTCAGAGAACAGGATGGCTTTAAGGATGTTTGGATCCGAATACTCAAATGGAAGAGACATCAATTCCTCAATCTCAGGATGTATTTCCTTTTCCTGTGGCTTCCTTCACAGGTATGATTCCATTTTATTTATGTTATCACAAATAGCCAAAAGAAACTGCAGAGTTATAATTTTATCAATGTAATGACCTCAAGGAGAGAAAGAACCAAAATTCTTGGGATGGATTCTGAGTTGGTTTAGGACGAGTTATACAACTACCTCTAACCTAATTGCCAGGGCTAGAATAATGAAATCTACTGCCTGGTTAGTCAGGCCTGGATATTTGCTCATGTTTAGAGATGAGGAGTATTTCAAGTACTCCATTCAATTCACTGGAAGCAAAAATGAGAAAGAGAATCAGAGTACTGTTACCAGAAAGGCCATGAAAATTGGTAGGGCAAATACACGAGGTTTCTATTATTAGAAACATCACTAGAACAATATTGAGCATTTTATATATAGATATATATACATATATATATATATATAAAATATGCTGTATATTTCTAATTATTTGATAGTTGATAAATGTATCATGTATAGTTGGATATATTATTTTATATTATATATTGCATTATATATTATTATACAACAATATATATATTATTGAGAAACAACTATAATATATATTAATAAATTAAAATCTAATAATGAATAATTAAGATATTATTATTAGGAAAAGCATACATTAGAAGGATGAAATAAACTATCACTTTTAGTGCATTTGCCCCAGTATGAATAAAAGATATGTACAGTGGGATTTGTATAGGTATACATTTATTTGTTTATTTCTTGGTGATAATGTTTTTTCTTTCTCTTTTTATAGTTTCAAGTTTTTATTTAAATTCCAGTTAGTTAACACATGGTGTAATATTAGTTTCAGGAGTAGAATTTAGCGATTCATCATTACATATAAAATCCAGTGATCACATATAAAAAAACTTAAAATTCTAATGAAATATAATTGTATCTTAGTAACTAGTTATTATTCGATCATATTATTTTTCTACTTTGTTACTTCCATTTTAATAAGGTACTCACCACAGTATTACTTAAAGGCAAGACATGATGCTAGGTTCTACGTAGTATCTTCTACTTTAACTACATGAATACTCTAATTCCTACCTTAACAATATATTTCCATTTAAGAAGCAAACAAGTCCTTTATTAGGAAACAAAATCAATAGCATAAACTCTGATTTAATTATGTAAGTGCTCATTTGGAAATTAAAATTAAAGCTTCTATTTCAGAATACAGCTGAGCAATAGGGCTCATGTTAAATGGTAAAGTTTGAAGCCTTACATCTATTAGATTTACTTCTTAAGTATAGTTGACATGTAATGTCATATTAGTTTTAAGTATACAATGTAGTGCTTTGGCAATTCTATACATTAAACAATATTTAACATAATAAATGTAGTTACCGTCTGTCACCATACAAAACGATTACAATGTGCTGTACTTTTCATTCTTATTGTTTATTTATTTTATAACTGTAAGCTCATACCTTTTAATCCCGGTCATCTATTTTTTCCCATCCCTTCCCCTGGCAACTACCACTTTGTTCTCTGTACTCATAAGTTTGTTTCTATTTCTATTCACAAAAACATTTGTTTTGTGTTTTTTTAGATTCAACATATAGGTGAAGTCACGGTATTTGTCTTCCTTGTTCTGACTTACTTCACTTAGCATAATACTCCCCGGGTCTCTCCATGCTGTCATGAATGGCAAGATTTATTCTTTTCAATGGCTGAATAATAGTCTATCACATATATATACCACATCTTCTTTATCTATTCATCTATTCATAAACACTTGAGTTGTTACTGTATCTTGGCTATTGTAAATAATTCCACAGTAAACACAGGGGTGGATAAATCGTCTCAAATTCGTGTTTTTGTTTTCTCTGGGTAAATACCCAATAGTAGAATTACTGATTAAAATGGTAATATCTGTTTTTAATTTTTTTGAGAAACCTCCGCACTGTTTTGAACAGTGGCTGCACCTGTTTACATTCCCATAAACTGTGCGTAAGGGTTCCCTTTTCTCCACGCTCTCGCCAGTACTTTTATTTCTTGTCTTTTTGAACTAGCCATTTCTGACTGGTATGAGTTGATATCTCAGTGTGGGTTTGATTTGCATTTTCCCTGATAATTAGTGATGTTGAGCATATTTTCATGTGTTTGTTGGCCATCTGTGTGTCTTCTTTGGAAGAGGGATTTAATGGTTTAACATTATTTAATATTGTGCATTCTGCAGTCTTCAGGCACTAAGTCTTCTGTTGATATTTTAAAGATAAAATATCAAAGTGATAAAACTTAGTAGATTTTATTGATCTTAATAATTTTAGTAATTTTTATCCCTAAAAAACATAAATGTCTATGAATATAATCTTTTTGCTGAAGCTTAGAAAATGTTCATCCAATGTTAAGCAATTATCTTTTTTCTGATTTGGTAGGGGGTCAGTTTTGACAGCAGATGCCCTGCCTTAAAATAAAATATGTGATATTTAGAGGAGTGTTCTTCTCTTTTACTATCTTCTACTCTTGAAAAAAAAAAGAAGTCTCCCCAAGGCAGTTCATTTTTTGAAGTTTGAGATAATGGAAAATCTGTTTATTCACTATTGGAAGCAATAAAAACTTCATTTCCACTACTTTCAAATTTGTTCTGCATTTATTTTAAAGCATTGAGTACCCCTACACTATTTGAGTATTCAGCTACTCAAAGTTTATGTCTCCAGTATTCTCTTTTTGTTCTTGGTATTATGACACATTAAAAAAAGAGCATATAATATTTACATAGTTCATTTATTAAAGATAAATCCTGTTTATTTGTCAATAAGAACAAATAAATTATTTTCCAAAAGAATTGCTTTTGGAAATATGAACCGATGAATGATTTTTTTAATGATCTCATGATACCCCTTCTAAAAAAAGCAATCTGATGTTTTTGTGAGTGGTGTAAGAAAGTGGTCTAGTTTCATTCTTTTGCATGTTGCTGTCCAATTCTCCCAGCACCATTTGTTAAAAAGGCTGTCTTTTTTCCATTGGATACATTTTCCCGCTTTGTCAAAGATTAGTTGGCCATATACTTGCGGGTCCATTTCTGAGTTTTCTATTCTATTCCATTGGTCTATGCGTCTGTTTTTGTGCCAATACCATACAGTCTTGATGACCACCGCTTTGTAGTAGAGGTTAAAGTCTGGGATTGTGATGCCTCCTGCCTTGGTTTTATTCTTCAGTATTATTTTGGCTATTCGAGGTCTTTTGTGGTTCCATACAAATTTTAGGATTGTTTGCTCTAGCTTTGAGAAGAATGCTGGTGCAATTTTGATTGGGATTGCATTGAATGTGTAGATTGCTTTGGGTAGTATTGCCAATTTGACGATATTTATTCTTCCAATCCATGAGCATGGGATGTTTTTCCATTTCCTTGTGTCTTCCTCAATTTCCTTCATAAGTTTTTTATAGTTTTCAGTGTAGAGGTCTTTCACATCTTTGGTTAGGTTTATTCCTAAGTATTTTATGGTTTTTGGTGCAATTGTGAAAGGGATTAGCTTCTTTATTTCTCTTTCTGCTGCTTCATTGTTGGTGTATAGAAATGCCACCGATTTCTGTACATTGATTTTGTATCCTGCAACTTTGCTGAAATCATGAATCAGTTCTAGTAGGCTTTTGGTGGATTCTGTCGGGTTTTCCATGTAAAGTATCATGTCATCTGCAAAAAGTGAAAGTTTGACTTCCTCCTTGCCAATCTTGATGCCTTTTATTTTGTTTTGTTGTCTGATTGCTGATGCTAAGACTTCCAGCACTATGTTAAATAGCAGTGGCGAGAGTGGACACCCCTGTCGTGTTCCTGATCTCAGGGGGAAGGCTTTCAATTTTTCCCCATTGAGGATGATATTAGCTGTGGGCTTTTCATATATGGCGTTTATGATGTTTAAGTATGTTCCTTCTATCCCGACTTTCTCGAGAGTTTTTATTAAGAAAGGATGCTGTATTTTGTCAAATGCTTTTTCTGCATCTATTGACAGGATCATATGGTTCTTATCTTTTCTTTTGTTGATGTGATGTATCACGTTGATTGATTTGCGAATATTGAACCAGCCCTACCCATAAATTCTAAATGGATAAAAGATCTGAATGTGAGACAGGAAACCGTCAAAATCCTAGAGGAGAAAACAGGAAAAAGCCTCTTTGACCTAAGATGCACAAATTTCTTACTCGACACGTCTCCAAAGGCAAGAGAATTAAAAGCAAAGATGAACTATTGGGACCTCATCAAGATAAAAAGCTTCTGCACGGCAAAAGAAACAACCAACAAAACGAATAGGCAACCAACGGAATGGGAAAAGATCATCGCAAATGACATATCGGATAAAGGACTAATATCTAAAATTTATAAAGAACTTACCAAACTCCAAACCCGAAAAACAAACAACCCAGTGAAGAAATGGGCGGAAGATATGAATAGACACTTCTCCAAAGGGGACATTCAGATGGCCAACAGACACATGAAACGATGCTCAATGTCACTCATCATCAGGGAAATACAAATCAAAACTACACTGAGATACCACCTCACACCAGTCAGAGTGGCTAAAATGAACAAATCAGGAAACTATAGATGCTGGCGAGGATGTGGAGAAGTAGGCACCCTCCTACACTGTTGGTGGGAATGCAAACTGGTGCAGCCACTCTGGAAAACGGTGTGGAGGTTCCTCAAAAAAATGAAAATAGAGCTACCCTATGACCCAGCAATAGCCCTGCTAGGAATCTACCCAAGAGACACAGGAATGCTGATGCATAGGAGCACGTGTACCCCAATGTTCATAGCAGCACTTTCGACAATAGCCAAATCATGGAAAGAGACCAAGTGCCCATCAACTGACGAATGGATAAAGAAGTTATGGTACTTATATACAATGGACTACTACATGGCAATGAGAAAAAATGAAATCTGGCCATGTGTAGCAACATGGATGGAACTGGAGGGTATTATGTTAAGTGAAATAAGTCAGTCAGAAAAAGACAGATACCATATGTTTCCACGAATAGGTGGACTTTGTGAAACTAAGCAAAAACCAGGGGGAGGGGAAGAGGGGAAAGAAAAAAAAGACACAGAGAGGGAGGGAGACAAAACATAAGAGACTCTCAAAGACTAAGAAAAAACTGAGGGTAAGGGGGATGAGGGAGGGGGGAGAGGAGGTGATGGGCATTAAAAAGGGCACATGTTGGGATGAACACTGGGTGTTATATGTAAACCAATTTGAAAATAAACTATTATAACAAAAAAAATAAAAAATAAATAAAAAAAGCAATCTGATATGACTTTCATTATTTCTTTTAACTATCATGAAAATAATAGCACACATGAGTTTATCAGAATTCATGAGTATTTGAATTAAACACATGTACATAGTTAATTTAATTTTCCTTTAGGAATATGATTTTATCTCTCCACAGAATGACTATGATGAATGCTATCTCTTGTTATGAGTATATATCTTAAATGCATGTGTCTCTTCTGATACAAATATTTTTACATCATTATTTTTTGTCCCTATGATATTTAAGTGCATTTATTGACATAAAGAACATATAAAAGTTAGTGAAAAACTATTTTTCTCTAGGCATCTTGTTGAGAAGTGTATATAGTTCTTGATTTCTGTAACAAAACTTCAAATATGAAGTACAGTGTCCTCAGATGAGAAAACTAGTATTTACGGAAGCCAGGCAACTTGTCTATGTTAGTAGAATTACTAAATCTGAACACTTATATGATAAGGCATGTTTCAGTGGCTAAAATCTAACATTCTTTCATGAGCCACCTTTCCTCCTCTCTCTCTCTCTTTCTATCTATCTCTATCTCTTTCTGTGTGTGTATACACACACACACAGAGAGATAGAGACACTGTTGACCTAAATAAAAAAGAAAGTTACACAAGATCAAGAATGAGTTTATGTGGGAATAGAACAGGAAATGCAGTACTAAAAATAAATAAACAAATAAATAAAAAGATGTCTAATCAATATTTCAACTTTAAAGTGCTGGGGGAAGATGAAACCTAAAGCAAGCAAAAATCAGGAAATAATAAAAATGATTAGGATGGAAATTAATAAAATAGAGAGTAGAAAAATAGTAAATAAGCAGAACCAAAATTTAATGTTTATTATTTATTTTTAAAATTAATTTAGTTTTTAACGTTTATTGGCTGAGGGAGAGAGAGTGTGAGTGGGGGAGGGACAGAGAGAGAGGGAGACAGAATCTGAAGCAGGCTCCAGGCTCTGAGCTGTCAGCACAGAGCCCGATGCCAGGCTTCAACTCACGAACCACGGGATCATGACCTGAGCCAAAGCTGGATGCTCAACCGACTGAGCCACCTAGGCACACCCTAAATATAAGTTTTTTAAAAGATCAACAAAATTGACAAACGCTTAGCTAATTTTACCAAGCAAAAAGACTGAGAGAACAAGACACCAAGGGATAGAAGACAAATTACTAAAATTAGAATACAAAGAGAGAACGCATTACTGCCATTAAGGAAACAAAGAGGAATGCCATAAAAATAGAAGAATACTATTAAATCTGCATAGCAACAAATTAAATAACTTAGATGAAATGGACAGATTTCTAGTAAGACACAAACTACAGAATCTGACACAAGAAGAAACAAATAAACTAAGTAGACCTGATTAGTAAAGCAATTGTATTGGCAATTAAAAATCTTCCAACAAGTAAAACCTCAGGAAAAAATAGCTTCATTATTGAATTCAATCAAACATTTGAAGACAAATTAATATCAACAATTCTTAAACTTTTCTGAAAAATAGAAAAGGGATACTTCCCCTTTGTTGATATGTGCACTATGTATCCTAATAACAAAACTAGACAAAAAAAATCATAAGGAAAAAAATCAGAGATCAATATATTTAACACAAAAAAATTCTGACCACAATACTAACAAACCAAATCTAGCAACATATAAAAAGGAATTATACAACATGGCAAAGTGGAATTTATCTCAGAACTGCAGGGTTGGTTTGATATTAAGAAAATCGTTTAGTCTAATCAGCATATTAATAAAATGGACAAAATCTGCGTGTTTATCCAAATAGACTCCAAAAAATTGACAAAAATTCTACTTTAAACAAATAAATACAAAGTATTCAACAACCTAAGAATAGAAGTGTGCCTCCTCTTTCTGAGAAAAAGCAGCTATGAACAATCCCAGGTAACTGAGAATGAAAGACTGAATACATTCCCCCTAAGGTCAGGAACGATTGAAAATGTGCTCTCTTGCCACTTCAACTGGACATTCTAGGCAGGGCAATTAGTCAATCAATCAATAAGTCATCCAGATTGAAAAGAATAATTAAAACTATTTCTATTTACAGCTGCAATGATCTGTTATATAGAAATTCCTTACAAACACATTATTTTTTTTAATTTTTTAACGTTTATTTATTTTTGAGAGACATAGAGACAGAGTATGAGCAGGGGAAGGGCAGAGAGAGAGATAGACACAGAATCTAAGCAAGCTCCAGGCTCTGAGCTATAAGCCTGACGTGGGGCTCGAACTCACAGACTGTGAGATCATGACCTGAGCCGAAGTTGGCCGCTTAACCAACTGAGCCACCCAGGCGCCCCAAACACATTAAAAACTATTAGAAGTTACTTATTAGTTCAACCAAGTTGTGACATAAATAAGTATCAATGTAAAAAAATATCAACTGCATTTCTATACACTAACATAAATAAAATCATAAAAACTATTTTATTTACAAAAATTCCTGAAAGTGCAATTGCAAGATACAATGGTAAGAAACTACCTTATTTTTCTCCACTTGTGTAAAATTTTGGATGACTTATATGCTTATAGATATAGATATATAGATATAGATATAGATAGATAGATATGCTTATATGCTAAGCTTATTTCAAGATACACTTTTAGGGTCTTGAGAAAAAGTAATGCACAACATACAACATTCCTTTTCTTATGAAACATTCATTCTTGCTTAAGGAGACAATACAATAAACATATATCAGCTCTTTAAAAATGCAATGCAAAAAAGGGTAAGTGAGGAGGGTATAGAAATGATGGACTTTGGACCATTTTTTAAAAATAAAGTTAAAGAAGACTTTTGACACAGGATACCTATAGAAATGAACCTGATGTATTGTAAAGTTTTAAAATTCCATATTTCCTGGTTCCTCAACATCCCAATGAACAGTATGTGAGCAAACTTCCCAGACAACCAGGCGCACCTCGGCCATAAGGCTAACCTTTGCCACAAATTCTCCTTCTTGCCTTCCATAATTCTGACCTAGTGACATCCAAATATACCAATGAAATTCAATCATATATTTTCCTTGTGTACTTTTACCTGCCCCTTAATATAGCACTTACTGGGGTGCCTGAGTAGCTCAGTAGGTTAAGCATTAGAATTGGGCTCCGGTCAAGATCTCAAGGTTTGTGAATTTGAGTCCCACATTGGGCTGTGTACTGACAGCTTGGAGCCTGCAGCCTACTTCAGATTCTGTGTCTCCCTCTCTCTCGGCCCCTCCCCTGTTTGTGCTCCCTCTCTCTCTCTCTCTCTCTCTCTCTTAAAAATAAAAATAAAGAAGAACTTACCTACACGGAATGCCTGGGTGGTTCAGTCCGTTAAGTGTCCAACTCTTCATTTCAGCTCAGATCATGATCCCAGGTTCCTGGGGTCAAGCCTTGTGGGCTCTGTGCTGAGCATAGAGCCTGCTTAAGATGCTCTCTCTCCCTCTGCCCCTGTCCCTTGCTCATGTGCTCTCTTTCTCTAAAACAAACTTTAAAAATTTAAAAAAAAAAAGCATATAAAAAAGAAGCACCTACCCCCAGGTCCTCTCTCTCTCCTGGGTCCCTTGGAGCACCTTCCGTAAGGTTTCCTGACTGCTCTGCCTCCCCTTCCAGGACCTGTGAGTATAATAAATCCGTTTTACTTACAAAACCCTCTCCAGAATGGAATTCCATGATCGCATGTGACCGATCACCCTAACACCTCATTTAAAGTAATATATTATTCTTTACAAATAGCTGTGGCTGTTTGGAGGAATCATATTGCAGATGATTCCTTAGTGAGGAATAAAGCACGCTCCTCGGAAGCATAAGAAGCAGCAGCTACCTGGCCACTAGGCCCTGTAGGCAGAGTATCGAGAGCCCATAGTACTTTTTTAGGGGCCCAGAAATATTTCACATTTTAATTTATTTTAAAGTCAGAAGAAAATGAAGTCACCTATTGCTTTTCCCATGAAAGATATGATGCACACCTGATAAGAAGTTGAGTGAATGAGAGGAGGGAGGTAAAGGTAAATTCACATAGTTTGGAGGTTGGAGGGAAAGATCATATAGGTGTTCAAGGCCATAGTTATACTTGAACTTTTACTCTGAGAGAGATGAAAGTCAATTAGAGAATTCTGAGCATAAATTAGCATTTTACTTATATATTTTTTTAAGTAGAGTAATTAGTTCCGGAAACACGCTTGTTATCCAGAGTACTGGTTTATCAAAATGAATTCCCCCCTAAGCAAGAATGAAAACTCAGGTTATTAATTCCACAACCCAAAAATATTCATATAAAAATTATAACAATACTGTAATATAATACAAAATAAGAAAATACAAAATATAAAGAAAAATAAACAAATTAACTTGCACTTACCTTAGAAAACCTAGACAAGAAAGAGGCGGGTTATTGTGTAGGATGACTTTCGCTATCACTAATGGAATCACTCTATCCGTTGGCTCAATGGAATCTTTTTCTGCATGGGGGCCATCGTATACACCAGCATGACTGTTGACTACAGTGCAGTATTAATAAATTTTTTTCATGTACTGTATTTAATGCAACTGTCAATAAGGCTGCAGAGGAAAGGGTCTCTATGTGCAGGCAGTCTGACCTAGAATGAAGTAAAGCATTCCTAAGCTTCCTCTCTTACAGAAAAGCAAAGGACCGTGCATAGGTGCTATGAAGTGACAAAAAACACACTAGTGCCAGTTGTGCACCCCTTGCAATGTTCTGAAAAATCACTGATTTCTGCTAAACATTGTGGCCTGAGACCGAGCATCTAAGCATGGTAGAAGATCACCCACAATCCCACAGCGAGAGAGAAACAAAACCCATTCACTCAGTTGTGGTCATGTGACATTCAGTGTCATGTACTATTCATATTGCAAGATGTTGCTCGTTTATCAAGTTAAAATGTATTAGAAATGTCTGCTCATCTTGCGGAACACTTGCAGAACAAGTTATTTACAATCCAAAGTTTTACTGTATATTTATTTATTTTGAGAGAGAGAAAGAGAAAGAGAGAGAGAGAGAGAGAGAGAGAGAGGGAAAGCTCACATGCAGAGAGAGAGGGAGAGAGAGGATCCCAAGCAGACTCCACGCTGTCAGAGCAGATCTGACTCCAGAATTAAACTCATGAACGCTGAGATCATGACCTGAGCCAAAATCAAGAGTGAACGCTTAACCAACTCAGCCACCCACACGTCTCTAAGTTAATATTTTAAAAGATCAGTATTGCTGTGCTGTACAGACTAGATTGTAAAGTCATTGGATTATTGAAGATATTGACAAAACTGGAGAGAAATCAGCCTCATAGCAAGATGGTTCTAGTAGAGAGACATAAAGTGATTGCTTATTGAATGCATTTTTGAGTCAAAAATTCAGAAATAGCACAATTAAAACCACTAGATCACTAAAATAGTAATTACTAAGAGTTTATTATCCACATAAAAACAGTTCGTGAACTGGGAGCTCTCAATCTGATAGTGGAAAGAGGCTCAGGCATATTGTTATAGGATAGCTTATGTAGTAAAAATGTGAGCTTGTTTATTCCTTACAGTGATTGCTTATACCATTAGCGTTTCCCTAGTGATATGGGATTGGATAAAAGTGGTTACCTCATGCCAATTTGGGAGAACAGCTTAAGTTTCATTTATGATTTTCAGAGGCATTTACAAAAAGGGACCTAACTGTCACTCATTTTGCAAAATAAGCTAAATTAAGTCTTGCTTATGTGGCTTAATTGATCTCGTGTGCTTGGGATTTTCAAGCCTTATTTCCATTTTGTACTTAAATTTAACATAAGTTAAAATCAACAGGATTTGCCTTTGAGTCTGGGGTATAAAAGAAAGAGAGTAGAGACAGATGTACTTCATTCTCCTAACTAAAAGGAAACTGGGAATCCGCTATTATCTGCCTCCTATTAATTTCTCCAAAAAAGCCCATAGCTTCTTTCCTAAGTTCTTTATCTTAGCATAAGCTGCTGCTTCTCTATTCACTCAAATAAATGAAGCACCAGAAACTAAATGCGATAATGGCTGAAGAGTGAAAATGGTAACAGCATATGAATTTTGTGTGTGTTTTCTTTTCTGCAATCACTTTTTTGTATGTTAAGATCATTTACCTCTGAGTCTTCTGTCACGATGTGAGAAGCAATTACAGGGAATATCAGCTGTTGTCAAAATTAACGTCTATGCCTGTGATTTTCAAATACACACCGCCATCACAGCAGCGGGATGAGCTTGTTGAGAAGCGAAGTGCATGATGGGCAGCACCCACAGGGAGTGGTTGGAAGACAAGGGGGTGATGGGTAGAGAGGAGGGAGCATGCCATGGAACAGTACTAACATCTGAACATTTGACTGAAGATGAGCTCTGCTCCACTGCAATTAATGGCCCACTCTAGTAGAACATGCCCTTTGATTTGGTTTTTTAGTGGTTCTTTGATCTATCTCTTTCTCTTGCTCTCTTGTAAAAAATAATAGTAAGCATTATGTGAGTTAATTTCCCAGGGGCGAGAAATGTTTAAAAAAGAAAAACTGACATTCTAAATTGGAGATCAAAGTCATAACTGTGGCTTCATTAACCGAATGCTCCATGAGCTAAGCCTCAAACCAGGCTCTGGTTTCTGTAGAAAATAAGAATACAAATGGGAATGACTTCTAAAACTTGCTTGAAGAATGTAGGCGTATATGTGTGAGAATCGTGGTAGTTGAGAGTTTCTGCCTAGAGGTTGTGAATTTACACTGGTTATTTTGGTTAAAAAAGAAAAACAATGGGAAATATCCTCCAAGGGTTGGCAATGTAAAGCAAAATGGTATCAACAGGTCAAGAACCATCTATTACCTTACTGTAAATTCATCTGTTTTAATTACAGCTCTAAGGAATGATCAGAGACACTCCTGGCAACAGAAGTGATTAGTCAAAAATGATTCAGGTGTTCCACCTAACTTTTCATTTTTAAGACAATATGTTTCATATTTGCAGATTTAACAAGGAGTCCAGATGGCGGCAATAGTAAGTGAGGACACTTTGTAATATTGGTGAATGAAGTCTTCCAACTGAGACAGACTCTAGCCGCTCGCTGCCTTTTCCACATAGCACTTTGCCACCAGCTGGAGTTTGCTTTAGTTTCTGGCTTTTCTGTTGACCTGATTAGTTTAACTCAGTATTTAAATTTTATTTATTTATTCATTACTTGCATCTACCAATTTCCCAAAAGGATTTTGGGTGAGTGTAACTGAAAGGGCCTTAACAGAACCCTCAGCATTGTTCCTGCTTTTAATTTACAAATCATTGGCACTTCCGTATAGGATGGTCTTATCAGGTCTCTAGAATTTTGCATTTTATGAACGGTATTTGTATTATGTATCCCGAAATGTCCTCTCTTCATATCTACTTGTAGTTTTGATTTTCATTTGGGATCTTGAATTTACATGTTCTGTGCACTGGTATTTCTTATTCATTCGCTCACATTTAACCACCTACCAAGAAAAAAAAAAGACATCTTTTTCACAAGTGAAATGTTTTTAAAACATATAATCTCTCTGACAAAAAATTATTGAGTAGTTGAAATATTATTTGATCTTATTTAATTGAGAATGTTTTTGGAGTAAGAAGAGGAAAAGTTTAGATCATGGCACTCAGGCTAACATCTGAAACAAGTTATCAACTATAATGAGGTATCATTCTGTAAATTTAGACAGGTCTGAGTTACCTAAACTCTACTTGTATATTGTGGTCCAGACTGTGGTTCTCAATAATTTGGAATCTTTTATAGCACTTGTGAAAACACGGATTGTTGGACCCCACCTGGAGTGAAGGTGATTTTACAGGTTTGAGAACTACAGATAATCGTAAATTACCCCAAAGTTTAAAATGATTATTTAACTCTTAAAAATTGTCTTTTGGATTAAAAGAAAAAAGCATGAAGGATAAATTCCGATCTAAGTTATGCTACCATCTATTACTTTGTGCAGGTTCTTTTCAAGATAAGTCTACAATTGGTGGCAGAATTTTTTGAAAGTTTAAAAGCTAAATGCAAAGCACTTTGATTCTAAAAATATGTGCTATGTATAGAGAGGAAGAAAAGGCTTGTCAAGACAGAATTCTATTTCATTGTGCCTATTCTAAAAATAGAATCTTTAGTTTTTTCACACTTTAGAACATAATACCAGTCAAGAGTAGGTAAGTTTAAAATATAGTGTAATGAAATAACATAAAGCCAAATGTTTATAATTCTAACACACATCCAGCGAGAATAATTTTTAGTTTTGGTAATTGATATTACTGATTGCATGTATGTGTACATACATTTATGTATATATTGGCATACTGTTTCATTTTTTTTTTTTATTTTTTGAAGAAGTTCATGAATTTTATTTCTCACTATCTGGAAACCTCATTTTTAAAACATATTTTTCTTCTTTTCAGATTTGTATTTAATCCCAGTTAGTATACATACAGGGCAGTATTGGTATCAGGAGTAGATAATTCAATGATTTGCCAATTAATGTAAAACCAGTGGTCATCATACCAACTGCCCTTTTTGATCCCCAGCACCCATCTAGCCCATCCCCCACCCACATCCCTTCATCATCTGTCAGTTTGTCCTCTATCTTTAAGAGTCTCTTATGATTCGTTTTCCTCTTTTTATTTTTTGTCCCCCTCCCATATGTTCATCTGTCTTGTTTCTTAAATTACACTTATGAGTGAAATCATATGGTATTTATCTTTCTCTGACTTATTTTTCTTAGAATTACACTCTCTATCTCTCTCCACATCATTGCAAATGGGAAGATTCCATTCTTTTTAGTGGCAGAGTAATATTCCATTGTATGCATGTACCACGTCTTCTCTATCCACTCACCTCTCAATGGACACTTGGGCTCTTTCCATAGTTTGGCTATTATTGATAATGCTGCTATAAACATCAGTGTGCAATATTCCTTCTAATTTGTATTTTTGTATTATTTGGGTAAATATTTAGTAGTGTAATTGCTGGATCATACAGTAGTTCTATTTTTGATTTTTTGAGGAAGTTCCATACTGGTTTCCACAGTGGCTGCACCAGTTTGCATTCCCACCGACACTGCAAGAGGGTTCCCCTTTCTCCGCATCCTCACCAACAGTTATTATTTTCTGTGTTGATAATTATAGTCATTCTGACTGGTGTGAGGTTATGTCTCATTGTGGTTTTGGTTTGTATTTTCCTAATGTGGCGAGTGGTATTGAGCATCTTTTCATGTGTCCATTAGCGATATGGATATCTTCTTTGGAAAAAAAAATATCTATTCATGTCTTTTTTCCATTTATTTACTGGATTATTTGCTCTTTGGGTGTTGAGTTTGATAAGTTCCTTTATAAATTTTGGATACTAACCCTTTATCATGTATGTCATTTGAAAATATCTTCTCCCATTCCATAAGTTGCCTTTTAGTTTTGTTAATTATTTCCATTGCTATGTAGAAGCCTTTTATCTTGATGAAGTCCCAATAGTTCAGTTTTGATTTAGTTTCCCTTACTTCTGACCATGTGTCTAGGTAGAATTTGCTACAGCTGATGTCAAAGAAGTTGCTGCCTGTGTTCTCCTCTAGAATTTTGTTGATTTACTGTCTCACATTTAGGTCTTTCTTCCATTTTGAATTTATTTTTGTGTATGATGTAAGAAAGTGGTCCCGTTTCATTCTTCTGTAAGTTGCTGTTTTCCCAACAGTCCCTTTTGTTGAAGACTCCGTCTTTTTTTCCAGTGGATATTTTTTCCCGCTTTGTCAAAGATTAGTTCATCATATAGTTGTGGGTCCATTTCTCAGTTTTCCATTTTGTTCCATTGATCTATGTGCCTGTTTCTGTGTCCGTACAATACTGTCTTGATGTCGATAGCTTTGTAAGACAGCTTGAAGTCTGGAATCGTGATGTCTCCAGCTCTGCTTTTTCTTTTTCAGGATTGTTTTGGCTATTCAGGGTCTTTGGTGGTTTCGTACAAATTTTAGGATTGTTTGTTCTAGCTCTGTGAAAAATGCTGGTGGTATTTAGATAGGGGTCTCATTAAATGTGTAGATTGCTTTGGGTAGTATCTACATTTTAACAATGTTTGATATTCCAGTCCATGAGCATGGAGTGTTTTACCATTTTTTTGCATCCTCTTCAATTTCTTTCGTAAGTGTTGGTTTTTCAGGGTAAAGATCTTTTACCTCTTTGGTTAGTTTTATTCCTAGGTATATTTGTGTTGGTGCAATTGTAAATGGGGTCAATTCCTTGATTTATTTTTCTGCAGCTTCACTATTGGTGTATAGAAATGCAACAGCTTTCTGTACATTGATTTTCTCTTCTGCAACTTTGCCGAATTCATGTCTTCTAGAAATGTTTGAGTGAAAATTTGACTTCTTTCTTGATGTTTTGAATGACTTTCATTTCTTTTTATTTTCTGATTTCTGAGGCTAAGACTTCCACTACTATGTTAAATAGTCATGGCGAGATTGGACATCCCTCTCTTGTTATGTATCATAGAGGAAAAGCTCTCATTTTTCCCCCCATTGAAGATGATATTAGCTGTGGGTCTTTTGCATATGGCCTATGTGATATTGAAGTATGTTCCATCTATTCCTGTACTATTGAGAATGGATGCTGTATTTTGTAAAATGCTTTTTCTGAATCTATTGACAGGATCATATAGTTCTCATCCTTTCTTTAATTTATGTGGTGTATCATACTGATTGACTTCTAAAGACTGAACCACCCTTGTAGCCCAGGAATAAATTCCACTTGATCATGGTGAATAATTCTTTTAACATGCTGTTTGATTTTACTGTCTGCTTTAATTGTTTTGATGTGATGTTTGATTTGCTAGTATCTTATTGAGAAGTTTTGCATCAGTGTTTATCAGGGATATTGGCCTATAATTTTCCTTTTTAGTGGGGTCTTTGTCTGACTGTGGAATCAAGGTAATCTTGGCCTCATAGAATGAATTTGGAAGTTTTAATTCTATTTCTATTTTTGAACAATTTAAATGTCTGGTAGAATCCCCCCTGGGAAGCCATATGGCCCTGGACTGTTATTTCTTGGGAGATTTTTGGTTACTGATTCTTTGCTGCTTCTGGGTCTGTTCAAAATTTCTCTTTTTTCCTGTTTCAATTTTGGTAGTTGGTAGTTTTTAGGAATTTGTACATTTCTTCCAGATTACCCAGTTTGTTGGCATATAATATTTAATAATAGTCTCTCATGATTTCATGATTTTTTGCATTTCTAGTTTGTCTGATGTAAGTATGTCTACTCTGGCTTTATTCTGATGTCCTTTAGCATGATAGATCGTTCTCCATTCCCTCACTTTCAATCTGCAGGTGACTTTAAGTCTAAAATGAATCTCTTGTAGGCAGCATATAGATGGGTCTTGTTTTATTTTTTAATCTATTCTGATATTCTCTGTCTTTTGATTGATGCCTTAAGTTCATTTACATTCAGAGTGATTGCTGAAAGATATGAATTTAGTGTTATTGTGTTACCTGTAGCGTTGGTGTTTCTGGTGATGTTCTCTCCTTCTTTCTAAGCTTTGTTGCTTTGGGTCTCCCACACACACACCCTCAGGGAGTCCCCTTTAATATTTCTTACATAGCTGGTTTAGTGGCCAAAAACTCCTTTAATTTTTATTTGTCTGGGAAACTCTTTTCCTTTCCTTCTATTCTGAATGATAGACTTGATAGAAAAAGTATTCTTGGCTACAAATTTTTCCCATTCAGTACATTGGATATATCCTGCCTTTCTCTTCTGGGCTGCCTGGTTTCTATGGACAGATCTGCTGTGAATCTGATCTGTCTACTCTTGTTGATTAGTGTTCGCCTCCCCCTGCCCCTCAATGCTATCAGGATTGTTTCCTTGTCTTTGTATTTTGTAAATGTAACTACGATATGTCTGAGTGATGTCTGGTTTTTGTTGAAATTAATGGGAGTTCTCTGTGATTTTGGATTTCAGTGTCCATGTACTTCCCAGTATTTGGGCAGTTTTCAGCTATAATTTGCTCAAATATATTTTCCGTCACTTTTTTTGTCTTTGTCCAACTTCTGGGACTCCCGTGATACAAATGTTATTAAATTTTAAATAGTCTCTGAGTTTTCTAAGTCCACCTTTGGGATCTAATTCCTTTCTTTCCCTCTTCTTTCCCCCTTTCTTTCCCCCTTCAACTTCATTATTTTCCATAATTTTATCTTCTCTGTTACTGATTTGTTCCTCTGCTTTGTCCATCCTCACTGTCATGGCATCCATTTGGGTTTGCATCTTGGCTATAGCATTTTTTATTTTAGTCTGACTAGATTTTAGTTCTTTTATCTCTGCAGGAAGGGATTCCCTAGTGTCTTCTATACTTTTTTCAAGCCAGACTAGTATCCTTATCATTGTTGTTTTAAATGCTAGTTCAGACACCTTACTTACATCTGTGTTGATTAAATCCCTGGCCATAATTTCTACCTCCTGTTCTTTCTTTTGGTGTGAATTCCTCCATCTTGTGATTTTACCCAGAAAAAATAAAAACACAAACACATCCCTAAATAGATCCTAGGTGTCTTTTGACATGATTGCTAAAAGAAGAGAGTGCCAAAAAACTAATAGTAAAATAATACATATATAAGAATAAAGAACAAAATTATTAAAAATTAAAAATAAAAAATAAAAAGGAAGCTAGAGCCTATTTCCCTAAGAGCTGAGGCTTTGCAGCACTCTATGATCAGTAGGCTTAGTGCCTGTGAGGGGTTTGTGCTCGTCTTTTGGGGAAAGGGCCTGAGGCAATGATTCTCAGGTCAACCTGCCCTAGTAGAGAAGTACCTGCAGGGTGCAGTGGTTAAGGCATGGTGTAGCAGCTCTGGACTCCACTTGGTGGAGCTGTTTAGCTCACTGAGGTCAGTCACTGCAGGTGGGCAAGGGGTGATAATGGCTTCACCCTGTTCTCTCATCTCTGGAACAGGGAACTTGTGCCTGCCAGTTTTCAAGAAGCCTTCACAGATGAGTATACTGTGTCCCCAGCTTCCTTCCTGTGTCCCTGGCTTCCATCAGATTCCCAACTGCACCCTGTCTGTGTCAGAGCTCCCCACCTGCCCAGCAGCACGGCTCTCCCTTGTTTCATCTCAGGCATGGCTATGTTTCAAAACTCTAAACTTCAGAGACCCCCCACAACACAGTCCTGTGCTGATCCTCTGGGAGAGGGTCTTGCTGTACTGTGGCTGGTGTCAGCTTGTCCCAGAAAATGGTCCAATGACCACGAAGCCATTAGGAGCTTATGGTGAATTGCAACCTGCAGCCAGCACAGAGATTTGCTGCCCTCGGCAGATGTCTTTTATCCCATGATGGTGAATGAGGCAGTTCAATGGCACCCACCAGAACTTTTGCCCCTGGAGAGGCTATATCACCTCTATTAAATGCATTCCAAGAAGGAGAAAAGATTCTCTCTGCGGGACCCAGGGGATCCTCAGACTACCCTGCTACTGGGTCTCTGTCCTCCTTCCCCACAGAAGCATGGCCAGGTACAAATCTAGCCATGGCACTGACCTCCAGAACTTCAGACTCTGCGCTCTGCAATTTATAAAAAAAAAAAACGAGGTATTTAAACCCTCTCCTATTCCCAGTCAGGGGTTTTGGGGAAATTTTTCCTGTGCATTCGCCTGTGCATGTTTTCACTCTTTTTTCAATCTTTCTCTCTCACGTTCTCTCTCACTCCTCACTCCACAGTGAGGGCTCCCTCACCTTTGCATTGCCCTCTGCTCGTCTCTCCCCCAAATCAGCTTTCTGCCTTCACCAGATGATCTGCTTGTAGATGTGCAGTTTTATTCTCTCAGTCCTCAGAGCAGTGTCTTGGGTGTTCACTACAATTTGATATTTATGTAGCTGTGTTCCAGGGATAAGGCAAACTTCAGGTCACCCCACCCCTCCACCATCTTAACAAAAACTCCTGGCATATTATTTAAATTAGATTCATTTTACTTGACATATGTAGTAATTACTTATAATTGTATTTTCTTGTCAAAAATGTTATTATATAATTTTTAAATACTTATATAGTAATCTAGTATGTCAATATTCTGTTTCTGAACATCAGGTTTAGGCTCTTTAAATTTATAATGTAATGAGAAGTTTATGAAACACTCATAATTGTATCCTTGTTGCCTACACCTGTGAGAATATCTACCCAATGCTGCCTGTTTAACCAAAATGATTTAATCCAGACCCATCCACATCCAGTAAAACTCTCCATGAATCAAAACATGTTGTATCCAGTATGATTCTGTGATCATATTTGACATTTTAAATTCTTTTGCTAGAGTTTCTCCTCCTATTTAAAGTAACATCTCTATCCACAGAGTCATAGCAACTCTTGCATAACGGTGTCACATTTCTACTAGTCAATAAGCGTTTAGTACAATTCCCCTCTGACACGAGCTGGACATGTGTCTTTGACAATCTATATTCTTACTTAAATTTCTTCCTTCTCAACGTCTTGTTAAAGAACAGGTAAGGTGCACATTACCAGAAGGCCAAGGATTCTTGACAATGGATCATGGCAAGGTCTCGTCAGACGGAAACAACTCATTTAGAGATATTTCTGGCATTTATGCAGCCAGATAATTTTATACTTATTAGGGATGAGAATTTTTCTGTACTTAACAATATGATATTTTTTCCTTTATCTCATTTAACTCTTAGTAAAATTCTTATAGCTCTCTAAAACAAAACAATATTATTTTATTTTTATAATTTTTTAATGTTTATTCATATTTGAGAGACAGAGACAGAGTGTGAGTGGAGGAGAGGCAGAAAGAGAGGAAGACACAGAATCCAAAGCAGGCTCCAGGCTCTGAGCTGTCAGTACAGAGCCTGATGTGGGGCTTGAACTCATGAACTGTGAGACCATGACCTGAACCTAAGTTAGGCACTTAACCGACTGAGCCACTCACCAGCCCCACAAAACATTATTTATTTATAATAAATCTATTCAACTCAAAATTCAATATTACCACCCCTCCCATCACCTTGATACCTGTCAGGTTGGACAACGATTTTCTCTGCTATCCGGTCCAGTCTCACTAAAATACTGATTCTTGTGATACTTCTTCTTGTTATTCTTAACCTTAAGAACTTAAAACTGCCTTGAGAACCAGCCCGAGAACATTAGGATTCCTCTCACACTGTCATTACCATCTAGGATCTAGAAAAACAGAGCTCTAACAGTACCTGGCATATAGCAGATGTACAAACAATATTTTTTAAATAAATGAATAATGTTTTACATTAAAATTTGGCATATATTTTACTTTTTAACAGAAATTAACTTAACATCATTTCCTAAACAGAATAACCAATTATTAAATAGATTTAAAAAGTGCTTGTTCTTCTCAACATACTGCTACTCTCCAAAGTTACTGCTAATGAATCGTATGAACAAACATTTCACTGTGTTACTTAACAACCCCATCCCTCATATTGATATGTTACATAAGAGGTTTCTTGAAAATCTTCTTTAGCCACTCAGAGTCTGTCTAGGTTCTATATCTTCTATGTTGAAATCTTTCCAGCTTTTCTTGAATCTCCTGTTTGTATCTTAATATTACTTCCCTTAGTTCTAAATTTGATGGCTGGACATGTGACACTATTGCCTTTATTGGAATGTTGACTGGTTCTTGATTTCAGTTTCACCTTGAGTGCTCTCTCTCTCTTTATTCATGTCAGTCCCCAACCTTGAAGGTAAAGGGTTTTTTGGGTTTTTTTTTCCCAAAGAATTTTGTTCTATGTGGTTTTAAAATAGGAACAATCCTTCTGTCAAAGATATGTATTGTTCTTGGCATTGGGCCTAAAAATATTGCCTACTTACATGAAGTTATATACTTTAAAGTGTATTATTTGTTTTAGCATGCCAACCCAAATGCAGAGACTAAAATGATTTTTCATTTTCAGAACAATAAATTTATAACTTAATTGGTTTGCATCCATATTTTCACCCCAGTACACGCATACATAGTTTAAATATGGACGCTGAAAAAATTGATTTTCTCTTTAAAGTTTGGTGAGTTAATAACAGCAGGAGATTAAGAAGGAGTAAATACATTGGCCAAATGCCACTGCTCTGTTGGGGTTTTCTTTTAATGGAAGTTTGTTTCTTCTACTAGGAAGCCATGCGAGATATAGGGTTTAAAACTGGGCCCTGAAATTTATGAGTTACCTCACAAAGTAATGTGCTTTTATTTGAGTCTCAGTTGTATATTTCTAAATGTACACAAAATAAATGCCTACTTCACAGAATGTTAGGAAGATTAAGTGAAATGTTATGTGAAATGATTTTTCTAAAATGCACAAGATATTAATTCTAATAGTATTTTTCAAAACTTTATTTTATTGTCATCTGGCCTGATATTTCCATGGGTGGGATTGGCACTAACACTATTTCTTAAAATTTCAAAATATTTACAAACAGAGAAAAATCAATGCAGATCTCTTGAAGAGGCAAAACAGCACGGAATGTTTGAGGAATGCATATAGTTTGGTGAGAACCAAAAGAGAAGAAATCATGAGAGCATTTAGTGTGAAACACAGCTAGAGAGTCATGTACCTTCCCCTCATATCCATTAATGAGTAAATGTTTACCACACAGACACCGAACTTACTGACCAGGAAAATCGCAGTTACCTTCCCTCCAAGTCGAGACCACCATTGGGCCACCTCTCTGCCTCTCTGCCTCTGAGCGTGGCATTGGCTGAGACAAAATCCATTCACCACCTCCCTTCACATTGCATATGCCCAGGCAGAATTATCCTTGTCTTTCTTTCTGGAGCTGTTACAATTTAGTTATAACCTTATCAGATCTTTTAACATGTTTTATGTGTTTTATTTTTAGACTTTCATCTCTACCATCACTTCTTAAATGTTAATTTTTCTAGTATAAGAACTTAACTCCTAATCATTTTACTATGATCAAAGCATGGATTAGATCACCTTGCAAGTATTAGGCACAAGAGGTGTTTATTATATTGACTTCTAAAATTTACATAGTATATTACTATGTTTTGCACTGTATTTTTCATGATGTTTATTTAGCAAATATTATTGTCATATCTTCCAGAGGCATACACAGTTACTACACATCACTTAAAAAATCAGTGAAAGTGGAGGGAAAATTTGAAAGACAATCTTGCTAATGTTTGGTATATACAGGAATTTTACAAACTATGTTGGATATGTATGAATTATCAATATCTACATGAGTTACAGAGCATAAGATCTAACTTGTGGGAAGGGGCTACAATATTATCAGGGGAACAGAAACAAGCTCCCTTACTTGCAGAAAAATATCACAGCCCTTACCTAACTTTTATCAGGAGTAAAGCTGACATTTTAGTCTAGATATTTTTGAGTTCTCTTTTAATGGGTTCCAAAGTCAAAGATGAAGTAATTTATTCTATATGTTGAATCCTTAAAGTACAGCAAGAATAACTTAAGTCAATATAAGAAAAGAAAAAGAAAACAAAAGAAAGCAAAGAAAAGCAAAGAAAAAAAGACAATTTCTAATTAGTGACTAGGACTCCATATCCACAAGAAATAGAGAAGACGATACTCATAATTAGATATTTCAGATATATGGGAATCCATATATGTTGTCTGATGGTATATTTATTACTTGAAGTAAGAGATTCTTCTAGAGTATACTCATACTACTAGACAGATGTTAGACAAACTGTATGTTTATTAGCACTTAATAATTTGTTATCACTAAAGTAGAAGAGGGAGATACATGATTCTTTAAAAAGCATATTTTCCTATGAACCTATTGAATCCATTCTCTGACTTTTACTTTTTATGACTGGGAGAAAAATTAGATGCTTATATTTATACAGAATTTATTTTGAGTCCAAATAGATCTAGGCTCAAAATCCAGGTTAGCCATTGACTGCCTACAAAGGGGCAGTCTCTCTGTTTTCTTATAGGTAAATTACAGATGAGGAACTATTCATTAAATCTTTCTGACAGTTAATAAAATAGATAATTTATGGAAGACATTAAAAGTACTGTCTGGCATGTAAATGCTTCATAAAATATGATGGTGATGGTATTGATGATGATGATGATGATGATAATGCTTGGGATGGTGGAAATTACCATAAAAATTTGGAATTTTGGAATAATAAGGCTAAGTAGAAATAAGAACTAGAAGATTATATATAGCATGTGACATTCTTCTGTAATATCCAAAACAAATGATACTAAGCAAGATATTGTGTCAGCAATAAAGAATCTCATTCAACTATAAAAATTAAAACAAGGAAATAAAGAATCTAAACAATACAAAATTATGTTTACTCATGGAGAGATGAGAGACAGAATATGAAAGAAGCACGTAGGATATGTAAATAATTACCAATATATTAGAGGAGAGGGCCAGAATACTGTCAATAATTGTGATTCATTCTGTTCTCTTGCCCTGAATTCCATGAAAACTACTAAAGAAATAATATTAAACTGCTGTGAGACAAAAGGGCACGGAAAGTGAGTGGGAGAGGGATACATAAACATATGTTTTAATGTTTCAGAAAGTAATGAATTCAATATGATCTCTAAGTGATAGGTCCTAACAAATTATTTTCAAAAGCCCATAACGAAAATTGCAGCTGATTGTGTATGAATGAGAAAATTGTAGATCAATTACTTAGACATTCAGGATATGACCTGGTCAGGGTCAATGCTATCTTTGGCTTTACAAGAGCACGTGCTAAGCTGAAGATACTTAATGATAAAATAAATATATGTGAGCAATTTTAAATCATTGCTTTAGAATAGTTTTAATCCTTCTTAATTCTAATGAATAACTTAAATGTGGAATATTGTTCTAGACATGGAATATTATTCAGCACTAAAAAGAATTGCACTATCAAGTCATGAAAAGACACGGAATAACCTTAAATGCATAATATTAAGTGTAAGAAGTCAATCTGAAAAAGTAAATACTGTAGGATTCCAACTCTATGACATTCTGGAATCAGAAAAACAGTGGAGACAGTAAAAAGATTAGGGGTCACCAAGAGTCGCATGAAAGAATCGATGATTAGACAGAGCACAGAGGATTTTTAGGGCATTGAAAATGCTCTGTAAAATATCATAACAATAAATACATGTCACTGTGTATTTGTCCAAACTGAGAAGATGTCAAACAACAAGAATGAATCATAGGAAAAAAAACAAAAAACAAAAAAACTGTGGACTTTGGGTAATCGATTATGATGTGTCAATATAAGTTATCTCTGGTAACAAATGTACCACTTTGGTAGGAGGTGTTCAAAAGGGAGGAGTCTATATATGTGTAGGACAGGAGGTGTGTAGAAAATGTTCTTGGTCTCCCCTCAATTTTTCTGTGAGCCTAAAACTGCTATAAAACACACAATCTAAATAAAGAAATTTTAAAAAAAAGATGGTCTGTTTCTCACTGAAATTGATTCAGAGATCCAGTATAGAATATTCGTGATAAAAAATGAGCCCCAAACACTTGAAATATTTTTTTTTCTAAATAGGATTCATCTCAATTGAGTGTATTATATTGTTTGTCAGTATTTCTAAAAGTCCTTTTCTAACAGAGAGAGAGTTGGTTAAATACAATCTGACTAAGTAACTGCACTGATACCAACCATTCCGGCAGGTGGTATCTAGGCTAAACCAACACTTTAAAACGTAATAAATTTCCTGAAATGTATATAACATTAGTAGTAGCACACATCTGAAATGTAAGTATTAAGACTAAGTGTTCTGTAAAACTATTGGCTAAAGTAGTTCACTATTCACATTTATTTGTTAAAGCTGCAGGTCCTGAAAACTTGTAGGAAAACTAATTGCATAACATAATTTAGCAAGAGCCACAATTGATATTCAAGTTACTGTTTTATTGTCTATTCCTTTAAAAGTGTCAGGTTTTCTAGAATGTAGTCAACTGGAATGCAAACGTCATCCAAATAACATCTTGAATAATGAGAAGGTTGGCAAAGCACAATCCTCAATCTTTAATATTTCAAATATGAAGCATTTGGAAATTTGACATATGAGACTTCATATATTGTCTGTTCATGACAATATTATCAAAAAGAAAGTGGAAACACAGTAATACATTATGCTGACAAAGATTGCAACTGCAGCGGAAACAGGAATATTTCCTATTCCAGTTTATTCTGGCTCTTTTAAGAATGTTATTCAGAAATGACAAACAACAAATGAAAAGTAGAATCCTAAGTATTTTTTCAGATTAAATCATAGTCACTATATCAAACAAAAGCACATACATTCATGCATACATGCATGCACAGCACTTTTAACTCTTATTTTGATGTAATTTTAGACTTAAAGAAGAATTATGAAAAAAACATGTAGCAATTTCCTGTATCCCCCTCTTCCAGCTTCCCCTTATCTCAGCGTTGTGCATACTAATAGAAAGTTCATCATAACCAGAGAATTAACTTTGGTACAATAATATTAGCTAAAGTACAGAATCTATTTAGATTTTACAAGTTTGTTCACTAATATCCTTTTTCTACTCCAGGATCTGTAATGTAATGCACATGTTGTGGTCATTTCTTCTTCGCTCGCCCCATTCCATAACTCTGTCTCCTTGTATTTCATTATCTTCCCTTGTTTGAAGATAACCAGTGAGATACTTTGTAGAATGGATCTCAATTCATCTTTGAATGCTGTTTTTTCATGATTAGATTGAGAGTATGCATTGCAGGGAAGGTACCAGAGACATGCTAGGCTCTTCTCAGGGTTTCACTTGAGGAAGGTATAATGATGTCCACTTCAATATTGCTAATATTACCCATGACCACCTGGATAAAGTGCCATCTTCTGGGATTCTTCAGCTGTAAAGTTACTATTTTTCCCTTTGTAATTACTAAATGATTTGAAGGATATACTTTGAGACTAGGCAAATATCCAGTTTTTTCCTTAATATTTCACCTACTAATTTAGCATTCACGGGTAGTGTTCTGGGGGTGTTTTCTACATCCTTCATTCCTCTACACTTACCATTAGCGCACATCTGTAAGAGGTTATTACCCGTCCTCCTTTTATTGATTTGCCCAGAACTTATTTACATAGTTATTAATTTGTGGATATTTATTCTGTTTTCGGATTATGATTCAAAGCTTTTGTTACTTATTTTTGTTATTTATTCATTTCATTGCTTGAGCTTTCCCAACTTTGGTCACTAGGAGCTCTTTTGTTTCCCCCCAACTAATTTTACTGGAATATAATTGCCATGCAGTGCCTCTGCTCTTCCAACAAGTCTTCACCAATCCACCCATCCTCTTTTTGTCTGGACTTTCTCACTTTCTAGCACTGTAAGAGGCTCCAGGACCATCTTGTATTTTCTTTTCTGTAATTCTGGAGCCCTGTTATTGTATGTGGTATTTAGAGACTGAGACTTGAGAACCACTGTGCTCATTGTTGCTGGAGTATCATTTCTTCTTACTTTTCCTGACCCATAAAGCTAGGAGCGCTATGTATACATACTAGCCCATAGGTACAGGCACATACACCCATATTGATTTCTCTCTCTGTACATACATTTTCATAACATATGCATGAGCCTGTATTGACACCTTTACCTGACATCAGTTCCCATATTCATTCTAGTCTTCCCCCTTTTTCTTATTTATAACTTTCTTTCTTACTGTGAAAAACCTGCCTATCCTTGTCTATACTGCATATGATTCTATCTTCCACCTTACTATACAAATAACATAACTTCAAAATTCTTAAACCACACTCTGAAACAAATTTACCAACTAGAGTATAAAATTTCTGTACACTTTCTTTGTCTTTAGCTTTACAGTATCCAGTCAAATACTGTGTTCCCAAGTTACATATGTCAGCTTCTTTCCCATATTCTTCAGTCTCCTTTTCAATTTATTGGAAGACAGATTCATTTGCCATAGCCTACATTCCATCATTCCTCTCACCTCCTAGCTGACTTTTTCAAAAATTAACATGGAGGCAACCTTGTTTTCTTCGTGCTGTATTCTTCTGTTCTGTTAGCTAATGCATAGAGTCATGTCGCTGGGAGCACGGTATGTGCAGACAGCGTGTTCACCCTGGAATCCTCTTTGTCTCAACTCTTACCCACAACACTGGGCAATCACGGATCTGTTTTTCTTCCTAGCTTTGCCTTTCCTAAATTGTCATACACATTGAATCACACAATATGAATCTTTAGATATCCTTTCACTTAGAAATACACATGTAGGATTCTTGAATGTTCTTGAATATATCAATTTAAGGTAACTTGTTGTTCTGGAATCTATCAGTAGTTTGTCACAGCACTATGTATTGAAATATGTGAATGGGAATTTTCTCCTTTCTTTGTTCCACTGTAGTGGGAAAGAATTCCTGGCTCTTTCTGTTGCAAATTGACTTTGTGCCATTCTGCTGTTGTTGCATAGAGGTAGGGAACATACCTTAAAAAAAAAAGTTTGTCATTTTTGGTTGTTCAAGCAGCATTCACTGTATATAGTGCTATCATTTGTTTACCATTCGCTAGTTGAGGGACAGTTTGAATTGTCTTCAGTTTGGAAAAATTATGAATAAAGCTGCTGTTCAATTTAGTCATTTTTGAATATTTACATTCTTTAAATATTTATTGTGTTGTGATGGTAAAACTGCATTCTATTTTTTTTAATGTTTATTTATTTTTAAGAGAGAGAGAGAGAGAGAGAGAAAGACCGTGAGGGAGGGGTAGAGAGAAAGTGAGACACAGAATCTGAAGCAGGCTCCAGGCTCTGAGCTGTCAACACAGAGTCCAACGCGTGGCTCGAGCTTACAAAGCACGAGATCATGACCTGAGTCAAAGTTGGTCGCTTAACCAACTGAGCCACCAGGGGCCCCGATAAAACTGCATCCTAAAAAGTGTTTTTAAATACATTTTTTAAAAAACTTCTGATGAGTTCCCTTCAGTTACTTTATTAGTATGTGATTGCATACTGACTTTGGAGATACTCTACTCAAAGTTTGGAGACAAACTTTCTATGTTATTTTAATATCTTTCATGATAAGGCAATTTAAGAACCAAGCAGGGGTTGACCTTTTGTAACAGAAAATATTTTAATTTTTTGAAGGACTGTTGGTCATGTTCTAAAAGAATATGGAAGATAATATTTATAGTAATTTTGTCTCTAGCGCTAATAGTTTTTAATTATGGGTCTACTGTATAAAAGCCTAAACTCTTTCTAAAATTCTGAATTGGTATTGAAATTAGGTCAGAGTCCTATGTGTACTTTGAACTAAATATCTCAAATAGTTAAATTACTTTATAAAACTAATTTATTCCAATTCCCCATACTATTTTAGGAACAGAAAAGATAAGCTCTTTCTTCAGAAACTTACTCACTATCTATCCTTTTCCTTCTGAAACTGCATTTCAGAAAATAAAAAGGATTTTTAAAAAGCTGGTTACTGTTTTACAATGGAGCTGTTTAATAACTTTAAAAATTACATTGATTGAATGGTTACAAGACCAAAACTAAGGAAAGATAATTTTAATAATCCCTCCTTTATCTAGACATGCTGGTGCTTTTCATTCCCTAAATGAAAATTTTATTGCATTATCACTATAATAAGTAAAACAAGTGCCTTTGTCAGAGAATTTCCAGCTTCAGTTAGACTTCAGCATGACTTTTGGGTTAAGGACATACGTAGAAAAGATAAATCAGTCCCCAGTTTTTTTCTTACCAATTTCATAGTTTTCTTTATTGTCATCATTGATTCTAAATGTGATATTATTAAATTATCAAATTCAATCATTAATAATTATTATTAAATAATAGCTAATTAAAATAATCATAATCATTTGTATAAGATAATTATAAATAATAAAGTTACTGATAATATAATAACTTTTAAAAGTATTTGTTCTCTGGCATTTTTACTTTTCTTTTAAACTTTTAAAAAAAAGTTTATTATTTTTCATAGATGGAAAGATACATCATGAGTGAGGCAGGGCAGAGAGAGAGGGAGACACAGAATCTGAAGCAGGCTCCAGACTCTGAGCTGTCAACACAGAGCCCAACGGGGCTCAAACTAACCAACCATGAGAGCATGACCTGAGCTGCCGAAGGGCACTTAACCCGCTAAGCCACCTAGGTGCCCCTCTGGCATTTTCACCTTTAAAATGGATGAATCTATTAAAAGTTTTGTTTCTACTTAATATTATCTTAAAATAATTAATCATAATGTGTCTATGTTGTGAGACATAAGTTAAAAACATATAATACATTCTCAGATTACATCAAATGACTCATAGATGCTTTTAATTTTGTATAAAGTAGACTAGCGGCCCATTATTTAATGGAGACTTATTGAACTTTGGCAAATTCTGATCTATCTAATTTTCAAAATTAGCCAAATTATTTTTACCTTTAATATTTAGTATCAAGTTGTCTTTTTGTGTTGGAGTAATGTTACATAAGGCTTACAAGTGTCCCCAAGATTTATAATATGATCTTCCAAGCTCCTATAATAAAATTAGGTATATTAAATAAAATTTTCCCCAGGAAGTTCTCCATAAGAATATGCATTTCAACTAAACTAGCAATGCATAAAACCCCTAAAATCTGAGAATTATAGAATAAATATGTATGTTTTTGCATAAGTGACACCAAAGAGTAGTGAGAAAAATAATGGGCCATTGACAAGAGATTAGAAAAATCAAATTTCCTCTAAGTCATCATGAACTTAATAATGAAAACCTCACTTTAAATCCCAGCCTAACCGTCTCTCAGTGTTGTTTTTTGTCCTTTTAAATAGAATTGCCAATATGTAAACCAAGCACTGCTAATATTATTGGTATTCTCGAGATATTTACACTCAGACATAATCTACTAACATAATTTATAATTGTCATAACGCGTTCCAGAAATTAGAGTCGACAATCATGTGCCGATATGACTCCAGAGGTTGCTCAATTTAGCTGGATGTTCAGGATAAGGAACAAAGGCAACCATAGAAGTTCTCCTCGATTGGAAGCTCTTTCAGATTTTATAGTGTTGATATTACTGTCTTCCTTTCATAACAATAAAATGAAGAGAGGACATACATTCTACCATCTAAAAATAGTATTTTACAAAGAAACGACTCATAATATCATTGGATAAGCTCGTACAGATAGACTGATTTCCTAAATATGTTTAAACCCTCAATATTCTTTTAAGAATGTCATCTCTTGAGAATAAATATTGTAAAATAAATGCATAACCATTTCCATTTCACTCTTTTTTATTTAGCCTTACAGTTTTGGTTTTTGATATTTTCTTCTGTCGCTTTAATTACACTTTCTGGGGTCACTGTCATTTCCATTGCTTTCATATAAATAGTAGCAAATCACAGTTGTCAAATTGTTATAATTATGGACTTTGCTTGAAAGATTCTTGTCAGCAACATCTTAGATCTTCTGTTCTTAGCTCAAATGAGTTATAACTTAGAGTGTTCTCATTCACTTCATTTAAAAACTTTTTCCCAAGTTTCATTTCTTTTCATTTTAGACAGAGTGGACCTGTGTGCACAGTTGGGGAGAGGGGCATGGGGAGAGAGGAAATCTCAAATGGGCTCCATGCTCAGCGCAGAGCCTGAGGTGGCCTCAATCCCAGGACCTTGAGATTATGACCTGGGCCAAAATCAAGAGCTGGTCACTTAACCAAATAAGCCACCTAGGAACCCTGCCAAGTATCTTTTTTTTGTAATATTTTAAATATTTGTTTATTTCTGAGAGAGACTGAGAGTGATTGTGAGCAGGGGAAAGTCAGACAGGGAGGGAGATATAGAATCCGAGGCAGGCTCCATGCTCCATGCTGTCAGCACAGGGCCCATTGCGGGGCTTGAACTCACAAACGATGAGATCATGGCCTGAGCCGAACTTGGGCTCCCAACTGACTGAGCCACCCAAGCTCTCCCTGCCAAATATCTTAACTGACTAAAATGGTCTCAATACTATACCTTTCCTCTCTGATGTCCTCTTTCAACTTCATTATTCTAAATTTGAAAATTACCTTTTCTTATTTCTAAGAATGTTAAAAACATCTTGAGAATGTTAGGGAAATCTGATATAGATTTTTATGATGGATAAGACCTACATCTTGAGATGAAGGAAATAGTATTATTTCTATTTTTGTTTCCTGAATTTCACAGAATGAGCAAATGTGACTTTTCGTGTACCACGATGCATTCCCTAAATTCATGACTGTACGTGCCTGTATTCAAAATGTTTGCTGTATGGTGACTGTCTTTAGTAAACAAAGACATAGCATGAGATGCTGAACCTTAAAAAATCAGCAAAAGCCTTACACATCAACTCAATGAATCATTTGGTTTTATTTCTGATTCACATGTCTTTGTTATTTGGTTTTCAGGCATAGGTCTTTGGTCTCATGATGAAATTCCAGTCCTTCCACCTTTTCTGTAACTCTGTTGCCAACACATTAAATGTATGCCTGTTCCCCTACCCCTTGGAGCAGTAGAGGAACAGAGTTATTTTCCTTCTCTAAGAAGCTATTCTTCAGAAGAGAGCTGTCCATAGTAGCAACGTCAGGGCATCCATCCAGAATACATAAAGGGTTCCTTTTGGACAAGAATGAAATTTTAGTTAGGATAAAAATGACATATATTTAAATATTTGAAATTACATAATGTTATCTTCCCCTCCTTTTTTAAAGTGTCTTCCTTTTTATGCACACTGAAAAAGAACACTTTTATTGCCACAGTCATTCCCTTCCTTGTTAAATTAACAGAGTGAAGCAGTGACTTTTAAACTCTAAAGCTAATTTCTCCTAAACTATTTTCACTGTGGTATTAGAGGTATGTGGTATCAGATTCAAAAGGTGGTGTTTTTGGTTTTATTTTTATTTTTATTTTTTGGCAGGGGGTGGGGAAGGGGCGAGGCAGTCAGCAGTAAGTAAAACTTAACCTATCACTGGTTTAAAATATGAATCTTTTTGTGTGGCTGACAAAGTATGCACATTTTACCAGTTCACTTTGCTTTTACTTTAAATCATGCAAGCCTATTTCAGTCCCAATGTCTATTGGACAAGAAGAAACTATGTCACAGCTTCAAGGCATATCCCTAAGCTGGAAGCTTTCTGAGTCTCAAATCAAACTCATCCTGGAGATATACAGAATTCCTCCAACTCGGTCCTTTTGTTTCTTTGCTTTCTTTTCTCTGATGTCTTCATCACTGAATTTCTTGGGGGCAACAGTGTATTACATCTATAATATATACTTTCTAGTGAGCAAAGACCATACTCTCAGTGATGAATGTATGCAAATATGGATAGTTTTCCCATTTGAAAGGTGACAAATGATATGCAAAACTCTAGATTATATTAATAATTAAATGCATCCAATGTAATTTTCTCTGTTATTTCTAAAAAATTTTAACTTTTACCCCAAAAAAGTAGTGAAGACCTAATATCAGTCAACTAATTGGCTTGATCCTTCTCCTTGAGATTAAATCTATAATTTTAGATTATTAAAAAATTTAATCAAAGGCATTAGGGGAATGGGTACTAAGATCAAGACCTAGTATCTGCCGAGACTTCTATAATACCATCTCCTCTTTGATCTGAGTTCAATACTGTCTCCTCTTTGATGCTGAGTTTCTCTTCTTTATTTAAAGTCCGTACATCTCTTGTCTTCCTTTTCGGTCTCTATCCCTAATCCTGATTTTCTCTCTTTCTTTTCCTCTCTTTCGTTTTGCATGCCATATACCACTTTAAGCTCAAGTCAATGAAAGTGATTAAAGCAAGAAAACTACAGTAACAACTTGAATGTACTTTACAAACATAATATTGAACAAAGAAAGCCAGGGACAAGAGACTGGGTACTGTATGATTCCATTTACACAGTCTCCATTTATATAGTCCCCCCAAATAGGCAAAAGTAGTATGGCGTCAGCAGTCAAAATGACAGTTAACTTGAGGATTAACAGAAAAGAAAATGAAGGAAACTTCTGAAATAATGATCTCTCCTAGACTCGCATTCTGGTCACCTCAGTTTGTTTACTTTTTGAAATTCATGTAAATGTCCAAATGTATTTAAAATCTATCCATCCTTAGACACACACACACACACACACACACACAAGTTAAACTGTATCAAAATTATTTTTCTTTTGTAACTAGCAGTTGGTAATCCTAAGTAGAGGACCAAGTCCCTAACATTTTCTACAGAGCACTCAAATCAATAACCAGGGAGGTGGTGAGGGGATTTGATTGAGTCCTACCATGTATTCTGCTCAGAAATCCAGGGTTTCTTCCCAGAGAAGCAATCCACTGTTGTCATGTTGAAATGTTTGCTAATGCATGAAACTGTATTTGATGCTCTCACCATCTCTAATCTTCATCTCTAATATATTTTTGTTGATTTCTCCATATGTACTGTTGGTTAACTCTAGACACATGAAATGAAAATTATTTCATCACACAGCTGAATCAGCTTTTTACATTCTGTTTCATATATTTTCCCTTTTTGTTTTAGTGTTCCCAGTGAATTATATAGTCATAAGATAGATTCTTAAAATATTCCAAATTATCTAGTGACAGTTGTATTCCTAATCTGGCATTCATTATTTTTCCTGATACCTGAGAAATATCAGTTTGTTGGCATTTGGGTGGCATTGATAGGAAACTTGTCAGTTGCAAACCAAATAGAAATAGGATAATTAATTCTCAATTTCATTTATGGGAAATCGGGGTTAAGTTTGGGCTATATATCATTTGCTGGTGAAATTGAAGAAAACATAGTTTTAAAAGACACTGTTAACAAGGCCATCTGATTCTGAAGTCCTTAGCAATCAGAATGTTTTCATATTGGCTTTCATATTCCTTCCTCCTTTTAATTATCAGAGAAATTAATATATGGCAAACCTTTTACTTCCTCCTTAAATTTTGGAAGAATTAATCAGGGGGACAACTGAAGCTAGGGTTTTCTTGGATTAAGTTTTTAATAATAGATTCAGTATCTTCAAGAAATATTAGACGGGGCAGATTTTCTATCTGTTCTTCTGCTAAGTTCTAATAAGGTATATTTGTTATCCAAAAGTTCAAATTTATAAGCAAATTTTTTCTGGCATTTTCTGATATCTCCTGCCAATGGGCTGGCTCCTTTTTGACTAATCACCCCGTCTCCACACTACTTTCTGCTGTTTCACCCCAAGGCATCTCTGCACTGAGATTAGCTGCTTTGGGCAATTTATATACCCTTTTTAAAAATCTGTTATTTTTTTTCTCTTAAATTAACTGAAAATGGACTTTGCCAGATATTGGTCATTTCACTTTTTCACAGCAGGCGAGATAGGAAGGATACTCTGTCTCTTACCATTTTGTTCATATCAGAAGACTTCCCTGTCCGTTTTAAGGATAAAATTAAGTAAAAAACAATGTTTCCTTCCTAATTCTCTTCCGTGTTTTCCTCTACAATAGCACCCATAATTAACAAATTCAGGTTATTTTTGAATGTACACTTTCTCCGATTCAGTAATTGGCCAAGACAAAGAAATAAATGCAAGAGGTATTATTAAATTTAGGAGGAATAAGGATGAGAGTGGGGAAAAGCACTAATCAAACAGTAAACTTGAGGACGTGGGATGCAGAGTTGGAGTGTATTTTGCAAGGGAAGGCTGCAACAGAAATTTTACATGGCGAGTTTTGCTAAGAATCACCGTGAGTGAGTTCAGTGCTTTATAAGATACTTCTGCATTCAACACAGAAAAGTTAAGATGACTCTACACCATTTCTCCATGATAGTAACAATTAACTAAGGAAACAAAGCTTCATGCCTGTACATAAGAAAATGAAGTAGTTAATCCCTTAACGAGAAAACACCTATTCCTTTAATGCACACTATTAGTCTTAATCATATCTGATTTCTTAGAGCTAGGATGCCTCGCCTCCAGCTCTCCCCTTCACCCCAAATCTTTCTGTGCCATTCTGGATAATTCTCCCTTTGCTTCCTTATCGTCTGTACTTCCTCCCAGGCCAGAAACTTCCATTTATGTTTGAGAGTTCATGTAAAATTATGTTATACGTCATGCTACTATTTATATTTTTGCTGCGTTTCTAAAAGAAACTGAAATGTTTGTATTCTGTGAATAAATTACAAATATCACTAATCAGCTAATAATTGATACACCTGGGCTGTGAGCCCCGTGTTGGTATTTAGAATGTAATACCCAGAAGACCGTCATTTATATGAGTGCTGGCACTGCTTTTACCTGCAAGGTAGAGCACCACGTAGAACAGATTCTTTCGAAGCAGCAAAAGTGTGACTCTGAAAAGATATATCAGCAAAGTACAATTACAATGCCAGCAGTTTTCACCCTCCACGCTAAGTACTGAAATTGCTCTTTTATGCTTTATTTATTCCCCTTCCAAGAGTATGGACTTTGACGGGCTACAGCTTATTGTTTTAAAATACTACCAACATGAAAACAAAACAAAACAAAACAAAAAAAAAACATTTTTAGGTAGGTAACTTTTTTAAAAAATGAGATTTAACATGAATTCTAGTATATTCCTTAGCGAGATTACCATATTTACTGAATACTGTAAGATTTACTCATTTATCATCAAAAGAGATACAGTGCACTCTTTTCAAATAGGATTTCTGTTGCAATTATTCATTTTAACTCTCTTTCATTTTCTTTCTCTTTCTGTTTGGAAAAAGAAAAAGCCTAGAGGCGTAAAGGGGGAAGCTGTGATTATAACTCCTAAAATGTAATTCAAAATACGACTTTCAAAACGATATTCACATAATAAAGTATGATTTCCCTGAAGTGTGCTGTCAAAAATGCAAACATCAAAATCTCAGTATTTCCTATATATGCTTTGTTTGTTGTTTCAGAACATCCCAAATAATCCCTTGTTACCTTTGGAACCCAAATAGTAACTCTTACATTTTTTTTTCCTTTTCTACACAAGGAAGTGTTAAGAAAAGATTATATTTTACATGTATTTTAAATATTCTTTTCTAAAAGTTAAACTAATGAAATTCAACATTGATATATATACACAACCGCCATCACGATTTAAAGACTAATTCATTTTAGGGTTTTGCTTCTGCAAACACACATTTGATCAATAGTCTTTTTAAAAACAATATACATGAATGAGGCTCATCTTTGTCTTTTACAATTATATGCACCTGCTAATAAATAGATTATTTAAGATGCCGCATAGTTCCGTAAAGAAGTTACATATAAAACTTAACTGGACGTCAGGCATCATCTCTTCTTAGCACCATCTTGCCATCTCATCTACTCCCTAAAATATTCTAATGACTATATATATATATATATATATATATACACACATACACACAGATGTATACATATACATGTGTGTATGTATATACATACACATACGTGTATATACACATACATGTGTATGTATGTGTATATTATGTATGCGTATGTATACGTATATTGTATATACGTATATATAATATACATATACATATGCATACATGTATATTATGTATACATATATATGTATATGTATATTAAGTCCATAAATGAGGACTTAAAGAAAATGATATGCTAGTACCAGGAGAGATTTCCTATTTCAATGCCAACCCATTGTATTAAATATATGGAAGAGACTTTATTCCCCTGAACACTGAGTTTTATGCTAAGCATAAACCTTGTCACCCTTCCCTCTACCTGATAGTGTGGAGTGACTGACTAACGGCTGTTTTATGACTCAGAGTTGTTTATCACTCCCATTACAAACGTTCATCCTACGTTTCTACTTTTTAAGAATTATTTTTTTAGACAGGTTGTAGTTTTCCAACAAAACTGTTTTAAAAAGTACAAAGATTTCCCACATACTTTTTGCCCTCATACATGCACAGCCTGTCCGTTATCACTCACTAGAATAGGCCTTTTTTTCCCAAGGATCAACCTGCACTGACATATCATAGGAACTCCAATTCCCTTGGGTAGCTTTGGGTTTATTCCTGGTGTTGTACATTTTGTGGATTCGGACAAATGTATAATCACATTTTCTACCATATCATATCATATGATACAGATTATTTTCTTTGTCTATAAATCCTCTCTGTTCTGCCTATTCATCTCTCCCTCCCCATCTATAAGATAATCTTAATGGTCTCTGTAGCTTTACCTTTTCTAGAATGCCATATGTTGAAACTATGGTATGTAGCCATTTCAGATTGCCTTCTTTCATTTGGCAACACGTATTTAAGTTTCCTCTATGTTTTATTTATAGCTTGGTAGCTTATTTCTTTTTAGTGCTGAATACTCCATTGTCTGGCACAGTATCTATTCATCTAGAGAAGTACATCTTGGTTGCTTCCAAGTTTTGGCAAATGTACATAAACCTACTATAAATATCTGTGTTCAGGTTTTTGTGTAGACAGAAGCTTTTATTTCTTTTGGGTAAATACCAAAGGCATGATTCTTTGGGTCATATGATAAGAGTATGCTTAGTTTTGTAAGAAACATTATTGTCTCCTGATGTGTCATGAGCTTTGCATTGCCACTACGAGTGTATTAGAGTTTCTGTTCCTCCCCTTCCTTGCCAGCATTGACATTTTGAGTGTTTTGGATTTTGGCTGTTCTAATAGGTGTGGAGTGGTATCCTATTGTCATTATTTCTTCAAGGATTAAAACTTTTCAAAAATAACATAGTAGAAGTTTAGGTATTTTGACTGGTAGTGACCTATATTTGAAACTTAACGGATGAAATGCTCTAAGTATTACCCAAGCTGGTGAAAATTTGGAGAGACCTGAGAGTTGAACATTCTGGGAGCAATACTTAGTATACCTAGTGCACTGCAAAAGAAAAAGCATAATATTCCTAGGTAGGAATCAGTAAATTAGATTACTAGATTAAGATCCAGTAAATCTGGATTTTAATGTTTGATTTTTTTGTTAATGTTTATTCATTTTTGAGAGAGACATATCGTGAGTGGAGGCTGTGGGGGTTGAGAGAGAGGGAGACCAGACTCAGAAGCAGGCTCCAGGTGCTGAACCGTAAGCACAGAGCCCCACATAAGGCCTGAAGTCGTGAACCATGAGATCATGACCTGAGCTGAAGTCAGACGCTGAACCTACTGAGTTACCCAAGCACCCCTAATCTTTGATTTTTAAACTGCAGGGTACTTGGTCAAGATTTTTAATCATTTTATTTATTTAAATGTTTGTTTATTTATTTGTTTTGTGAGTGAGAGCAGAGGAGCAGCAGAGAGAGAGGGAGAGAGAGAATCCTAAGCAGGCTCAAGTCAGCATAGAGCCAGACGTGGGGCTGGAACTCATAAACCGTGAGATCATGACCTGAGTGGAAACCAAGAGTCAGACACTTAACCAACTGAGCCACCCAGGCAAACCAGGAAGATACTGGAGGCCTTGCTATTGTGAGATGAAGTCATTTCTCCTTCTAGTAAGGCATTAAGACAGTAGGGAATTTCTGGAGGAATGTTATAACTCTGTATTTGCCTCAAGTATTTGTCACTAGACTGCAGGTTATAAGGAAATTTAATTTTATCTACCATTTCTTTCCGCCTTTCTCCCCACATCACTATGGACGGGAGGGTGATGTTAGGTCTCCAGGAAACTGAGTCATTCTGGGTGTTGGGCTATTAATAAGATTGCCTTCTTTGTGTAATTTACTAAGACATTTGCAAACTGTTGGAGATTCATATTCTGCATGACTGTAATGTCTATCAGTTAACCATTTGTTTTTCCCTTTCCTTTGTTCTTGGGCAGCCAAGAGTGCCTGAGAATGTCACACATACCCCACCAGGGGGAGTCAGGTCATGGATGTTACCTTGTGCTTCTCTCTTAGCTTGTCTTTGGCTCCCTAATCACACAGAAAAATAATGAATAGAGAAAGAGAGAGAGAGGTCCAGCTTTTGTTGGAATCCAAGGTGGGACCTACTGTTTTGTGTGCTCACTTTCTTATTGAAGTTAAACATAAGAGCAGGACTTTAAAGTGTAGGAAGAACAAAAACAATTGACCCAAGTGGTGAATCATGGAAACCAGACAAGACAGCTAAAATAGAGTAGCCTGGAGGTGAGAACACATTTGGACGGGGGGCAGCTGTGTTTTGCCTGACTATCTAATAGTGTGGCTAGCAATGTGTTTATTCCAGATAGCCATCATTGAAGTGAATGTCTCTTTGAAGTAATGCCTCATCAATCAAAGCTTAAGTCAGGAACTTACATTATAAAAAAGAGAAAACCCCACTGTCAGGACTTATTCTACAGAGCCTATCAAATATACCTAAATGATCCACAATAGGAATTCATGGCAGTGGGGTGTAAGAGAAGTAGAAGACTCAAGATACTCCAAAATTTTTGTTCTGGGCCATTAAAATTCTGAAATAAGGAAGCTTATTAAGGAATATTAAGATGGAGCAGGTTGCAGGGGTGATTGAGTTGAGTTTGAGAGATTGTATCAGGTATCAAAGTGGAGAGGTGGAAGAGACAGGTCAAGATGGGAATCTGGAGCACAAATCTATGTATAGGAAATGCACAAAGGCATGAGTTGGAGATATAAATGTGACAGGTATATATAATGATACAGTATTCAATGTTATGAGAGTGGATGTCAAGGGAGTGAATACACTCATAGCCCAGAGGAAGACCACTGTGCCCTGGAGTTGTCCAACATTAACTCCTGTCAACCCTCTGTATAAACCTGTGACTATCAGATAAAACATAAAAATCGTTGATTTTTTGAAGATCTTCGTTTTACATAAGAACACACCGAAAGAGAGGTAAAATTATAAAGTGTTTTATCCAATGTCAAAAAAAATGATGATGGAGCTAAAAATAAATAAATGTCCCAACTAACTGACTAATAATTAAAAGACTGCTTGTAAAATAAGAGGGAAGAAAGTATGAAGCATTTCAGATGAAAGACACAAAGGGTAGATGTCTATGTGTATGAAATAATTAATTACAGAGTTTTCCTCTGCTTGTTGATTAAGCACAGATTTTGAAAGCCTTTGATGAAAGATGTTGACATTGAACCAATATTATATATATTTTTTTAATTCAGAACAATCAACTTGAGGGAGTGTGAAGTGTCATGTATAAATTCAACATCTTTCATTGCTCTTATTTTACCATTATTTTCTTTTTTTTTTTTTTTTTGGTCAGTGATAGAATAAAAATGAGAAAAGGAACCTATATTGTAATTTCAGAGGAAATAATATACTCAAAGTCAGTGATACTCTATTTGCATTTTATAGAAACATTTGCTAAACTTCTGGTAGACTCATGCTTGACCTCTTAAATGTCTTCTTTTATATGTTAGATTTAAAAATTCTGTTATAAGATATTTTGTCTCTGAATACAAAGATAAAACTCTCCAATTTAAATCGTATTTTATATTTATGTGAAAGCTTTTATATTGAAGAATTCCAAGAGCATTTTCCCAACTTTATAAATAACATAATTTCATGCACTGTTGGATTTCAGCTCTGTTAAGGCATTAGACATCACCACCGGGCAGTAATTCTCACACTATAAAAAAAACAGTAATACCATAGCCTATTTAGTGAACTGGAATGCTAAATACATAGAGCGTGTTTATTGTTGTGCCTCAAGCCATACATACTCAACAAATTGTAAGCAATATTCTTATATTTAGGAATGCTTATCTCTAGAAGAATGAGTTCGAAGTAGAAACTAGATAATATTTTTCATTTTCTATTGGATACTTGTGTCATACTCCCTAACTGCAACACATGTTTTCTATGCCTTCCATACTCATCAACATGATTCTGGTTATGAAGTTTCAAAATCGATGTTAACTACTAAGGAAAACATGTGGCGATTGATGGTGAAACACCATGGTGAATGGTTGTGTAGAGCGGCCCCACCGCTTCACCAAGATTCTACTGGGAACTGATTTCCCTAGTCATACGACATCTCTGATGTGTGGTATTTTCCATAATTTCAGAAATGAGCTCTTCAGTGTTGACTGATTTTATTACAGTCCTCCTCCATTAGATATGTCAGTTGATGGGAACAAAGACAAGTTTAAATAAACTATACCCAGGGTAGAAAAAGAGAAATGTTACTTATGTTTGGTTTGCCTTCCAGAGCCTGTTTCCTCTAACAGAACCTGTACCTGTGACTGGGGATGCAGTTCCACCACTTTTCATCTCTTCTCCACTAATTAACCCAAATACTAAAAATTTGTGTATCTTTACTTAACTTTGCTGTATTTTTACAGCAAATACTCAGCATCTAGGAAGAAACAAGGGACATGCCCTCGGGAAATCAGAAGACTGCTTATTTTGCATTGGTGCTGGCCTAGTGGAGTCACCTCCAAAGGCTGAGCCCTGAGCCCTGGCGCTGGCCTTCTTTTATGCCTGGCTAGCTTCTGGGTACTTGGAAACTTTTTATCAGCTGCAAAGGTGGGCAAGAGCTCTGGGGCTCAAGATAAAAAGAAAGGGGGTACTATCAGTTTTGCTACATGGGCATTTGTCTGATGCAAGAAGCAAGCAAGATTACAGTAGCCAAAAGCAAGGGAGGGGAGAATCCGGCCTCGGACATCTGGCTGGCCTTCTTTTTATCTGCTCCTGCCAGCTTTCCTTCTCATTAGTCTTTCTTGATTCTCAAGCTGCTGTAGCAACCTAAAAGAAAATCATTTTGCAGGGACTGGGGAACCCCTTGCTGCCACAGGAGGAGGGGAGAAGACAGTTCTGGCTTCTTCCTGTTGCACAGGGACATCAAAGAGAGGAATGTGACAGCTAAAGTTCTTTGCCATTCAAAGGAGAATAGTGACGGCTAGAATGGTCCAACTGGGCACGATCTGGAGTTTTATAGCATCTAGGTGAGAGGAAACAAACCTGGTTAGCCTTGTATTAAGAATACAAGGACCAAACCGGAAGGCTCTGCACAGCATTAGGAAAAGACTAGCTTTGGAGAAGCCAGGATGCCCAATTCCATATGTTGCGCCAGGAGTTCCCTGAATCTAATTCTTGCTTCCATTTGATGATCCACACCCTTAGTTGTTGGGTCATATTTCTAACTATCCCTGATTTGTTAACATAGAAACAACATTCATTATCTAGGAAGAGACATAGTCCTCTCTTTTTGGCAGATAGCAAGTCTAGCCCTCTCCTGGTTTGTAAGATTACTGCTGCTAAGGAATCTACTTGGTCCTGTAAAACCAGCAGAGATTTGGGAACTCATTCTATGTCATCCATTAGGACCTGGGATAATTTACAATAAGTAGTTGAGGAGACTATTTGTCCATTCCAGTGCCCACCCTGCTGCTACTCCTAAAGCAATCAGCAAGGGTATGACTTGAATGGCTCTATTTGGTCGAGCATATGCCCAAAGATACTATAAGAGATTGATTGTTGGGAACAGTGTTTGTCTGAAGAGTGAGGAAATTCAGGGTACAGGCGCTCATCCAATCTGCCCCACATACAAAGAAAAGCCCTGGCAGGGGACAACACCAGGGTTGGGTTGTAGGAAGATGACTGAGTTCCTGCCTATCAAGAGTCAGGCTGCGTTGGCCGATGGTCAGACTGTTGGCTGGCTCCATTCCCGTTTTGTTTGTTAGGCACCTGGGGAGCAATTTGGGACAGTTCAACTCCAGTTAATACAGATCTCACCATGTGGGCGTCTTTAGTTAACAGGGGAAAATTTAGAGTTGTCTGTGTTATGGGAGTAGCTACATAAATTGCGGGAGGTGGGGGGACGTTGGACAAGCAGACAGTAGGCTTTGACCAGGCTGCAATTGGTTTCACTGAGGAGGTAATGAGTTCTACTCAATATCCGGTCTGGAGGGGGTTCTAAAGCAAGTGGTCTGCCCAATTCATCTCTAGGCAGGGGCCGATAGGTTGGGTTAGAGGTGACCCACCAGGCATGGAGAATGTCAGGGCAGGTTGGATCAGGCCACCCCTGATAGTATCTTATTTTTTTTCCCCATCCAGTAAGTTTTCCCCTTCCTGTTATAGGGAGGGATCCTCCTGGCATTATAACATCTGTCCTGCATGCAGGGGTAAACAGTGGCACAGGGGTAAATGGTCATAGTATTATCTTATCCTTTAGGGCTGGAGGAGCAACGGAAGGAATGGGAACAAGGGGGAGGAGTAGGAACAGGGAAAGGAATAGGAGTATGGAGAGGAATAAGAAATATGAGCAGAGGGAGGGATAGCAGGGTAACAAATCAAAACCACACTGAGATACCACCTCACACTAGTCAGCGTGGCTAAAATGAACAAATCAGGAGACTATAGATGCTGGCAAGGATTTGGAGAAACTGGCACCCTCTTACGCTGTTGGTGAGAATGCAAACTGGTGCAGCCGCTCTGGAAAACGATGTGGAGGTTCCTCAAAATAATGAAAATAGAACTACCCTATGACCCAGCAATAGCACTGCTAGGAATCTACCCAAGAGATACAGGAGTACTGATCCTCTATCTTCTTAAGGGCCTGTAACCTAGGGCTGTCCCTCATGGAGGCAAAGACAGCAGAAGATCCTTTGCCACATCCCTCCAGTCAGGGAGGAAGTTTCCAAGAGGGGTGGTGGTAAGTGGAATAAGTACACAGATGGTAAGAGGAGAGGATCTCTTGTGAGCATGTTAGGAACAGGAAGATGCACAATAAGGGTAGGAGGCTAGGCTGATTCAGCATCGGAGGGAATGATTCCATCCTGGGGTAGGAGATAGTTATAAAGGCAGAGAACAACATGCAGAGAAGGACATCAGTCACAACTCAGATCATATATACATCTAAGGAGAATAAGGCATCCTGACACTAATACGTAGAGGGAGGCTACCAGGAGTTTGTGACTGAGGCACCAATCTGTGGGAGTAACTTGGGTCAGCCTTCAGTAAAGAGTATAACAACAAGTATAGAAAGAGAAATAGGCAGGGGATGACAATGAAACTCGAGAGAGAACCATTTGCTGTAGTTCATTTAAGTCACTTAGTGATTTCCTCAAGTTTCTGGTTACAGAGAGTTCTCAGGTGTTGGCTGCAGCTTTCTTATCATCCTCTATCTACTTTTTTATGTTTTTTTTTTAATTTTTTATTGTCAAATTGGTTTCCATACAGCACCTAGTGCTCATCTCAACCCATGCCCCGCTCAGTGCCTGTCACCCACTCTCTCCCCTCCCATACCCCCCTTAACCCTCAGTTTGTTCTTAGTATTTAAGAGTCTCTTGTGTTTTGTCTCCCTCCTTCTCTGTGTCTTTTTTCCTTCCCCTCTTCCCCTCTCCCCTGGTTTTCTATTAAGTCTCGCGAAACCCACCATGCCTGGAAACATATGGCATCTGTCTTTCTCTGACTGACTTATTTTATTCAGCATGATACCCTCCAGTTCCATCCATGTTGCCACACATGGCCAGATTTCATTCTTTCTAATTGCCATGTAGTAGTCCATTGTATATATGTACCACACCTTCTTTATTCATTCGTCAGTTGATGGACACTTAGTCTCTTCCCATGATTTGGCTATTGTTAAAAGTGCTGCTATCAACATCAGGATACACGTGCCCCTATGCATCAGCATTCCTATATCTCTTGGGTAGATTCCTAGCAGTGCTATTGCTGGGTCATAGGGTAGCTCTATTTTCATTTTTTGAGGAACCTCCACAGAGTTCTCCAGAGCAGCTGCACCAGTTTGCATTCCCACCAACAGTGCAAGAGGGTGCCTGTTTCTCCACACCCTCACCAGCATCGATAGTTTCCTGATTTGTTCAATTTTAGCCAAATTCCACACCCAAAAAATGAATAATCCAGTGAAGAAACAGGCAGAAGATATGAATAGACGCTTCTGCAAAAAGACACCCAAATGGCTAACAGACACATGAAATGATGCTCAATGTCACTCATCATCAGGGAAATACAAATCAAAACCACATTGAGATTCCACTTCATGCTAGTCAGCGTGGCTAAAATGAACAAATCAGGAGACTGTAGATGCTGGCAAGGATGTGGAGAAACAGGCACCCTCTTGCACTGTTGGTGGGAATGCGGACTGGTGCAGCCACTCTGGAAAATGGTGTGGAGGTTCCTCAAAATAATGAAAATAGAACTACCCTATGACCCAGCAATAGCACTGCTAGGAACCTACCCAAGAGATACAGGAGTGCTGATCTTCTATCTTCTTAAGGGTGATCTGTAGAGGATCATTCTGTAAAGATAAAAAGGCAAATAAGGGTTGACCGTTAGGTACTAGCTGGGGACAGAAGAAGGAGTCCTTTAAATCTAGACATGTGAGTCATCCTGCCTCAGAGGGTATGAGCCCTAATAGAGTGTATGGGTTAGGGAACTGTTGAATGCACCCTGACGAATGCTTCATTAATGGCTCTTAGGTCCTGCACTGGGCGGTAATCATTTGTCCCAAGATTTTTCACAGGCAGCAGGGGAATAGTCCATGGGGACTGGGATTGTTTTAGAAGTCCCCATTTGAGTAGCTTGTCCAAGTGTGTCTGGATCCCGAGGTGTGCCTCCCATGGGACCAGATGTTGGTATATTTTGACAGGTTGGGCTCCAGGCTTTAAGTCAATTAATACTGTGGGAGTAGTTTTTTGCCAGACCAGGGGGTTCCCCTCTTCTGCCCAAACTGAAGGAAATTCAGCTTCTAGCCAGGGAACCATAGTTGGCTCATCAGGAGGGGAAGTATATAGCCTCCATTTTTCTCCCCATGGTATCATCATGGACAAAATCATGTGTCAGGCCTTTTTGTTTAGGCACAATTGTATCTGTCCATCCGAAGTGAAGGCTATTTCTGTTCGCATCTTGGCTAGGTGGTCTCTACCTAACAGTGAGACTGGACAATCACATAGATACAGGAATTCATGAACTACTTGGTGACCTCCCCAGCTGGCATTGTTGGGGACTGCAAAATACCCTTCATGTTTGCATCCCAGTAGCTCCTATGATGGGGACTTCTCAACGCAACAGAGGTGCCACCTTGTGTGTCATCACTGAGTGTTTCACCTCAGTGTCGACTATGAAGTCTATTGTCTGGCCTCTTACCTTCATTTTGACCATGGGCTCATGGGGGCCCAGTTGGATAGAGCCCAGTCTTTCCTAATCAGAGTCCACTACTTCCAGTATAATTAAGTCAGCCTCAGGTTGTTCTGGTTGGTGTGGCTAGGTGGAATGGAAATTTCATTTTTCACTTTTGGTGATTGGAACATTCATTTTTCCAGTGTCCAGATTCTTTGCAGTAGGCACATCGATCCCATCACAGTGGCGCCCTTTGATTTTGTTCTTGAATCCCTCGTGGTTTCCATGGGGATCCGTCCAGAGGTCTCAAGGTCATGACCAAGAGAGCTGCCTTTTGTTTCATTCTTTGGTCTGTCTCCCTTCTAGCAGCTCGATCCTGATTTATAAAAATCTTGTTGGTGATTTCCAGTAGTTCCATGGCATTCTTTCTAGCATTTCCTTCCAATTTTTGGAGTTTCTTTCTAATATCACTTTGGGCCAGTCCCATGAAGGCAGCATTGACTGTGCACTGGTTTTGGGGGGGGGCGGTTTCTGGGTCAAATGGAGTATTAACTCTGAAACCTTCACATAATCTTTCATAGAAGTCAGCCTGACACCCTTCTGACTTTTGTAGGACCTCAGATACCTTTGCCGTGTTGGTGGGCTTTTTGGCCCCTGCTTTTATCCCTTGGAAGAAGGCATGTTAGTGTCTTTCTAATTTGGCTCCTCCCACTTCTATGTTGGGGTCCCAGCAGGGCTCCTCTTCAAGCATAGCCTCTGAACCAGCTTCAACGTCTACATGTCCATCTGGTGCCTGAGTCTGGAGCCATTCTCTGGCTTCATTGATGATTCCTTGGTGCTCTTCCATGTTTAAAAGGGTGAGCAGAAACTGCTTACATTCGACCCAGGCAGGGTGGTGAGTTTGCAGTGTGGATTCTAGATCTATCATTGCCTGCAGCTTCTCAGAGTAGGGTGGCATGTAGTGTTTCTCATTGAGAAGGTCAGTAGTGGAGAATGGTTGGTAGTAGAAAACCGATCTCCCCTCTTGTAGGGTCCTGTCAAGGCCTGTTCTCTGGGGACCTCTAGTCTCCCACAATGGCATCTGCCTTGCCATGAGGGGCCTTGGACCTTGAGCCACAGATGAAAGATGTCTTCCTACTGGTTCAGGTGTCTCTGGTTGGGGCGGACTGGCTGTTGGCAAAGGTGAGACTCACGGTAGTAGACTGTCAAGTAGGTAAATTTCCCCTCCCTTGATTGATGGGGCACTGGGGACATATGGTGGTGGAAATGGAAGGACTACTTACGAATATTCTTAGAGACTGGGGGACATTTTTTTCTGCTGTGAGGTCTTCTCTGCCAGTGTCTCTAAGACCCTACATTGTCCCTTACTATTAACACATAACTGGACCCAAAAAAGCTTGACTTGGGCTATTTCCAGCCATTGGTCAACATATGGAAATTGATCTGGGTGGCCAGGGTCCCCAGTAATTACTTTATAAATAGCTAGGACTGTGGGGATATCTAGGGTGCTCTCAGGGGACCATCCTAAACCAAACATAGGCCACTCTAATTCATAGAATTAGAACATAAATATGTTTCCAGGGGACAATTTGATCAAACTCCCCTTCTGCCTAAAGGGTAGGCTTGAACTTGGTCCTGGGTGTCTGGGGACATTTTCAGGATGTGATGTCCCATCCTGGCAGAATTTTCTGATTCCCCCTGGAGTCTGTTGGAATGCAGCAGTGGCAACTATTGTCTGGCCTGGCAAGGGTCAGGGTCCAGTGAAATCACTGGTGATGCACCTTCCTTTTTGTCACAGGGACCTGCAATGAATTGCCTCTCCACTGGCCTCTGACAACAGTAGCTCAAGGAGTCGGTGCTGCTCGTGGCTTCTTAGCCAATTCACCAAAATATTACAGCAAATACTTGGCACCTAGGAAGAGACAAGCAACATGTACTTGGAGAATCAGAAAAGACTGTTTATTTCACATCGGTGTCATCCCACAGGAGTCACTTCCAAAGACTGATCCCCAAGCCCTGGCACTGGCCTTCTTTTATGCCTGGCTAGCTTCTGTGTACTTAGAAACTTTCTATCAGCTACATAGGTGGGCGAGAGTGCAGGGACTCAAGGGATAATGGGGGTACTATGGGTTGTACTACGCAGGCAGTTAGCTGATGTAAGAGGCAAGCAAGATTACAAAAGCCAAAAGCATGCAAGGGGAGTATCCAAACTCAGACATCTGGCTGGCCTTTTTTTTTTTTTTTAAAGATTTTGGTTTTTTTAATGTTTATTTCTGAGAGAGGGAGAGACAGGGAATGAACAGAGGAAGGGCAGAGAGAGAGGGAGACACAGAATCCGAAGCAGGCTCCAGGCTCTGAGCCACTAGCACAGAGCCCGATGTGGGGTTTGAACTTGTGAACTGCAAGCTCATGAAGTCGGAAACCCAACTAAAAGAACCACCCAGACACCCCTGGCTGTTTTTAAATCTACGCTTGCTGGCTTTCCTTCTCACTATAAGACATATCCTTCTTCGGGACTCATTCTTATAGCATGTTCTGATTGTTTCACTTCAACTTTCTTAAGGCATTATTTCTACTCTGATTCTTTAATATAGCTTATTACTTATGTACCCATGGTTTTGTACAACTGGCCCCATTTTGGTTATCAAGTTTCACACTGAACTCCAAACAAAGGAGATAGAAGAAAACAGGGATTGTTTTTTAATACCATGTTCTGGGGTCTTTAAATAAAGCATTAGGTAATTTCAACCATTGAATCATTTTAGTTTCATGTAACACTTGCTCAGTGTCCAATTAAAAAAAAAATCAGAAACGACGTTTTTCTTCCACACTTCCAAAAAGTACTCACAAGAGAACAGTGTTGTCCACCAGGGTGGACTTAAAGTCCATGACAATATCCAAAGTTCTTACCTGAGTGGTTCTCAGAATAGGGCTTTCTAGGAGAGTAATGTTATTTTCCTTATTTTACAGATAAAATAAGGGAGGTTGATAGAATGTAAGTAATTTACTTCATTTATAAAAATTTCATAGTACAGGTGATGAGGAAGCATGTGGAAAACTGAGCTCAAAGCGCAGGCTAACAACCACCACCACCCCCATCCCCCATCCCAGGTGGGACATGTATGATATTTCTTGGACACTCCTGGCTACCCAAAACAGGAAAGGAAAAAAAAAAAAAAAAACGAGTAAGGATCTTCACTAGTTTATAAGAAAAAGGCAATCCCAACAATGGCCTAAAGTCCAGAAACCTACTGTCTTAATGTTAATGCTTTGCTAGAAGGGAAAACAACCTTAGCTTGACAATAGATAGGCCTCCAGTGTTTAGCATGAGAATATCTCTTTGAAAACCCCATGTTGACTTTATGTCCCCCACCTCCATAAAAGGGTCATCCTCTACAACCCCAGGGCAGCTCTTCCTGCCCTTGAGTCCTGTCCCTGTGCTTCAATGCAATCACCTTTTTGCACCAAAGATGTCTTTAAAAATTCTTTCTCGGTGATCAGCTCCAGACCTCACGAATCTCCATCACCCCAAAACTTCATCATAGGTAGTAGAAAGAAGCAATAGAGTCTGGATCTTTAATTCATATTTTACCCTCTGCTCATACCCCTTTTCATTTCGTTTTGTTTTTAATGGTGTTTCCCCTTGCTATTTTTGCTACATATTATTTATTACTCTGAATAATCACATTTACATTTATTTTTATACTGTGAACATGTTTTTAAAAGTTAGCATTATTTATGTCTGTTTGTGTGATAAAATGGATTAATATTAAGGTGACTTTAATTTTTTGTTAATTACTTTAATATAAATAAAAATAAAAACGTAGATACCTCTTAGAGCCAAAAGTCCCCATAATGGGTTTAGTGAGGTGAAGTTACTTATCCAAGGCCACTAAGACAATTACTGGCATGTGTAACAAGTTATACTTCAGTATCCTTCTGCTAATAAGTATTTCTTTATCTTTTCCTCCAATGAACTCATTTTTTAAAAAAAATTAGAATAATAAACTTGCATTGTTCTGTGCTTGAAATCTAAAAAAAATAATGTGGGTAAAAACTTTTTTTTTTCTTTACATAAAACTTAGAGCAAATTCAAAATCATAAGACAACAGGCATAAGAGACCTAAAATACAAGAAAAAACAACAGATCACAGTCACCTGAAAGACAAAAAATATTTTAAAAATTAGAAAGTAAACGAGGCTTTTACATTTACTTTTACAAAAACTTTTATAGTTTCTAACCTCTCTGAATTTCTCTGACATTTTACTTTACCACTTTTATAACATTTATATATTTTAATAGAGAATTCCATATGTTTATTTAACTCCTTTCGCTGACAAAATTACCGCTAGGTCAGCTAATTTACCACATGGCCCACCACGTTGCACAGCTCTTTTTTTCTTAGAAAGCCAGAATTCAATATTGCCTGATATTGTTGCTTTTCACAAATATTTTGGGAAATGAATGAGTCAGAAGGGAATGGATTTATCAGCGAGCTAATAGTTCCTGCCAAGTGTTGTTAGAGATAAGTGGTTAGCACTGCTGATGAAGACCATTACTGATTTAGGATTGCCAACCTCAGCTGGAGCCTCCCAAAAGCTTGGTAATTCTGTTTGAATTTTTACCACTCCCTTCAAATTCACTGTCCAATTTCCTCCTCTATCTTTTTAGAATGTAACTCAGTCGCTATTATACAGTAAATATTAAAGTCAGAAAGCAGGAACTCCCGTATCTTTCTCAAATTCCCTCTGCAATCCTCATGTCTATAGCACTGTATGTGACTGTAGGAGTATACTTCCATCTAGTTACTGTTTATGCTGTTAATGGACATTTGTGATAGATACAGATATTTTATGGCAGGTAACACAGCTGTAATATGGACATTCTGTCTGGTGACCATGGGCAAGAGTTTAAGGAGGTCATATACCCAGCAACTGGATTTCTGGATCATAGGATATTCTCAACTTCAGCTTTTTAAAATAATGCCAAATTGTTTTCCAAAAAATCTGAACTGATTTGCATTCCCACTAATGGAATGTAACTGACCACACTGCTCTTCATCTTTGCCCATACTTGATATTGTTTCTAATAATCTGTAAACTACCATCTTGGTGAGTGTGGAAATTCTCTCGTCTGCTTTAAGCATGCAATCCCTGATTGCTAAGGAAGTACCACATTTTAAAAATTCTGATTTCATTCTCTGTAAAGAGCCCATCCATAGTTTTCTTTTTTTAATTTTTATTTAATTTATTTTTTTTAATTTTTTTAACGTTTATTTATTTTTGAGAGACAGAGAGGCAGAGCGTGAGCAGGGTATAGGCAGAGAGAGAGGCAGACACAGAATCTGAAGCAGGTTCCAGGCTCCGAGCCATCAGCACAGAGCCCGATGCGGGGCTTGAACTCACAGACCGTGAGATCATGACCTGAGCAGAAGTCGGTCCCTTAACCAACTGAGCCACCCAGGTGCCCCTCTTTTCTTAATTTTTAAAATAATTTATTATGCCAATTGTTTAAGATATTATCTGGATATTTAGACTTGTCAATTTTGCATTTGTCCATTCTCTTTATGGTACTTTTGATAAATAGCATTATTTACTTTAAGACGTTTTAGTGCTTAGTAATTGTTTTCCATTATGAAATTACCCATTCATTGTTAAAGGACACTCTATTAATTTCTGCATGTATATAATGACTTAGAATTTGTCTGTAGAGTTCCTGAATATATTTTTACATAATTCCTAGGAACTTAATGCATTTTATCGTTAATTTAATAGAAATATACTTAAATGTAAATTTCTAGCTTCATTTCTATGAATATATATAATTATAATTGATTTCTAGAATGATCTCTAATAAACTTGTTAAACATATTAAATTCAAATAACTTATCTGTAGAATATTTTATATATTATATACATAATCATGTTTTGTGTCATCAATGTTTGTTTTATTCCTCTTTAGAATCCCAATACATTGTATGAATTACTCTTGTATTATCAAGAGCTAAGACCACTAATACCGTGTTGCATAGAAATGTAAATAGCTCCATTTCTCCTTCCTGATATCGGAAGAAAAGCTTTCAACATTTCACCTTTAGGAACAAGCTTTTGCTCTGGGTGTTTTATAAATAGCTCTTATTAAACAAAGGGTGACCTCAATCGCTGTATTACAAAGTTTGTTTTTATTTCTCAAATTTTTTAAGGTTCAGTTATTTATTAATTTAAGTAATCTCTATACCTTATGTGGACCTCCAATCACAACTTCACAATCAAGAGTCCCTTACTCTTCTGACTGAGTCAGCCACACACCCTATAAATAATTTTTTTTAATTCGAAGAATATTTTTATTTTTTATTATTTATTTATTTTTAATAGTTTATTTTCAAATTGGTTTACATATAACACCCAGTGTTCATCCCAACACGTGCCCTCTTTAGTGTCCGTCACCCCCTCTACCTGCTCCTTCATCCCTCTCACCCTCAGTTTGTTCTTAGTCTTTGACAGTCTCTTATGTTTTATCTCCCTCCCTCTCTGAGTCTTTTTTTCCTTTCCCCTCTTCCCCTCCCCCTGGTTTTTGCTTAGTCTCACAAAGTCCACCTATTCGTGGAAACATATGGTATCTGTTTTTTTCTGACTGACTTATTTCACTTAACGTAATACACTCCAGTTCCATCCATGTTGCTACACATGGCCAGATTTCATTTCTTCTCATTGCCACGTAGTAGTCCATTGTATATATGTACCACATCTTCTTTATGCCTTCCTCAGTTGATGGGCACTTGGTCTCTTTCCATGATTTGGCTATTGTCGAAAGTGCTGCTGTGAACATTGGGGTACACGTGGCCCTATGCATTAGCATTCCTGTGTCTCTTGGGTAGATTCCTAGCAGTGCTATTGCTGGGTCATAGGGTAGCTCTATTTTCATTTTTTTGAGGAACCTCCACACCGTTTTCCAGAGTGGCTGCACTAGTTTGCATTCCCACCAACAGTGTAGGAGGGTGCCTGCTTCTCCACATCCCCGTCAGCATCTATAGTTTCCTGATTTATTCATTTTAGCCACTCGAACCGGTGTAAGGTGGTATCTCAGTGTGGTTTTGATTTGTGTTTCCCTGATGATGAGTGACTTTGAGCATCGTTTCATGTGTCTGTTGGCCATCTGAATGTCCTCTTTGGAGAAGTGTCTATTCATATCTTCCACCCATTTCTTCACTGGATTATTTGTTTTTCGCGTGTGGAGTTTGGTAAGTTCTTTATAGATTTTAGATATTAGTCCTTTATTCAATATGTCATTTGCGATGATCTTTTCACATTCCGTTGGTTGCCTATCCGTTTTGTTGGTTGTTTCTTTTGCTGTGCAGAAGCTTTTTATCTTGATGAGATCCCAGTAGTTCATCTTTGCTTTTAATTCCCTTGCCTTTGGAGACGTGTCGAGTAAGAAATGGTGCGGCTTAGGTCAAAGAGGCTTTTTCCTGCTTTCTCCTCTAGGATTTTGACGGTTTCCTGTCTCACATTCAGATCTTTTATCCACTTAGAATTTATTTTTGTGAGTGGTGTAAGAAAGTGGTCTAGTTTCATTCTTTTGCATGTTGCTGTCCAGTTCTCCGAGCACCATTTATTAAAGAGGCTGTCTTTTTTCCATTGGATACATTTTCCCGCTTTGTCAAAGATTAGTTGGCCACATATTTGCGCGTCCATTTCTGAGTTTTCTATTCTATTCCATTGGTCTATGTGTCTGTTTTTGTGCCAATACCATACAGTCTTGATGACTCCACTTTGTAGTAGAGGTTAAAGTCTGGGATTGTGATGCCTCCCGCCTTGGTTTTATTCTTCAGTATTATTTTGGCTATTCGAAGTCTTTTGTGGTTCCATACAAAATTTAGGATTGTTTGCTCTAGCTTTGAGAAGAATGCTGGTGCAATTTTGATTGGGATAACATTGAATGTGTAGATTGCTTTGGGTAGTATCGCCGTTTTAACGATATTTATTCTTCCAATCCATGAGCATGGGATGTTTTTCCATTTCCTTGTGTCTTCCTCAATTTCCTTCATAAGTTTTTTATACTTTTCAGTGTAGAGGTCTTTCACATCTTTGGTTAGGTTTATTCCTAAGTATTTTATGGTTTTGGGTGCAACTGTGAAAGGGATTAGCTTCTTTATTTCTCTTTCTGCTGCTTCATTGTTGATGTATAGAAATGCCGCCGATTTCTGTACATTGATTTTGTACCCTGCAACTTTGCTGAAATCATGGATCAGTTCTAGTAGTCTTTTGGTAGATTCCATCGGGTTTTCCATGTAAAGTATCATGTCATCTGCAAAAAGTGAAAGTTTGACTTCCTCCTTGCCAATCTTGATGCCTTTTATTTTGTTTTGTTGTCTGATTGCTGATGCTAAGGCTTCCAACACTAAGTTAAATAGCAGTGGAGAGAGTGGACACCCCTGTTGTGTTCCTGATCTCAGGGGGAAGGCTCTCAATTTTTCCTCATTGAGGATGATATTAGTGTGGGCTTTTCATATATGGCTTTTATGATGTTTAAGTATGTTCCTTCTATCCCGACTTTATCGAGAGTTTTTATTAAAAAAGGGTGCTGTACTTTGTCAAATGCTTTTTCTGCATCTATTGAAAGCATCATGTGGTTCTTATCTTTTCTTTTTTTAATGTGATTTATCACGTTGATTGATTTGTGAATATTGAACCAGCCCTGCAATCCAGGGATGAATCCTACTTGATCATGTTGGGTAATTCTCTTTATATGCTGTTGGATTTGATTTGCTAGCATCTTGTTGAAAATTTTTACATCCATGTTCATCAGGGATATTGGCCTGTAATTCTCTTTCTTTGCTGGGTCTCTATCTGGTTTGGGAATCAAAGTGATGCTGGCTTCATAGAATCAGTCCGCGAGTTTTCCTTCCGTTTCAATTTTTTGGAACAGCTTGAGGAGGATAGGAATTAACTCTGTTTTAAATGTCTGGTAAAATTCCACAGGAAAGCCATCTGGTCCAGGGCTTTTATTTGCTGGGAGGTTTTTGATAACTGATTCAATTTCTTCACTAGTTATGGGTCTGTTCAAATTTTCTATTTCTTCACGTTTGAATTTTGGTAGCATGTGGCTATTTAGGAATTTGTCCATTTCTTCCAGGTCGGCGAGTTTGGTGGCATATAGTTTTTCATAGTATTCTCTGATGATTGCTTGTATATCTGAGGGATTGGTTGTAATTACTCCCTTTTCATTCACGATTTTATCTATTTGAGTTCTCTGTCTTTTCTTTTTGAGAAGCCTGGCTAGAGGTTTGTCTATTTTGTTTATTTTTTCAAAGAACCAGCTTTTGGTTTCATTGATCTGTTCCACGACCTTTTCTGTTTCCATATGATTAATTTGTGCCCTGATCTTTGTTATTTCTCTCTTTCTGCAGTGCTTGGGGTGTTTTAGTTGTTCTGCTTCTAATTCTTTTAGGCGTGCTGTTAGAATTTGTGTTAGGAATTTTTCTTGTTTCTTGAGATGGCCCTGGATTGCAATATATTTCCCTCTCAGGACTGCCTTTGCTGCGTTCCAGAGCATTTGGATTGTTGTATTTTCATTTTCATTTGTTTCCATGTATTTTTTTATTTCTTCTCTGATTGCTTGGTTGACCCACTCATCTTTTAGTAGGTTATTTCTTAGCCTCCATGTTTTTGGATATTTTCCAGGCTTTCTCCTGTGGTTGATTTCAAGTTTCAAAGCATTGTGGTCTGACAGTGTGCACGGTATGATCTCAATTCTTTTTATATTTATTCAGAGCTTCCCTGTGCCCCAGAATGTGATCTCTCTTGGAAAATGTACCGTGTGCAGTTGAGAAGAATGTAAAATCCGTTGCTTCTGGGTGAAGGACGCTGAAGATGTCTGTTAGGCCCATCTGTTCTAATGTGTCATTCAGGGCCATTGTTTCTGTGGTGATTTTCAGTTTTGTGGATCTATCCAATGCTGAGAGTGGAGTGTTAAGGTCCCCCTACTATTAGGACATTTTTATCGATTGGGTTGCTAATGTTTGTAATTAGTTGTTTTACAAATTTGGGTGCCCCCGAATTTGGCGCAAATTTATAATTGTTAGCTCTTCCTGCTGGATGGTCCCCAAGACTATTATATAATGTCCTTCTTCATCTCTTAATACATCGTTCATTTTAAAGTCTAGTTTGTCTGATATAAGTGTGGCTACTCCGGCTTTCTTCTGACTTCCAGTAGCATGGTAGATAGTTCTCCATCCCCTCACTTTCAATCTGAAGGTGTCCTCAGGTTTAAGATGAGTCTCTTGAAGACAGCAAATAGATGGGTCTTGTTTTTTTAATCCATTCTGTTACCCTGTGTCTTTTGATTGTCGCCTTTAGTCCATTTACATTCAGTGTTAATATTGAAAAATATGGGCTTATAGTCACTGTATTATCTGTAAGTTTCATGTTTGTAAGGCTGTCTCTGGTAGTTTGTGTTCTTTGCAACATTTCCTTCATAGAGTGCCCCTCAGGATCTCTTGTAGTGCTGGCTTATTTGTGATAAATTGTTTCAGTTTTTGTTTGTTGGGAAAAACCTTGATCTCTCCTTCTGTTCTGAATGACAGGCTAGCCAGATACAGAATTCTTGGTTACATGTCCTTCTTGCTCATCACATTGAAGATATCCTGCCATTGATAAGTTTCTGTAGATAAGTCTGCTACTACCCTTATATGTCTACCTTTGTATGTTAAGGTTCTTTTGTCCCTAGCCGCTTTCAGGATTCTCTCCCTATCTTTGTATTTTGCCAGCTTCACTATGATGTGCTGTGCAGAAGGTCTATTCAAGTTACATCTGAGGGGAGTTCTCTGCGCCTCTTGGATTTTCATGCCTGTTTCCTTCCTCATGTTGGGGAAGTTCTCAGCAATGATTTGTTCCTTTCTCTCTCTCTTCTTCCTCTGGAACTCCTATGATACGGATATTGTTCCTTTTGAGTGCATCGCTCAGCTCTCGAATTCTCCTTTCCTGTTCCTGGATCAGCTCCTCTCTCTCTTTTTATCTGCTTCCTCTTTTTCAATGATTTTATCTTCTAATGCACTAACTCTTTCCTCTGCCTCTTCAATCTGTGCTGTGACTGCTTCCAATTTGCCTTGTATTTCTTCCAAAGTCTTTTTTAATTCTTCCTGCCCGTTTTTAAAGTCCTTGAACTCTGCCGCGCGGGACCCCTTGCATTCATCTATGCTCTTTTCAAGGCCAGTGATTAGTTTTATGATTATCATTCTATATTTATGTCTGTTATGTTGCTTATATCTGTTTTCATTAATTCTTGAGCTGTCACTGCTTCTTGTAGATTCTTTTGAGGAGAATTCTTCCGTTTCGTCATTTTGGCTAGATGTGTTTTGGATTGTTTCTTGAAGTTGCCCTGGAAAGTAAAACAGACTGACAGACAAACAGAAAACAGAAATACTCAAAGGTACAGACAAATGATACAGACAAGCAGTTCACACCAGAAAAAAGAATAACAAATGTCTCTCTGAGGGTAATGTCCTGAAGTACCAGCACCCGTTAAGGACAGGGTATGTAGTGTGCTGGTGGCAGAGCATATATAGAAAGAATAATGACAGGTGCAGGGAGAAGAAGGAAATGGACTTTGCCCAGGTAGAGCGACTAAAGAGCTTAATCCAGACTGAGAGAAATCAGAATAAGGACAGGTGCAAGGAAAAAGGAATAAAGATCGATGTTGTCTAGATGAAGTTATGCGGCCTGGTTATTCCAGAAAGAGGGATAGAGAAGTACAGAAGGAGGTGCAGAACATGCCTTGAGAGAGTGGGTTAAAAAAATGTTTAAGCCAGTCAGTACCCTGGACAACCAGCCCAGGGATGGGGATCAGTAGGAATGAGAAAGGAAGGGATAAATTTAAAAAAGAAAAAAATGACTGGAGTTACTCCAGGCAGCAGTCTCCACTTGGCATCAGTCGCTCCTGCTGATAGGTGGGGAGGGGCGTGGTTTGGTGTAGGCGGGTCCCACCTCCACTGCCACAGGGATGGCTTTTGGGGTGACTTCCCGGCTTGTGAGACAACAGTGGCATCTCTGCAGTCCTTTGCCACCAGTCCTAGAGTCTTTATTCGCCCCTTTATTTCTGTTCTCTCTCCACCACGGACGCCGGCCTAGTGCGGTTCACTGGGCGGTGACGCGGCCGTCTGCTACCCCCGATTTCGCTGTAATTGTGCCGGGGTTAGAGGTGCTCCGCAGGCGCCGCCACCTGGGTCCCCGCTGCCAGTCCCGGTGGCGCGCGCGGCTTGGGACAGGGTTGGCGCAGTCCTGGCAGTGCAGGTAGTGCTGCTGTTTGCCACTGAACTTCTCTTCAAAAGCCCTGCATTTAGGGGCTGGATGGTAGTAGTCTCACCCGCTCTGGCCCTCTCGTTCAGATGTTGCTTGATCGGCACTTTCCCAGCTATCTCCTAAGACGCTCACCCTCCCCTCAGCTCAACTTCTCCAGTTCGTTTTATCTGACCCAGATTAAGCTCACGGTTTAGCTGGGCCATGTCTGTTTTCGCCTTCATTCCTTGTAAGCTGCAGCACCTTTTTCCCTGGATTCTTGGAGTTTAGAGAGACTTTGGTTTCAATTGTCCCCGTATAAAGGGCAAGCGAAATACTGGAGCCCCCTACTCCCCCGCCATGTTGGCCCCTCCCCCCAATAATTTTTTTAAAAGAACTTTTTTTAGAGAAGTTTTAGATTCATGGAAAAATTGAAAGTTAGATACATAGATTTCTCATACCTCTTCCAGAGAGTTTTATCATAAATTGGTGTGACATTTTAACACGTACTCTTTTGTTTGTCCACTAAATGATCATAAAATTTCTCTTTATTACAAATTAAAATTATTCCCTTTCTACTTGTATTTCTATCACTAAACCCTGTAAGTATTTAGAGTTCTAAAACTAAATCAATATGAATATGACCCATTGTCCTTTATTTTTTTTAACTTGTATTTTCTTCCAGAGTTTTTCAATTATTTTTACCATGAGATTGGACTCTAGTCTTTGTTATCAAGGTTATGCTGGTTTCGTAAAATGGGCTTCTCTTTCTCTTTTATTTTTTTCTATTATCTGGAAGAAATAATGTCAGGTAGATGTTAATTTATTTTCTAATATGTCAAAAAATTCACCAAGAAAATGATATTCCATAAGTGTTTCCTTGGTATAAAAGTCTGGTTTTTAAAATTATTTTTTTATTATAGGTTTCAGTTCCTTTGTAATTATAATACATTTTTGGATTTTTAAATTTAGTCGAAGTTTGAATATATTTTATTTTACTACACATTTGTATATTTTATTTCTATGCAAATTAGATGGCATACAGTTATTCAAAATAGACCCCCAATTTTTAATGTCTAGAGTCAATAATAGTATCTTATATTTTTTAATTATATGGTTTATTCTTTACATTGGTCTAATAACTAAATTTATCAATATTATATTTCTACTCGAAATATCATCTTGCAGCTCTGTTGATCCTAGTCACATTTTCTTAATTTCTACTCCTTATACTTTTTTAAATTAATTTTGTTATTTGTGTCCTTCTACATTTTTTAAGGTGTTGTCGCTTTTTCCTAATTTCCTAAGTGGACCCCTTAACTCATTGATTGTTAACCTTTCCTTTCTTATGATATGTAGACTTTAAACTACATGACTTGAAGCAAGGGTTTTCTTCATAGGAAAGTTTGGTTTTGTTTGTCAGTAATATGTTTTAGTTGCTTTGCAATACAACATTATTTAGGCTACCATTCTCGTCTATGTATAGTTTTGTCTACATCCATCATGCCTTGAAATATTTTACTTTGTTGTCATTTTTAATTTAAAATTATGTTCTAATTTCCAATGCAATTTCTTCTGTGACATATGGATTGTTTTGAAGGTTAGTATATACTTTACTTAAATTTGGAGATTTTGTAATTATGATTTGATTGCTCATGTCTAGCTTACTTAAATAATGTGCAGAGAATATACTATGTCTTGCTTAAAATTTGGTGAGATTTATTTTCTCTCATGGCATGTTGTATTATAGTATGTTGTCCAATATCACTTGGACGAGAAGTGTACTCCACTGTCGTTAGATGTTAAGTATTTCTTTATGGTTATTAGGTCAAATTTTTAATTTGTTTTTCGAGTCTTCTATAAATTTATTGAATTCTATAAATTTATAAAATTATTGACTTTATCATTTTGCTACTAAATGAGTTGTATAAAAATCTTCCACTATGATATTCTTTAAAAAATGATACTCTTTAAAAAAAATTTTTTTTTAAGTAGTATTACTACTCTTTATTTTTTTTGAGAGAGCACACATGCATGCATATAAGCAGGGAGGGGCAGAGAGAAAGGGAGAGTGAGAATTCCAAGCAGGCCCCTCACTGTCAGTGCAGAGCCCTACCTGGGCTCAGTCTTGGGAACCATGCAATCATGACCTGAGTCAAAATAAGAGTCAGATGCTTAACCTACTGAGCCATCCAGATGCCCTGATACTCTTTTTTTTTAATTTCTCCTTCGTGTTATGCCAATTTTTGCTTTCTATATTTTGAATCTGTATTACAAGCATAAAATCTACCATTAGCATGTCTTCTTGATAGTTTCACGTTTGATCATTGTTAAATGTTTCACATTATCTTAGTAGCACTTCTTAACATCTATTTTGACATTTGTATAACTAAAACACTTTTAAAGTTATATATTATTGTTTTATTTTTAAACATTCTGGGTTTTTGTATTCAAGATATGTGTCTTATAAGTATAAGTAGCATATATTTTAAAACCAATCTAATAGTTCATATACATATTAAATTTTTAATATTTTAAATCTATCATTCTACACTTTAAACTTTTTCTTAATGTTTACTTATTTCTGAGAAAGAGACAGAGTGCAAATGGAGGAGAGTCAGAGAGAGAGGAAGACACAGAAACTGACAGCTCAGAGCCTGACACTAGCTCAAACCCATGAACCATGAGATCCTGACCTGACTAAAGTCAGATGCTTAACAAACTGAGCCTCCCAGGTGCCCCAGGATTGTGGTGTTTGTTTGCTTTGCTTTGTTTTGTTTTGTTTTTACTCTTTCAGTTTCTCCTTTAGCTCTTTCATTGTACATTCTTTTAGTCTTATTTTTGTGGTTACCCTAGGGATCATCACATTCACCAGTGATTTATTAGATTATGAAACAGATTAATGCTTTTACCCTTTTACAGTGTAAAACTATTTATGGTAATTTAACTTCAGTTAACCTCTACTATTATATTCTTAAGTTAATGTTATATACTTAATGATAGGGATATTTCCAAGCTGTGGATACATTTTATTTTTTGAAAAGTAAAGATTTACATATTTACCCACATATTTATGTTTTTTGTTAATTATCATTCCTTACTGCATAACTTTGGTTTTACCTAACTATTCTTCTTGTTTGCTTTTTTGTTTGAAGATTACCTTTTACTATTTTCTTTAATGTGTGCCTACTGCTAATGAATAATCTTTACTCTTTATCTAAAAATGTCCTTAGTTTGCATAGCTTTATGAAGAATACTTTTAGCAGCAATATAAACTGGGATATGATGTTTCCTTCCAAATAACAGTTTCTTGTCTTATCTACTGTTTCTTTTGAGAAGACAAATATTAGTCTTATTGCTGTTCCTTTGAGAGAGTTGTATTATATTTTGTTTTCCTCGTGGTTTTTCATATTATCTTCTTGTCTTGAATCTTCAGTAGACTTAGGGATATCAATAATGGGATTATTTATATTTATCTGGTTTGACCTTCTCAACTTGCTGTATATTTAGCCTGATGTTTTTTTTATTAATTTTGGAAAAATCTAGTCTGTTATCTCTTAAAATATTTATTTTGTACATTTTCTTCCTGTCGTTTTTAAGACTTCTGTTTCATACATATGGTAAAAAGTTATCCCTCTGTCCGATATATTTTTTATTGTTTACTTTTGTTTGTTTTTCTCTCCTTGCTTCAGTTTGGTTATTTTCTTGGGTCTTGCCATTGAGTAAATGTTTGTGTTCTCCAAAAGAGATAGGTTCAAGCCCTGCTCTGCAATGTGATGGTGTTTAGTGAGAAGCCTTTGGAATATAATTAGGTCATGAAGGTGAAACCCTTAGGAATAGGATTAGTACTCATATAGAAAGAGACATAAGAGATGATCTCTCTCTTTGCCATGTAGGATATAGCAACTAGGTACCATGAAGCCACGAAGGCCTTCACCTGTAACAAATCTTCCAGCACCTTGATCTTGGAATTCCTAGACTCCAGGACTATGAGTAATAAAGATTTATTGTTTAAGCTAACTAGTCAGATATTTTTTCTATAGCAGAACAGAATTACTAAAATAGAACCAAATTTCTAGTTCATTTATTATTTCTATGTTTAATTAGTTAGTGAATCTATCCACTGAATCCTTCCTTTTAATTATTGCTTCACAAAATCATAAAGTATGTTTTTATTATCTTCTTACTTGTTCTTCCTTCTTCTCTTCCTTCCTTCCCTTTTCATTCCACATTTATCTACTAAAATTCTCATTATGTATTCTATTTAATGAATACTAATCATAGGTATTTTGAAGTTTTTATCTGATAATTATGTTTTTTCTCTCGTCGATCTGTTTCTTTTGTCTGATTTCTCCTGGTTATTCCTTATTTGCTTTTATCTATGGATAGGATTGGCAATTTTTGTTGAATGTGGACTTTCTAGATTTTTATTTTTTATTTATTTTTATTTATTTAATTTCTCAGGTCAGGGGAAGTGCAGAGGGAGAGAGAGAATGTTAAGCAGGCTCCACACTGAGCACAAAGCCTGACACAGGGCTTGATGTCATGACTGGTTGATTACGACCCGAGCTGAAATCAAGATTCAGATGATCAACTGACTGAGACACCAGGTGCCCCAAATGTTGGACTATTTTAGATATAATTAAAGGCTTTCTTATTTTTAAGAATTCATAGAGAATTTACTCTTCATTTGCTGTTGCAGTTGCCGTAGGTGTATATCTTCTCTTGTAAGTGGAACCAAGAGTTCAGATGATTTGAAGTTCCGTTTGAGTCTGTAGACACCGATCTATTTCCAGTCTATCCTTACTTATATAGGGAGAACTGTTAGGTATTCCAACCTAGGGATTTTTCCAGGAACTCTCATCCTTGGGAGAGTCTGAAGTCCAGTTTTCTCTTCTGAACTGCCTCTTAAGATTTCTCTTCCTCAGGCCATCATCGACTGCTTTGAAATTAGTAATACCACAAGGGAGGACCTATACTCAATGTTGGGATCACCACTTGGTAAATCCCTTTGCTTCAAGTCTTTACCATCCCAAAAGGCATGAAATGCCTTAACTAGTCAGTTTATTTGCCATTTAAATACTTGGCTGTTTTTTTAAACATTACTCCATCTTTGTCTTTATGGGAGATTATGCCGGAAACAAGAAAGACATCCGTATGTATCCTAGGTTTTCTCCAATTTCATTACCCAGCTATTAAATCTGAGTTTTGTCTTCTAGTATCCACACTCTACATGTGTATGGCAATTAATATTACCTTTGCCTATTTTTGCAAATACCATCAAGTTGAAATCACTTTAAATAACAATTGATTATTCAATTTTTGTTTAATCTTTAGCCTAAAAATGTTTCTTATATCTTAGCTCATTGATGGATTTAACATTTTTCATCACATATTTTCTCCCACATTTTTAGCTTTTGCTCCCTCAAAGATTTGTCAGAGTATACTTGGCATATAGGTGGTAACAAGAGAGTATTTTAAATATATTCATTTTATAAAGTACAATTTAAAATAAATGATTGATTTGAAATGTAAAACTTAATCCCTATGATAAAATATATAAAATATATTATTAATAAATTTATATTCATGGAAGACATTTCTGGATTTAACTCAGGAGGTGACTTGTGCAAAACCGCGGAATTATAGAAGTGCTAACATGATCTGCTGTTCTCAACCTATATGCCCAGTCTCCTGAGTATATAATTTATACTTTTAGTATTTCATTTTCTTAATAGTATACGCGTGTCTTTTTCACATATGTTTGGTCATTTTTCATAGTGTTTTGCTATTTATTAATGTCCTTTTATGTTTTATTTCTTTAAATGCTTCTTTTTAACCTTCCTTTGAAGAATCCAACATCCGAAGGTACTGTGGATCTGATTCTCTTGCTTTCTTTTCTCTGAGATTCACTCTTGCTAACTTATTTTTCTTTGAGTTTGTTTTATTTCATTGTGCTCTCATGCATTAGACTTTGTAAATCTCTTATAATATTTTATAGTCTAGTTTGACATATCTTCTTCCAGTGAGGATTTGAATTCACTTCAGATAGATAACACTTAACACTAATATACAAGAATGCTTTAAGTTCAAATTTTATTCCATTTGTTTTTATAATATGCAATATGAATTTGGGCAGCCAAAACTTTAACGACAATTCTGGGGGTACCTGGGTGGTTCAGTTGGTTAAGCGTTGGATTTTGGCTCAGTTCATGATCTCACACAGTTCATGGGTTCAAGCCCCGCATCAGGCTCAGTGCTGACAGCTCAGAGCCTGGAGCTGCTAAGGATTCTGTGTCTCCTCTCTCTCTGCCCCTCCCCCACTTGACTCTGTCTATCTCTCTCTCAAAAATAAATAAACACTAAAAAATTTAAAAAAATAAAGACAATTCTTAAATTATGAGCTTTCAGGTGAGATTTCTATTCCCTTGTATCAGTATTAGGAAAAAAAAATTTTTAAATTAAACTTTTCATTTTTCTTTGAAAATTTTCTGGTTAAGGTAACTAAACTAACTATCTTAAAGATAATATACTGATTACATGCTAGCATTTTTCTACTTTTAATATCTTCTGGGAAAGTGCTTATATGTAGAGAAGAAGTATATCATTGTTTTATTGTTTTTAAAGTCAATAAAAAATTTACATTTCAGACATATGTTATGCCCCATAGAATCTCTTTATAATGATAGGATACAAGATACTGGAAGACAGATATATAGGTTCATACTTTCTGTTTTTTGAAATTCTTTAAACAAAACATACATAGAGAGATACTTAAATATCTATCTATATCTATTATGATATATGCAGAAACATAGGTAAATTTGTTGTACAAAAAATAATACATTTGAGAAGATGTAACACTAAATTGACTTTATATATCAAAATTCCAAAATGAAACAAAAATATATAAAACAATTAAGAAATCTTTTAATTTAGAATGTCACTGTGGTACATTTGTTGTTACTATTTGCATTAGTGAGACTGTGATGTCCTTAAATTTAATCTCTAATGTGATGAAATGCTTCTGTATGTAGGAAAAACAAATTTTATGAATTATAGCAAAGTCATTTAATATGCATCAAATTTTTATAGAAATACTATTTTTATTTTTCAAATAGCTTTTTATTCCCTTAACTAGCAAGATATAATCAGACAATAATATGCAAATCTCTCCAGAAACTCAGCCGATTGCTTCAAAGTAAAAGTCTTGGACCTCCAAGACAGAAAGGGGCAAACATTACGTGTATCGAAAATATTTTTGTGTAACAAGGCTTTTAATTCTCAGCCAGTGTTACAGAAGCTTAGGCCTTTCACCTGCTGAGTGATGGCCTCTCCTTCCTTGTTTGATAAAAACAGATGTTATTAAAGATTTGAAGAATGTCACTGAATAACAAAATAATACCACTCCTTGCATGTAAAAAGAGTTCATTTGCAAATAGATCATCTCCTTACAATTTCATGCCTGAGAAGTTAAAAATAAAATAACAGAACTATTTACCTCTTCTTGAGAAAGCCTTGGATAAATGAAAATATCTTAAGCATATACTTTTTTTTGGTACTTTCTCTAAGTGCTAATTTCAAAGATTCAAGGAAGTACATAGAATTTTATCTACTGCAAGTAATCAGATTATAGATAACTATAAATGTTTATTACTTTCTGCCAGCAAATAGATGTTATTTTCAAGATAAAAATTAAAGAAAAATACATATTTCCCTTACCAGAGAAAGGAATGAATTTTAAACGTAGAATGTGACTGAGGTTGTTAAAGGTAAATCAGATGCCTAAATAACATTCTTCTTTTCATGCATTAGATGCAAAAATGTAGACAGAGTTTTAAAAAATATAGAAACTGAACATTCAAAACATTTTTATGTTTCATGTCTCACAATAATTCATGAAAAGAACAGATAATAGTTGTTTTTGATTAAGCTCTATTAGAATTTTATCTCTTACTGGACTATCTCAGTTTTTTGAGAACTTAAATATATATTTAAAAATATTTCCTTTCACACTATTTTCAGATAATATTTTAGAGTAAAAATAAGGCTGACTCTTCTATTAATAGCTATGCCAACAAAAACATTTGACTTATTGGTGTTTTAAAAACCAAAATATTTATGTATAATTTTACTTTCTCCTGAAAAGAAATTCCATTTTAAAAATTCATGATAATTTTAATGATAATATCTTGTGGTTTCAAAGCAAACTGGACAATATAATATCTTGTAGTTGTACAAGAACGGTGTTAGTTATCACCCATTAATGATGCTTGATACAACAAAAAATTATTGTTAGCATAGGTAATTGTAGCACTCTGTAAACACAGTCACACAAAAGTATGATTTCTATTAGAATATAAATTAGCAACAAATGTAATTTAACATTTAATTATTTTTTTGTTTATTTATTTATTTTTGAGAGAGAGCGAGCAGGGGAGGTACAGACAGAGATGAGGAGAGAACCCCAAGCAGTCTTTGCAGTGTCATCCCAGGGCCCAATGTGGGGTCTGAACTCAAGAACCATATGATCATGGCCTGAGGTGAAGTAGGAAATTTAACCAACTGAGCCACCCAGCTGCCCCAACATTTAACTTTTCAAATGTGACAGTAAGTAGTTGAGTATGAATGAAGTTGGAATTTCAAAAACGATGCTTCTTATGTATAAACTACTTTAAGAAAAAAATACAAAAATTGAAAGTTAAAATGTATTAATTGAACCAACCCCATCAATGTAATCAACCAAAATGAAGAGAACTATAACATGATACTACAAATTAAATTCAACACCTCAAAAAGCTTTGGGAATATGGAAAGATTTTAAGAAACTCAAAAACTAATGATAGAAGTAGTTAATAATAAAAAAGGAAGTAGTTACAAGAATGAGAACAAATGTAACAGGGTTGATATAATTGAAGAAAAAATTAAAGAGAAAGACAAATTATCTTAGAAAATAAGACTAAAATAGAGGATATTCAAGGGAGATTAAAATTGATAATAATGCAGGAAAATGCATAATTTTATGAATAATAGAGAATATATGAAAAAAAAAGAAGTAATAATAGAGGGAAAATGGATGAAGTGAAAGACAAGCAAGGGAGTTTCAAAATGTCTCTGAAGAAAAATTAAAGATTGATATAAAATGTTATTTAAAATTATAAGCAATAACTACTTTCTGTCTCTAGCAGTTTGGACACCAGGAAGTGTTTCAGTGTACTCTAAAAGACAATTTTATTGGGCAGAGTTGTTATCGGTATTGCTTAGTCATCATCACCACGTATCAAACAAATGTAGAAACACTTTAAGTAATAAATGTAAAAAATCTTCAGAATGTCCCATTACTCTCTGGAACTATTGTCAGTAGCGCGATAAGTGAGTAATAACAAGGACCTGTTGGATTTGTCAGGTGAGAGCAAATTCAAAAAAGCAGATGTTATGATTATGCTATGGGTAGATATCACCGAAGCCAAGAATCTTCAGCAGTAAATCATCTAACTACAGTGCTCTGCTTTAAGCACTGTATACTTAAAATACTTCCTGACTGTGTACTATGGAGGTATTTATCAATATCATACTCAATTTATATATTAACTTATTTAGAATTCACATTTACTATTTATTTTTTTGAATTTTTACCACTTTCTGCTTTCTAAAGTTGTTCAGAATCAAGTGAAGTCATTCTACATTAAAGAAAATTTTGGGGCACTTAGGCCGCTCAGTTGGTTAAGCGTCCAGCTTTGGCTCAGGTCATGGTTTGTGGATCTCGTGGTTCATGGGTTCAAGCCCACATCAGGCTCTGTGCTGACAGCTCAGAGCCTGGAGCGTGCTTCAGTTTCTATGACTCCCTTTCTCTCTGCCCCTCCTCAACTTTCACTCTGTCTCTCTCTCTCTCAAAAATAAATAAAACATAAAAAACTTTAATAAAAAATAAATTTAAAAAATTTAAAAAAGAAAAGTTTGATTACCTTTTAGAAGTTGTATTAAATATAATAAGTATTATCCTTTCTTGGAAATGTTAGGTAACGTTTCTATAGGAACTTAGCCATATCACATTCTTAACACATTTGTGGTATGCATTTTATTTGTTTGTTTTTCTGAAGCTTTTTCCTTTTTATTTAAAAATAATTTATTGTCAAGTTAGCTAACAACAAGTGTATACAGTGTGCTCTTGGCTGTGGGAGTAGATTTCTGTTATTTATCACCTACATACAATACCCAATCCTCAAAATGTTGTTTCCTATATAATAACAATGTATATCTTTCTAGTTTTCAACTACTACTTTTGACTTTCTGTGGTATTTTTTTATTTGACTTAAAAAGAAATGCATAAAATGAATGCATTTTAATATTTTAAATGTATTTTAAAATGTTTTCATATTTGATGACTCTGGACATATGCAAACACCTTAGATACCATTACTACAAGCAAGAAATAGACACATGTAATAACTCCCCAAGTTTCATCATGTCCCTTTGTTTTTGTTTTATTTTTTGTTTATATATTGGAATACTTAATATTATGAAAATATCCATACTGTTCAAAGTGATCTATATATTCAATACTATCTCCATCAAAATTCCAATACCACTTTTTAAAATAAATAGAAAAACATTCTAAAATTTATATGGAACTATGTAAGACACAGAATACTCAATAGATCTTGAGAAAGCACAAAGCTGGTGGCGTTTCACTTCCTAATTTCAAAACATATTAAAAAGTTACAGAAATTAAAACAAAATGATACTGGCAAAGAGACAGATATATAGGCCAAAGGAACAAAATAGTTCATAAATCAACCAACATATATACAGTCAAATGACGTTTGCTAAGGATGCCAAGAATCTGCAAAGGGGAAAGAATTATTTCTTTAACAAAGGGTGCTGGGAAAACTAGAAGTCCACATGGATGGTAGGAAGGAAGGAAGGAAGGAAGGAAAGAAGAAAGGAAGGAAGGAAGAGGGAAAGAGGGAGGAAGGGTGAAGGAGAGAGAAATGGAGAGTGAGGGAGAGAGAGGAAGAAAAGAAAAAAAAGAAAAAGAGAAATTGGATCCCTACTGTACACAAATATCAAACCCAAATGGATTAAAGAGTTAATCGTAAGACCTGAAACTGTAAAAACAGTAGAAAACAACCTAAAAAAAAGGTCTTGACAACGATTTCTTAGACGTGACACCAAAAGCACAGGCAGTAAAAGCAAAAATAGACAAGCAACAATGCTCCACAAAGCAAGGGGAACAATTGACAGAATGATCTATGGGAGAAAATATTTGCAAACCATTTATCTGATAAGGGTTAACATTATACATGTATATTATTTTTAATTGGGTTACTCCAACAACTCAATAATAAAAAAAATAAATAAAATGCATAGAGGGGAAGGGAATGGGAGGGCAGGGTAATTAGGTAGAGGGGATTACAGGTACAAAATTCTAGTTATAAAGTATCTCCCCTCTAGAAACCATCAATTCGTTCTCTGTATTTATGTGTCTATTTCTATTTTGTTTTTTAGATTCCACATGTAAATGAAATCATAAGGAATTTGTCGTTTTATTTCTGAGTTATTTTACTTAGCATGATACTCTCTAGGTCCACCCATGCTTTTATGAATGGCAAGATTTCATTCTTTTTTATGAATGAATAAATTTCCATTGTGAATATACACATCTTTTTTCTATATCGAAAATAATTTTTTTATATATACATAAATATTTGGAGAGAGAGACTCCAATATGGTTAACATACACTGTTATACAGTAAAACCTTGGTTTGCCAGTATAATTCATTCCAGAAACTAGTTTGTAATCCTAACCATTTAAATATCAAAGGAAGTTTCAAGAACCATTGACTCATTTGTGATCATGTGACATTCAGCCTCATGTACTACTTGTATTGCAAGACATCACTCATTTATCAAGTTAAAATTTATTAGAAGTGGTTGCTTGTCTTGCTGAATACTGACAGAACAAGTCACTCGCAATCCAAAGTTTACTGTATTCATTTCAGGTGTACAGTCTACTAACTCAACAATTATATATGTTACTCAGTGCACATCAGAAGTGTACTCTTTATATCCTTTACCTATTTTACCCAACCCCTCCACCTACCTCCCTTCTGATAACCATCAGTTTGTTTTATATTGCTGTAAGAGTCTGTTTCTTGGTTTGTCTTTTTTAATTTTTTTTCATTGTTTATCTGTTTTCTTAAATTCCACATGTGAGCAGAATCTTACTACAACTTTTTGGTCCTTTCATCTATCATGGATGTATCTTTCCTAATCTTGTTTGGAAGATTGTTCTTGTTTCCATCCTTTGACTTTGTAAATATGCTGCCATAAACCTAGGGGGATATATATATATATACACACATGAGTGTTTTTGTTTACTTCAGGTAAATATTCAGAAGTAGAAAAACTGTGTTGTATAGTATTTCTAATGTTAATTAGAATTTTGAGGAGCTCCCTTACTGTTTTCAATAGTGGCTGTACCATTTTACATTCCCATCAATAGTGCACAAGGGTCCCCTTTCTTCACATCCTCACCAATACTTTTATTTCTTGTTTATACACACACACACTCACACATGTACTCACGCTTGCCGTTTTTACTGGTGTGAGATAAAATCTCTTTGCAGTTTTTATTTGTATCTCTCTGATGATTAATCATGTTGAGCATTTATTTGTCTGTTAGCTACCTATATGTCTTCTTTAGAAAAACGTCTGTTTAGACATTTTTAGTCTGCCCATTTTTAATCAAATTATCATTGTTTTTTTTAGTTTTAATTATTTATTTGTTGATTTGTACAAGTTCCGTTCTTGCCTTGACCTTGATTTATTACAAATACCTCTAGTGTTTCATTATAAAGTACGACCCTAGTTTGGGGCCCAGTGTTTACCAAAATTTTAATTTCATTTGCTTTTCTGCAAGGGCTGCAATGACTTTTAGGGATATAGGAAAGTCCTAGGGAGAGAAAGACTGGCAGCCAAGACTTAAGTAGGCCTGTGACCCGCATTCACTGCTCATCATAGTTGTAGCAGAACTCGGACATAGTCAAAGACACATTATGAGGCACAAAAACCATCTGAATATACTGAATATATTCAGATTGTGGGGTCATGAAACACAAAATTTGTGAGTCACTGGAATTATAGTAAAAGAGGCCATTCTGCTTTTTATCCTCAATTTCTAGATCCATCTGTAGCTATTTGGGACACAGCGATTTGTATTAGCTCTTGTTTCAACAACTTGAAGGTCAGAGCCCTCAAATTACAGTGTCTGTTCCATGGCTGCCTTCTTACTTGAGCCATTAATAACTAATTCTAACATTTTATGAAGCTATTCTAAGGCAATTAGAGATGTCTTAGGACCAGTGGTTCTGAATGTCTCTCCATTACATATAATGTTAGATACCAAATTCCAAATGCCATGCTTACACATCAGATGTTGTGACAACTATTGGGTAGTGATGCTACCTGAAGTACTATGAGTAGAGAAGGCAAATAAATGACAACTGATTTCAGTTCCAGTAAAAATCAATGGTTTTCCTTCCCTGAGTGAAAAAATACAATGTATTAAACTTGACTTCAAGTGGCTTATATGTCTTCATCTGGGATGAAGGGCCCAGCTTGGTCTCCATTGCTGGAAGATCAGATACTTTTGGTATCTTGATTGGTGGTCTTGATTGTAGCACCATGGTTACTCTGTTATTTATTCCATTATAGTGGCTGTGGGAAGAATTTTTCTGGCATCCATTGCTCATGTCATCCTTTTTGTCCACTCAGTTTCTTAGTTTCTTTACTCTCATGGGTCTTGACATAATACAGAGCGTTTCACACAGAGTCACTACTCACATGAGTCCATTCTTTCCCACACCTCTTAGTCCCTAACTTCCTTATTCCATCCTTCAGGGTCTTGATCCACTAGCCATATATATACTTATTTTAAGCCAATATTCTCTCCACAGTCATGCAAGATTATTGCTCAAAACTCTTCTGACTAAGAATTTTTCACCATTCACTATGAGAGCCCTCCTTAAATGGAGCTTTAGGATGACAGTAGTGAATTTTTGGATTTCATTAACATATCATATAGAACTGTTCATAAACCAATCCCAAAATTTGTCTTGTCATTTGGTCATGGGGAAACATCCATAATGTATTGGTAGTTGAGGGAGATATTTCAGTGCAACAGATATAATTTATAGACTAGGGCTCTGCTTACCATTTAGGTTAAACCCACTTGTTTCTGATGTATTAAAATTTGTATTATATTTATATATTGCTGGATGCATTAGCTAACATACTGAAGAATTTTAGTCTATAGAATTCTTTTACTGTCATGTTTTTGTCTACTTTGGGTGTCAGGGTAATAATATCAGCTTCATACAGTATATTGAGGAGTGTTCTGTGATCTTTTGGATTTTGGACAGGTTGTGTAGAATCATTACTCTTTGTCCTTAAATGTTTGGTAGCAGTTACATGGATCTGGATTTTTCTTTGTTGGAAAGACTTTAACTATAAATTCAATTTCTTTACAAGATATAGGACATGTTAGCCCTTTTATTTCTTCTTGATTGCGCTATGACTGTTTTATCAAGTTGTTCATTTCATCTAAGTTTTTTGTCATGGGATTTGTATTGCACCCTTATCCTTGGGGTCTATGTTAACGTTCTGTTTTTGTTGTTGTTGTTGTTTGTTTTGTTTTGTTTTCTGATACTTCCAATATGTGCCTTCTTTTTATAGTCAGGTTTATTAATGTTGTTGATATTTTCAAACACAAACATTTTGTTTCATTTATTTTCTCCATTATTTTCCAGTTGTCAATTTTATTGATTTCTGCTCTTTAATATTTTCTTTATTATACTTGTTTTGGATTTATTATTAATTTTTTAAATTTCTTAAGTGGGAGGCTAAAACCAAACCAAAGTTTTGAGATCTTTATTTTTCACTCAAATATTTAACGGCATAAATATTCCTCTAAACACTGTTGTAGCTGTATTATCAAAATTTTCATATGTATTTTTATTTCTTATTAAGTTAAAATATTTTCTAGTATTCTTGTGATTTACTCTTTGATTCATTCATTCATTGTTTTTTTTAGCTTCCAAATATTATGAGTAATTTTATCTAACCTTTTTTTGTTAATTCTGCAGTTAATTCCATTATTAGCCTGGAACATACATTCAATAATTCCAACTCTTAAATTTATGAAGGTTTGTTTTATGGAGGAGAAGATAGTCTTACCTTAGGGAATGCGCCATGTACTCACGAAGAAATATTTGCTGTGTTCTTATTGGCCTTTATAAATATCAATTACATAAAGTTGGTTGCTACTAATTTTCAGATCTTCTATATCATTGCAGGTTATCTGAAGCTCTTTTGTTAAATCATATACATTTAGTGTTGTTATGGCTTTTTGGAAATTTATATCTTTATCATCATCTACTATTCTTCATCTTTGGGAATATTTCTGGGCTGAAATCCTTTTAATCTGATGTTAATATAACTATTTCCATTTTCTCTGGATCACTGTTTTCTTTGTATATAATTTTCCATCTTTTTACGCTAACCCCTTTATATATGAACAGTGTATGTGCTGTACGTGTGTAGACACTTGTAGTTAGGCTTCACTTCTTTATGATTTTAATCTGATTTCTGTGTTTTAACATGTTTTCATTCTATTACAATTATTTTAATGAAGATGTAGTTCTATTAAAGTCTACTATCTTGTTGGCTGTTTTCTCTGTGCCATCAGTTCCTTGTTGGGTTTTTCCTCTCTTTCTCTGCCTTCATTTTCATTACCAACTTTTAACTTTTACCATTTTGTTTTAATTCCCATAATCTTATTCTCTTTAAAAGTTTGTAGTGGTTTCTTTAACATTTGCTTCTTTGTTAATCGCAGTCTACCTTCATATAACCTTACATCACCATTTAATTATAATTTAAATAATTTACAATATAACCTTAATTCTTCCTTTACAGCATTTGTAGTATTCTTCATGCACATTTTAATTATCTTGTGCTATAAATACACACTAAAGCATAGCTATTTTACTTTAGAGAGTGAATTATCTTCATTGAAAATGAAGGGAAAATAAAGGAAATTTGTAGTTATCTTCCATCATTCCACTTCTAAAACTCTTAATTTCTTTGCATGGATCTAAATTTCTGTCTCTTGTGCAATTATTACCGCTTATGAACCTTCACTAGTATTTCCTGTAGTCCAAGCCTGCTGACAACACAATCCTGCATATTTCATAGGTTAATGGAAAATCTCCTATAATCTTTCTCTTGATTCATTTGTATGTCATGTGTCTTTTTTCTGTGAGTGTCATAAAGGTTTTCTCTTTTACTTGGATTGTAAGCAGTTTATAGATGACATGCCTAGATATGCCTAGGTGTTTGGGTTTTTTTTATTTTTTCAATCCTGTTTGCAGTTATCTGAGCTTTTGGTTTTGTGAGTTTTTGTGTTAATAATTTGGTAAAAGTTATCTCTTTTTGTAAACATTTTGCCCTTTCCTTTTTCTTATTCTGGGATTCCAATTATATATATAATATATATAATATATATATATATAATATATATTATATATATTAGACAGTTTTGAGTCCATAGATCTCCTTTGTGTTTCTCTATTTTTTCTAGCATTCTCACTTGGTTATTTGTTATCATTTTTTTCTTTATTAAAATTACTATCTGACCTTGAAAAGTCCACCTTTTCCACTAAAGCAGTTAACATGTAAATCATAGTTATTTTTAAGTCTTCAACTGCAGCTGACATTTCTCAAGGTCATCTGTAATTCTTTCATATTTCTAAATATTGAGCAGGAATATATATATTCACAGCCTTACAGAAAAACTAAAATGCATGCTCAAAATTAGTATTGACTATTATGGTTTCATCAAAATGAAACCAGTGCATTAATATTGTAATCTTGTAGCAGCTAGGTACAAATAAATTTCAATTAGTCCTAACACTCTAATTTATGTAAAGGAAAGCAAGATTAAATGTAGAAATAATGAGGTGGCCACTATATATCTACTTAATTTCATTTTAAATTGACAGTGGTGTCATCTATCAACTTGTGGAGGGTACAACAAAACATGCAGCCAACAGAATTGGTTTGAAATTCATTAATATCATTTTTGTCTTCTAGTTATAGATTATAAATAAGAAATTTAAACAATAAAATGCAAAAAATCAAATGTGTTTTATTGGATTGTAAGTCTTGATTTAAACCAATTTTTAGTAATATATTCTCCACACATTTAAAACTTTTCTTACTTGATTGGGGAAAATAAATTGCTCCTGATATTGGAATCAGATGTTCTTCAGAAGGATATGACACTCATGGCAGTAATTCTTCTCTATTACCAGAGAAATACTCTGGCAGGGGGTATGTTTGCAATTCCATTTTTATCACTCCAAATACTAAAGGTTATCTTTAAACATGATATTTATGCTTAAATATTATGTTTTATTTTATACAAAATAGAGAAGACTGAGATGAAACTTCTTATTCTGTAGCATATTTTCCATCTAGTATATATGACCGAAAAATTGCACATTAGTAATGTTCTGTTTTGAATTTTAAAGTAAAACCGTCAAGTAGTTTTTGGATTGTTTTAAAGGTCATCTGGCAGCATCCAGGGAGCTTAATGTGCCAGAGCCAAATATCTGATTTTAATGTAGTACTTTCCAATTGACCATAAGTATACTACTTACCCTTTCTAGTTCTTACCTTCTTCCCTGGGAGAAAAAAATGAATTTTCTTATGGTGATTAAGTCCTTGATAAGCATCTGAAAGGCTATATGAAACATGTATACCTTAGCCTTTATGTTAAGTTGCTATAATTATCACTGATGGTCATTACTTTTAATTTTAGTGAATTAAAATGCAATTCACAGTGTAAGAAAACACTACTACTGTCATTTCAAAATATGATTTGTCAAATTACATGGAGTCTTCTTCTCTATTTAGTCACAGTCCCTTCAATGAACATGGAAAATTCTATTTTTACAACCAATGGAGCTCTAAATATAAGTGAGGACCATGTATTTGCATACTCTTAAAAGCCTACATATGACCAATGGTGGTTGAATATCACCTCAAATTTCATTGCCTTGTCCAACACAGGGGATTTAGGATAAGGTTGATAAAATTGAAATATAAGACAATTTGATCATAAATCTTAACATAAAGTTTGTAGCTATTCTTAGCAAAGATTTATTAACAGCATAATACTTAGGAAATGAAAAAAAATTCTAAAAATGTCAAAAGCTATGATGACCGAGGAAGTTTCCCAAAGTGAAAAGAATTTAATGATTCAAAGACAAATATATGAGAATTTTTCTTGCTACAAATATTTTGTAGCACTATTCCTGTTTCTAAGTGTTATATAATAGCCTTTTAGGGATAATTAATAGTAATAATAATAATAATAATAATGCCATTCATTGCACCTGGCACTTACTATTGTATTTCTTATATATATCTTACTAACATGACCCCTCATCTTCTCATCTCTGAAAGACAGAAATTATTATTTTGAAACTATTTTGTTGATAGAAAAGAGAAGTCCAAAAGTTAAACAACTTTCTCAGGATCACTCATTAAGGATCTAAACAGATTTTTTTTCACAGTATTGTGTTTGATTTTAAAATTGGAAGATAGGTAATGGGAAAAAATATATTCCTTAGCTTAATTGTTTAATTAAATTTTCACTTTCACTCCATATTAAATTTATCATAATTTTTCTTGTTTTACGAACCAGTAGTTTTGAAGGATCCCTGGCTTTTTATGTACCTCATTGCTCAAATTCTCTGTTACCAAACAATTTTTTTTCCTCTCCTTGAAATATCCCTTACGTGTGTCCTTTGCTTATTTATTTCCATCACACTAATTCGTATCGAGATAAGAACGCCATCTCAAAACACCATCATAGTCTGTCTTTGCCTCTAGCTTTAAATTCATACCCCTGCTGGCAAATCCTAAAACATCACATTCATCAGATGACTACCATGATCGAATATGGAGAAAATCTCCACAGTTTCTGGTATAGTTTAGGCCTTTATCATTGTGTCTCTCACACAAACTAGTCAAATTATTTTCATTATCTCCAATCTCCCTCCTTTCTAATATACTAGCCACGCTGTTTCCATAGTAACTTCAGCGAAAGGCAAATTTCACCATGTTTTTTCTTATACCAATACCAATGATCAGTGACTTCTAAATGTTAAAGGTAGATCCACATTCTTTTGCATGTGAAGAAGACCTGTTAGGCTTTTCACGATTGTTTATTTTTCCCTAAGACCGATTTGCCATTTTCTAACATTATATGTTGTTTCTGACCTCTTTGCATTATCACATGGTGATCTCTTGACCAGAAATGTTTTACACTATCATTTTTCCACTTGTACTTTCTTTTTCCTTCCTATTTCCTTTAATTTACTATGCATCTCATTTTTCAGGGCTTAGCTTAAGACATATCTACTAAATAAAGCATTTCCTGTTCTATTCTCATGACCCAGATTGGATTGACTATGTATATATATATTTTTGGTATTGAAGTAAAATTTATTGAAAACAAATGTAACCATCTTAATGTGTAAAATTAGTGACACTTAGTGCATTCACAAGGTTGTACAGTCATCCCTTATGTCAACTTTAAGAATAGTTTCATCAATACCCTAAAAAAGTCTTGTACATTTTAAGCTTGAGCAGTTGGTGTCATATCTAAGAATCTGTTGCCAAAGCCAAGGTCATGAAGATTTTCTCTTATGTTTCTTCTAAGAATTTTATAGTTTTACCTGATACGTTTAGGTCTTTGATCCATTTTGAGTTATGCTGTAAGATAGGATTCCAATTCATTTTTTTTGCTTATGGATATTCAATTGTTTGAGCACATTTTTTTTGGAGAGACTAAATTCATTGAATGGTTATAGAACCATTGTTGAATTGGCCATAAATGTATGGAAATTTTTCTGGATTCCCGGTTCTATTCCATTGTTCTGTGTACCTATTTTGTGACAGAAACACATGCTTCTGATAACTTTAACTTTTTGGTAAATTTTGAAATCTAAAACTATGAGTCTTCCCACTTTTCTTATTTTTCTACATAGTTTTGTTTTAGAATCCTTCTGCAATTCCATATAAGTTTGAGAGTTAGCTTTTCCTTTTCTGAAAAGAGAAAAGCTGTTGACACTTTAATAGGATACTATTGCTGCATTAACAATATTAAGTCTTTCAATCCATAGCTTTTGTTTTATTAAATCTTCCTTAATTTCTTTCAGCAATATTTTGCAGTTTTAAGTGTATGAATTCTTCACTAGTCTGGTTAATTTAGTCCTACGTATTTTAGTTTTGTAGATGTTACTGTGAATAGAAAACTTTATTAATTTCCTTTTTGGATTGTCTATGGTTAGGGTACAGAAATCATAACTCATATTTGAGCATTGATCATGTGTCTTATATTGAACTGAGTTTTTATATTAGCTCTTATAGGTCTTTTTATGGGTTCTCAGGATTTCGTATATATCAAATTATGTTATCTGCAATCGATTTTACATTCTCCTTCCTAATTTTGATTCATTTTATCTCTTTTTCCTGCTGAATTCCTCAGGCTAGAACTATAGTTACATGGTGAATAGAAGTGGTGAAAGGGGCATCCTTATCTTTTTCCTGATCTTAGTGAATCTTTCAGTTTTCAATACAGAGAAATAGTAGATATAGACTTCCAATAAATGCCCTTGATCAGGGAAGAATATTCCTTCTATTCCGAGTTTCTTGAATATTTATATTATGAATGCATTTGGACTTTTTCAAATGACTTTTCTGCATCAGATGAGATAACTGTTGTAATGATTAATTTTTTGTCTTACTTTGATTGGACAAAACAGTGCCCAGATAAGTGGTAAACATTATTTCTGGATGTGTCTGACAGTGTGTCTCTGGAAGAAATCAGCATTTAATCAATGGACTGAGTAAAGAATATCACCTTCAGTAATGTAGGCGGGCATTTTCCAATGTATTGAAGTCCTGAATAAACAAAAGGGTGAGGGAAAGGATGAATTTACTCATTCGTGAGCTGAGACATCCATCTTGTCCTGTCCTCAAACATTGGCACTCCTAATTATTTATTCAGACTTAGACTGGTCCTTGCATTATCAGCTCCCCATCATCCCCCAGTTATCAGGCCTTCAGATTCAGACTAAATTCTATCACTCCCTTCCTTGGTTTTCAACCTTGATGGCAGACTGTGGACTTCTTGGTCTCCATAACTATATGAGTCAATTCTTATAATTAATCTCACATATAGTCTCTTGCTTCTGTTTTTCAAAGAAATATGACTAAGACAATCATGTTTCATGGTTTGATGTGTTTTTTTTTTATCCTTTATTCTATTAATGTGAAGTTTTACATTGGTTGATTTTTCTATGTTGAACTACGCTTGCATTCCTGGGATAAATCTCATGAGGTCAAGATATGTAATCTTTTTCATAAGATGGTAACTTTAGTTCGTTAGCATTTTATTTATAGTTTTTATAACTATATTTATTGTCATTATTTGTGGCTTTCTTGTGACATTTTTGTCTGGTGTTGATTTCTGGTTTTATTGCTTGCTGGTCTGAGAATATAATTTGAATGATTTCTGTCTGTTTATATTTATTGAGGATTGTGTCGTGTCTCACATATGGTCTATCTTAGAGAATATTGAAGTATCCAACTGTTATCATAAAACTATTTCTTCTTTCAAGTGTATCAGTTTTTACTTAATATGCTTTGTGACTCTCTTTTTTAGTACACATATGTTTATAATTATATCTTCCTAATGAATTGATACTTTTTTCACTATATATTATTCTTCTTTGTCTCTTAAAGAAGATTCTGACATAGAATATTTGCCAGACATAGAATTCTTGTTTGACAGTTTTTGTTCTGTCAAGACATCAAATATGTCTGCCACCACGTCTAGACTGTATGATTCTGCGAAAACATTTGCTGTTCATCTCTTTAAGGATCCATTATATGTGATTACTCCCTCCCTTCAGCTGGGTTCACAGTTTTAATTTTTTTGTTGCTGTCATTGGAGTGTCCGCACTCTTTATGCACGCAGTCTCTGAAGTTTCTGTTCCTGTAGCTTAGGGTCAGCTAGTGTTTTGACAAAGGTTTCCTTTGACAATAGGAGTCAAAATAAAATAGAAAAAGAAAGAAAGAGAAAATGAGAAAAATAGTCTGTCAGTATTTGCAACGTGGCTCTGAGAGGAGGCACTCTTCAATGCTTAGCCAGGTCTTGTAAAATGGCCTCAGGCTCATAGCTTTCACTGAGCCTAATGCTCAACCAGAGGTGAAAGCTTAAGGACTTCTCAGGTCTCTCGGTGTGTCATCCTGCCATGGACGCATGCACGGTTTCCAAATTCCCTGGTATACACAGTGTCTTAATATCCGAATTACCTAAAGAAACGCGCTCTCAGCTTTGACCTCTAAGATTTTGGGCATGGTTATTGTTTGCCTCAACTGTGAACTTCTGCCCCAGGTTGCAGTGATTTGTTTACTTATCTTAAAATGTTTTTGAGGAATGAAGAATAACCATTTTTCCTTCCTAAGAAAGTTCTAGGTAGGTAAAACAGTATAGTCCGTAGATAAGTAAAAGCAGACACAGTGTTTTAAGAATATAATCTTCTCTGCTTTATCTGGAACCAAGGACCAAGGGCCCCCACCAGAAACATGAGCTGCTGCTTCTTTGATTCCTATCAAGCAAGGGTGGAAGGTAGAGCGAGGATGAGTAAAAATGCTGTAAAGCGTTGCAGCCATTTTAAAATAGGCTTTTTCTTCATTTAGCATTTATTTGTTGGTCTGAATCTTTGATATTTTTTTAGATTTCTGACAAAGTTGGTTCTGACAATTTTCACTTGATATTTCAGTGTTGAAGAACATGACCTTAGAGTTACCCGTTCTACCATTTCCACTCATGTCCACTTATACTGAGCAATTTTGATTGTGTCCCAACTTTTCCTAAATCATTTATCATTTTACCTTTAACCTAGTCCTAAATATATTTATTCAAACATCAGTATTCCACTACCTTCTTAAATTTAGGAACGCTCCCAAACCTGACAAATGTTTACCTAAGAACATCCTAATCTGACATATGGTGGGCGGTTACAGAAGTTTAGTAAACAAGTGTGACATATAATTGACTATAGCAAATAAACAAAAAGGCTAAATACATTTTATCATATGTAAATTTATCATTTAATCGGGGTCTAACTATTAGCAATATCATATTCAGAGTTTGAAATCAAATAATGTGGTGGATAAAGGAATTTTATCATGGATTATGAAGCTGGTAAGGTTTCATTCATCAGGTTGTAGACACAGCCAAAAATGTGTTTCAAAATTTGTATATTTTGGATTATAACTCTGATCACTAAGTCACAATCTCTATGAAGATAAGTATTTTTATGCCTAAAATAGCAGCAGTAGGCTTTCAAAAATTCCAAAATTAAAAGTGAACAATGTATTTTATAATTGACATTTTGTAATTTGATCAGTGTTTGGATTGGATTTATTTTTCTTGAAAAAATAGTTTTAAATATTAAAGTTTAACCGTCCCTAGTGATAATGGATTTAGTAGTAGCATCTGTTTTTATAATGTATTTAAACAACATAAGATAAAAGGACTATATTGTAAAAACAGATGCTGCTAGAAAATATTTTGATTTTCATACTCGAATGTTTTTAGGCCTAGTAAAATTTTTTTATGAATATCGTCACTATTCTTCTCAGTCTCAAATCACATCACTTAGTCATTAACAAGATGCTAGAGCAGCAGTAACTAATCAAATATTTTTATTCCTAATTATATTTTTACTTCATATGACTTCATATATTTACATTTATGTGATATTTACACATTCCATTATTCAAAAATTTTGCTTCATCATTTAATTTGAATGACAGATAAATTGTACATTTCTTAACTTCAGATTTCATTCGGATCTTGCAAAATTTCCCAAAAGCAATAACAAAATCTTTACTAATATCACAGTATACCTTGTGGGTTTTTATGGTTTATGAACTATATCATTGGTATGATCACTAACTTACTAGTAAACTATTTTCACGTTTTAATAATTATATGACTAATTAGTAAAATTAAAGGTAATTTTAATCTATGTAAAAAATTAAAAAATCTTAATTGGTTTGGCTCTAATTTAACTATGATAACAATAAGTATAATAGGAACAAATAAGAAAGAGAAAATCCAACTATTGAGTTGCTAGAAACAGTAATTTATATATGTATATATATATATATATATATGTATATATATATATAAACATAAGGATAATTAAAGAATAATTTTGTTAGTGTTGCTCAATGTTACCATAGGAGACGCATTTACTCTACGTTAATTATACTTCAGAATTAACACGCAAACACAGATACGCATGCACACATAGACACATGTACACATCCTCGATACTCTAATTGTATATCCCATAATTTAAAAATTATTTCCTGAATGGAAAATTATAAAAAGGCAGTGTAAACATTCAAGAAGAATATACAACAAAACAAAACAACAATTTCCCTGCATATTATGGTGTATCTTACATGAACAACACTCCTCTAAAAATAACTAGCTAATCTAAATAAAACAAATAAAAATTGTATTTAAAAACATTAGAGAGCTTCCAAGGTTAATAGGCTTTAAGGAGCCAAGATTCTAGGTGGAAATAATGTAGTTATGAAGGTGAACTTCATATTCCAATGCTTTAATTCGTAAGCAGTCTAGATTGAGTGGCTGGTGAGCAAAGATTTAGCAGTCTCTTAGGATTGAAGAGGTAGAAATTGAATTTCTGAGATACTAAGTCACCTAAGGATAAAAGGGTCAAGATCTAAGAGAAAAGAAAAACGCAGGAAACGGATTACAAAGATTAAAACTCTCTGTCAAGGTCACAAGCCAATCAAAAGCAACAACCTAGAGTATGAGGGCTAAATGACATTTAGCGATCTCAGCGCTGGTGCCTGTACAACAAACAGAATAGAATTACGTTCCACCAAGAGAATGACCAATTTAATACTTCAGATCTTAGTTGGAATCATTAAAGAGGCAGCACCTAGGAACAATTGTGAATCAGCTCTGGATCAGCCATCATATAACTGAAATCTAACCTCCTATCATCTCAAATCATGATGGATTGATGGAGATAGGCTTCTAAAGTAACTGCTTGGTAGATGCTTGAAGACTTTAAAGATTTTCATACAAAATGTTCAAAATTCAATTTAAAAACACAGGAATAGGAAAAACTAGACCAAAAAAAGAAAAAAAAAAAAGGGAGACCAAATAAATAATAGAAACAAACACATGGGTGATCCAGATACTCACCTGACATTCAAATAGTATCTTCAAGGAAATAGATGGTAAAAGAGATTATTTGAGCTGAACGCACAAAATCCTATAAGGAATGAAGCTGAAATTCTAGCACTGAGAAATAGAATAGCTGATGCTAAGAATTCAATAAATGGGTTTATCAACAGTTTGGATCCAATTGAAGGAGGATTAAAGAACCAGAATGTAGCCAGTAAAAGATTCACAGATAGCAGTATAGAGATTTAAAAGGATAAATTACAGCAAAGAGAATGAATTAGATTGGGCTCTGTGAAAAAGTCTAACATATATGTCAGTGGAAATGTAGAAATGGAAGAAAAAGAGAATATTTAAAAGTTTCTTTTGGAAAACACTTGGGATTAAAACTTTGAAAAAACATTTTTGCATTTTTGGAAATACAATCATTTCATTAAAAAATAATGGTTGAGGGACGCCTGGGTGGCTCAGTCACTTAAGCGTCTGACTTTGCCCATCAACTGACGAATGGATAAAGAAGTTGTGGCACATATATACAATGGACTACTACATGGCAATGAGAAAAAATGAAATCTGGCCATGTGTAGCAACATGGATGGAACTGGAGGGTATTATGTTAAGTGAAATAAGTCAGTCAGAAAGAGACAGATACCATATGTTTCCACGAATAGGTGAACTTTGTGAGACTAAGCAAAAACCAGGGGGAGGGGAAGAGGGGAAAGGAAAAAAAAAGACACAGAGAGGGAGGGAGATAAAACATAAGAGACTCTCAAAGACTGAGAACAATCTGAGGGTGAGGGAGGTGAGGGAGGTGAGGGAGGGGGGAGAGAGGGTGACGGATATTAAAGAGGGCACGTGTTGGGATGAAAAAAAGAAAAAAAAAATAAAAAATAAAAAAAATAATGACTTTGGCTCAGGTCATGATCTCACAGCTCATGAGTTCAAGCCTCACATCAGGCTCTGTGCTGACAGCTCAGAGCCTGGAGCCTATTTTGGATTTTGGATCTCCTTCTCTCTGCTCCTCCCCTGCTCACACTCTGGCTCTCAAAAATGAATAAAATGTTAAAAAATAAAATAAAATAAATTAAAAAAATGAAAACAATGGCTGGGTATTCAAATTCAAGGAAGACATTAAGCCACAGTTGCAGTAGTTTTTGCAAACATCAGTTTAGCATCCAGACCTATTGTTCCAGCAAATCAACTCTCCCAAATGTTTTTGATCACCACTTTTTCTCAAAATACGAACTGATTGCTTTTTAGATGCCAGTCCACTACAGCCACATCAGAATTGAAAATGCTAAAAACCAACATGAATCCTAAAAGCAGCTGAAGTAAGGGAAAAGATATGTTACCTATTAAAATAGAATTAAGTGACTTTTACATAAATGGGAATTTATGTTTATTTCAACATTGTACTATCTAACCATGAGAAATATGTTTTACAAGCCACAGTTATTATTATCTATAGATATACATTGAGGGAAATAAGCCAGACAGAGGTGAGGTTATGTGGTAATAAAAGTCAGGATACTGGGTTTTGATATGTAGTTACTAAGAGAAGCATAAGAGAATTTCTTAATTGTTAGTAATATTTAGTAATTTGATCTGAATGGTGACTAAAGGGTATGATTACTTCGAGAGAAATATTGAAATATGCACTTATGATTTTTGTACTTTCTGAATGCATATTATATTTCAATGAAATGTAATATTTAAATAAAATACATCACTTTACCTTCTGGTTCAACCCAATGCAGTATATCAGTCTACAGTTTCCTCAGCTCTGTAGATACATATGTAGTATTTTTAATGAGATTATTGAATGAGATCTTATATTGCATTTTGTTTATGTATATGTATAAAAGTCTTAAAATTTTTATAACAGGTGCAGAACAGTCCATTGTAGAAATGTACCATGTTTTATTTTCCCCCTCAATTCTCTATTTTCGGGGGCATTGTATTATTCTACAATTTTTTATCTTTGTTTTTTACTAATCTTAAAAAATATAATTTTCACACCTAACCCTCCATTCCACTGAAGGCAAAGTTTTTCCTCCTCCAAATCAAACTTCTAGAAAAGGTACTCATTGTGGTGACCATCTCTTCTTTTACTCTATCCTGTCCCTTACCTCCTCAGGGAGGTTTAGTTTCTGATTCCATTATTCCAGCCCAGCAACTCTTATTCTTCACAATGAAATAGCATTTCATTTTAGTTTCAAGTTACCTCTGTTTAGCCATTCCTTCCCTTTGCAATCGCTGTCGTACTGAGATTTTAATGAAAATAAGCATTTCAAGTTTTCCTCCGATATCATTGGTTCCTCTTTCTAAGTGTCTTTTTCCTGCTCACCACAATACACCAATTTGTTATACGTATTGATGTACCACACGGCTACCATGGGCCCTCATCTTTTTCCCATTTTCTCCCTGAGGAATATAATTAATTTCTGTGGTTTAAAATACTGTATATCTGCTTACCACCCCACAGGCCTATAGTCAAAAGCTGCTTTGTGTCTCTGTCTGGATACCTCAAAAACAAGTGAGAATCAACATATCTCAGGCTGTATCTAGCATCATTTCAGAGTATGTTTAAATAAATATTTCCCATATCCATCCAGTTAAGTAAGCCAGGTATTATGGCATCACTTTGACATTTATGATTCTCACAGCTTGTACAAGTACACAGACCCACTCATTTCATAAATCCTAATATTCTGAATCTCTCACTTTTCAAACGTCATTTCCTTTCTAGCCCCCATTACCTTTACCTCTCCCTCGACTACTAAGACAGTTCATACAAAGAGCTACTCACAACCTGTCTTCCCTTAGGAGGCAGGTATAATGCTGCGAAAGCTTAACTTATGTCATCCGCCAAGCATGAAACTCTTCACTGCTTTTATTACTCTTAGGGTAAACAGAAATTACTCTTAAAATAAAGAATAATATTTATGACATAACTTTTGTGACTATATATGATTACATGTAGCTATGTTCTGTTATTTACATTCTCATTTATATCCAGAGAATTAGAATTATTTCTAAAATAGGAATAAACGTAGTAGTAACAAAGTAGTAGTTATGGTGAAGATTAATTAAATATGCATAAAAGTGTACATAAAGTTCTTAGGATAAAGTCGAGTAGTTAATAAGCAGTGCTATAGGTTTGTTATCATTATAATCATATTACTATAAAGGTTGACACAAAACATGTAGACTTAACTGGTTGACTAAAATATAGTGAAAGGATAATTTCAGTATAAACATAAGTTTAAACCATCACATCAAATGTAGAACCTGTCCCCATGTACGATGAGATTTCAGGATAGTAAGATTATCGTCATTATTTTCGTCATCCTAATCATAGCCTAAAGAAGCATTTTAGATATATTTTGAGGTATCTGTCAAATCAGTGATTAGGCATGCTTTTCATAGATAGAGAAGAGCAGATAACCGTGCTATATAAGCTAACATGTTTTATAAGATTAAATGAAATCTTTAATATCTCTGGGTAAGAAGTGGGCCTAGATAATTCTGTAAGACAGACAACATGGAATAGCAAGTGTATGAAAATTGTAGAATGCTCAATATTGTAATCTAGCTCTTTATTATTGTACTTCGTGAGGTGATATTACCCGGGCTGATCTTTGATTCTCTTTTCTTTTTTTTCCTTTCCTAAAGTAACAAGAAATTTGTCAACATCGACAGCTAACAACCATTGACAAACATCTCTTCTTATCCATCTTTACAGAACTTTTAAACATTAACCATAGCGGAAACTTGACAGGCTGTTGAATGAGAAGCTATGAGTCTGTAGGTTTTGTGATGATCCAAAAATTATTTGAAATATCGAAGAGATATATCCTAGTATACGTCTGTAGTATTTCTTCAATACATTTTTAAAACTGTGGTGTTGATTTCTCCTTGACTATGGTGAAATTACGCCTTGTGTAGCTTACAGTCAGTCTTCAAGGGTTAAGCAACACTTCTATCCTCAGTTTTTCTTCACTTCATATTTTGCCATATTTACCCCATGGCATTTTCTTAATGAGGTTATTTTCTCTGTCCAACTAACATAAATTGCTTAATTAATTTCCCTCACATCATTAAAAGTAATGAACTCCACTAATGTTACTGAGACTGAAAATAAATACAATCTTAGAAAGTTGAAACAATCATTAATCTCACTGTAGCAATTGCTTTAGATAAAATAGTCCAAATAGTATTGCCCTATTTAGTGTAAATTGTTAACACCGAAACTCAGACAACTCGGTTTCCAATCTAGAGTCCAATACCTGTAGCTATAGCAAATATAGACAGATTGGGTTGTTTTTTTTTTTCAAAGTTTATTTATTTAGTTTGAGATAGAGAAAGAGAGAGCATGAATGAGGACGGGGCAAAGAGAGAGGGAGAGAGAGAGAATCCCAAGCAGCCTCCACACTGTCAGCAGAGCCCAATGTGAGACACAAGCTCACAAACCAGGAGTTCAAGACCTAAGCCCAAATCAAGAGTCAGATGCTTAATCAACTGAGCCACACAAATGTCCTAACAGAATGTTAACTCAGTACAAAGTTCATCATCTTTATTTGCATAACAAAGATAATTGTTAAATTTTAAAGAATCATAGAGAAAAAAAGATACCAAACATTGGTTTGAATTTTAAAATTAAGGACTTGGTGAACTCTAGACATTGTCAATCTTAGGTAGGGTCAAAAGAATGATAAATCATTATTTTACCAGTAAATTTGTATTTCACAAAATAATAAAAAAACTATACAGAAAAATAGGAAAAAAGTAAACTGGGCAATAGGTACAAATGGTTTGGTTTATCACTGTCATGTTAACTGTTTTTTCTCTGTAAATTTTCAGAAGAAACAGAGGGCATGATATCAAAATTATGGTGTCACAAGACTTGTATATCACATTGGCTATTCTACCTCACACTTCTTTGTCAAAGACAGTGTAGTAATCACAGACGTGGTATGAGAATGAAAAATTACACTAAAAATAAATTGAATCTGAAAACCCGAATCTTGTTTTACACCCAAGCCTACAACAACAAAAAATGGCTTTTTAATAAGTAATATAAATAAATAGCGACGGAAAAAAAAAAAAACTATACCTACTCATTCGGTGGTGATGTGGAGTGTATATATATAGTATATATATATATATATACCACTTTTTCTTTATCCACTCATCTATGGATGGACACTTGGGTTGCTTCCATATCTTGGCTATTATAAATAATGCTGCAGTAAACATAGGGTGAACAAATCTTTTCAAATTAGGGTTTTTATTTTCTTTGCGTAAATATCCAGTAGGGGAATTACTGGACTATATGGTATTTCTATTTTTAAGTTTTTGAGGAACCACCATACTGTTTTTCACAGTGGCTGTACCTGTTTCCCACCAACAGTGCACAAAGGTTCCCTTTTCTCCACACCCTCGCTAACGTTTGTTATTTCTTGTCTTTTTCTTTTTTTTTTTTTTTAATTTTTTAACGTTTATTTTATTTTTGAGAGACATAGAGACAGAGTGTGAGCAAGGGAAGAGCAGAGAGAGAGGGAGACACAGAATCCGAAGCAGGTTCCAGGCTCCGGGCAGTCAGCACAGAGCCCGACGCGGGGCTCGAACTCACAGACGTGAGATCATGACCTGAGCTGAAGTCGGCCGCTTAACCAACTGAGCCACTCAGGCGCCCCATATTTCTTGTCTTTTTCATATTAGCTATCTGGCAGGTGAAAGTAGTATCTCATGTGGTTTTCATTTCTGTTTCCCTGATGATTACTGATATTGAGAAGCTTCTCATGGGTCTGGTGACCATCTGTATGTCTTCTTTGGAAAAATGTCTATTCGGAACCTCTGCTCATTTTTTAAATGGATTTTCCCGGGGTTGAGTTGTATAAGTCCATTATATATTGGATATTAACCCCATATTGACTACATCATTTTAAAATATCTTCTCCCATTCAGTAGGTTGATTTTCATTTGGCAATGTTTTCATTGCTGTGCAAAAGTTTTTAATTTTGCTGTAGTCTCACTCATTTGTTTTTGCTTTTTTTTTTCCCTTGCCTAAGGAGACCTGTCTTAAAAAAATATTGCTAAGATGGATATCACAGATATTACTGCCTATGTTTTCTCCTTGGAGTTCTATGATTTCAGGTCTTTTATCAATTTCGAGTTTATTTTGTGCATAGTATTAGAAAGTGGGCCAGTTTCGTTCTTTCATATGTAGCTACTCAGTTTTCCCAGCACCATTCGTTGGGAAACAAGACTGTCTTTTTCTCATTTCATGTTCTTATGACCCTTTTCATAGATTAGTTGACCATAAAACTATGGGTTATTTCAGGGCTCTCTATCCCATTCCATTGATCCACGTGTTTATTTTTGTGTCAGTAGCATATTATTTTGGTGACTACCGCTCTGTAGTATGTCTTGAAATCTTCAACTGTGTTACTTCCTGCTTTGTTCTTCTTTCTCAAGATTACTTGGGCTTTTCAGGATCTTTTGTGTTTCCAAACAAATTTTAGGATTATTTGTTCTACTTCTATTAAAAATGTTGTTGGTAGGAGCACCTGCTTGTCTCATTCACTTGAGCCTTTGATTCTTGATTTCTAAGCTGTTGTGGAATTAAGCTCTGAGTTGGGCTCTCTACTGAGCATGGAGCCTGTTTATGATTCTCTACCTCCTTATCTCTCGCTCCCTCTGCCCCACTTGTACTCTCTCTCTCAAAAATAAAAAAATGTTGTTAGTATTTTGCTAGGAATTGCATTGAATCTGCAGATTGCTTGAGTGGTATGGACATTTTAAGAATATGTGCTCCTCCGGTCCATAAGCAAGAATGTTTTTCCATTTGTTTGTATCACTTCCAATTTGTTTCATTGATGTTTGATAGTTTTTAGAGTACACATCTTTTACCTCCTTGGTTAAATTTATTCCTAGGTAGTTTATTTGCTAAGTGAAATTATAAATGAATTTTGTTTTACTTTGCCTTTCTGCTACTTTGTTTGTAGTGTGTAGAAGTATAACAGATTTCAATATAATTTTGTATAATGCAAATTTACTGTATTCTTTTATTAGTTCTAATAATTTTTTTGGCAGAGTCTTTAGGGTTTTCTCTATATACTATCATGTCATTTGCAAAAAGTGAGAGTTTTACTCCTTCCTTACCATTCTGAATGTCTTTTGTTTCTTTTTGTTATCTGATTGGTGTAGCTAGGACTTCCAGTACTGTGTGGAATAAAAGTGGTGAGAGTGGATATTCTTGTCTTGTTTCAGTTTTTCACTGTTAAGAATGATTTGGGGAGCCTGAGTGGCTCAGTCGGTTGAGCCTCCGACTTTGGCTCAGGTCATGATCTCAGTTTGTGAGTTCGAGCCCCGCGTCGAGCTCTGTGCTGACAGCTCAGAGCCCGAAGCCTCCTTCAGATTCTGTGTCTCCCCATCTCTCTGCCCCTCCCCTGCTCATGCTCTGTCTCTCTCTCTCAATAATAAATTAAAATGTTAAAAAAATCTTAAAAAAAAGAATGATTTTAGCTATGAGTTTTTCATATATGGACTTTTTTATGATGAAGTATACTCCTCTAAATGTACTTTGTTGAGAATTTTATCATGAACAGGTGTTTAATTTTGTCAAATGCTTTTTTTAATCTATTTAAATAGTCGCATGGTTTTTATCCTTTCTTTAATTAATGTGATGTATCACATTGATGGAGTTGTGAATACTGAACCACCCTTGTATTCCTGGAGTAAATCTCACTTGATCATGCTGAATGATTTTTTAAAGTACTGTTGAATTTAGTTTGCTAATATTTTGTTGAGATTTTTTACATCAATGTTCATCAGAGACATTGGCCTGCAGTTTTCTTTCTTTCTTTTGTTTCTTTTTCAAGTCTTTGTTTTTGATATCAGGGTCATGGTGGCTTTGTATCATGAATTTGGAAGCTGACCATTCTCTTCTACTTTCTTGGAATAATTGAGAAAAATTAGTATTAACTGTTTTTTAAAGGTTTGGTAGAATTCATCCATGAAGCATTTGGTCTAACACTTCTGTTTGCTGGAAGTTTGTTTTGTTTTAATTACTGATTCAAATTTTATTATAGTAATTGATCTGTTCAAATTTTCTTTGTCTTCCTGATTTAATTTCAGAAGATTATATGTTTCTAGGAATTTATTCATTTCTTCTAGGTTGTCCAATTTGTTTGCATATAATTTTTAAAATATTCTCTTATAATCCTTTGTATTTTGTCATGTCACTTGTTACTTCTCCTCCATTTCTGATTTATTTATTTGAGTTCTCCATTTTTTTCTTGTTGAGTCTGGCTAAACGTTTGTCAATGTTGTTTAGCTTTTCAAAGAACCTGCTCCTGGCTTCATTGATCTTTTCTATTTTTTTTTTTTTTTGGTCTCTATTTCATTCACTTTTGTGGTAATCTTTATTATTCCTTTTTTTTCTGCAAGCTTTGGACTTTGTTCTTCTCGGCTACCTCTTTTATGGGTAAAATTCATGAGTTAGATATATTTAAATAAACATTGATTTAAAATATAAGTAAATCTTTCAAAAATCATACATATTATATATCCAAGTTCTCTTAAGTACTAAAACACTAAAAAAATATATGAAAGTGTGATTAAAGTTGTATCTGTTACTGTTATGGCAGACCGATTTATTTCTTTTTTATTTATATAGTCATTTAAATCTTATGAACCTGGACATAAATATATGTCCAGGTTCAAGAAATAGAACACTAACTTAATGATTCTGAGTTGACAAGTATAGAGTGATTTTCAGTTTATTTCTATTGTGGGAAATAAAGCGTTGTTTAAGCTTTCCATATTTGTTTAAATTTAGGGTGTGATGGCTATTCTTACATAAATAGCCAGGAAAATTCTGTGTTTTGTAATGTCACTCTTTGTAACGTGGAACTGAGATGTCTCAAGCCCATAGCATTTATTCCATCCTGGAACTCCAATCTACTTCCTTCCCAACTTTACTTAGTCATATAGAGGGTGTGTGGTCCCAGTTTACTAATCGTATCAGTATGTTTACTTAGCATCAGAGTGTGCAAAATGTTTTTTTTTTTTTTTATCCCAGAATATAAGAAGCTACCTTGGCATATTTCATTTCCAACTTGGTCCATTTGGCTACTTCACTAGTTTGCTGTATTCCACAAACCCAAACCCAGGTTTGTGTCCCATCCTCCCCTTTCCACTCAACAAGTGGGATCTCTTATTCTTCCTGTATCTCTTTACTTAGCTTGAAAAAATGGCATATATACTATATATACACAACTCTATGTTATATAGACTATATGTAGAATGAATAAAAGAAACCAAATGCCTGTGCATTATAGCGTATACATATAATTATTAGACAATTCTGCCTTAATACGGTCAAATTTTAATTAAAACTGTTTTTGGTAATTTGTATGTTTATTTTCATCATTTGATTATCAACTTGTTCTTACAGCTTTTTATATTCTCAACTTATTTGAATGTTGTAATTATTTTTCAGTGTTGGATGCCAAATTGCAGCAATTTGAACAGTGGGAGGCCCTACTGGCTTACCCTTTGTCCTTTCAAAATTATTATAGAGCTTTTTAGATTTTTAGCAATAAGCATATAATCCAGATGTACTTTGCTCTTTCTTACATCACGACATGAGGTGAGCTTCTCTCTAATAATAGAAATTTCTTTTAATGATATTTTTAGGTTAATTTATTTTTGAGAGAGAGAGAGAGAAAGAGCGAGCAGGGGAGAGGCAGAGACAGAGGGGGACCCAGAATCTGACCCAGGCTCCAAGCTCTATGCTGTCAGCACAGAGCCAAATGCGGGGCTCAAATCAATGAACCACTAAATCATGACCTGAGCTGAAGTCAGTTGCTTAACCAACTAAGCCACCCAAGTGCCCCTAGAAGTTTCTTTTGAAGGAAAATATTATTTCAAAGCAATCTTAGTGATAGAGATATACGATAGATTTATTTTATTTATTAAGCATTTATTCAGCATGTATGATACAATAAGGTTTTTTGTGCAGGTACAAGTAAATAAGACTCCTTTTTGGTTGATTTTATTTTAAAGTTGAGTTAATGTGGAATTATTTTATAATTTATTTTTATTACTATTTTTGCTTCAGTGCCATGAATTATTATCATTGATTTTCAGAATACTATATTCATTTTTATTTATAGCACATTAATATATTAAGGGTTTAGGGTCAAACTGTGATCTTAATATTTGCATAATTTTATTTTTCAAGAAGCAATACATATTTTAGGGCTGAAGGTCATAATTTTGTTTTGTTATTTTTGTAAACTAGAACTTTGTCCCAAAGAAAAATGTATTATCACTAATGTAGGCAATATTACTTAGCTTGTCAAGGCATGTTGCTTCAAATTTCAGGGTAGCTCTGAAATATCTGGAAAAATTGGAAACTAATGATATGCCTTTTGGTGCAGCAAGTTGACATGTTGATAGATTAGGTATTCCCAACAAAACATCACTGTAATTACACTGTAATCACACGGGTCAATGTGCAGAGCTTCTTTTTTGATCACGCTTCGTGTCTTCTGCCTTGTTAAATCAGTAATTTACTATAGAATTCTTATCTTTAGAGACTGAAGCTCATCTCCTACTCCTTTTATTGGTCTGAGTTGGCCTAGATAGCAAGTAAAAATAGGAAGAAACACAAGAAACACGTACACACACACACACACACACGTAGGCTACCAGATGTTTCTTTTTCTTTGTGTTGCTCCATATGTATTTGTTTATTTGTTTTGAGTTTTGTTGAGAAGAAGGAGATAAAAGATAAAAAAGGATATTGGCCATTGCATTGCTCCATACTCAAAAACTGCAGAGAAGAATTTCTGAGAATATTTTTTCTTATTATCTGATAAGAGGTACAGAAAAAACTAATAGTTTAGTCTAGTCTTTTTTCCCTAAATAATTAATGAATCGACCCTTGGAGAGTGGTAAAGAAGCTGTTGTAGTATTAGATTAGATAGATGTGCCCAAATTCTTCATAAATGGAATAAAAAATATAAATTTCACAATACACACAATGTCAAGTATACTCTGACAGTAAACAGTTTACAAATTACATTTAGTGGTATGTTGCTTAATTCCATTCATAGAAAACTTGACATCCATATAGTGTTGAAAACTATTTGAGTTTTTAACAGCATAAAATTTGAGGATGTTAAAATATTTTTGCTAGGGTTGATTTGAGTGGCTTTGGGGACCACATACACTAGGAAAAGGCACATATGTACTGTGGTGTTATCAGTTTTTTCCACTAACATGCATATCATTTTAATTTCCCATCTTCTTAGTTTCTTTAGCCATAAAAGGTGATTGTTGAGCTACACTATATTTAATATGTTTTCATATTTGATCATACTTTTAAGTTTTCTGAGATCACCTGGTGGAGGTGTATCTGTAAGAGAAGAAAAGGTTGACTTAAGATGCTAAAATGATTATATTTCGGCTATACTGCAAAATATAAAACAAGTCGAATCTCTGTTTAACTTGTCAATCCTTTTAATCTGTTCTGCAATACCTAAGAGATATGCACACTAAATATATGTCAGGCCGCACAATATTCATCAATTAAAAGTAAAGAAAAAGAAAATTGCCATCTATTTAGTGTTACTGATCAGCCCTGGCTTTGATTATTACTGTTAAGAATTGTATTATTCCTTCATTTTTGCCTTAATCATAACTTTAGGGATCTCAAGCCCCTGTATATATTTTTTCTTCTTAAAATATTCAAGCTCCAGTTCCAAGTCAAATAAATAGCTTTTAAACCTAACCATCTAAATATTTAATTAAAAGTATTTGCCATCCATATATTTCCATAGTTATTTCTCTAGTCTGCTAAATATAAGGTCTTCAAATTTTGGCCTTCACTCACACATTGCACTTACACTTAATTCTAGTATTGGCAGGTATTTTATGATCAAAATTGACCTAAATCCATTAACAATGAGCTTATGTTCTTACACCCCAAAATTACATATTTACATTTAAACCAACATATAACAGAATAGAATATTGTGTGGATGGCGCGTGGCTAGCTTGACAGAGAGCATAGGATTCTCAGCCTTCATCAGCACGAGAAAGGGAAATTATACAAGCAAGTAAAACTAAACTGGCACCAGGGGACTAGTTGCACATGAGATCCAGGTAAAATCTCCTTGAGCCCCCCTACCAATTTCGTGACCTAGAAAATTCCAAATCTCCCCTGAAGATTTGTGCTAATTTTTTCAGTGCTTTTATTCTCTTGGCCTCTTCTGCTTCTTTAACCATCACCTTTGTTCTGCTCTGTGTTGAGAGTCACATGAATTTTAGTTGCCTTCTTTTGTTCTCTCAATCAAAACATTTCACACAATACATTTATTTCTTTATAGATTTACTCAATATTTAGGGGGCATTTTGGATGGAGTCATACCATGCATCAAAAGGGCTAAGCCATCTTTATGAAACCCAGATTTGTTGCTTCCTTACTTCTTTTCTGTTCTCCTTCTCCTTCTGTTGTGCAGAGAAATTGGTCTATGTCTTTATTTCGTGCCTATGTAACTGAGGTACACAGCAGAAAAAAAAGTTCATTGGTGCAGTGCACCTGAGAACAGAGTCATGCTTATGGATAATTTTCTTTTTATAGAGACACCATGTAAAGGGGATTTACTAGTACACCGAGACAGATCCAAATCTGGTCACAATGAGGAGAGAGAAGTTGTAGTGAACATCCCTGTATAATTTTATGAGCCAATTCATGTAGAATTTCTTAGCAAGCACTGCAGTACCAATGCAGTGAGGTTTAGAGGCACGCTAACTGAGATGAAGACATTTGCATTGTATCCCATCATAAGATCTCAAAAGAAACAGAACGTGTTGACTATAATAAAAAGTGGATCAATAGTCCAATAATGATATTAGATATCCTGTCTTTCCCGTAAGGACGAACGCTTATTACCTCTTACTCACTGTAGCATGTGGAGTACAGGAGGAATTTACTTTATTCTTTATTTCTCTGTTCCACCCTCAGAAAACAGAATGACTGATACACCTGTGTGTCAGAAGGGATCTTTCCCAGTTTGTGAGTTTGTATACCTAATTCCTTATCTTTCTCATGAGCATTCTGCAGAGATCTTTGGAAAAGAGCAAGTGGATGAAGATTTACCATATGTCTGGGACTCCTAGAGAGTCTAAACTGCAATTCAATCCTGTACTTCAAATTCAAAAAAAATCATTAAATGTTGATCTGCTTCTGTCTCTCCTGTGCATGGTGACTCCCCTCTCCATCCACTGCACTGCCAAAGTTGAGACACTGTGTGCTCCATCTTTGCCAGATAGAATTTGTCATATTCTGGATTTCAGGTAATTAAGTCACTTTGTAGCCTAAGATCTTACTTGGGCTTAATACTTTTCTATGTGTAAATTATCTTTATTGTTCTCATTTTTAGTGTTAGAGTGACAATGTCCTGCATGCTTATGTATTCTAATGGAAGCAAAAGTTTCAAGCCATGCTTTCTTAAATAGTTCTCTCGCTTTGCAAATTCTAAACTTCAGTATTTATAAATATTAATATCAGAATATTTCTTATACTATTGACTTTAAGAGAATACATATTTAATATAAAGATAATATTATCTCATTATAATAGGTGATATTCCAATATCACAGGAAAACAAAATGTTATAAGAATATTAATCACATAAAACATGAAAAATGACTCCTTCGGAGTGAAAATCTGACATATGCTACAACATGGTTGAAACTTGAAGACATTGTGATAAGTGAAATAAACTAGACACAAAAGAACAAATATGTTGTAATTCAACTTACAAGAGATATCTACAGAGGTCAAATACACGGAAACTCAAATAGAATGTTGAATTCCAGGGACTGAAAACATTCCCATTGGCCAAAGTTGGAATAATTTAAGCAGAAAGTAAATAACAATGTTGGATTATAACCTAAATAATAAAGTAAACATGCATGAACACATGCTGATATAATAACAACACAAGCATGCATGAATACACACTGATATAAATAAATGATTGAATAAATGAGTAAAATGGAGAAGGCAGTACTTCTTTGCAGAAAATCCCAATTAGTAAATATAAAAATAATTAAAAAGAAAAATACACATTAGCAATCACTGCAGGCAAGATCCACAGAACATAGTAATCCTTGTGGGTGAGAGTTTAAGGAGAAACAATATTTTTATAGACTTGAAAGGTGTTTTCCTCAATATATTTTTATTACAAAGGAAACAATACTATATTGGAGAAATATGAGAGATACTATAGAATTGCTATCTTTTTCCTTTTTAATAATACAAATATAGTATTCCCCTTGATATCACACACTAAAAAAAAAAATCCTCCATAATTTGAGGGTACCTACAAAATTCTAAATCAGTACTGTTCAAAATTGTCAAGAAAAAGAAAACAAGGGAAGACAAGATCTATCATAGGTTGGAAAATGAAAAAAATCAATGATAAATAAAATGTGATTACCAAATTGGATGCCAGAATGAAAAAAAGATATTAGGGAAAATATCAGTGAAATATGAATAAATTATATAGTTTAGTTAATAACTAATTTCTTAGTGTCAATAATGGGTATGCAAGATTTTAAAATTAGGGCAAACTGACTGAAGGGGATAAGGAGAACCTGTATACTATTTTTGCAACTGTTCTTTTAGTTTACATTTATTTCAAAATAAAAAGGCTTTAAAAAATGAAATTAACCCACTTTTAAAGGTAGTACTTTTGCGGGCCATCATGTCTCTCTTTCGAGAGGAAGGGTAATTATTTTAGATATTTGAAAGCAACAAAACAGTATTTATTTACTTGGGTACATATTCATTTATTCTTTATTCATTCATACATTTATTCATCCATCCATTCATGCATCCATCTATTCATTAATTCACCTCAGGGTGTTCCAATATTCATTTTTCACTGAATTACTTAAGTTTTGTAACATACATATAAATATTTTTAACTGGAACATTAATATAATCTTTAACACAATTTCTCATTTGGAGTCTTACACGTTATGAAATGTTACATGCAATATAAAATACATTTTCTTCTGTAAATAATGACTACCTGGAAAATTCACATTAACACTACTTTGTTAAAATCTAATTCTTGTCTTGAGTGCTGTTCTAATTTAATTTTAATACCTACTAACCTTTATTAGTTATTATTAAATTGCCATTATTTACCATTCTTATTCTTAATAGAATGCTCAGAAAATAAAAATGAAATCTGAGGAACAGTAGAACCATCTAAACGTAATATTTTGTTTGCTCTTCTTTTTGGTATTTAATTGTAACCATTCCAAAAGTTTCTAAATGTGAGCTTAAAAATCTACGAGACTATTGAAAGCAAAAAAAAAAAAAAAAAAAAAAAAAGTACTATTTATTCTCTAGGCAAACAAAAACAGATCTAATGCAAACATAACATCTTCTTTTCATTCGAGTCATTGAGAGTGATTCCAATCTTTTTCAAGAAGCTTTCAGTCACTAATCTATCAGTCATGAAGTGTGTGTAAACACCAAAATAAATAAATATATGAAAATACTTCTTTGGGAATATAGAACCATCTGTTTATGTTGTGTACTCTGAGTCAATACAAGAGTTGATTTCTGACTTGATATATATATTCCAAAGGCTGTAAGGCTACCTATCAGTTTCCTTGACAAAGCAGTAGAAAATCTGACACTTGTCAGAAAGGATTTCAGTGAGCATCTTAAAAATAAAAGGTAAGAGCAAATTACTTTGATCTTTGCTCAAGTGATCTCAGCTCTAGAAAGTGCCAGAAGAGTGAATACAAATGATAGTTTCATTTTGAAATATACTGCTAATTGATATTGATATTATAATAATTAAGTATCCAGAGTAGACTTGAACCCAAACTGTAGAGTAGATGACTTTTAAACTTGGGAATCTTAAAGGAGATTATTGTACTTTTTTTTTTTTTCATTCTTCTCTAGTTTCTAACTCTGCAATCTTTGTACCCCCTAGTGCCACACCAGGCACCCTCCAGTCCTCATGTATACGGTTGTGTGGAAACTGGACTTATGCCAACTTTCCTTCCTTCCTTTTCCTCCTCTCTTCCTTCCTTCTGATAATTATCTATGAAGTGTTGATTACACACTAGGCTCTAAGCTAAAAGATCATACAGCATTGTATATAAAAAACCACAGCTCTTAGTCACACACAGAATGTGTGCCTTGCTGTCCAGCAGATAAAAAAAGAGTAAACAAATAAGTATACACACCTTTTGCATTCTGTGATGCATCTCCTTACCTTGCCTCTGATATTAGCCTCTGTTAATGTAAGTTGTAGTAGACAGTTCTGGTGAGACCAGACTTACCTGGTGCTAATACTCCCAATTCCTACACTTAGCATCTTGCCACTCTTCTTCCCCAGTGACTTCTCCAATACCACTATATTTTGGCCTCTGAGCACATGCTGCTAAGAAGGTCAGGGTAGAGTTGAAGACCCTGGAGGCCATCCTCTGCCAGTGGAAGAAAAGCAGCTGATATATAAATGCTCTAGCCTTTCATCTATTAGGAAGTCAATTCAAGCAGGGTTTTTAAATAATTATCAAGGGCTTCTGGTAGAATCGTGCATCTGTTATTAGACTAATGTGAAATATATAATGCATCCTGATACACAATTATCTTTATTCCCTGAATTGCTCACTTTATTCTATTATACCTCCATTCTGGGCTTCATCCTCCCCCAAAATATCTGCACTCAAGTCCTTGCTTCAGATTCTCCTGTTAGAGGAAAAAAAAAAAAGAATAACCTTTCAGTTCAGCAAATAAATGCATAATTATATATCACATTGATTTTGATGAATATTAAAGAAATGGGTATTAACAACAGAGAAACATTTGTGGAATTTTTCTGAGGGGAAGGCAGGCTTAGGAGGAGTTAATTCTGTTAGCCTGGAACTAATCTGAGCAACTTTTCTTAACTATCTAAAGGACACTGGCTCCTGCTTAAATTATGAAATGCACTGCTTAATACAAAGAGCCCTGTGATGAACCTGGGGAAGGTTTGTTTAAGCTTGGTAGAGGTGATTATTAATATCATCAGTTAGATCGACAATTTACACTTTCCGAGAATCCCAGAGTACTCTTCAGTGGCACTCTTTATATAGCAAGAAGTATGCCTACACTCCTGAGAAGGTATAAGAAGCTCCAGGTGTCACTCTGTTTCAAGTTCCCTGGTTCTTCCGTGTTATAAGATCACCTTGGAGGTGTCTGATCAGATCAGAATGATCATGATGATGGCTTTTATAAAGCAAGAAAAATGAAAACTTGAGTAAGTGTTATAATCATTGGTCAAGATGGATATATTTTTTACTTTTTTTAATGTTTATTTATTTTTGAGAGAGAGACAGATAGACAAAGAGCAAGCAAAGAAAGGGCAGAGAGAAAGGGAGACACAGAATCCAAAGCAAGCTTCAGGGTCTGAGCTGTCAACACAGAGCCCGACATGGGGCTTGAAGTCAAGAACTTTGAGACCATGACCCGAGTCGAAGTCCGACGCTCAACCGAATAAGCCATCCATGTGCCCCAGTCAAGATGCATATTCTTAATGCTGTTCCTGTTTTGTACTTTTTTCCTAAAATGAACCATAGGTTAGTGAGCACTGACATTTCGGGTCCTATAAATCTTCTCGAACACTAAAACCCTGTCTAACTCCCAATATTATGCAGAGGAGACCACATTTATCCATGAAGAAGCTACATTCTTTTGTTACTATTTTTATTGTGGACAAATCTTTCAACGTATGTTGGTTTAACACTCAAGAAAGACAGGATAATTTTTCATATTAACAGGTATAAAAAGACAAATCTTGTGATTATCTTAACAGAAGAGGTATTTTACAAAATTCGATATTCATTCCTGAGAAAAACTTTCAACAAACTAAGAACTGAGAGAAACTTTCTCAACCTGAAAAAGATCATTTCTGTAAAACCTACAGCTGACATCATACTTAATGTTAAAAGGCCATTATCAGGAACAAGACAAGGATATCTACGTTTACAACTTTGACTTCAACACTTTAGTAGACTGTAGCCAGCGCAATAAGACAATGAAAAATAGAATTTGGTAACAAAGACATAAAACTCTTGTTTAACATGAGATATTGACATGATTGGATATGTAGATAATGTAATGGAAACTAAAATAGCATGCTAGAATTATTGAAAGGACTAAAGTTATAGAAGACAACTGACAAAATTTTGCTATATTTCTGTATACTCTCAATTAATAATCAGAAAATGAAGCAATAAAAGCAATTTATAATGGCATCAAAAGTACACAATAATTAGGCATAATTCTGACAAAAATGGTCAGATTTGTACATGAAAAATTACAAACCATTTTTAAAAGTCACTAAAGATCACAATAAATCTTTTTTTCTTATCTGATATGGCTGGCTTAGCTCCCCATTCCTTTCTAACTTCAAATGTTGAATCTACCATCTGGACATCAGCATTTGGGGGAGAGGTGTTATCTAATTAAATTCTTTACAAATAGAGGGGTAATAAGCTTTAACCGGGAAGTTGGGATGTATGACAGTTTGAAATGTGATCTGGAGTGATAGAGTGATAGAATGATTACCCATCAGTATTAATGAACTAAAGGAGAGTCCTGACACGGGACTCCATCTCAGAAACTGTGAGATCATGACCTGAGCTGAATCCAAGAGTCAGACACCTAACCAAGTGAGCCACCCAGTCACCCCAATGCAATTTACAATTGCATCAAAAACAGTAAGATACTTAAGAATAAACCTAACCAAAGAGTGAAAGACCAGCACTCCAATTGTAAATGAGACTGATTCCTTAATTTCTCTTTCTATTGTTTCATTACTGGTGTATAGAAATGCAGATTTCTGTGTGTTGATTTTGTGTCCTGCCACTTCACCAAATTCCTTTATCAGTTGTATCAGTTTTATCCGTATTGAAGGACATCTTGGTTGCTTCTAGTTCTAGGAAAATTATGAGTAAAGTTGCTATAAATATTTGTGTGTAGGTTTTTGTGTGGTCTTAAGTTTATATACTAGTTGAATAAATACCTAGGAATGAGATATTTGGATTACCTGGTGAGATTATGTTTAGGTTTGTACAATACGGCCAAATTGTCTTCCAAGTGGCTGTGTATCCTCACCGTAAATGATTGAGGGTTTCTGCTAATGTGCATCAGAACCAGGATGTGATTTTGTCAAGATTCATTGGTTTATCCATTGTTGTTGTTTAATTGTTGCTTTATCTATCCAAATAGATAATGTAGTGGTTCCTAATTTTTTAAATATGGTATTCCCCAATACTCCGGTTTCTCTTCAGATCGCATAAATCTTCCACCTTTTAAATATGCTATTCCCTAATAATAATTGAGGTATAGCATCTTCTGTATTCTTAGTTTTCATCTATATATCTTCCTTAGTGAGTTGTGTCTTCAGATATCTTACCCGTTTTTCAATGGATTGTTGGTTTTCTTACTGTTGAGCTTTAAGATCTCTTGCATATTTTGGATACAAGTCCTTTATCAGATAGGTGTTTTGCAGATACTTTTTCCAAGTCATGACTTGTCATTCTCTTAACAGTGTCTGTATAGATATCTGTTTGTAGTAACACCATTTGTTGAAAAGACTACTATTTTTCCATGGAATTGCTTTTGTTTCTTTGTTAAAATTCAGTCGTCTATGTTCGCATGAATCTATTTCTGCGTTTTGTCTTCTGTTCTATTTGTGTGCCTATTTTTTCACGATACCACACTATCTTGCTTACTGCAACTTTATAATACATCTTGAGTTGTGGAATTTCAGTTCTGTTGATCTACATGCCTGTCCTTTCACTATGACCACACTGTCTTAATTACTGCAGCCACATAATAAATCTTGAAATTGTGTAATATGTCTTTTAACTTTCTTCTTCTTCAATATCATGTTGGCTCTTCTTTATCTTTGGTTTTCATATAAACTTTAGAATCAGTTTGTCAATATTCTAGAATTATTTGCAGTATTTAGATTAGGATTGCATTAAATTTACATATTAAACTTGAAAGAATTAACATCCTAATTACACTGTGTCTTCCAGCCCATGATCAAGGACCCTGTCCTCACTCAGTCTTATTTTTTCTTGAGAGTTTCTTTTATATCTATGCATTATTTAGAAGTGTATTGCTTAAATTCTAAATGTATAAGGATTATCTTTCTTTGTTTCCATTATTTACTTCTAGTTTAAATCCACTGTGGTTTTGAACATATGTTATTTGATCTCTATCATTTTAAATATGTTAAAGTTTACTTTTAGATCCAAAGTATATCATATCTTCATGAACGTTCAATTTGCTTTTGAGAATAATGTCTATTTTGCTATTGTTGGATGGAGTGGAGTATTTAATAAATGTCAATTATAGCAAATTATTTAAAGATAGCCAAGCAATATTTTATATATATATATATATATATATATATTATACATATCCATATGGACACACCAAACTTTGTATATATTTGTATATATAAACTTTATATAAAGTTCAATAAAATTCTAGTGATTTTAATTTTAATATGCATCACTGATGCACAGGACACACAGCAAATGGAAACCACCTCCCCCAACAAAGCCTTTTTTATGACCTAGGTTGAAAAATAAGATAAAAGACACCTTGTCCTATGTAGGTGCCATACACATACTTATTGTGAAATTACAGAATCACCCTTTATTCCCTAGACAATTGGCTAAAGATCAGCAGATCAAGGCAAGTCAGAATTCTCTAATTCTGAAAAGGTCAGCCTAGTCAAGTTTCTTTGACTTTATAGGAAATTTTTTGTAGCGAAAGAGTATAATCATCACTCACCAAAAAGACTCTATTAGTCTTTTGTAATCACACAATTGAAGTTATCCTAATCATCTGCCAGTATTTCTTGAACTATTATATACCCCTTTCAGAAACTTATCTCCTATTATAATGTTCATTTGAATATATATTAAATTGTTGAATACCATTCTCTCATTTGTTGCTCTGACTGTCATTTGACAGGTTCCAAAGTATCTAAAGGTCAGTGATGTTTAAATTAATGTTTATAACTGATACTTTCTTCTATTTATGGCAGACACTTAAAAGAAGGCTGCACAAGTTTTAGTCTTTTATATACTCCATTTTAAAGCATGTTGTCTTTTCTGTGTTCTCATCTATCTCAAAGTCACACAGTAATTTTCCTTTTTTAATACTTACATTCTTTTTATTGCTAAAAAATATATTTTAAAATTCCTTAATTTTCAATTAATGTAAAGTTACTTTGTTCTTAAATTTAAAAAATTATGGTGGCTTATACTTGGAACTTAGGTATAGAGAGATAGACAGATGATAGATGATAGATAGATAGATAGATAAAGAATGGTGATGTGGCATACTTAAAGGAAACCAAAAATAAATTGTTTCCTTTAAATTTAAAACATGTTATAAATTATAATGTTGGTAGTAGTAGAAGTAGCAAGTGTAGCAGGAGTGGCATGAGTGATGACAGAACCAGAAGTATTGTTTAGTTAGTGAGAATATTGGAATACTTTGTCCTAGTCTACTCGGCTATTGAAAAGTATTACTGTACCTTTGGCCAGGTTTTATTTTTTAAATTTTTAATCATTTTACTGTCATTTCTTTTTTTCTTATCTGAGATGGCTGGCTTAGCTCTCCATACCTTTCTAACTTCAAAATGTTGAATCTACCATCTGGACATCAGCATTTGGGGGAGAGGTGTTATCTAATTAAATTCTTTACAAATAGAGGGGTAATAAGCTTTAACCGGGAAGTTGGGATGTATGACAGTTTGAAATGTGATCTGGAGTGATAGAGTGATAGAATGATTACCCATCAGTATTAATGAACTAAAGGAGAGACATAAGACAACACAAGCATACTGAAAAAATAATGAGTTGTATAAACTTGAAATTTATGTAGAAGACAAAGTATTTCTGACAGCACATTTCTTTGGACTTGTGAAGACATTCAATTATAGAAATTTAGCAAATGTTTAATGAATGAAAGCATAAAAGTGATTTTCTAATGTGAAACAATGAATATCATTAGATTCTGAAAGTTGGGTTAATTGAATTTCCTAAAAAGGATCAGAATCCAGGAAATCAGAGGTCCAGTTCAAATTTAACTCGGGGTTAGTTCTAAGCCACTTACTGCCCTCAAGTCACTTTGTTCCAGAAGCTATTTTTCAAAAGTGAAGGCTAAAGAGAGCTGCTCTGAATGTGGAGTGAACCAAGAGTCATGGAATATAAAGACAAGGGATGTTGTAAAACGGATGTTGTAAAAAGAAAAATGAAATAAAACAAAACAAAAAACCTGTAACTATGTGACTTCAGGAAGAGAAGGGTGAACAACAAATGCCTAGCTTAACATATGAAATACAAGATGTATAGAAACAGATCCAGTACCATTCAACGGAATACACAAGAATAGGTGAATTTCCAAAGAAGCAATTCTGTAGACTGGTAACTGAGTCTAGGGAAGTCAAGAGAAAATAGAGACTAAATACGTTCCTTCTTAGGTAATTTTGAAACTCTCTCAATTGTCTTAATTTTTCATTTCCATATATTTTATAAATAAGCCTTAAAGTCATAAGCATAGCACAGTCAATGGCTATGTCTTTTAATTATTAGTCTTTTGTCGTCGTTGTCGTTGTTGTTGTTGTTGTTAGATCACTGAGATTTTTCAAGCTAAAGTGGCCAAATTTTAATATCATCAGGTAGTCAAAGAACATGAACACGAATATGACAGAATATGACAGAGAATTTCTGAAAACTCTTTACGTATTGACATGATTTTATGAATGAAAGTATGTTAAAACATAAAATACATGCTAGAAAACAATGATTAGTTAGAACCTATAATATGCATATGTATTTTCTGAGGAGTATGAGTGATTTCAGTTGCAGAATGACAAATATAGAGTAACTGTACACTTTGTTCAAAGGTGAAAAAATAACATTTTTTTTTTGTGACAAAGGTAAAAATAATCTCTACTCATTAAAATGGAGGCATTTGTTAGAAAACCTTATATTCTACATTTGTTCCTTTCTGGATTGTTTCCTCATAAGGTTATTTAAGGAAAAAAATGTATAAAATAAAAAATCTGAAGTATCAGGGACTTTAGTTGCAGGTAGCATATTGATAGTATATTGCATAGCTTATAGAATCTCTAGGTGAGCCAAAAACAAGAACTGGAATTTACACAGTTGGGAATAGTACCAAAAGAGATAGAACAGAGATGCCCTCCCAATGGGCATAGATTCTGTAGGAAATGTGCAGCGGATATCTCTGATACTTCCACTTCTGGAAGTCAAATTTGACATGGGGCATGATTTTTTGTTCCTAACTTCTGAACAAAATCGGTACATGTGATTGCCAGATGCTACGCGACCTATCTGTGCCCTTGCTGTATTGAATCATATGATTTCTAAAGTATAGAAGACATAATACCTGCTCAAAGGCTAACACCGACTCCACTGGCAACAGCAGACCAGTTGGTTGACTCTCTCTGCTCTAGAATGAAATAAATTGAAATTATGCAGGGTAGTGATTCACAGACCTTTAAAATTTGAAAGCTGGGGCGCCTGGGTGGCTCAGTCGGTTGAGCGGCCGACTTCGGCTCAGGTCATGATCTCACAGTCTGTGGGTTCGAGCCCCACATCCGGCTCTGTGCTGACGGCTCATGAGAGCCTGGAGCCTGCTTCGGATTCTGTGTCTCCCTCTCTCTCTGCCCTTCCCCTGCTCATGCTCTGTCTCTATGTCTCTCAAAAAATAAATAAACGTTAAAAAAAATTTATAAAATTTGAAAGCTGTAAGTTAGTTGGGCTCTGGTGACCAAGGTACTGGGAAAAAGGGGGCTGAGTCCACTGTGGTTATGCATGTGTAAATCTGTAGGCGAACACTTCCAGTTTCTAGTCCTACATATAAGGAGCTTAGAAGTCACCGCTGGTGGGGCGCTTGCGTGGCTCACTTGGTTAAGCGTCCGACTTCAGCTCAGGTCATGCTCTCACGGTCCATGAGTTCGAGCCCAGCATCAGGCTCTTTGCTGGCAGCCTGCACCCTGCTTCGGATTCTGTGTGTCTCTCTCTGCCCCTCCCCCACCCACACTGTGTACATAGTTTCTCTCTCAAAAATAAATAAACATTAGAAAAATTAAAAAAAAAAAAAAGTCACCTCTTGGTCCCTAACAGTGAAAAGCTGATCACATTGAAAAATTATTAACTTCCTGGATCCCCAGGAGAGGTGAGGGCATGGGAAAAATTACTGTGCCTACGATAGGAGAGATAGGGAAATACAGGGAATCACAAATAGAAAAACGACGCTGGAAACCAGTGATGCTAGTGATGGGGTAGGAAAACCTGAACTGTACTTGATGAGAATTTCTGGAGGCTCAGTTCAGGCAACCTGGAAAGTGGCGCTGGACCCAGCCACATGAGGACTCCTACAATGTTGTAAAATGTGCTCCAGGAGCTTACCCAGATTCGCACAGTAAATGTCAGTGATAAATCCCCTCACGTTTCTGGCAGAGGGAGGAGAAAAGTCCCCTTTTGAAATAAATCGGAACACTGTCTTCTTAACAAGGCCTGCCTCAGGAGAAACTAGTTAAGCAGAGCCTAACCTGCGGGGGTGGTGTCAGACTTTACCTACCCTGAAGGAAGGAAAATCGTCAGCTCCAGTTTAGGATAACCATTCCGTCCCACCCAAGACAGAGAAATCCGCAAGTTAGAAGTCCGGAGGCAAAGGTTCACTGAAAGATTGAGACCCAATCTAAATACTATTACAGATGCTTCCTGTTCCTCCACACCCCACTACTATTTAGAGCGGTTCCTTTTACCTAGTACATCATGTCTACCTATGAAAAAGAAATTAGAAGGCATAGCAAAAGGAAAAAAAAAATCGAAGACAGAAAAAGCATCAGGACCCTACATGGCAAGGATGTTGGAATATTCAGGGTAAAAATGTAAAGCAATTATGGTTAATATTCTAAGGGCTAAAACGGACAAAGTAGATAGCATGTAAGAACACTGTGTAGTGTAAACAGAGCGATGGAAATCCTAAGAACCAAAATAAATGCTAGAGATAAAAGACATACTCAGAATTATTAGTAAACTGGACACAGATGTGGAAAGACCCTCTGAGCTAGGGGATATAAACAACAGAATTCTGAAAAACTGAAAAAAGAGAACAAAGCCTGGAAAGAACAGAACAGATTACCTAAGGACTGTGGGGGAACTCTAAAGGTGTAACATAAACGTAATTAGAATACCAGAATGACAAAAAGATAAAAAGGAACAGAAGAAATATTTGAGACATTAATGACTAAGAAGTTAATTAATGTCACACACCAAACCACAGATCGAGAAAGCTCGGTGAACACTAGCGGATTAATGCCAGAAATACTACACCTACGCATATTATTTTCAAACTACATGAAATCAAAGATAAAAAAGAAATTTTGAAAGAAGCTACAGGAAAATTTTTTAAGTACCTTACCTATAGAGTAACAAAAATAAGAATTGCATCCAAGTTCTTCTCAAGAACTATGCACATAAGAAGATAGTGTAATGAAATGTTTAAGGTACAGAAGGAAAAAAACACCCATCTGGAATCCCATACCCTGTAAAGTTATCTTTCAAAAGTGAAGGAGAAATAAAGACTTTTTCAGACAAAAATTGAGGGAATTTGCTGTCAGTAGACTTGCTTTGCAAGAAATGTTAAAATAAGTTTTTCAGGGAGAAGGAAATAATACAGGACAGAAGCTCAGATCCACATAAAGAATGGAAGAGCACCAAAGAAGGAATACATGAGAGTAAAGTAAAAGCCTTTTTTTCTTACCTTTTTTTTTCCTTTTTTAAAGTTTATTTATTTTGAGAAATAGAGAGAGCGTGAGAGGAAGGAGCAGAAGGAGAAGGAGACACAGAATCTCAAGCAGTCTCCGCGCTGACATGGACCCAATGTGGGGCTCAATTCCAGGAACTGTGAGATGATAATGAGCTGAAATCAAGAGTCAGATACTTAACTGACTGAGCCACCCAGGTGACCTGTGTTTCTTATGCTTTCTTTTTTTTAATGTTTATTTTTTGAGAGAGAGAGAGAGAGAGAGAGATCAATCGGGGGAGGGGCAGAGAGAGGGAGACATAGAATCAGAAGCAGGCTCCAGGCTCTGAGCTATTAGCACAGAGCCCAGCACAAGCTCAAACCCATGAACCTTGATATCATGACATGAGCTGAAGTCGGAGGTTAACCGAATGAGCCACCCAGGCACCCCTGTTTTTCTCATTCTTAATATAACAGATAATAGTTTGTTCAAAAAATAATGATATATTTGATTATATAGGCTTATGCGTATTCATCTCATGTATATCTTCATGTATATTCATCTGTTTACCTTTATGCATGTCATATAAGTGAAATGAATAAAAGCATTGATACAGGATAATGAGAGGAAGAAATTGGGATTAATCTGTTATATAAAGTAGACACACGACCCATGAAAAGATCTGTTGTTATTTGAAAATGGACTTGCAGTCAGAGAAAGACAAATACCATATTATTTCACTCATATGCAGATTTTAAGAAACAAAACAGATCAACATAGAACAGGAGAAAAGAGGGAAGCAAACCATAAGAGCATCTTTATAATTTTTTTAAATGTTTATTTATTTTTTGAGACGGAAAGAGACAGTATGAGTGGGGGAGGGACAGAGAGAGAGGGAGACACAGAATCCAAAGTAGGCTCCAGGCTCTGAGCTGTCTGCACAGAGCCCGACGCGGGGCTCGAACTCACGGACCGCGAGATCATGACCTGAGCTGAAGTCGGATGCTCAACCGACTGAGCCACCCAGGCGCCCCAAACAGCCTCTTAATTATAGAGAACAAACTGAGGGTTGATGGAGGGGAGACAGGTGGGGAATGGGCTAGATGGGTGGTGAGTATTAAGAAGGGCACTTGTTATGATGAACACTGGGTGTCGTACGTAAATAATGAATCACTCAGTTCTACTTCTGAAACCACTATGACACTGTATGTTAACTAACTAGAATTTAATAAAAATTTGAAAAAACTGGAATTGGATTAGTTATACATGGATATTGTAAACTCTAGGACAACCACTAAAAAAAAGTTAAAAAAAAAAGTACAACTGATATGCTAAGAAAGAGAGAATATGGAATCCAAAAATTCTCAGTTAAACTAACAAAAGACAGAAAAATAGTGGAAGATGAAAACAGAAACAAAGAATACGGGCAACGAATAGATAAAAGTAATAATTATGGTAGATGTTAATTCAAATATATCAATAACATTGTGAATATCAGTGATCTAATGCACTAATTTGATGACAGAGATTACCAGAGTGGATTAGAATATGTCCCAAGTATATGCCGAGTATAAGGAACGCACTTAAAGTAAAAAAGTTACAGGTAGATTAAAAGTAAATGGATGGAGAAAATTTTATTATGTTAATACTACTCAAAAGAAAGCAGGAGTAGGCATGTTATATTAATTTCAAATAGAGCAAAGTTCAAAGCAAGTAAAGTTATCAGAGATAAAGATGGCATTACCTAATGTTAATGGGGTCAGTTCTCTAAGAAGAATTCCATAACAATTCCTTTTTTTTTTTTTTAAGTTAAGTTAGTTAATATATAGTGTTGTCATGGTTTCAGGAGTAGAATCCAGTGATTCATCTCTTACATATGTCACCCAGTGCTCGTCCCCAAAAGTGCCCTCCTTAATAAGCATCACCAATTTAACTCATCCCTCACTCATCTCCCCTCCAGCACCCTTCAGCTTGTTCCCTATATTTAAGTCTCTTCTTTTTTTTTATTAAAAAAAATTAAGTGTTTATTTTTTGAGAAAGACAGAGACAGAGCATGAGAGAAGGAAGGGTAGAGGGAAGGAGGGAGACACAGGATCCAAAGCAGGCTCCAGACTCTGAGCTGTCAGCCCAGAGTCCAATGTGGGGTTCGAACTCACAAACTGTGACATCATGACCTGAGCCAAAGTCAGATGCTTAACCAGTTGAGCCACCCAGGCCCCCAAGAGTCTCTTATTCTTAATGTGTATACTCCTAACAACACTGCGTCAAACTATGGAAGGCAAAAACCCATAGATCTCCAAAGACAAATTGATGAAACCACTATCATAGTTAAAGACTTCAATGCCCCTCTCAAAAATGGAAGCTCTAGCAGGCCCCAAATCAGTAAACACATACTCAAACTTAATAACACCATCATTCAACTGTATATAATTGACATCTATAGATTACTCCAATCTAACAACAGAATGCACATTCTTTTCAATCTCACATGAAACATTCATCAAGATAGACCACATTCTGAGCCATAAAATACACTGTGACATTTTTTTGATTGGCGCATTTAGTCCATTTACATTCAGTATTAATATTGAAAAATATGGGCTTACAGTCACTGTATTATCTGTAAGTTTCATGTTTGTAAGGCTGAGGGTGAGGGGGGTGAGGGAGGGGGGAGAGGGGGTGACGGGCATTAAAAAGGGCACATGTTGGGATGAACACTGGGTGTTATATGTAAACCAATTTGAAAATAAACTATTATAAAAAAAATACACTTTAACAAAATTTCAAAGAATTGAAATGATAAAATGTCTGCTCTCAGACTACAATGGAATACAACTAAAATTTAGTAATGGAAACATAACTGGAAAATATTCAGAAAGGTGGAGATTAACACACCTCTGAATAACACATATGTTGAAGAAGAAATCTCAAGAGAAATTAAAAACAATATTTAAGTGAGAGAACGCATGATTTATCAAACTGTGGAAGGCAGCAAAATCAGGTCTTAGAGGGAAATTTACAGCATGAATGCATTTATAGAACAGAATAGAGATAAAAAAATTAATCATCTAAGTTTCCACCTTAGTACACCAAAATAATAAGGGACAATTAATACAAAGTAAGCTAAAAATAAGAAATAATAAGAATTATAGCAGAAATCAATGAAATGGAAAATAGCGAGTCGATAGAGAAAAATCAATAAAAACAAAGCTGATTCTTTGAAAAATTCGATAATATTGATAAGCTTCTAGCCAGGTTAACAAAAAGGAGGACCAAATTTCTGATATCAGTAATGAAAGAGAGGACATAACAAAAAATACCAAGGACATTGAAAGGATAATAAAGGAAAACTGTGAAAGATCTTCACCAATTTGATAACCTAGGTGATATGGAGCGAGTCCTTGAAAGGCAGTCTTCCAAACAATGAAACAGCAGTAGTTGTGCTGCAAGGGGGGAGGCAGAGATGAATAGGTAAAGCATGCAAGATTTTTAGGGCAGAGAAAATACTCTGAATGATGTTATAGTGATGGATATATGTGATTATACTTTTGTCCAAACCCATAGAATGTATGACACCAAGAGTTAACCCTAAGGTAAATTATGGACTTTGAATGATTATAATGTGTCAACGTAGTTTCATCTTTGGTAAAAAATATATCATTCTGATGAGTGATATTGATCATTGGGGCAGCTGCACATGTGTGAGGGCAGGAGGTGTGTTTGAAATCTCTCAGTTTTGTTGTAAACCTAAAACTTCTCTTAAAAATAGTCTTTGGAATTAAATAAACTTTTTTTACAACATGTACACACAAATCTGCAGGGCTGTGAGCTTAAGCAAAATTCAGACTCTTTCTCACACCTAGTCGGCCAAACTTCATTCTTCATTCTATGTTCTTAACTTCCCATTAATTCTTCTGTTTAGGAAAAAGTAAGGTAATATGATAAGAAAACACACTTTGGTCTCCCTTGCCCTGATTTTTATATTGAGAACTTACTATACTATATTTCTGCTGATAAGAGTAATTTATATTTATTAATCAGTTACTATGTGCTAGGTATTCCTTTAAATAGTTTATATTTAATAATTCAATCCTAACAAATCGTATGAAATATTTATTAAAATTTATAGGTAAGAGAAATAGTCATTGAGAGTTTAAGTAAATTTCCAAGATAATACACAGTAAGTGGAGGAACTGAGATTTGAACCTATGCGGTTTGTGTACCGTCTCTTTGTTCTTCAACTTCATTCTGTTTTGTCTGAATTAGACCCTACAGTAGAGGTCATGAATGCAAAAAGAAGGCAAATGGTACTGAATTTTGAAATGGATACACTGATAAACTCTTAACAATGCTTGATAATTAAAGACACTCTAAATGCGTGCCTGCCTGGGACGATCCTAGGTTATAACCTCTATTCTCTTACTACAACTAGCAGTGCCTCTTTTATTCTAAAATTTTCCTTGTTTGGGAAATTAATTACAAATTCATCTTATGAATAATGCATCCGTGCTGCTAGAACACAGGCTTACATTTCAGAGTTATGAATAAACAAGACCTGACATGATGAAATTAGGGTTATCAGACTCTCTTTTATTCTTTGAGGGAGAGTCAGTCATTGCACTCCAACATGAAATCGAAGTATGATAAATTAAATATATAAGATATTTGGGGTAACTGTACAAGTAGAGATTAGTCATTGATATTGTTGATGGAACTGATGTGTGCTAAATATATTTCTTCACACATATATACAATAGGGAGAGTAATCATTTGCCTACTTCCTATTTTTTATTTAGTGATACATTTCAGTGGGTAAAAGCTATGGTTTTCAATCTTACCTCACACTGATAAACTATGAGAGATACATAAAGCTAAAGGAATAGATTGAGCTTCCACTTTGAGAAAAATGTATTAATTTAAAATATACTGTCATTATTCTCCAAAATTCCAAACTATATGATGCTTTATTTAAGATGTGACAGATACCCTTTTTGAAAGGAAAAATTATGACATTATATAAGTGGCTTATAGCTGCCATAAATCTATTGTTTTATCAACTGAACAACCTTATCAATCCCCTCCCCCAACAAGAAAAAAATTAGAAAAGTCTTTGAGGAGTATTTTATGTAGCATTAATTAAATAATAAAATAAATCTCTCATTCGTATAACCTGGTGATCAGAATAAATTGTATTTGTGAGTGCCTGGCTAGCTCACTCAGTTAAGCATCCGACTTTGACTCAGGTCATAACCTCATGGTTTGTGGGTTCGAGCCCCGCATCGGGCTCTGTGCTAACAGCTCAGAGCCTAGAGTCTGCTTGGAGTTCTGTGTCTCCCTCTCTCTCTGCCGCTCCTCCACTCACATTCTGTCTCTCTCTCTCTCTCTCTCAAAAATAAATAAACATTAAAAAAAATAATAAATTGTATTTGGGTTTCCTTTTTAATTTGACCCATCAATTTATTTGAGTACATCAATAGAGACCAAAAAGTTTTTAAAGTACTTAAACCCAATTATATAAAACCAATAGGCTCCTGACACAAAGCAAGTAGCAGAAATAGAAGTATAAAACAAGATTTTTATGACACAGTTACATAATTTTGACAAGATGACTCTAAAAACTAAAACATGAATGTATGTAATTTGCACTGGGTAATTGTTACCGTCACTCATGCCTGGATGAAAATAAGTTTTTGTTTGTAGGTATATATGTATGTCCCTTTGTCTTTCCGACAATGAACTTCATTATACAACTCTGAGTGATGTTAATGACAGCACCTATCAGAAACACAGAAAGTACCAACCTTGTCTTAACTATGGCATAAGACGAAAGTTCCCTTTTAGTGAAACACAAAAGGGAAATCAGATGTGATTTAGTATTTTCAAGTAGGAAATTAGCTGCTTAAATGCTTTTTGCAATTTACTATTTCCAAGTGAGAAAGCAAAATATGAGTGTTACAATAATAGTCACAGACTCTCCAAGATCTCTTTAAACTTTCCAAAATTTAAATATGTTTCTAACAATATTTTTATAACAATAATTATAATGAGTACTGGCAGCTCAAATTCAAAGCAATGCTGAAGAGAAAATTTAGAGGTCAATATAAAGCAGTATTTTTGTTGAAATCCTACAATAGAAAATCTTTCTCTATTAGGCTTCTCTAGTTCACAGCTTCTGTACCTTGAAACATTTTGTGTCTTCCTAACAAGGGTTTTCATTTCACCTTATATCCATAAGGGTAAGGATTTTCTTCGCAGATAAATAAATGTAATTAAATACTTATTTTAAAATTTATTTATTTATTTTGAGAGAGACACAGACAGCGTGAGTGGGGGAGGAGCAGAGAGAGAAAAGGAGACAGAGAATTCAGTGCAGGCTCTGCCCTTTCAGCCCAGAGCCTGTTACAGGGCTTGAACTCATGAAACCGTAGGATCATGGCCTGAGCTGAAACCAAGAGCTGGATGAGCCCCTCAGGTGACCCTGAAATGAATCTTTTAAAAAACTACATCAGCTTTCTGTATTTTCATTTGATGAAGCCTCCCTTTTAAAAGGAAACGAATAGTAACTATATCCATTTTAAGCATCTCCCTATATCAATTGCATGCATTATGTTTCTCTAAGTCTGAAAATGTCTCAATGCATCTTACTTATCCATAAGTTTTGTATGTAGGTGTATATGGATGTTCCTACATACATATTAAAAATAGAGCATGATTTCTTCCATCTCTTTGTTTTACTTTGTGACGCTTCTACCAGAGGCAGACTAGATCATGAGTGGAAAGACTGTACAGATAAGTGGAAAACAAGGATTGCATATACAAGAGTGAGCTAGTTTTGGAACTAACATTCTCTGGATGAGAAAGAGACCAAAGAAAAATGATCACGTAAAGGACCAGGTAGAGATGGCTGCTCTGGAGAAAAATAAAGCTAGGTAAGTGGGATGAGGTGCCAGGAGCTGTTGGTGAGATGTAGCTTTATTGCGCTCTTGTTTCCTTCCTCTCTGTTAAACCATGGCTTAAAAATGAATGATTTTCATCTTCATCTGCAGAGTTTAAAAAAAAATTTCTAAGCGATGGTAGTATTTGTGATTTGCATTAATTGTGGAATGTAAGATTCCATCATTGTTTGGTATAGGAAGCCTTTGAAGAAACCAGACAAAAGAATCTAATTCTTCTCTTTGGACCAGGGTTGAGCCCTCTGCCTAAGCAGTGCCCCCTACCTTGCACCAATATTTTGCATCTTTTTATATAAACTATATAGACGATAAAAACAGAAATGATTTAAACTTCCGTTTGATCCTTCTATCTGAATAACCACCTCAAAATCAACATTTTCTGCAAACATGTAGATTTTAATATTTCTATGCAAAGTTTTGCAGACAAACATGCAAATAAGTCAACCAGACATCCAAGTTGTCTTGAGTTTTGATTTTTGTGCAGTGTTTACGCATTGCCAAGGCAGAGTGACTGCCATCGCCAGGAAAGGCTGATGTGACAGGCTGTTTTGCTCATATGGTGGCAAGGTAGCAATGGCTGCCCCTTTAATGGCAATAACTACGAATGTCACATACTGTTAAATTCTGTCATCACACTAAGAGCCGAGTTTAGGCAAAACCAATGCCACACTGATCTTCCAGTTCAGAGAAGAGATAGATTGTCTCCAAATAACAGGTATAATCCGTTATTATATTATAGTCCTTTCTTCCTCTCTTCAGCACCACAGAGCATGTGATCTGGTTTTCTCTTGCTATTTGAACACCTGTGATTCCACGCCAGACAAATACCTGAGCCTTCATTGACATTTACAGCTGCTCTGAAGAAGACATTTGGCAGCAATCTGAAAAATGACAGCAGGGTCATTTAGAAGACCTCATGTCCCATGGCATTTTTTTTGTCATGCTGCCTTTTCCTGGTAGCTGTGTAGAAGCACTAATATGACAGCATGCTACATAACCTGTGTGACCTGAGATTAATTAGCTTGCCTGGGCCTCGTGGTATCATCTGTAAAATGAGCCAAATAGAAAAGAAACGGCAAAACCATACTAATCATATGAATTACAGAGCATTCCATTTTGGCAGAATTTTACTTTGACGGATATATTTCAAACTGTAATTTATTTCGTTTTTATTTGAAAAACAAGATTGTATCTTGAAAAGATGGCAATTAGACATTGGAATTAGATTAGGGATTTTGCTAATATGAGAGGAAAATCACATGTTGGAAAGTATTATTTAAATCCCTAGGAATATAAGAGTGCTGAGTAAGTCAAAGTTGCTTGAAAGTCATATTTCAAATTGGGTCACACTCACTTTGCTGTAGCCATTTGCAGTCAAATCTATGCTAGGTGATGGGAAAGGAAAAGAAATGAGTGCTGGAGTAAAAGCCCTTCTCTTAAATACTCTATGCTGGTAGCTGTGGCAAGATCATTTATGCTCTAAATTAAAACCGATAAAACTTTCAGTTATTTATTTATTCATATATTCTAAGGGCATCAGAACAAAAAAGACCAAATTTGAAATATGGCTATGTTTAAACAGCTTTGGACTTAAAGAAATCTTATTAGGGGCAAGAACAAGATTCTAGTGAGTAAATAATAGGAAAGGAAAAGTATGGCTTCCATGTTGTTTTTTGCACTGGCCTTGTACTGAGAGAGCAGATTTTCAGCTAGTAATATCTCTACTGTCATCTTCGTCATTAACGATGTGGGCTACATCTCTCTGGTTACCGCTGGATCCTTGGCTCCTAAAAATATCTTAATTGTATCAACAATAAAGACAAGAATAAATGGAAGAAATAAAACTATCAACATTATTAGTATGGTGCGGACCACAAACTAGAACATAGAGCGACATTCCTCCTATTTGCAAACGTTTCCCCTTGTTTGACTGATTGGGTCCTTCTCCTGCATATTAAACACACCTGGAATTGCAGTGAATATTCTGCAAGGAGCTCAGCAGAAATTGTTGATTAGAGTCCATTGTTGTGTGAGCTACTTTTTTTTTCCTGCATAAAGCTCTAGAAAATATCAGCTATGCGTGGATCCTTTACACTGATTTTGATTTTGTTAGTTTTCTCTGAGAAATTAAAATACTGGAAAACATTTCTTCATAATACACTGAAATGGGGACATGATTAGTAGATTTCTCCATTTCTCGGAATTAAAATTCACCCTAAAGCATTTCAACAAGTAATTATAATACCAAATATTCAAAAAGGATCCAAAAAATACTAGCAATGACACAAAGAGTTGCTAGCATATATATTATCTCTTCCAAAGCCTGAGATGACAATAAGTAGCTGAGTGACACATGCAAACAATGTGGAAATATTCTGAGTATTCCAGCAATGTTCAGTACTCACTTCTTGCCTACACAAGTGTATCCTTCTACCAATGCTTCCTTCTTCCTTCTGCATATTTTATTTTTTCCTTTCCCTATTAGTTTATTACCATCAGCAAATACTTCCATTTCAAAGTCACTTTTGACTTGACCTCAAGTTTCTGCCCATTCCTCTGTTGCCTTTATAGTAAATCACATTGAAAGTGTTAGCTATAGTTTCTTCCTATAATGCCTCCACTCTTTCCCATTAACCCTCTCTAATCAGACTTACACCCTATGATAACACTATGACTTTTTGGTCAAAGTAACCAATCAACCTCCGTGTCACCAAATCCAATACCAAATCTCGGCCATAATCTTAATATGGAATTTGGAGAACATTCAGAAGCTGTTTCTGGAATTCAAGAGATAACTTCTCTTTTGCCACTATACATATTATTCCCTGAAATTTATCCTTTATTAGAGCTAATAAACTTGCTGCTTTGTGAAGGCTATTGTGTGTTATGAATTTGATTACCAATCAGAATCCCAGACCACTGTCACTACTGAATGATTTGTAGATCTTACAGATTAGCTTCGTGAAGAGGATTGACTTCCAGACCTACAACTCAATACAGCAAGGGTACTTGGTAGTTAGGCAGTGAAGATGGGAGAAAGAGCTCAGATTTTGATGTCAGGGCAGTTGCTGACCCACTCCCAGTACAAAGCAGCAAAACTTATCTGGTGGAAGTTTGTTAGGTGTTTGTTTAATATTTATGAGTGAGAAAGGTGAAATTAGAAAAATAAACACATAAGGAAAGCCAGATTGAGAGAAGAGTGAGAAGGACTATTACTGGGTGAGTGCTTAATTGATCTTTAGCATAAGTAGAATTGCTGAAAACGTAAGAGTCAATTATAGTAGGTAAAACAAGCCCTTGAAAAAAGCGTGATTGTATAAGGAAGGTTCTGTTGGGAATTTGAGAAATACAGTGATCAGTTATGATTTTATTCAGGTATGACCAGTAGTGATTAGCCTTAGTCCCATCTATAACACAGTAGAAAGGTGACCATGGAAGTTTATGAATGTGCTTCAAAGGAGTGTGACATTTCGCTTGAAAAAGTACATCTTAGTTCTCTCAGATTTGCTAGTTACAAGATCAGGAGACTTACAATTTCGTGGTAGATATAATTGAACAGAAGGGACTGTTCAGGTAGAGTCTCAGCAGTGTTCAGTACACGGAAAATCCACCAGAATTTAGGTGTGATTGAATGGACCAATTTGAAATGAATGTAGGCATGAATCAAGCAAGTTTATGGTGAAAATATTATCATCTGACTTTTTAACCTTCTTTAAACAGTGAAATATCCCCTCAAGTCCTTGAAATATACAGGCAACGCAAGATTGTTTTCTGATGACAAGAAATAACCCAACTACAATGATATGCTTCTGGTTCAAACAACTCTATACCTTATGATACAGGCACTTCCCTTTGCTCACACCACCTTATTTCAACCTCATGTTGAGAGGGTGATAAACCATATAGCATATGACCTCTTGCTACCATATCTGTCATGTATTGCTTTAATAATGAGAAAAAGATATGAACCATTCAGAAGAAGGAAGATGGCTAATAGAATAATAAAAATGATACAAAGACAAATGGAAAAAGATGGTTTAGGTGTGTCACCTATTCAAGTGGTAAATAAAGAACAGGACGAAAATCAGAAAGATATTGAAGTGTTGTGGTCAAACACCGTCGACACATAATCACAATGGTAATGTATCCCAGCTCAGGGGGTTGTCTCTCTTCAAAGGCACCATAAATCCTTTCCCATTTATTCTAAATTGGATAAATATAAGCCCGGTGGTGCTTAAGAAGAATGGGCCAAAATGGGAAGGGTGTGGTACATTAATGAAGACATTCAGTTGTTCGCCTATGGTTGGATGTCAAGTAATGTTCCTCTTTGCTGACTTTAATGATCATGTCAAGAAGAAGCCTTTAAAAAAACAGTTTTATTCAAATATAATTCTCACACTACACAATTTGTTTAAACTCCTCTTCACAATTAATATTAAGCAATAGTAAATTTCAGGATTTATGCCTTAATTCTATTTTGTGTTATATAAACAAAGGCCCCCCCCCATTCCACCTGTCATTTGGTTAATATATATAACTTATATTCCTTTAATTTTAAAATTTTGAGAATATTCTTGCCTAAATATATCCATTATATTCTGTATATGATAGGTTTTCTCTTTTTTTTCTATTCTAATAGTCTCTTCTTTTAAATAGATGATTTTAATGTGCTTACAGTTTACTATGAAAATTTCTTGTATATTTTTCAATTTCAACTATAAATATCTCTTCTAAATTCCAAACTCTTCAGTTTTATTCCCATCCTTCAGACTTAACCAGGAAATTAGCATGCTTTATCTATCAACAGAAAACCACACACATACACACAGGAACACACCTAACTTTTTATGACTCTCTAGATTTTCAGTTACATTGTTTCAAAATATGAAGTTATTTTATACTAAATATGCACCATTTGCCAATAGTTCCAGTTTTCTTTTTTTTTTCTTTTGCAATTCACACCCATCTTTAAAACAACAAAATTTCTTTTACATTTGAATCTGTTGCATTTCAGTTTTAGTTTCAATAAAACAAAATATCTTGGAAATTTACAAACTGAATAGTTTTCCTTTCCATTGTATACATTGAGGACAGCTTTTTCATCAGTTTTGAGAGTTAGGAAATTCATTAGTAGGCAATCCTGAGCTACAGTGATAATGATGGTATTGATTGTATTGTGTCTGTTTTGAGGTTTTTGTTTGTTGTTGTTTTTTTTCTCTTCCAGGTTTGGAGGTTCTTATTGAGATGTTCTCAAGGACAGAGAGTTTTTTCCTCAGCTGTGTCCAGTCTACTAAAAGCCCATCAAAAGTGTTCTTCATTTCTATCGCAGTGTGTTTTATCTCTAACACTTATTTTGAGTAATTTCTTAGGATTTCCATTTCTCTGCTTACATTAGTCACGCAAGCAGAGACTGAGCCAGCCAGGTGCCCCAAATGTTCTTCTTGCTTGCTGTCTGCTTTCTCCATTATAACCATTAGCATATTAATCATAGTTGTTTTAAGTTCATGGTCTGATAATTCCAATATCCTTACCATATCTTGTTTGGATTCTTGCTCTACTTCTTCATTGGTGTTCTTTGCCCTTTGGTATGCCTTGTCTTTTATTCTCGATAGCCAGACATGATGTTAGGTCTCAATCTTTTAGTCTTTTAGTTACCATATATCTCTTCTTGACTGTGAATTTCACAAATATCTTTCAGTTTTGTTTTGTTTTCTTTTTTCCTTTTCCGTAGGAGGGACAGGAAAGCTAGAAGGGGCTGGACTTGCCTATTTCCCTTCTCCCACATAGAAATTAAAACTGGCTGGACTTGGCTATTTTTCTTCCCCCGGGTCAGCTGTCTCCAATAATCCTCGGGCAGGTTAGACTCTGGTTAAATAATTTCCCTTGAGGGCAGGCTTTGTTAAGAAGAAAGCAGCTGGCTCTGGTTATTCATTTTTGTTTTCATTCCTTTTTTTTTTAACTTTCTATCATTGTTTTTATTTCTGTGGAAAATGTCAAACATTCACTAAAATAGAAGGAACAATACAGTAAGCTCCAGTGTACCGAGCATTTCATCCTCAATAATTATCAAGATGTCCCAATTTCAAATAATTTATTTTCCCCTCTCCCTGCTGGAAACCAGGTGGGAAGTATTCTCCATTATTTACTGATAGAACCTGGTGAAACTCCTGGCAGTTCATCTTGTGGGGGCCTTCCTGACTCACCTCCTGCAGAGTTTGTTTTAACTCTCTGACTTGTCTGCACTGAGCCTCCAGGAATTCAGCAATCACATTTGGGGTTTTCCCACACTAGTTCTTGTTCTACGGTGGTTTCAGCGAGTTTCTCCTAGGGTAAGTCATAACTCCCTAAGCTTGCTTGTTAGTGTCTTCAGTCGTGGGGGCAGTGCTTTGTTTGCCCTGTGTCTTCTCTTCTCTCATAGGTCTAAGAATTGCTATTGATTTTTTCACTCTGTTCAGCATTAAAAAAAATGCTTCTTTATTTTTGAGAGAGTGAAAACAAGGGCAAGTGGGGGAGGGGCAGAGATAGTGGGAGACAGAGAACCCCAAGCAGGCTAAGCACTGTCAGTGCAGAGCCCATGGTGGGGTCTCAAACTCACTAACTGTGCTATCAAGATCTGAGCCAAAATCAAGAGTCAGATGCTCAACCGACTGAGCCACCCAGATGCCCCAAGTGTTCAGATTTTTTATTTGTTATGACACAGTAGGAATTTCTAAGATCCTTACTTGGGGAACTAGGACTGGAAATTTGTTTTGTTTAATTAATAAGCTATAATTTAGAGTAGTTTTGGGTTATAGAAACATGAAGCAGAAACTACAAATTTTCTGTTTAACATCTTCCTCCACATAGAGATTCCTCTATTTAGTTTCCCAGTTTCCCCTTGCATTAGTGTGATATATTTGTTAAAATTGAATCATGACTGATAGGCAATTATTTCCTAAAATACAGAGTTTACATTAAGATTCATTCTTTATGTTGAATATTCTGGAAGTTGTGTTAAATGCGTAATACCATGTATATATCATTATCGTATCATACAGAATATTTTCCCTAAAATTCCCTGTGTTTTATCTATAGATCTTTTGCCCTTCTTACTGCTAATCTCCAACAACTGCTTATCTTTTTACTGTCTTAATATATTTGTCTTTCCATAATGCCACTTAGTTGGAATGAAACGGTATGTAGTTTTTTCAGATAGTCTTCTTAGCAATAAACATTGAGGGCTTCTCTGTGTCTTTCGTCACTTGATAGTTTGTTTCCTTTCATTGCTGAGCAATATTGTATTTTTAGGATGTCCCACAGTTTATCTGTTCACCAATTCTATGACATATTGGTTGCCTCGAGTAGTTTACAATTATGAATGAAGCTGTATAACACTCATGTGCAGCTTTTACTGTGAGCATAGGTTTTCAACTCACTTGGGCAAATACTTACACGTGTAATGGATGGGTCAGATGATAAAGACTGTGATCAATTTCATAATAAACCACCAAACCGTATTCTAAATGGAAGTGGATTTACCTTAATTTTTTTTCTGCAAACAGTGAATGGCCATTTCTGTTGCTCCACATTCTCCTCTGCATTTAGTGTTTTAGGTGTTCTGGGTTTTAGTCATGCTAGATGCATAGTGGTATCGTGTTGTTTTAATTTGCAGTCCCCTAATGATACATGATACTGAGCAACTTCTCCTATGCTTTCATTTGCCACATCTATTGTTTCTTCATTCTCACTTTGTATACCATTTAGGTACTTCTGTTCCTTATTGCATTAGCAAGGACTTGTAGTGCACCATTTAATAAGGTAGTGAAAGAAGATATCCTTGCTTTCTCAGGGGGGAAGTATCTGGTTTCTCGCCGTTACATACATTAGTTTTGTTTTTTATTTAATTCAAGTTGATTAATTTCCCCTCTTTCTAGTTGGAAGTTTTTTGTTTGTTTTTTTAATCATTAATGGTACTGAGTTTTTTCAAATACTTTTTGTGTATCTATTAATAAGATTTTTCATGTTGAACCTATTATGATGGATTATAGTAATTAATTTTAAAATGTTTTTACAGTCTTATATACTTAGAATCAATTGCACTTGTTCATGGTGTATAATTAGTTTCATACACAGTTGAATTTTATTTACTAATATTTTATTGTAGGTTTTTATATCCATTTTTATGAAGGATCTTAATTTGTAGGGTTTTTTTTTCTTCATGTTGTCATCCAGTTGTATTATATGAGTAACTTTGACCTCATAGAATGAGTTAGGAAGTATTTGGTAGCTATGTTTTGAATAAATTAATAAGAATTGTATCATTATTAATAAAAGGTTTGTTAGAATTCGCTATTAAAACCACCTGGAACAGGTAATTTCATTTTGGAAGGTTATTAATTATTGATTCAGTTGTTTTAATAGAGATCTATTCAGATTATATATTTCCTTGTGTGAGTTTCTTTAGATTATGACTTTCTTGGAATGATGTATTTCATCAAGTTATAAAATTTGTGGGCATACAGTTGTTAATAATATTTGTTAATGTTTTAATGTCCATGGGTTCAGTAGTGATGGGCATTCTTCAACTTCTGATATTCGTAACTTGTGTCTTCTCTTTTATCCCTCCCACCCCCTTTGGTAGTCTGAGCTTATAAATTTTGCTGTTAAAGAAGACTGAAAAAGTGGTGATCCATATTTTGTTTTGGCAGAAGTAAAGTGCTAGCCTAGGTAAAGTGGGAGGTAGGAAAGATACCTAGTGAACTTACTTTGGTAGAATAAGGTTGAGACAGAATGCTAATACTGCAGGTTGTATGTTACTAATTTCATCTCATTAATGACTATAAGAAGTTTAATTCAAAAAGGAGTTGAACTGTTTTCAGTCAGGAATTCACTGAAAGAAATAAAATACAGATTTTCTAGAACAATCAGCATGAAGAGTTGTGACTGTTTCTTAATAAAATTAAATGAGTTTGAGAAGTGAAATGAATAATATTTTGCTACTTAAGATACCGTTTTGGGTAAAGAGAAATTTAAAGGAGCCATGTTTATAAAATTAATTGCTAAGATATCTGTAGGGAATAATTGCATTCATAGGGAATATTTTCATCTGGACATTTGAAATCAAATTTCCTATAAATGAATCAAATTAACAGAGCCTAGAAAAAATGAACCAACTATCTAAGCTACAACCATCCAGCAGACTTTGCATAATATGAGTAAAAACTAAATGTAATTTTTGTAAGTTACCAATAAAAAATGTGGTTGGCTTATGGGAGACAGGGAACCGTTAAAACTATTATTTCTCTACATATATTCTAACCTACCCAATATTTGTGTATCTTTGTCATTCAAAAAAATGTTTTCACACTTAAACTGTCTGATCCTTAAAATGTTGTGAGTTAGACCAAATATATGCTGTATGTCCTCTAAGTTTTAGAGTCTAGAAAACTGATGTTTGTAGAAGTAATTTTCAAGTTCCTAGAAAAGGGGAAGAAAGATTTTCATCTTTGGATAATACAGCTCTATTTTTTGTTACACTAACGTGTTTGAAATTCATTATGGGTCAGCTGTGTAATTTTACCTGGTGTATACTTATATTAGTAAATTAAAGAGCAATACAAGAAATTAAAAAACAGTCTTCAAAGAGATACAGACATTATTAGCCTATTCTTCATTGGTGTGAGAAGGCAATAAGTCATTCAGAAACCAGACTGTGTGTGGTCATAAAAAGCACATATATCATCTTGATTTTTAGAAAATACCACTGTGTCTGGCTTGGTGATTTGTATCTTAGGTGACATTTAAGATCTTAAGAAAGTACTAGCATCTCCTTCACTCCCCACCACATATCTAACACCTGATTTTATTTTCATGTGTTTTCACCTCCAAGATTTACCTATTATCTGATGTCCTTAAATAGATTATAATCATTTTGAGGACAAATATATATATTTTTCTATTAACACATTCACCATGGCTTTAAGATCAAATGGTAAATGTTTAATTTTTTTAATCGATTGAATGAACAAATGAACATAACTTTCACTCTTCTTACTACAATTAAATTTGTTTACTTCTCTTAAAATGGTACTAATCTATGCAAGGCTAAACTTGTATTTCTTTTCATGCAGGAGCACTTTTATTCTGATTAAGAAATGTAAAGAATAGCCCTTCTGTGTTCTTTTTTTTTAATGGTTTATTTTTTTAATGTTTATTTTTGATAGAGAGAGAGACAGAGCATGAGTGGGGTAGGGGCAGAGAGAGGGAGACACAGAATCTGAAGCAGGCTCCAGGCTCTGAGCTGTCAGCACAGAGCCCGATGCGGGGCTCGAACCCACAAACTGGGAGATGATGACCTGAGCTGAAGTCAGACGCTCTGCTGACTGAGACACCCTGGCACCCCAGCCCTTCTGTTCTATATTGACTTTTTTGGGTATTGCCATTACATATAAATTACTTATAATATGTATCTATCTGTTAGATAAAAGTAAAAATATACTTCTGACCTCAGAGTTCTTACATTATAGAATGATTTTTAGTAAAAGTTTGGCATATGGACAGTTTCTATTATTAATAAAAACTTTTAAGGGAAATTACAAAATTCATTAATTCCCTGAAAAGGAAATAATTTCTCTCTGCTTTATATATATTCATGAAACTTAATTTCATGGTTATCCAAAAAGTTCAAAACTGTCAGTGAAAAAATGTCGTCAGCCTAATTAATGTCAAATTTTGGAAATGCACAGTCTATGCTTTGAATACTGATATTTCTAGTTAAAAATAGCAAAATTAAGACTCGGTAGAATTTAAGAGGGAATGTATTACCTGTTAGTTTCATAAAAGGTTGATGGATAGTTGAAACCAGAACATCAATCTTCAGTGCTGCTCCATTGCTGCCTATTCCATTTACAAGTTACTGTTGCATTGCTCTATTCCAAGAGGAGGTAATGTGTTAGGATTTCCTGTAATCCAAAATGTAATAGTTCACCCGAAGATCATGGAGCCACTTGAGGTCTTGGTTAAGGCAATCTCAAAGTGATTGCGCTTTCTCAGAAATGATGATGCTTTCAACAGCCGACTTAGACATCCATATAAATATTCAAGTTAATAGTTTTATTCCAAATCTTGCTCCAAAATGCATAATGGAATTAAGTGTATGCAAACAGGTTGCCACATTAAAGGTTAACATTACTGTCATAAGTATTCAAATATTTCACTGTGCCGAACCAACTATTTTTGTTTTGCTTTTTGCTTTGTGTTATTAGGCTACTACAGAGTTCTTCCGGGTTTTTCTTAAACCCTATGATGTCCAAATCCTCCTTGTGTCTTTTCTAGCGGGTTCAGGTTTTTATGTTTGATCCTAACAGTTGTTGTGCTCTCTCTAGAATTTAGGGATTACTACTGATGACTACTTTCTCCTTATAATTCAACTTAATTCAGTTCAAAACTCCTATATTAAACTAGGAACTGTGCTCAACTCTGAGGGTGAGTAGGAGACAGTGCCCTATGAGTATCCCTGGGGAGCAAAGAGCTAGGAAAGGAGGCATGGGAACAAATAATTATTATAGTGATGAGGTAACAGAGTTTGGAAAACATCCATTTTTTGTGGATAAAAAGTGATGGCGCTACTAACTATATAAGAAAGAGTTCATATTTATATGCTACCAATAACCATCTGATTGTCTTGCATGAAGCTATAATCTATAAATCTATAAAACACCTCTAAACTTAACTTCACTGTGACTTAAATAGTTTCCTTATTTTCTCTCAAGTATTATATGAGCTTAACTATATTATTTTATTTCTTCTAATGAGAGTATAAAATATATTTAATAAATGGCTTAAGAACCATTTTTAGGGTCATATTTGAGGCCAAGAATGTGCAATCACCTACCCTTGGCTCTTTTGAAAGTTCTGAGACAGAAGTACAGATCTAGAAACCACCACATATGTACCATAGTTTCCTGTTACCAGATGAAGCACAGTGAAAACAGTTCAGCTGGTACACTTAATTTCAGAAAACCTCAGATAATGATACTGCTAAGGGTTTGAGGTGTGTGTGTGTGTGTGTGTGTGTGTGTGTGTGTGTGTGTGTGTGTGTGTTTATATATATATGTATATATATATATGGAAGACACAAGAAAAAGAATCTTATTTTTCCTTACACTTTTTTTATTGTGGTTGTGGTTGTTAGTCTTCTTAGTAACTTATTTGTTACATGTCACTCTGGTTCCTACTTTTTAGCTATAAAATAATTTTTTTGACTTTCTAACTGTTCCCTTATTGCACTAGCTATGATCTTGAATACAATGTTGAATTGCCTTGGTAAGACTAAAACGCTTTGTCTTTCCCTGATCATGGAGTAAGATGGTCTATGTTTTACAGTTAATTATGATAGAGCTTTTGGTTTTGATTTTGTTTCTGAGATTAAATTTGTCAGGTTGAGAAAATTTACTAGTATATCTAATTTACTTAGAGGTTGTATCATGAATGTCTATTGAATTTTCTCAAGTAGCTTTTCTATATCTTTTGCTGTTAGCCTATAATGTTCCTCCTTTAATCTTAATTGAATAAGTTAATTATACAGAAGGTGTTTTTCTTTTTTTTTAATGTTGACAACTTTGACTTACTCTGGGTTTATTTATACCTGAACTAGTTTCTTAATGTGGAAGTTTCTATTATTGGTTTGACTGCATTTAATGCTGTATATAAATCTAAGCATTGAATAGTTCATGAGAAAACTTTTAACAAATTATGTTTATATCTATTATTTTTGTTGAGGTCTTTTCTTTCTTTTGACCCATGATCTATTAGAGATATATTCTCTAATCTTGAGACATGTGACATTTTTTTCTGGCTCAGCATATGGGTTTTATCATGGAATGTTTGCAGTACATTTGAGAAAATGTGTATTCTACCACTATTGGTGATGTTATATAAAAATGAATTAAATCCAATATTTGGCACATTTCTTCCAATCTTTTATATATTGACCGTTTTCTCTGCCTAATTTTTTCTATCAATGACTGGAAGGGTATAAAAGAGGATAATCAGTAATTTATGAAGAGGTTTTTTTTAAGATTGTTTTATTTACCATATATTTATTCTTCCAGGCATTTTCTGTTCCTTTAGAATTAGTTTTCAATATGGCATCATTTGTTTTCAATCTAAAGAATTCTTTCAGGGGCGCCTGGGTGTCTTGGTAGGTTAAGCGTCCACTTTTGGCTCAGGTCATGACCCCATAATTCTTGAGTTCAAGTCCCGCATCACGCTCTGTGCTAACAGCTCAGAGCCTGAAGTCTGCTCTGAATTCGGTATCTCCCTCTCTCTCTGCCTCTCGCCCACTCACGTTCTGTCTGTCTCTCTCTCTCTCTCTCTCTCTCTCTCTCAAGAATTAATAAAAAACATTAAAAATAAAAAAATAAAGAAATTCTTATAACAGATTTTATTTATCAGTTCTGCTGGAGTGTCTGGATTCATTGATCCTTTCTCTGTTGCTTACAATTTTCCAGAAAGTCAACCCCAGCCCACCAAATTATCTCAATGCCTAATGTAAAATTTTTTCAATCCTAGATTTTCCATTGAGTGCTTTTGAAAATTTCCATCTCTTTAGTGAAAAGCATCATTTAGTTCCTCATCTTGTTGACTTTCTTCTCTAAATTCTGTACCATGTTTATAATATTTAACTTAAAATCCATTTCTGATCATTTCAACAGCAGGACATTTCAGGGTCTAAAAGTAGTATTTCTTTATGACAGTAATAGGCTTTTACACTTTACAATATTTGAATAAATGTGAGATACCTTGATTTAAAAAATGGGTGTAAATTATTATGGTTCCCATAAAAAATGAGACCATTTCATCTTCCAGGTCATAGTTAAGGTTTGAAGGATACAAGGCCTGATGCCTTGTGTAAAGCCCAGCTCCCTGTCGGCTTTCTCTTTGCTCCTTCACATACATCCTTACTCTCCATCAGGCCCCTTGCTGCTGTCTCTTGGCAGCTAGTGACCCTTATTTTTACTGCTTCTACTCAAGGAATAGACTGTCATTTCATGTTCAAATTTCAGCTCTTTCCTTCTTAGAGGCATTTGGGGAGGCTTCTTCCTCCTTTCTGTGCTCTGTTAAAGGTTAAATATACCTTGGTTCCCATCTAGCAGGGGGACTTGGTACTCTCTTATGTTTTAGTTCATTGGGTTTATATTCCCATGTCTCCTTTCTACAGACTTCACATAACTATGATTTTGAGTATTATTGTCTTGGAATAATAACTGGTTTTAAGTGGCATTCCTTAGTGAATTCTTTTTTTTCATTTTACTGTCATGGTACCATTTTAAAATGGCACTTGAGAACCTAGTCTTAAATTAGCTGTACTTAGAGCTACTGTGACCATCAATAGAACAGTACTTGTGCTAAAATACCCACGGCTGGTGGTGACTCAACTGCATCCCAAGAATTACAGTTGCCTTGAGTAAATTGTTGGAAATGGAAGAAAAAGGAAAAGACTATGTAACATGTATATTGAGAATCATGGGTTTATGTTTTCTAGAGAATCGGGTGATAAGGTCTCCCAACTGAGTCTTAGAGAAATGCACAAAAAATACATGGTAGACAAATTGGGCCCATTCCATATAAAGACGCATTCCTGCTGTAAGAGTAAAAATGAGAACGAATCACCATATTGGAGGTCTTTGAGTGGGCAATCTTTATATTTTGCCAGATAGGTAATTGATCAAAATATCCTGATCATGCACTATGTAAATGAAAAAGGAACAATCGCAAATATATCAGTGTATATCTGCATGGCTAATGGGAAGGCCACACTTTAGAAAAGATACTTGCGACAGTAATCAGAAGATAACTTATGTTGGTAAAATCTCTTGCTTCAGGGGACATACCTAGAAAGAAGTTACTATAGCCGATGTCAGTGAGGTTACTACCTATGTTCTCCTGCAGGATTTTTATGAATTTTTGTCTCAAAATTATGTCTGTAATCCATTTGGATTTATTTTTGTGTGTAGTATAAGAAACTGGTCCAGTTTCATTCTTTTGCATATTGCTCCCCAGCACAGTCTATGAAATGGGAGAAGATATTTGCCAATGACAAATCTGATAAAGGGTTAGTATCCAAAATGTATAAAGAACTTACAAAGTTACTACCTACAAATTGAGTAATCCAATTAAAAACTGGGCAGAAGACACGAACAACCCTTCTCCCAAAGAAGACGTATGGATGGCCAGCAGGCTCATGAAAAGATGCTCAACATCACTGATCCTCAGGGAAATAGACAAAGAAAGAAAAATCAAAAATACAATGAGCTATCACCTCACACCTCTCAGAATGGCTAAAATCAACAGCACAAGAAACAATAGGTGTTGGTGAGGATATGGTAAAAGGGGAACCCTCTTGCACCATTGATGGGAGTGCAAACTGGTGCAGCCACTCAGAAGACCATATGGAGTTTCCTCAAAGTTAAAAATAGACCTACCCTAGGATCCAGCAATTGCACTACTTAGTATTTACCCAAAGAATATGAAATACTAATTCAAAGGGATACATGCACACCTGTATTTATAGCAGCATTATCTACAATAGTATCCATCAACTGATGAATGGATAAAGATGTGGTGAGTGTGTATATATACATATATGTATACATGTGTATATGTATATATGTGTATATACATGTGTATATATACATACATACACACACAATGGGAATATTACTCAGCAATAAAAACAAAATCTTGCCATTTGCAACAACACTATGAAACTAGAGTACATGCATGAAACTAGACTGTATTCTCAGTGAAATAAGTCAATCAGACAAATACCATAGGATATCACTCATATGTGGAATTAGAGAAACAAAGGAACAAAGGGGAAAAGAAGAAAGAAGAAAATCAAGAGATAGACTCTTAATTATAGAGAACAAACTGATGGTTACCACAGGGGAGAAGGCAGGGAATGGGTGAACTAGATGATGGGGATTAAGGAGTGCCCTTGTCATGATAAGCACTGGGTGTTGTATGGAAATATTGAATCACTATATTATATACCTGAAACTAATATTGCACTATGTGTTAACCCACTAGATTTGAAATAAAAACTTTACAATGAAGATAGCTTAGAAAATGAATTTAAGTTCATAATAGAACACAAATAAATTCATCCTTGAATTTCAAGGAGAAATTCGTAAGGAACAGAGATGAGAGGAAAAGAATTTAAGTTGAAAAGGAAGTGATTAAATAAAGTAGAATTTAAATTATTTAGGAAAAAAATTAACTGTGTTATAGTATTTGTTGGAAACAGCAGGAAACAGAATTTTAACTTTGATGATATTAATCACATAGTCACTAAACATTGATAAACAGGAAAAAAAAAACATGGTTGACAAAAATGTAATAAAATATCTACTTTGAGAATGAGAGATTTTTCAATTATAAAAAATAGAACAATTAGAATAGACCAAAAATGTAAATCATAACTTTGAAATAATCGCATGTAAGAGTTAAGACATTTTTTGATTTTTTTTCATTATAATAGTCTTACTTTATTTAAGAACATTTTTAACAATAAGAAAAAGAATTAAGAATTATTCTTGTTCTCATCATGCAGAAATAACCACCATTTTCAAGCACAAAATACTGCAAAGTTGTTATCCTAACAAATTTACGTTATTTTCAAATAGATATTATTCTAATTTTATAATATCTGTGATAAAGATACTATTTTATTCACTGTTCAGAACCTAAAACAGTTGCTTCTATTAGGTAGTGTTAATAAATATTTGTAAAAGAATAGTTTTTGTATAAAAGATGTTTATCAAAAGAAAGAAAAAATCTATAAACACCCTGCTGTTGTAATTAGTACTAAATTTTGATATATATCTTAGCCGACTTCTGTTTATAATAAATGTATATATGTATTTGAAGAGATAATCTATATGCTCTAAAATGCATATTTAATATTGTTTGAATATATTATGCATTCTGTCTTAGGAAGTATAATTTTTCAGAGATTGTCAGAGTCCAGCTGGGTTTAGAGAGGGGATGTTTAGCTCCAAACTGTGGTGGAGTCAAGTCCAAACTATTGGAGGAGTTGGGAAAAAAAAAAAAAAACAAACAACTTTGAATGGGCTTATCCGTCTTCCTCTGATCTTATGCATGCTTTAAAATGAAATTGGGGGCGCCTGGGTGGCTCAGTCGGTTAAGCCTCCGACTTCAGCTCAGGTCATGATCTCAGGGTCTATGGGTTTGAGCCCCATGTCAGGCTCTGTGTCTCCCTCTCTCTGACCCTCCCCTGCTCACCTTCTGTCTCTTTCTCTCAAGAATAAATAAACATTAAAAAACAAAAAACAAAAAACAAAAAAAACATTAAAAAATTAAAATGAAATCAGATGTGTCACTAACACCAGACCTGAGTCTTTTCTGAGGGAAAACATGAATATGAGTGTACTCCAGCAACCCCAAGTTATATATAAATAGTTTATTTCTTTAAGAAAGGCTTTACTTTCCATTCATTCCATCTAGTATCATAAGAAACCTCCTCTTCCTGGGTAACAATATTTTCCTTGCATATTTCAGAGAATTTTGTAAGAATATGGTAACGTGCCCCATCTGAAAGTACATTAAAATGTAATTCATTAGGAAATGATGATGACAGTTTCCAAGAAGGGATATTTTTAAGATTCTCCCTCATGGCATATGTAGCTTCATTAGGCACAGACCTATTTTAATGCTCTGCTAGGGAAATGTCTGTGCACCGGTCATGAAATATGTTATACTAAATATTCTTCATGATAAAATGATTCTTAAGCTCCTGATCTATATAATACCTAAAGCACCAGTGATAACCGAGTGCCCAATTGGATTGGATCTGAATCATAGTGTTACGGCCAACGCAGTGAGCATCTCCGTCAGGAACTCAACGAGCTCCATTGCCGTCTGAGGCCAGCAGGCAAATGAAACCATTGATTTACGTATCTCCAATTTATAGGCATAGGATTTATATCTTAACTCTCCTTAAATAAAAATTGCTATACTGAGGGTAGTAAAAAGTGTTTCTTATTTATGTGTAAATCAGAGAAGGTGGTAAAATGAAATAGTAATCATTTTAGCTCTTTTCTCGCTCAGTGAGGTAAGATGAATTGCACCAAGGACTGGAATGCTTCTGTATTTAGTTGGCCTGAAAGTGGATTTGTTTAATCGTATGTGGCTAAATAAACTGATAAATGCATACAATAGAACATGGTCAACCTCTACATGCGTCATTCTTTCTCCAGCTCTGCAATAAGCTATTGAATGAAAAGAACAAGTTGGAAAAGTATCAAGATTCATTAATCTAGATTTTAAGAATGTGCAGAATAAAACAGATTTTTATGAACAAACCTAGTAAAGTATAAGTATGAAATACTTGAGTGAGAATTATAAACTCCTATTTCAAAATTGTTCAGAGCTGAGTTGGGAAAGAAGCACTTTACCTGTATCTATAAAACATAAAAACATGAAATATGTCTTCTACGTGCTCAGGGAGTGAGGGAGAAAGAGATAGTGTACTAAAATTTCAAATTTAAATCTAGCTTAACAGTAGGTAGTAACAAGTAACTTTTCTTTCTCAGCAAAGAATGACTTTTAGGGCTATTTTCAGAGTATACATACCATCCAAAATTGTCTTCAACAAATAGAGCAGGAGAGAGTATTTTATCTAAATTAGTAAAATAATGTGGGGACCAGAGAAGTGACCTTCATTTGTTTTTTTCATAAAGTATTACCCGTAGCAGTTCTATCACAGATTTTCTACCTATTGTTACAGAATTATATTTTCGATGGAAATTGTCCTAGAAAACCACACTTTTGTCTATTTGGCCCCATGATAGTGACATATGTGAAAATTACTTCAATTGTTAGGCTTACTTGAAATTACTATTATCCGCCCGTAGGAGCACTTAGACTTGTCCTTTTAAATGCAAATCTGGTTGAACTTGACAGCAATCGTCCTGACTTTTAAATCCAATATCTTCTCTGAGGCAATCTTTTTATCTTTAAAAGGACAAGGGGGTGAATCTCAGGTTAGGAACACCTGAAAGCAATTTCTTACTTTTTAGTGCATTAGGCTATTATTTAGTGTGTGTGTGTGTGTGTGTGTGTGTGTGTGTGTGTGTGTGACGCATATTCTTTAAGATCCTAGAAAAATACCTGCTGTTGAGCTTGGTTCATAAATATCCTTACTTGGAGATGGGATACTCGTTGATTGACATGTCACATATCTGAAATTTCAGCATTAAAACATTTTCATTTAGGTTAAAGTGCATTTTCCAAAACTATCTTCCAAAGAAAATCAATTTACTCTGTTACCCAGGCTTCCTCAACATAGTAACATATTAATAATTAATGAAAATTAGCATGGTTTAAGTTATTTCTAATCTAGTATTATCTAGCAGGTGCTTGACAGATGGGTGAATGGCACCTTCTATAAAAGATATTAGATCTGATAAATATGCCAAGGTCATGGTGGCAGAACAAATGTTCTACTGAGAAGAACAAAGAATTAGAAAGAAATAAGTGTCTATCAGGAGTTAAAACTTAGGTCCAAGCTTTGTTTTGAGAAAGGAGATGATAGATACACTAGGGTATTCCTTCTTTTCATATAACATAAGCATGTGCAAGCATATGTTCCTACATATCCTTATGTGTGTACATATATTTTTGATATTAAAATCATCAAAAATTCTATGTAATCATATAAAACATAGGAGAGTAAAATTCAACAGAGGATATACCTTCATATATATTTATCAATTAAGACATCGAGAGTATTTTTTAGCCTCTGAACTGGGGTACCTTTAAGTTACTGTAAAATTACTGACAACAACAAGAAAGAAATTTACTCTAAAAAGATGAGACCTATACAAATTAATATTAGTTTATGCATGAACACTTAAGGGTTCTAATCCTAATTTTTCAATGGAGCAACTATTTTCAGTGGAAAAAGAATTCCATTTATTCCCTTCTTATAAAACGTGGGGGGAAAAAGTGCCTTGGGTATAAAATCAAAATGTCTATTGTGTGATCAGTCATGAGCTTAGAAATGTCACTCTTTGCAATGTTCAGTCATTAATTAGTGTCTGCTGCAAATAAAACAGGTGCCAGGAGTCCCCCCTGTACTAGACCAAGTGACAGCTTCCCAACGAGAAAGCTTCAGAGCCTTCTGTGAGGAAGAAGGGTAGTGAGCAGGCAGGAAAAGGGGCAAAACTGAGGCAGGAGGCCAGGGAGGGTTACGCCCTGAAGTCTATACTGGGAAACACTTCATTTTTTGCAAGAGGGAAGATCTTCCTTCATGACTGCTGAAGACCAGTGGCCTGAGTCTGTCCTAGGAAAGTTAAGATGCTTTTTGTGCATGGACCAACCTCCCTCCCACAGAGCCACAAAGGTAGCCCTGTTAGGAACGAAAGGCATCCATCCTTGCGACAAGAAGGTCTCCCTTGAACTTACATGAACTCCTTGTGCAGCCATGAAGAGTGCTGGGAGAAGTGAGGATCACCCAGGGTCCCCGCTGGTTGTAGAAGTAACAGTGTAACAGTGTCCCTAGTCTCTGGAATGCAAACAGCATTTGAAGTCCCTCCATCCAGACTAAGGGGCAGGAGCCTTCCTGGGTACATTCATGACCCAGACATGAAGGGAAATGCTATGAGCAAAGAACACAGGCATGAGGATGAACTTCCAGGACAGAGCGTTGACCAGGCCAGCCTGGAAGATGAAGTGTGGAAGAACATGACGGAAAGGATTACGATAACCTGGATCATGAAAATCACCAGCCCAATGACAGGAGCCAGTCAGGGTGGCTCCGAGAAGGAAGTGATCAAGAGGTCCCATGATAGCAGCAGGAACTGCAGAGAGAGCACCAGGCTGTATAAGCACCTTCCCTCTGACTCCCTGAGACCCCTGGGTCCCGTTCCACAGTTGCCCTGAAAATGGCTCCTGGCTTTCTTTCCAGCCCTGAGGGAGAAGCGCCCTTTCATCAAAATCAGAGCTTGTTTCCTTGCTCTAAGACAAGAGCTTCAAAGACCCTGAGTCGATGGTCAGGAGACCACATCTTGCCTTTAGGAAACTGGTTTCAAATCCCAGAAGCAGATGGTGAACGCAGGTTCTGTCTGGGCACTGCTAACCTGCTGGTCCTCGGCTCTCCCTTGAAGCTTTAGGGCCCGCCCTGCCTCTATGTTTGTGCCCCTGCTTTGCTGGGCCCACCCCTCTCCTGCCCTGAGAGCATCCTAGCGCCCAGCTCCTGATCTTCCTAGCCAGCCATTGCCTAAGGCCTCTGTGTGGGACAGCCCCAGGCAAGAGCCTTAGTATCTGCCCAAACACTTACATTTGTACCATATGGGGGGTGGTGGGGGATGAAGGACTGGCATAGTTGTGGTGACCTTCTCCTTGGGTAAGAAACACCCGTAGAGAAACTGGATTTGGAGTCAGCATCTTGGCACACTAGGAGCCGGCAACTCCGGACTCCATTTCCCAGGCCCAGGAACTATCTTTGTTTTAGTTACCTGTCATCCACATCTCTTATCCATTACAGTTTTCTTAATTATAGCACGCGCATGTGTGACTGTGTGATTGTGGCATATTTGTACGTGCATGTGTGTTAACTTGCTTTCTCCCATCACTCGTAAAATGCAATCTCCATATTTGTTGGAAATTTCTTCAGTTCTTTTTTTAAATTTTTTAAAATGTTTAATAGTTTATTTTAGAGAGAGAGACATTGCATGAGCAGGGGAGGGGCAGAGAGAGAGGGAGACACAGAATCTGAAGCAGCCCCAGGCTCCGAGCTGTCACCACAGAGCCCAACAGGGGCTGAAACTCGCCAATCACGAGATCATGACCTGAGCTGAACTCCCACTCTTAACCGACTGAGGCACCCCGGCACGCCTCTTCACTTACTTTCTTGTGGTGTATCCACAGACCCTAAAAAACATGCCTGGTATATAGGAAGCTCTTAAAGAACATATTGAATGACTGAAAGATGAATACAAATGGCTTATCTGTATTAGCAATCCGTATCTCAAATGTATCCTGACATACAGAGAAGAAATGTATGACTTCTATAGCATTAAAGATGTGTCTAATTGAAGACCTGTATTTACAGGAAAGCCAGTATGGTATTTATATAGTTCACTTGCAAATCAGTATTCAAAAATTAGGATCCTTTGGGCAGATGGATAATGATGTAAAAGCATTTTAAGACATGATGCTTAACGTTTTTACAGTTTGTCAATTACTACTGATGATCAAGTTATAGGAAATTTTAGTCTTTGTCCAAAAAACTAAGGTTAGCATCTCCTTGAACTATCTTTTTAAAAAGAAAATTAGGTAGTACTCTGTAATCCTTACTCCTGTGTTAAAGGGTCATAATGAAGGGGTGCTGATAAAGAAGAAACCTTGAACCACAAGGCTGAGTAAACAAAATCACTAAGCTCTATATTAGTCTCAAGAGACAAACAATCCACTGAGGTGACAGATTGTTGCTGACTCAAGAAATCCTTGACCTTCAGAATTGTCTTCAATTTCCTAAATATGATTGTAAGTTTGTGATTGGCTAACATTACTAGTAAAGAATTCCAGGTTTTACAGGATATTCAGAAGCACATAGGCAATGTTTATAAAATTCCTTCATTCAGTGTGGTGTCACATGCATTAGTTTTATTCACACTCAGCTTTTTACTAGGTAATAGAAGGCATTCATCACCATCCAAGACAGCTAAAATTGACTCTTTGCAAGATGGTAAGCATGCTTGAACATACTCTCCTTTCGTCTAAGGCTCAAACTCTACACAGCAAAAATTAAAAATGAGTACATTTTCTAGCAGTGACCCATGCTAGGGTCAAATCCATCCCATTTATCTCATTAGGGTTATTTTCTAGCTAATTTTTGAGTCATGCTAATAGACCTCCTAGGACAGTTGTGACAAGAGGAAAATAACTAATTTATTGTTCAATATCTTGGATTTATAAATACAGCGTTTATGAAGTCTCATCTACATCTCTACTCACATTAAATGGACCCAATAAATCTCTATGTGTTGTAAGAACTGGATATCGTAAAGCTTAAGCTGCTTGTTGAGAGTTGCATAGCTGGTAAAGGCCACAACCAAAATTCAGATCTTAGTTGTTCCACTCAAAATCTCACATTGCTAACCAAAATGTTATATTGCAAGTTTTGTCTTGATGTTTGGTTTTGGCAGAATGTAGAAGCTAGTTGCCTTAAAGGGAAGATAAGGTGTTTTTATGGATAGTTACATCTATTGCATGAATAATTGCACATTGAATATTTAAGGAGATTGACATAATCAACAGAGGCTTTGCCGCAATAAAAGTGCCACTGGAAGGCCTCAAATAAAAAGTAAAAGTCCAAAACAAAACAAAACAAAAACAAAAACAAATGAAAAACAAAATGGGAGAGTTGATAACCATGCAGTCTAAGAAGATGGAAAGCATCTCATAAATGGAACAAGAAAACTGAATCCAGGGTCAGAAATTAAAAAAAAAAAAAAAGTCTAAAAACAACAAACTAGTACAGAGTTCTAGAATAGAGCCTTATAAATACATGGCCTTGGGGCAGCCGGATGGCTCAGTTAAGCCTGGCTTCTGCCCAGGTCATGATCTCAGGGTTTGGAGTTCCAGCTGTTTGGGCTGACAGCTCAGAGCCTGGAGTCTGCTTCAGATTCTGTGTCTCCCCATCTCTCTGCTCCTCTCCCACTCACGTTCTGTTTCTGTCTCCCAAAAATGAATAAATGTTAAAAAAATATATATGACCTCAGACTACTCCAAAAATGAGGTTAAAAATAGCTGACGTGGGATAATTTTTTAAAATTCGATTTCATTTTTGTGTGAAAAAGCGCATGATGCAAATGAATACAGGCTATTAATGAAATACAAATAAGGTCATAGATGATTAGTAAATAGAGATGCAGCGATTGCTTTTGGATGGACTGCATGTTAATTTATATGAGAATTGTCCCAGCATTTTAATGTTTTGTGCTAACAAGTACCAACAGTTGAATGTGACAGTGTCAGCTGAAGGCGACAACCACACAGGCACATCCGCTCCACGTTCTTCCTTTTTTGCCACAAGCTTGGACTTGGAAGTGCTTGTGGGTGGTCGTTAATCTTCCCACAGTTCAGTAGAATTGACTCTTTATACCCCTCTGTTGAGCTATCTTCACAGTATTTTTTTTAGGTAAGAGCATGTATTTATTATAGTGCTCCCTTATTTGATGATCTGCCTTATCTTTACCTGCACTAGTATTTTCCTTAGTAATTATTGTTAGTATTCTGGGTGTAAGTTCTATTGATACTGAGGGCGCTGTTCTAATCCTCTTTTTTTCTCTTAATTCTGTTTAATTCAGCAACATGTGAAATTTTTAGCAACATATACATTATGTACATAATAAATGATAAGCTTAACATGCTCCGGAAAATTTTTCAAGATTAGAGTATTTTTAAAAAAAGAATACATAATAGTGTGCTAGTGTGATTCCATTTTGATTTGAAAGAGAAAAAAATGAAAGTGTACATAGATTTGCTCTTGTATCACAGAATGTATTTCAAAGATTTCCAGGATGATAACACAGGGTAGCCACCTACTTCTGAATCTCCCAATAGTTCCTTCTGAAACTAAAAAGAACAAGAAAAAGAACAGAGAATGTACTAAAGTCATGCTTTCTGCTTATCTATGTTGAAAATGGAGCATGCTCAAACTTTAAAATTCACTAAAATAAAAAATTGGGGAAAGAAGTAGAGAAGTCACTAGATCCCAGTGTATGCTATATGTGAAGCCTGCCCTGCTACAACGTTTTGTGTTGAAAAAAGCAGACAAAGAAAGAGGTGGGGGTGGGGGTGAGAGAGGAATAGGGGATGGAGCCCTATGCAGGGACAACAGAGGAACTAGCAAGAGATCTAAAGTTAACCTAAAACTATTGCCCTTAAGAGTCAGACAACTCTAATAGGAAAGATACTTTTTAGAATAATGTGTTCTGAATTATCATAAGCATGATATTCACAGAAGAGACTTAGGTTCTTGCCCTGTGAATTGGCCGTCTTTGAAGCACATAGCATCTGAGAGAAAAAAAGGAAAAGGAGAAATATCCCTTGGGGAAAAATAACAGAACAAGATTTTAAACTACAATCTCGAGTCTCTTTTTAAAAATAAATGAAGACCCAAATCTACAAATTAAAGGGCAAATAGGAGAAAATTATCTCAGAATAATTAGATCTTAGAAGTATCCTCATGAAACTATTAAACTTTGAAGATAGAGATGAAAAAATATTTGAGTTCTTTAGCCAAAAAAAGATCAAATAGCTTACAAGGCCGAACGGATTAGACTGACAGTCTTTTAAAAGCAACATTCAGAGCAAGACTGTCATGGAGCAGGATATGCAAAAGATCATTAAAAGAAAGTGTGAACCAAGGATTTTATATCTAGTTAAACGTTCCTTAAATAAAAAGATTCCAGAAAAAGTTTTAAACATCTATGAATTAAGAGAATTCTTTACTAATGAGACCTTCTTAGGAAACAAGAATGAGCTCTATTAAAACAAGAGGTGCCTGGGCAAATTTCAACAAAAGGACAGATACTAAGCAGTTTAATAGATGCAATTTAAATTTAATGCTAAAAAGTGGGGGTGAGGATGGACTACATGTACAAATTCCACACATGGTGGCTTAGTACGTTTTTTAATGGGAGGAAAAAGAAGATTCAAAGAAGAATTTGAATGACAGCATTAATTCTTTTTAAATTGATGCATAGCATTCTGTTAAAGTATACTCCTTGACACATGTATAGACAATAAGTAGGAAACAAAGGATCCCATTAAAAACTGACAAAGCATAGGGGCGCCTGGGTGGCTCAGTTGGTTAAGCATCTGACTTCGGCTCAGGTCATGATCTCACGGTTTGTGCGTTCGAGCCCCACACCGGGCTCTGTGCTGACAGCTCGGAGCCTGGAGCCTGTTTCCAATTCTGTGTCTCCCTCTCTCTCTGCCTCTCCCCTGCTCACACTCTGTCTCAAAAATAAATAAATATTTAAAAAAAAACTGACAAAGCAGATATTAAAAGATTGAGTATGAAAACTGGGAACTAAAGGGCATTTGAAGGGTATAAACACAAAGGTAATAGCGCAAAGATACAAACCTTCCAAAATAGACTTTTTAGTTAAGATTGTATCATGTAAAGAAGCATAAATTAAAACAAAAACCTTAATTATAAAATTCTGTTAGAGAAATAAAACCAAACATATTTGGCAGAGCAATAAATGGGAATGAACTTAGTTTACCTATGAAAAAATATAAAGATATTCAATTTGTTTATAGAACAAGACCCAATTATGTTATTTTCAAGAAGCAGGCTGAAATTGATTTACAAAGGGAAAGTTTTAAGGAATGGTCAAAGATATATTAGGCAAATAGAAACAGTAAGAAAGTAGGGATAGCAGGTCTATTATCAGACCAAGTAAAATTTAAGCCTACAAGCATTAACAATGAAAAGGAATATTTTTAATTGGTAAGATCCCATTTGAAAAAATGTTGGTAAGCCACAATATAGTGGCTACTTAAATCATATCCTAATGTTAATAAAACAACTGTATACAAAAATTACAATCTAGATACTTATTTTTTAGGAGTATAGTTTAACAATTCAGCATTATGCATATTTGAAGGTTGAGCAAACGAATACATTTTTTATGATGAAAATCAAGGCTCAGTTGTTCGAGAATATAGTCACAAATAAAGAAAGGGGAACATCTAGAATAAACCCTGAGGTGTTGGTTCAGAATGGGTAGTAGCAATAAGAATTCCTTACTCCCCAGGCCCATCTTCTCAGAGACTTTAGAAGCAATGGTACCACGGGAGAAATGAGCAATATTCGGGATGTCGGTTTTTAAAGCCATCCTCAAATAAAATAATCAAGACTCCTTAAAAAGATGGTTGATTGCATGTCAAGGAGAGACCAAGATGAGTTTGGAACATTTTGGGGTATAAACAAGAAAGTTGGAGGTGTTCAACATATAAGGGAAGCATTTCAAACAGACAAAACGTTATTTTAAGATACATAGTTGGTACATATAGTTAAACTTCATTCTTCTTGTTGCATTATTCCCACTGTATAGATATACCAAAATGTTTGCATACATTCTGTTGTTGATGAGCATTTGGGCAGTTTCCAGTCCAGATCTACTTAGAACGGTGTTGCTATGTTTACTTTTGTACATGTCTGTTAATCAGCATGCGTTAATCAGCATCCCTAGAAGAGGGACTTCTAGGTCATAGGGAATGAATCTCTTCGGCTTTGATAGTTGCCAACACACAATTTTCTACAATAGTCATCCCAGTTAATTTTCCCATCAGCAGTGTGTGAGTTCCACTTGTTGCATATTTTCTCCCAATCCTGTAATCTTTTTCCTTTCTATATAGGCCATTTTGACTTTTTTCATAGTCAGTAAAGACAGACAGATTATCTTTAAAAAGTGATAGTCAAATGACAGGAGACCTCACAGCAGTTCCTTGGAAGTCAGAAGGTAGTAGAAAATACATCTTCTAACAAGTCTTCCAGATTCTGTCCTTGCCTTTCTGTAGCCTATCAGCAGCCCCGCAACCTGAGTCATTTTATCAAAACATTAAGTCAGATCATGTAACTCCTTGTCTCAGAATTGTCCAATGGTTTTGTATTTCATTCTAAGTAAATAGCCCAAAGTCTTTCTTTCAAAAAAAATGTTTATTTATTTGGCAGAGAGACAGAAAATGCAAGCGGGGTAGGGGCAGAGAGAGAGAGAAAGGGAAAGAGAATCCAAAACAAGGTCCACACTGACAGCGCAGAGCCCAATGTGGGACTCCATCTCACCAACCATGAGATCATGACCTGAGCTGAAATCGAGAACCAGACATTCAACTTACTGAGTCACTCAGGCACCCCAAAGCCCAAATTCTTATTCAAGTATAATAAAACCTTCATGAAATGATACCATCTTATGCTTTGTTCTACTTGCTTATTTGACCCCAACCTCCTACTCTTAATCACACACCAAGCGTTCTCCTTCTCATGTACTTTGCATAGGCTGGTCCTTGACCTGGAAAATGCTTCCTTCAGATACCCACGTTGCTTCCTTGTCAAATATTTTCTCAAATTGCTTAAATAGCAACCTTCTTTTCATGCCCTAGCCTCTTTCTGGCATTATTCTAAACCTTAATATCTATTCCTATCTAAAATATGCTCTTCTTTATCTTCACCTCGTGTGTTACATGCATAATTTAATTTTTTAATCCACTGTTGTATAACCACAGCTTAAAACAACTATCACCTAAGAAAATCTTGAAAAATTAATAAATTGTTTTTTCTCAATGGGTTTGCCACTAGAACAAAAGTGTTGTGAAAACCACCACTAAACCTAAACCAAAATGGGAAAGGAAAAGACTCATATCAGCAATATCATTATTGGATGTGTAGATTTCGGAAAGTCTACCCTACTGGTCATCTGATTTACAAATGTGGTGAACTGACAAAAGAACTATTGAAAACTTTGAGGAGGCTTCTGAGATGGGAAGGGGCTCCTTCAAGTATGCCTGGGTCTTACAGAGAGTAAATGCTGAATGTGAATGTGGTTTCATCATTGATACCTCCCTGTAGAAATTTGAGACCAGCAAGTATGATGTGACCATCATTGATGCCCCAGGACACAGAGACTTTATCAGGATGACTGTGCTATCCTGACTATTGCTGCGGGTGTTGGTGAATTTGAAGCAGAGGTCTCCAAGACTGGACAGACTCGTGAGCATGCCATTCTGGCTTACACATTGGATGTGAAACAACTAATTGTTGGTGTTAACAAAATGGATTTCACTGAGACTCCTATAGCCAGAAGACAGATGAGGATATCTTTAAAGAGGTCAGCATCTACATTAAGAAATTTGGTTACAACCCCAAGACAGTAGCATGTTTGCCAATTTCTGGTTGGAATGGTGACAACATGCTGGAGCCAAGTGCTAACATGCCTTCATTCAAGGCATGGAAAATCATCAGTAAATATGGCAATGCCAGTGGAACCATGCCGCTTGAGGCTCTGGTTTGCATTTTGCCACCAACTCATCCTACTGACAGGTCCTTGCATCTACTCCCCCAGGACGTCTACAGAATTGGTGATATTGGTACTGCCCCTGTGTGCCAAGTGGAGGCTGGTGTTCTTAAACCTGGCATAGCAGTCACCTTTGCTCCAGTCAATGTCACAACTGAGGTAAAGTCTGTTTAAGTTCACTATGAAGTTTTGTGTGAGGCTTTTCCTGGGAACGATGTGGTGTTCCATGTCAAGAAAGAATCTGTCAAAGATGTTCATCGTGTCAATATGTCTGGTGACAGCAAAAATGACCCACCAATAGTAGCAGCTGACTTCATGGCTTAGGGAAGTATCCTGAACCATCTAGGCCAGATCAGTGCTGGACATGCCCCTGTGCTGAATTGTCACACACCTCATATCACTTGTGAGTTTGTTGAGCTGAAGAAGATTGATCGTCATTCTAGAAAAAAAGCCAGAAGATGGCCCCAAGTTCTTGATACCTGGTGATGTTGCCATCATTCCTATGGTTCCTAGAAAGCCTGTTTGTTTTGACAGACTTTCCAACTATCCTTTTTTCGGCCATTTTGCTGTTTCTATCATGAGATAGAGAGTCACTGTGGGTGTCATCAAAGCAGTGAACAAGAAGACGGCAGAGGCTGCAAGGTCACCACGTCTGCCCAGAAAGCTCAGAAGTCTAAATAAATGTTATCTCCAATATCTGCCGCCCAGTCTTAATCATTGGTGGATGAACAGTCACAGAACTGTTTGTGTCAAGTGGCCATAAGTTAACAGAAGACTGGTTAATGATAACAATGATCGTAAAGCCTTCAGAAGGAAAGGAGGTTTTGTGGATCGTTTGTGTGTGTTTGCGGCAGTTTTAAGTTACTAGTTTTTAAAATCAGTACTTTCTAATGGAAACAATTTGATAAAAAATCTGCCACAGAATTTTGAGACACATTAACACAAAAGTTTAACAATGGAAAAGAAGAAAAATTAATGAATTAACATAGAAATTTATATTGAAAGTACATTTTGAATCTTAGTTACTTGCCTGAAGGAAATTGGTGTGATTTCCTCTCTTGCTTAAAATATTTCGTTCATTTTGGTTTTCAAAGTTTTAATTGTATGTGTCTCATTGTACTTTTTCTTGGTATTTATACTAACATGCTTTCATACTCATTTCTGAAATTGTGGCTTGATAAGTTTCATAAATTTTGGAAAATTTTCTGCTTGTATTTCTTAATACATCCATTCTTTCACCTTCTGTCTTCTGGAACTATAATTACACAATTTTCAATCTTTTTATCCTATCTATGTGTTTCTTTCATACTTTTCTACAATTTTCACGTCTGTTTTCTTCATATTTGTTCCTGGTTATTTTTCATCATTAGTCTTTGAAATTGCTAGTCCTCTCTTCTGTCTTATCTTCAACATCTAATGTAGTTAGCATATTTTTAATGTCTAAGAATATTTGCCTTTAAAAACTAGATGCCAATTCCCTGGTGAAATTATCCATCTTTTTAAATCTATGTTATTAAAATTATTAGTGAAAGTCCATTTTTGAAAACTCCAGTGTCTGGATTACTTGTAGATTTATCACTTTACTTTCTTCTTGATTTTTGTCACTTGGTCTTATTTCTTCTTACTCAGGATAATTTTTACTGAATGCAGTGTACATGAGCAATAGCAAATCTCTAGGTGATGTTTTGTTTTTCCACACTAGATTTAATTTTCTTTAGCTCAGTTTTGTCTGTCTGTCTGTTTTGCCTTTTAGAATTTACCTCTTTCAGGGTCTCACGTAAAAGCCTGAATTTTAACAGTAGTCCCTCATTCTTGTCAGACTGTGATCCCTATTTTTGTCTTGCTGAACTAATTTTGGAAACTCTTATTAGTTTTATAACCTCTTTGGTGTCTGTTTTAACATTCTCAGCATCTTCTCCGATGCATGTGTTGTTTATTTCAAGATGAGATTATGTGAGGACTTAGAGGCTCATTAAATTTTATTTCTATGAGAGTGATACTTCTTAAATCCCTGCTGCCTTTGTTTTTCTCTGATAGATTTATACACCTTAAAAAATCACTTTATTTGTTTTAGTTTCTGCAAGAAGAGTTCGTCTAATACAAGATACACCATTCTAGCGAAATGTGGAAACTTTCTTTACAAATTTATGCGGGGTTAAAATTTGCAACTATTTCAATGGACAGCATGTTGTGCTGATGGAGATCTCAGAAAAGAGAAAAGGATGTTTCTTTTATTTTTAGACCAATACATATTAAACTCTAACACCTTTCATTCTTTTGAGTCAGGCTTTTAATTTTAATATCAGAGGATCTATTGATAACTTTCAGTTGTCATGATTGTTTTCTTGTTGTAATGGTGGTTTAAGGAAACATCTCTATCTGTGTTCATAAGGAAAGAGAGAAAGTTGAGAGAGATCTTTTTTATTGAGATAACATTATAATCCTCCTAAAAACAACAACAACAACATAAAATTCTCTGTATTAAGCAAAACGGAATGAGAAGCAGGACTGGCTACATAGTTTGTTATAATTTGACAGAATGCGAAATGAAAATGCAGCAGTCTTGTTTAAAGATGAAGAATTTCAAGACACCTAAAGCAAAACATTAAGTAGATTTCAGAATAAAAACTGCTCCTTCTTTATTTCTAAATTTTATAAATAGCCTAGGGTAGAGGCAACTCTAAAAATTCCCCTCATTGTAATGTTCTAAGTAATTTCTGTAATGATGAGTTGTTGGGTGCCCAGTATGATACTTAGGCAGTAATATATAATCCACTAGGGGAAAGAATTCCATATAATAAGAATGTATACAAGAGGTATTATTTTTTAAAAGGATATAGGTGAGCTGTGAAGAAAAATAACTTACACCGTCTCTGACCATAGTTAGAAAAATTACAAAAACATGCATTTTTCTATATTAACTATAATGTACATTTTCTTCTGGAGAACTCTGCCAAGAGCTGCCTCTTTTATGCTTAGAACCACCATTTTCATTCTGCTGTGTTATTTTGAGTTCAGATATCTTCAAACAGTACTTTTTTTAATGTCATGATACTTTTTCTTGGTAAAAATTAAATTACTTGTAAAATAGGATGATGGAGTCTTATAACCCTTCTAATGCGAACATTTGACACAAGTGACTTTCAGCCATTGCTTAATTAAAAAAAAATAATCAATGATGTAATTTTTCCCCCATACATCCTGTTTTCTCATGCTTTACCATTTCTTATTCTGTTCCCCTGGCCCAAAATATTTTTAATCATCCTGATTGAAATGGCCAATTCTTGGTTTAATTCAGGAGTCAATTCAGACAGAACGTCTTGCTGGAGCTTGCTGGTGGTGTTGTGTCTGTCTCTGTGCTCCCATGGTTCTTATACAGACTTTGAGCACAATTGGCCATTAGGTAGAGAATATCATGTACTGTCAGTGTGGCTGCTTTTGACAGCAGGGCGCTGCTTTATTAATTTATCTCAACCTATAGTAGGTGTTCAGTAAATAACTATTTCGTTCAACTGAAATGAACTAAAACAAATGGGTTCCTAATATCACTCATCAAACATTCCTTGAGTGCCTAGAATTTTTTAGACGATGGACAAATACTACTCGGCAAGTCAGATTTGTCACCACCCTGAGAGAACTTCAAATACTGGCAACAAAGATTAAAAATGATAAAGAAAAATCCTGTAATCATAGCTATAAGGAGAGTAAGTGTTAAGGACATGCAACCGCATCTTAGGACCCCAGAATTAGTTATCTTAAAATGAAGTTGTTAAAGGGATGTATTTAGTATTAGCCCATTACGAGATATCAGAGAGCTTGTGCAGGCACCTAATCTTGTTAAGTCTATTTTCCCTTTGTTATTAGATAATGAGGTCATCACCCATTTACTAATTTCAAACTTTTTGATTGCCTTGGTATTCATATGAACCCTAGGGCAAAGAGATACCGGTTCACGCTTGAAAAAGCATGATTAAATACCCAGGGTTTTCATGTTCTTATCCCAACTACATTCCCTTACTCTTGTTCCCTGGCCTCCCTATTAGGACCCTAAGCCACGCCTCCCATTTGTTGGCACAAAGCCAGCACAGCGTTAATATTGCCTCCCTTCAAATAGGAAGGAGAAAAGAAAATATTAGGTTCGTACAAAAATCGTAAGAAATAACTTCTGTAATTTTCAGAAATGTAGGGAATCCCTTAAATTTATGCCTTTCTGTTACAAATGCTTACTATATATTTGTTCTTCAATAGTATTACAATATATGGTGATGCCCAGATAAGAAATTATGAAATCATATGGCAACGTAAATGTGCAACATACAGCTTTAGTGTTAAGACTTTTGTTTTAAGATGTAGGTAAAATTATAACAAATGTACATCAAAACCTTATGGAACTGGGTTTTAAGTGCGGTGTCACATAGTATCACATCGAGTTATAAGTGGAATGGACTCCAAGACCACCTGGGTACTCGGATGGTTTTCATTTATGCCTAGATAGATCTTCATCTATATATTATTCATACATATACCTAAATTATTTGTTCTTCAAATCTGACTTTTCCTAAAACGCAGATGGATGATAACTTACTGATTTATATCATTAATGCATATTAATTCGTATTAAATGTCATTAATTTAAATTCATTTATAACAAATTATCATCATATTAAAATACTATTTACTTGTCATCTTCATTTGTAACATGAACATTCTCAGCTTTGGCTAAGAGCTATGAATGACTTAATGAATAGTGTCCTGGAGGCCACGCCAAATGGGAAAAGCTTTCGGTCTCCTACACCTAGTCTTCCTTATTGCCGTATATTTCCCAACAGTGGGTTTCTTATCATGAGTGATTTTACCAATTTAATCTCTGTTACTTTAGAGAAATTGGTGTTCAGGTAACTTTAGGGGACAAGTTTACCATATTCGCAATGTAAAAATCTTGAGAAACACCCCATGCATTTTTTAGTACAAATCATAAATTACAGAGAAGCAAAGTTTCTCCAAAAAACAAGGAAAATCTTCTTCTACTTAGGTAAAATAACATAGGCCATATATAGGATGGGCCACCATGCTTGAAATGTAGGCTTTCTGTATATGTTTGAATAGGTCAGTGATCAGAGTTCTCATTTTGGGAGAAACTCGGGTGAGCTAACCTGAAAGTCCTCAAATTCTAATAGATGAATGTAATTAAAATTTGAGCTTTGAGGTTGGTAATTTTTCAGTGGATACCATAATCAGCTAATCTTTCTGCTAACACTTTTGAAGGACCGAAGCCACACTTGGATAATTTTATCTCTCCTACCCATTGGGGGAGAGAGAAAATTACCTCATGTGTATCCTTTGGCCTTTGATCTTGTAACATGAGGGCTAAATTCGTTTAGAAAAATAATCATAGTTTAGATGAGCTAAGATTCTTCTTTCCTAAGAACAAAGGAATAATATAGCAAACTAATTTTAATACATTATTTCTAAAGCCTACATAGCCAGAAGTATGACATAACAAATCTATCTTGAAATTTTAAGTTGGTTTTTAAAAGTCTTAACAGAGCTAAAACAGGACATAAATGTCTCCATTTTCAACATCAAAGGAAACCGTGTGTGTGTGTGTGCGCGTCTGTCGATATTTAGAGAGAGAGAGAGAGAGAGAGAGAGATACATCTTTTAGAGATCAGACCAATATCTGGGCTAAGAGAATGTGGAATAATGACTTCTTATTAAAAAAAAAAAAAAACTAGAAAAATTTGAATGCTACGTAACTTTCCTTTTTAAACTATGTATTTCAAGTATAAAATCCTCAAGAATCATTATTCTTATCAATTTCACTTTCAGTCTCTGGGGACCCACAAATTAAAAATTATAGAAAAATCAGAGAAAAAGTCAGGACTTCAGGACTTCAGGAGAATAAAAATGAAGTAACCAAGGGGCACATGGATGGCTCCCTTGGATCAGCCAACTTCAACCCAGGTTGCAATCTCACATTTTGTGAGTTCGAGCCACATGTCGGGCTCTGTGCTGACAGCTCAGAGCCTGGAGCCTGCTTCGGATTCTCTGTCTCCCTCTCTTCTGCCCCTCCTTTGCTCACACTCTTTCTTTGTCTCAAAAATAAACAGACATAAAAAAAAAAAAAGAAAGTAATTCAGATTTTCTTCCAGAAAGGTATACTTGTGTTCTTTAAGTGATTGTTTAGATATATGCCCATCTGCATAATTTGCAGGGCCCGACAGAAAATGAAATTGTGAAGGATCGTATTAAATTATTAACATTACAGACACAGCAGAGCGTGAAACCAAGCAGGGCTTCCTTCTCAGCTCTGGGCTCTTTGTGTGACTGTCCAAGTTGCTTACCCATAAAGCTACCTCTGCTTCTATGCTTTCCACATAGCTGCCTCTTATTCCAAATTGGTTTGTGACTTCTTCTCTTTTTCTGTTTTAAAACTATACTGGTGCTTAGTAGAGGGTAGATGAATATTTACTAAAAACTATTTTCATAATTTTTTTATGTGAAAGAGGAATTATCTTCCAATACATTTTGGTAAGTGAGTTTATTGGTTGGCATATATATTCAAGAAAATTATTCTTGGTTAATTCATTATAAATACTCAGTGAGGGGCACCTGGGTGGATTAGTTGGTTTAGCAACAAACAGTTGGTTTCCGCTCAAGACATTATCTCACGGTTTATGGGATTGAGCCCCGCTTGGGACTCTGCACTGGCAGCACAGAGCCTACTTGAGATTGCCTTTCCTTCTCTCTCTGCCCCTCCCCTACTAATGTGCGTGTACCCTGTGCCCTCTCTCTCTCAAAATAAACATTTAAAATAAAGAAGGACTCACTGAAGTAAAGCCAATGAAAAACTTCCTAGCTGAATTGATACAGGTTGCTCTGTAATCGATTTATTATGATGAAATCATTTATCCCCTGTCTGTTATAATTATGAAATTATTTAATATAATTGCAATGTGGTCTCAGTTTTCTTAAGTACAGACTGACAAATTGAGACCAATGAAATGTAATAAAGAAATTAATATTATTACATTTATATGAAAATTAACTATTAAATTTGATTATAGGCAGAACATGTAAGTAAATTTACAATGATTAAAGTTCACAACTGAAAATGATGTTAGTTACTTTAAATTAACAGAGAAAAAAATAAATGAATAAACATAAGAAAATGATCACTTATGGCCTACAAAAATAACTTTTGCCTTTATTTGAAATGTACAATATTTTTTTAAGTTTATTACTTTATTTTGAGAAAGAGAGAGCATGAATGGGGAGAGGCAGGGAGAGAGAGGGAGAGAATCTCAACAGTCTGTCCACCCCCCATTGTAGAGCCCCACGCCATGCTAGAGGTCATGAGAATGAGTCTGTGACCTGAGCCGAAGTCAAGTCCTACACTTAACTGACTGTGCCTCCCAGGCACCTCTGTAATAAGTTATTAGTCTCATAATTAAAATTTCAGACAAACGTGTATACAGTGTGTTGATTTTTTTTCCTTTTTAATATAAAGCCATGTGTACATGCATGGTGAAAAAAGATAGTCAAGTAATCATAACTGAAAAGCAGAGTTCTAGGTCAGCCCAGTACTCCTTCCCAAAAATGTGATTGTTAACTGCGTATCACTGAATAACATGGTCTATATTCTTTATCACTAGAAAATATATCATGACTTTGTGCTATGATGGCTCAGACTTTAGATCAAATTCACTGTCCTGTCACTATTACTAATATTTCTGCTAGTGGTCCTGGTAGACAGAGAATTTTAGGTTCCACGTCATGTTTTACAATCAAAGTGATCAAGATATCGCAAAATTTTATGTATAGATTCTATTCTGATAAGAATCTTTTTTTAATTTATTTTATTAAAAAAATTTAAATATATTTTATTTTTGAGAGAGACAGAGCATGAGCAGGGAAGACAGAGCTATAAAATATGGTGATTTAAAAATTCTGTATATTACTCCGTGCTTGTCATGATAATTCTGCTATTAATCCCCATCACCTATGTGCTCTCCCCCCATCTCCCTTCTGGTAACCATCAGTTTGTTCTCTATGATTAAGAGTTTATTTCTTGTTCTCTCCCCACCTCCCGTTTCTTTTGTTTGTTTGTTTGTTTGTTTTATGTCTTAAATTCCATCTGTGAGTAAAATCATGGTATTTTTTTTTCTCAGACTGACTTATTGTGCTTAGCATTATATGCTCTAGGTTCATCCATGTTGTTCTAAATGACAAGAAATCATCATTTTTATGGCTGAATAATATTCCATTGTATGTGATGACACTCTTTATCCATCCGTCTTTCAATGAACACTGGGGCTGCTTCCATAATTTGGCTATTGTAAATAATTCTGCAATGAAAACAGGTTTGCGTGTATCCCTTTTGATTTAGTGTGTTAGTATTTTGCAGTTAAATACCCAATAATGTGATTAATGGATCATATGATAATTCTTTTTTTTAACTTTTGAGAAAGCTCCATACTGTTGGCCACAGTGGTTTCACCAGTTTGCATTCCCACCAACAGAGCAATGGGGTTCCTCTTCATCTATATTCTCACCAAGACATGTTGTTTTCATTGGTTTTTTATTTTAGTCATTCTGACAGGTATGAGTTGATATCTCATTGTGGTTTTGATTTGCATTTCCCTGATGATGAGTGATGTTGAGCATGTTTTCATGTGTTTGTTGACCATCTGGATGTCTTCTTTGGAAAAATGTTTGTTGGTGTCTTCTGCCCATTTTTTTTCCACCGGATTATTTGTTTTTTGGGTGTTGAGTGGTATGTTTTTATAAATTTTGGATACTACTTCTTTATCAGATTGGTTATTTGAAAATATCTTCTCAATTCAGTAGGTTGCCTTTTAGTTTTGTTGATTGTCTGTGCTCTGTAAAAGCTTTTCACTTTGATATAATCTCAATAGTTTATTTTGGCTTTTATTTCCCTTGCATCAGGGGATATATCTAGAAAAATATTGCTACAGCCGACGGCAGAGATTACTGCCTATGCTCTCTTCAAGGATTTTTTATCTTTTCATGTATCACACTTGGGTCCTTAATCCATTTTGAGTTTATTTTTGTATATGGTGTAAGAAATGGTCCAGTTTCATTCTTTTGTATGTTGCTGATGAGTTTTCCCAACACATTTGTAGAAGAGACTATTTTGTTTCCCACTGGATATTCATTTCTACTTTGTAGAAGATTAATTGGCCATACACTTGTTGATTTGTTTCTGGGCTTTCTGTTTTGTTGATCTATGTGTCTATTTTTGTGCCATTCCCGTCCTGTTTTGATTATTATAGGTTTGTAATATAACTTGAAATCTGAATTGTGATACCTCCAGTTTTGTTTTTCTTTTTCAATATTGCTTTGGGCTGTTTGGAGTCTTTTCTAGTTTCATACACATTTTAGGATTGCATGAAAAATGCTAGTGGTATTTTGATAGAAATTGCATTAAATCTATAGATTGATTTGGGTGCTAAAGAAATTTTAACAATATTTGTTCTTCTAATCCATGAGCATGGAATGTCTCTCCATTTCTTTGTGTCATCTTCAATTTCTTCAACACTGTTGTAAAATTTTCAGAATATAAGTCTTTTACCTATGATTTAAAAGTTTATTATTTATTTTGAGAGAGAGAAAGAGAGAGAGTGAGAGAGCAAGTGGCGGAGGGGAAGGCAGAAAGGGAAAAAGAGAGAATCTCAAGTAGTGCACTGTGCACTTTCAGTGCAGAGCCTGAGGTAGGACTTGAACTCATGAATCATCAGATCATGACCTGAACTGAAGTTGGATGCTTACCCAACTTAACTGGGTGGTCCAGTCCTTTACATCTTTAGTTAAGTTTACTCCTAGGTATTTTATTATTTTCAGTGTACATTTTTCTATTTCTTAAGTTTCTGGGTGCTATTCCTCCTTTATGGGCTGTCTTTGATGCTATATAATTTGGATTTTTTAAAATTTTGGATTATAAATTAATCTTCAGTGCATAGTGGTTAATTTGTGCCAGTTTTATGGAGCTGGATTGTGAAATGTCTGGATAGCAGGGGGATTTGATGACTGTAATATTCTGGTTTGGTAGTATAAATTCAGCTTCTGAATATTTGGTAGCATAGCTTAGAAGTCTGATTTCTTTCACAAGTTCACAGATAACAACTTCTTTTGTTTATTCTCCACTCCCCTCCTACAGAAACTTGGCCCTGAATGCATATTAGGATCCCTTGTGATTTCTTGGTTAGTGGGTGGAGTCCTGTGTTCTGTCACTTGGGGCAGCCTTATAAGAATCCATGTAGAAGTCTAACTTGCAGTTTCCTGGTTTGTGCACAGGCAAAGCCCTGTTTTATAATTTTGCCTACATATTATCCATCCTTTTAGGATCTTTTGGTAGAAAATAGTCTTATTCATTTCACCATGTTTTCAGATTGTTCATGAGAGTAGATTACAAAATGCTGGAAATTTCTGTTTCCCCATATGTAAAGAAGACTTTTGTTCTAGATTTGGCTAACTTTTTCTTTAAATGACTAGATTGCAAATATTTTAAGCTTTGGGGTCATACAGTCCTGTAACTACTCTGCCATTATAGCATGAAAGCAGCCATAAATAATATATAACTAGCTGAGTTAGGCTGTGTTCCAATAAGCCTTCATTTATAAAAACAAAAAAACAAAAAACAAAAAAACAAAAAAACAAAAAAACAAAAAACAGCCGCTGGCTGGATTTGGCCCATGGACCTTATTTTGCTGACCTTTGATTCTGATTTCTTCAGACAGAAATCAGGAATATAGGTTTCTTTCTGAAATGTTGATAAAAACATATTAATATACAAAACTTTCTGTTAATGCACGTAAGGCTGACTATGTGCAAATGTGTGTGGTAGCATCTCTGTGTCAGTTATGGGCATGACTAAGAGTGTGTTTGATGTGGAAGTATGTGCATGCGCCTAGAATTTTTTCTCTGGGGAAAGTCTACATCTTTGTTTCAAATGTGTGAAAATCCAGATCTAAAAATAGCCATGAAATCACAAAAATATTCCTGAATTCTAAAACTCTAGAATTCCCCGATAAACTTTTCTCTCGACACATTCCCTTTCCAGCATAAAAATAATTCATTGAATTTTACATAGTTTTAATATTCTGGTCTCTGTTTTCACTTGAATGTGGGCAAGAAAGGGAGAGCAGGTGGGAGATAAGTGAAATGCAGTTTGATAAGACAAGATATGAACATTCTTGTTGGAGAATTCTAAACCCATGCCATGACATTTAAAGAACTCGAGGTCAACTTACTGAACAAAATACTTCCTCTCTCACTAATTTAAACAGCTAATTTTAGCCTCCTATCAGCAAAACTACATACCTGATGTTCACCTTCTGATGCAGAATTCAAACCACCCATATGGACTCACTCTATTATTTTCATCATTAATTATTGGCTCCAAAAATAAAAAATAGTACAACCATAGTTTTACCTTTTGAATGGGATAATGGAATACCTGCTTTTCTTTTTCTTTTTTTTCCCCTTTTTGTGATCACTTAGGCTAAGATAGTTCTACTAGTAAATGCAGGTGTTTATTTCAGGCTTTTAGCCAAAGTTTCTGTTTCAGTTGGTTGAATTGGAGCACATCATCACTAGCAGGTGTTTTTAGGTTAAATAGTTTCCTACAGAATAAAGGTAAGTGAATAGTGTTCTAATAATTTCTTTATGAGCCTCTGTTACGATTTTGTTTTCTATGTATTCTTAATCTTTAACAAACATAAATAGGATCTATGATATGTCTGTGTAAATCTACTTAGAAATGTTAAACTCACATTTGAGGGCAATATAACTGTAGGTATTGATAAGGTTTAAAAATCCAACTTGGTGAATGGTCTGACAGTCAAAAGTAAGTTATAGTCATAATTTGAATATTAACCATTTGAAAAGAAATGAAATTGACATACTCTTAGAATAGTAAATTTCAGGATACTTTGGAGTTTCATAACAACCTAAAGCTTATTATTTATACATAATAGGCCATAAAATATTTCTTCCTACACATTAAAACAAAGAACTAAATCTCATATTCTTGTTCATCTAATTTCAATCTGTGGTCCTTCTACAGTAATTCAGCCAAGTTGTTCGAATATTTTTCTCTTTTGTTCTTCTCATCATTGAAAATACTATATTTATTTTATACTTTCTGTTCCCAACTTTTCCTCTCTGATACATTGCTTTAAAGATTGGGGGCGCCTGGGTGGCTCAGTCAGTTGAGCGTCCAACTTCAGCTAAGATCATGATCTCGCTCATGGGTTCAGGCCCCATGTCAGTCTCTGTACTGACAAGCCCAGAGCCTGGAGCCTGCTTCAGATTCTGTGTCTCCTTTTCTCTCTGCCCTTCCCTGGTTATACTCTCTCTCTCTCTCTCTCTCTCTCTCTCTCTCTCTGTTTCTCTCTCTCTCTCTCTCTCAAAATAAATAAATGCCAAATAAAATTAAAAAAAAAAACTGTAGAAAGCTATGAGATCTTACCCTATTTTCAAGCTATCAATTTAGCCTACCATGGTTTTATACGTGCTGGTAGAACACACAAGACTCCTGGGCCAGAAACAAAGAACTGTTATTACTCATAGTCCGCGGTAAACATGACGTGGTGAGGATGTGGTAGGAAACTACCTATTTTCTAAGAGTGCTGGTGGAGAACCTGCTTTACCTTTCCCCCAAAAGGAAACGTTATCTTGAATAATCTGTCAAGGAAATTTATATGCTTCTGCCCTGGAAGGAGACAGTATCTCTTTCTTCTAAGACTGCTTTCTACATGAAAATCTTTGAAAAGATCATTCAGAACGAAAGCCGTAAAAAGCTGTTTACAAGATGTGTAGAATCACAAAAGATCCTTGGAGAATTGTATCCCTATAGGTTCATAATCACTCAACAAGATTACAAGTGCCAAGATTTTCATGCTACCATTGAGCTTTCTTTTGCTGACTACTTCTCTTTTGGCCAGTGTCTTACTTTCTGACCCCTCTCCTGATTCTATCCATCTTCCAAATCTAATACTCCATATCTTTTATTTTTATAATAAAATTTAATTAAAATTATATTAAAATATAACACATAGCATGCATCTTACAGAAATTTGAAGTAGCTAAAGTTTGATTTAAAAATTCTAAACTTATCCTATGATACTTGTGGATGAAATATGTTTCATTATCTATTTTCTTGCCTTAAGGAACGGGAGGTAAAAAGTAATTTATTTTAGTGTGTTAATAATTGATAATGGACTGACTTAATTACCCCTGCAAGGACATTTGTGTTTTAACAAGTGTATAGCCATAACCAGAGGAACTGTCATTATTTGTACAAGTAATAAAGGTTAATGGAAAAGTTGTTTTGGATCAGAAAGAGCCTTTTGTGACCTGCCTATGGGACTCCATCTAATTTAGAAGAGGATTCCATCGTGTGAGTATAGTGTGTGACCTTAGCTGCATTAAGCAGACCCCAGTGACCCAGACCTGGTTTGTCCAGAGCAACTCTGCTTTGTTGTTGCTGTTGTTGTTCTCATTATATAGTGGATCCCCACTAAAGGTTCTTTGAATTCAGAGGTTTGCAGCTAAAGAAAAGACAACAGCAGCAGCAGCAACAAATAACATCCGAAGGTCAACTGGTCTAATTTATTTATGATTTGGAGCTGTCCATACCTTGAGTTCTTTCCTCTTCTCTCCTCTTGTCTGGTAAGCATCAAAGCACAGGACTAAGTTTGTAAATCCAAACTTACCTTGGTATTATCTGGAAAAAGCCCATTAGTTCATGATGATGGAGTAATTCTGTATTCTAGGGAACATAAATTCAATAGAGTGTGTAAAAACATTTTGAAATACTCAGATTACCTGAAGAAAATATTTATTTCTATTTACTGAGAAGGCATTAACTGCTAAATTTTCCTCCACGTTATTTAGAGAAGACACGTCTTCTATTACATTTGGTATGACAGAATGCAATGTTCATGAGTACTGGAAACTTGCAACAATCTAAGAATGTGACTTTTGAGTTGTAGAGTAGAGTCAAGTAGCATGGGCATAATTGGTGGAGATTTGCATTACGATTTTCCAGAAAAATTGATTCCTCTTTCTATGACTGTATTCTGGAAAGAATACCCAATTACTTCCATTCAACAAGATATACCAAAGACTTCTGTCTTACTGACTCAATCATTAAAACTGCATGATAAAAAGAAATTCAATTATAATATCCAATGCAATTAATATTTCTCAGGATATTTTTTTCCTTAGGATATTATTTTCTTCTAAAAATGCATTAAAATAAGAACAGGTTTGGGGCAGCTGGGAGGCTCAGTCAGTTCAGCATCTAACTCTTGATTTCAACTCAGGTCATGATGTCATGGTTCCTGAGATCGAGCCCTGTGTTGGGCTCTGTGCTGACAGCACAGAGCCTGCTTGGGATTCTCCCTCTCCCTCTCTCTTTGCCCCTCCCCTGCTCACTCTCACTTTTTCGCCATATAAATTTAAAAACTTAAAAAAAAAAAAAAAACAGCCTTTCCTTTTCTCCTCCAAGTAATTATGTTGTTAAAGCTAATTTTAATTTGATTACTATTCTTAAAGAGAAAGGAACTTATAATACTTAAATGATGTCCTTGTTTTTGATGTTCTTAGAAATTCAAACAAAAGTATTCTTGGTCTACAGCACTTTTTTCCTGGTCAGGCTCACACCACTGCCCCTCACCTCCAAGGCATATTTGCCTTGAGTCTGCATGATCATTTGCTAAATATGTTGTGATAATCTGTCTCCTTTGGTTGACAGCATTGAGTCCTGTCTAGAGCTGGGCTGCATCCCTCCAGGAGTTGCATAAATAAATTACTGTCACTTCTCTCTACTGCCTATTAAACCTAGGAAATCAATAAGCTTCTCTGTGTGTGTGGGCTTCCAGGAAGGTTTGTCATAAAAACTGTCAAATAAATACTGCTTGATAACTGAATGAGTTCCAGTTTCAAGCATGTGAATTCACTGTTCTGGAACACACTGTAAAAGCAAAATATTACTACACATTTAATCTGGCTATTAAAAAATGCAAAAATTTGTGCTTATAGAAATTATCTTGTTTTAAAACTTTTATCCTAAAAGTAAATAGCATTTTATCTTTTGTCTTATTTAGTTTTAGAACTACTTATTCTGTATATTTCTGAGATGGCTCTTCAGATAGTTGTAGTGAATGTTTATTTTTAATTCCTTTTTACTATCTTTATTTCATCTTTATTATATAGTATTAAAATAATCAACTATGTAATTCTTCAATTTTGACAGTTTATATCTGTCAAAAATGATCTCTTATATCTATACTTTCACGTTAACTAGTATAAACTTTATGTATGAAAATATGTTCAGGGTACCTAGGTGGCTCAGGTGGTTAAGCATCTGACTTTAGATCAGGTTATGATCTCAAGGTTCATGAGTTTGGCTCAGCACCAGGCTGTCTGCTGTCAGCGCAGAGCCCACTTCAGATCCTCTGTCCCCCTCTCTCTGGCCCTCACTCAGTCGTTTTCTGTCTCTCTCTCTCTCTCTCTCTGTGTCTTTTCAAAAATATATTTAAAAGAAGAAAATCTGTTCATTTAAAAATAACTTCTCAATATATAATGTTTTTATTTGGGTTTACTATTTCTTACCATCCATTTGCCAAAGATTTAACACTGAATTTTGTAAAATAGGTGCTATGTTTGATTGCCTTTTTTCTAGTTAATTTAATATGTTTCTGTTTTTATTTTTTTCTGTTTATTTTAATATGTTTCTGTTTTTACTTTTTAAGTTTTGCACTAAAAAGCAATGAATTTTAAAACTTTGAAATAATCCAGACTTGGAAAAAAATGTTTAGCTTTAAATTAATATATTAGAAAAAAATAAATACTGGAAATAAGTTATATATCTGTCTATTAGGGGAAAAAGCAAACCCAAAATGTAAAGAAAATTGAGATATAGATGGCAATTAATGATACTGAAAACAAAAACAGAAAAAATGGACATGTCTAGTTAAAAATGATTTTTCAAAATTACTTATAAAATTGAGAAAATATAACTAAAATTAAAATGTTCAAAAGATATGTTACTACCTATCTACCTCACATACTTTAACAATAAGAAAATATTATGAATAAATTTATGTCAATAATTCAAAAAGGTATGTATGCCAAGTGCAAACTCTTAGAAGAATGTAACTTACCAAAACTGCATCAAGAAAATGTGAAATCTGATACTCCTATAACTACTAAAGAAACATTATCCATAATCTCAAATTCTCTCTGAAAGGAAATCCTGGACTAAGACAACTATTCTGAATAAGTAAGTTGTGCCAATATTATATAGACTATGTAACCTTATGGTTTTGGTGAGCCTGACACAGACTTCATAACTGAACTCCATTGAGTAATATAAAGATGTAAATAGTCCCCAAATTACTCTATATATTCAGTGTAATCATAACATTGCAAACTTTTTTTTTTAATTTTTTTTTGCATAGAACTTGACAAATGATTTAAGTTTAGGTGAAATTCCAAAGGCCAAGAAAAGACAGCAAACAAATAGAAGACAAGGAAGATATGGTCCACTGAATAACGAAAGTTTTAATAAAAATCTAGTCATTAATAAAGTGGGATTTGGGGTCCCAAAAAGGAGAAATAGACTAGTGGAACTCAAAAGAGACTTGAGAGATAAGCCCAGGACCTTATTTAAAGAAAAAAAAAAATGGGATTATAAAACACTAGGAAAGGATTGTCCTTTTCAGTAAATCGTGCTGGATCAGTTGCATAACCTTGTAGAAGAAAATGAAGCTCGGTGTTTCCTTACATCACACACAAAGTTATATTACAGATATAAATCAATATGTAAATTGCAAAAATAATGAAATTCCAGAAGTTAATATAGGAGATTATATTATGGCCTGGCAGCAGGCAAAGATGTAATCAACAAGACATTAAAAATAAGCACTAAACATATAGGTAAAAACTGAAACTTGATCTACAGAAAAGAAATACATTCAAAACCATTTATAATTGCATTCTGTTTATTAATCAAAAATTAGAAACAACCCAAATCCCCTTAGCAGTAGGATGGGTAAATAAACTGTGTGTTATTTATAGAATGGAATACAATGCATCGTTAAAAAGCAGCAAACTGCAGCTACCTGCAAACAGATCTCACAGACACGAATTTGAATGCAAGAAGCCAGACCCAAAAGTGTACATCTCATAGGATTTCATGCATATAAAACAGAAAGCAAAACTAACCAGTGGTGTTTGCACATTTTAAAGTTATAAATAACTGCATAGAAATAATTAAAAATGTCAAGATACAGGTAATGTTAAATGGGAGTGTCATAATTGAAAGAGTTCAAGAGGGGCTATCCTGTGTTAGGTGCAATCTTTTGAGCTCAGCGACTCCGTTAACCATATATTTACTTTGTGGTATGTCGTAAGCTCTGGGTCTGGTCTTCTTTATTGTCTAGCAAGAAAGCAGGACACAGGATTAAAATGCGAGAGATGGCTAATGTCTGGGGGAAGACACCCCCAAAAAGAGTCCTTGCTCCATTTTTATTGGGATCTGAAGGCTTACAAACCGGTGATGGACGTGCACAAAGAGACAATGAAACTCTGAACATTAATTCATGGACGTGAGGGAAAGGGGTTCTTGAATATATGCAGGGTTAGGGGTTTGTGTTAATAAAAAACAAAATCCTGGTGCTGGATGATGGGGAAGGTCATTTACAGTAGACATGAAGCACCACCTCTGTTTACCTAAACTGGCCTAGCTGACAAGAAAGACAGAGCAAGCTCCCTCAGGGTCAACAAGGCACCTTTCTTTTGTTAATTAGCTCTGCTCTGGGCAACTTTGCTGCTGCCTTGCAGTGGTCCATGGCCCTATTTACCTGTTGACCTAATTTAGTCCTTCCTTCCTGTGGAAGGAGCTTTCTGCTATAGTACTAAATTGCAGGGAGCACTTCCGCCCTGAATACCTAATCTCGTTTATTTCATATATCTTCTTATTGGGTGTTCTGTCCCGCCCTCTCCATAGTGGGGCCTCTGCCCCACCTTCTCTATACTGGGGCCTTTACCCACCCTCTCTATTTACCTGATCTTGTTTACCTAAACTTGAATGCGAGCATCCAGTGGCTTTGTAATTTGTTTTGCCTTGTAAACCTATCACTGCAGAAGCAGAGAATTCCTAAGCTTGTTCCCTACGTAATATATCATTATGCTGTAGAATTCAGTGTTCTTACATTTTATTAAATCCAACGCATAATGGGTTAAAAGAGAGAGAAGACAGAGAAGAAAGAGGGGAATCTCCATGTCTTACAGGTTATGAGATGGTATTTCTGAATACATTCCCCATACATTCCCCAAAATACACCTAGTGTAATAACTTTGGCATATTTAAATGTGAGTTTCCAGCTCCAAAGTTAACCCTACTTCATCTTTAGCAGTATTCCGAAAATTCTAAAATCTGAATTATTAATGTTATCTGTTAACAACCTAAAGAAGAACTAGAAAACTGATGATCAATATCAAACACAATATTTGTAGTTTTGGCTGGCTAGTATCATTTTTTTATTTTATAAAAAGTCCACACTCCCCTGTTTGCTTCCCAAGAAACTCTTTTCGAAAGAGTCCTGAAGATATGAGTTAAAATATGTTACCAGGAAACACTGTGTAATCTTTGTTAGGTGCAATTTTAAGAGAAGAAAATTTCTGCCCAATCTGTCCCTGTCTCTGGACACAAATGAAACAATGAATCTGATGATTAATCGGTACTATTTTAAGTCCTAATGTTGTAATCCACTGTACTGTTCCATTATTGAATCCAAAACAATTACCTGAGATTTGACTGCTCTCTATTTGTTAATGTCTAATTCTATATATTTTTAAATCCATTTTAGATTGAAAGTGGTTCCTTAAAGGAAATAATACTTAACTGGAAGTCTTTTATCTAAATGGATTAAAAATAAACTGGTTCGGTGTTCATTTTGGAGAACAGGGGCAGTAGTCAGAATCTCAGCCTTGCTTTCCATGATATGGAACGCAGTTTGACAATTCTGTTGGTGTATTCTGTATGTTAGCACAAATTCCAAAATTTACTAAAAATTCACGTAATGAAATAGAATCAGTATAGGCAGTAATTCACTCGGGAATAAAAATTTGCACTTTTTTCATGACACAGTTGGATTTCTGATCACGGCGAATGACTTACTTTGCTTGCCTATGCTTTGGGTTTGTCATGTCACCCTCATGGCTTTTCAACAGTGTTTAAGAATACCGAATAGGCAGCTTCATTCAAAAATAAAAGTTATGGGGCACCTGGGTGGCTCAGTCTGCTAAGTTTCCAACTCTTGGTTTCGGCTCATGTCATGATCTCCTAGTCCGTGGATTTGAGCCCTGTGTTAGGCTCTGCACTGACTGTGCCCCATTGCTTGAGATTCTCTCTCTCTCATCTCTGTCTGCCCCTCCCTTGCTTGTGTGTTCTCTCTCTCTCTCAAAATAAATAAATATGCTTTAAAAAAAGGTGATTTTTAAAATTAGAACATCTGAGCTAATTAAAATTTAATAACCAGAGGAAAGATCTTCCCTAGAAGGGGAAGGTGAAAAGACAGTTGTTTGATTTAGGGGCACCCAAAAGCTAGCAAAACATACGAATTTGTATTCAGTTTTCATGAATACCAGCAGTGCACAGCAAACAAATTTTGGCAGAGAGTTGCCAAGATCATAAAAATCTTGCCTTGCATTGAAAACTATTTTTGTTTGGATTTTTAAAAGCTGGCTTTGCTTTTTATTATTTATGTTTTCTTTATGCATTTGAGTGGCACAAGCTGTTCTCTGCTACACAAAGTTTGGTCAGCATTCTTGGCAGGCTACAGATGTAGATTTAAAGAATCATTACTATGTTACTATTTCTACTCTCCCAATCCTGCTTTCTCACCTAGTTTAAAGCAGTACTTTCTCCAGCACCCCTGGAAAGATATTGAAAGGTCAAATAAACAGTGTGAAACCTAACTACAAATTTATTTTAACCTAGCATTTGACAACAGATTTAGACATACTAAAAATAGTTCCCATATTCCTTCTCTACAGTGGTCATGGTTTTCTATCTTTTGGCATAATATAGTGAAAATAATTTCACACAAACAAGGGAACTGTTTTATAGTTTGTGTGTCTGATTGAAGAGTAAACAGAGAGGCTGGAGTCCTCTCTTAAATTTTGGTTATTTCTCCAATCGTGAAGGAAGAACAAAGTAAGACAGTTGCTGTATTTCCAAATCTGCAATAATCTATTTAGTCAAAATACACAGATACTATCATGAATATAGTGTTTCTGTCTTTGATTTTTTAACCTTTCTTTTTATTTTTGAGAGAGAGAGAGAGAGGGAGAGAGAGAGAGAGAGAGAAGTAAACCAGGGAGGATCAGAGAGACAGGGAGACGCAGAATCCGAAACAGGCTCCAGGCTCTGAGCTGTCAGCACAGAGCTGGACAAAGGACTTGACTTCACAGACGAAGAGTTCATGACCTGAGCTGACATTTAACCTGCTGAGCCACCCAGGCCCCCCTGATGTTTGTCTTTGAGAACCCATGACCTTTTGTTTTGATAACCAACTTGTTGATGGTGAATGGTCCTCTTTGTACCAATCCATGTTCCTGTGACAGGTACAAGTCTCTATATCCAATCTATCCCATCTGATACTTCGATCATAATCTCATAAGAATCATCAAAAAATGTAACAAATTCCCAAAAGGACTATAATCACATAATTTACTTTTCTCCACATGACAATGTACTGAAAACAGTTTTGCCACCCTCTGTATTGGTGAGCGCTTAACACCATTAATTATTTTTCTAAACTTTATTTTTCCTGTTCTTAAAGTTCAAACATTATAAAAAACATTCTCTGGTGTTTCAAATGCATTATAGAGATATAAAGATGTATTTATTCCAAAGTGATAGTTTCCTTTTTTTCCTTTTTTTCCCTTCTTACTTCTATTTCAATATTAGTTCTTTGAAAGCACATCATTGAGCTCACATTCTGAAATTTCAAAATTTCATCCTGCATCTAAAGATGGGAATTCCTAATGGGAATAACCTTTAAAACAAGTCAGCAGACATCTCAGCAAACACAAGTCACCTATTAAACTGTATGCTAGCACCACCGTGGCTCTGAGGCATCAAGTGAAGACGAGCCACTGAACAAGAACGCCATGCATAAGGTGCCAGTCACCCAGCAGGGGATTCTAGAGCGATGTAGATATTAAGGCCTGTGGGTCCTAATTTACGGCCTTTAAAAAATGTAGTTAAAGGCAAGTATCCCTCTTTTCTTATGTGAGAATTATACGGAGCAACTTAAAAGGGAAACCACCTTTCTTCATTTACTATTTTATTCTTTGAAAAGCTTGAAGGAAATAAAACACTTTTTTTTCATTCCTCTGTAGAGAGAGGCAGTTCCAATCTGTGGAATGAGGTTTCAGCTTCATATTGCCTATGTAAATTCTTCTTACTTTTCTTTTATCTGTTTCACTGTGCTTCTCTGGCATTTTATAGGCTAGCAAATAGGCTCCCTGTTGGCTAATTTAACATCTGCAGATTGTGTTGCTTATGAGCATAAGGTCCGAATAACTTAGATGGCCTAAAATTCCTTACACGGGTTCAGAAAATTCTGCCCAGCTCTAAGATGTCTGTTGCAGCCAGGAACACACGGAGTGAATTTTGCACTGACCGCATGAAATAGTGGCTGTCTGCATGTGACGATTCCCCGGGATAAGTCCCCTAATAATGTGCTGCTATATTTCTGGAATCCAAGACCTTTTACATATGAAGCATTAGTTCATTACTCCCCTTTAATCTCCCTAACTCAATGCATATTCATTAAACATTAAAATGAGTACTTAGGAAAGTCTTCTGTAAGATTGGGAGCTCACAAAGTATTACGAGAAGCAAAATGAAAAGAATATTCCAGAAAGGTTGGTAATCCAATAGAAGTCATAAAATTTATAGGCTAAATCACCATTAAAAGGTTCTGTGGAAGCAAGTACATCCCAATATAATATAAGTGCCTGAGCATACCCAGGCTAAAGGAATATTGAAAGTGAGATAGAATTACTCAAATAAGCCTTTGTAGACAAATCATTTCTTAAACCAAAAGTTTAAAGAAAGTGATGAGCAGAAATGGTGGAAATAGAGTTAGCTACCTTCTGGTCAAATTTGATTTCATCAGGTAAAACTCAGGTAATTGAGTGGCCTCATGGCATTATTTATTTTGCCTCTTAACAATTACCTCTTGATTTGTTGATTAAATGATTAGACTGCCATCTCCATTAAGACAAAAATCATAATTTTTTGCACGAAATTTTATTCCCAGAAATTAGCATTGTGTATATTGGAGTAGCCAACCAGAGGGATTTGCTAGACTATTGAATAACAGAGGAAACAGGTAAGCCATAAACTGGATTTAGTACTTAGGTAGAAATTGCCTCTGTTTTAAGTTCATTTTTGTATGAAATTATATGGAAATTTTTTTCATGTTATATTTCATATAAAATGTATTTTATATATGATGTCCTGAAACATTAAGAATGAGACAGACATGTGGCACCTGGATGGTTCAGTTGGTTAAGCATCCAACTTCAGCTCAGGTCATGATCTCAAGGTTCCTGAGTTCCAGCCCCATGTAGGCCTCTGTGCTGACGGCTCGGAGCTTGGAGCCTGCTTCAGATTCTGTGTCTCCCTTTCTCTCTGCCCCTCTCCCGTTCGCACTCTGCCCCCTCTTTCTCAAAAATAAATAAATACTTTAAAAAATTAAAAAAGAACAAGACAGGCATAAGGACAATTTTTGTAACTTAACAAAGTAATGGAATAAAGATGTTCATAATATTTTATTTGTGGAATTTTAGTTTACATTGCATTATAGCAGTTTGTCTTCTTTGTCTTTCCTTTTCTTTCTGTCTCTGTGTGTCTCTCGCTTCCAATATCAGTCTTGTTACAGGTTGTTGTTACAATTTTCTTGATTGTTTAGAAGGACAAACTTTTGAACTTTTGGCGTTGTCCATTTACTCTTTATTTGTTGGGTCATTGATTCTTTCTTGAATTATTTCCCTTCTTCTACATCCTTGGCATTTAATTTGTTTGTTCTTCTCTAGCTTTATAAAATGAACATTTAGATAATTGATTTTAGGCCTTTCTTGCTTCTATTAAAAGAATTTTAAACTATACATTTCTCGCTAAGCAGAATTTTATGCTTTCTGCAAATACTGATATGCAATATGTCTATCATAATTTATTTAAAATCACCTGTAATTTTGTAAGTTGACATGTGAAGTCTTCTTTTTTGACCTGTGTGTTACTAGAGCAGGATTCTTGCACAGAGTCATGACACGGAGGCTTTTCTTTCCAGGAAGCAACTTGATTCCTGCCGGCACCCCTCAGTTAGGTTCGTCCTCAAAGAACTGAGCCCTGAGCACCACATGGCATAGTTGTTATTTATTTTTTTTACTTCTTTGCCTCCCATATATGGTAGCACACAAACATGTAGTCTGGTTAAGTAGTCTCATGTTACAGGGTCGTGGGGGATGTTGTCACGTAAGTGTATACTAGGCTGCCTTGAGGTTTTGTGTTTTTTTGGTTTTATTTTTTTCTCCTTAGGAAAGGTATCCTACCACATTATAAAAAAGCAAATTGCCATTACTATTATTTTTAGATACCCAAGGGGGTGCCTGGGTGACTCACTTGGTTAGGTGTGTGACTATTGGTTTCGGCTCAGGTCATGAGCTTGTGATTCACGAGTTCAAGCCCCACTTCTGGCTCTGCACTGACAGCAAGGAGCTTACTTGTGATTCTCTCTCTCTCTCTCTCTCTCTTCTCTCTCTCTTTCTCTTTCTCTCTCTCTCTTTTTCTCTCTCTCTCACTCTCTATGTCTCTCTCTCTGCCCCCACCCTCCTTTTTCTGTCTCTCAAAATAAATAAAAAAACTTAAAAAATATTTATGACTTTGTTAGGTATCTAATTTTACTGCTTCTAACTTGCTTCTGTTTGGGTCAGAGAACACAGTCTGAAAGGGTTCTCCTCTTTGAAAACGAATGGCATTTGTTTTATGGCATAGCTTAATGTCTATTTTGGTAAATGTTTCATGTGTGCTTGAGAAGCATTTGTATTCTCTAGGTATTGGATATAGTTTTCTATAAATACCATTTAGGATAAAGTAACCAGTAGTGATATTCAGATCTTCCGTAGCTCTATTGAATCTTTGTCTAGTTGGTCTGTCAGTTATTAGGAGTGGTATTGAAGACTGCAATTATGATTATGGATAGTTTTGCCAAATCCTACTTCACCTGTTTTGCAGTTGTGTTATTTCCATTATTTAGGGAATGCATACTTATAATGTTAATTTCTCCTGATATGTTGAGCCTGTAACCATTATGAAATGTCACTTTTGCCCTCTGGTGCTGTTTCTTGTCTCAGTATCTATTTGTTCATTTATTTAGACAATTAGTCACATCAGCTATATTGTGATTCAGTACACATAGTGCATAATTTAACTTCCCTTTAGTGCCAGCACCCTTTTACCTATTGAACGCATACCTCTAGTAAAAGCACATACCTGCGTTTAGTTTTTTTACCTAACCTAAAAAATCTCAGCCTTTTGAGTGTTGAGTCTAGTTAGTTTGACTGTAGTTATTTAAATGGTTAAATGTTTATTTATTTTTTGATTTTTATTAATAGACCATATTTTTAGAGAAGTTTCAAGTTCACAGAAAAACAAGCTCAAAGTACAGAGAGTTCCCATATACCCCTCACCCCCCGTACATGTAGTTTCCCCTGTTATTAGGATCTTGTATTGGTGAGATACCTTGATTGCAATGATAGGCCAATACTGTTCCATTATTATTAACCACAGTTCTTAATTTTTATTAGGGTCCCTTCTTTGTGTTGTCAATTCTATGGCTTTTGACAAATGTATAACTACCTCTCTCCACTGTTAGAGTACAGAATAGTTTATTCTAAAAATGCCATTTTCTGCCTATTTTTTTCCTCCATTCTTTCTCTCAACCTTCAGGCGCTAATTAGGCCTTTTACCATCTCCATCGATGTGTCTTTGCCAGAATGTCATATAGATGGAACCCCACAGGACGTACAATTTTCAGATCGGCTTCTTTCACTTAGCAATACGTTTTTAAGGTTTTTCCACCTCTTTTCATGGTTTGTTATTTCCTTTAGCACTGAATAATAATCCATTATCTGATGTATCACAGTTGACTTATTTAGCTTTTGAAGGACATTTTGGTTGCTTCCGTTTTTTGGCAATTATAAATGAAACTGCTATAGACATTAATATGCGAGAATTTTTGTATATGGTTATATGCAAGTTTTCATGTGGATATCAGCCTTCCACATTTGTTCCGTAAGCAAGTTTTCAACTTATGTGGGTAATGCCACGAAGTACAAGTATTGGACAGTATGCTTAGTTTTGTAAGAAGCTGTCTATCTGTCTTCAAAATGGCTATCCCATTTTGCATTCCATCTATAATCAGTATGAGTTCCTGTCAATCTATACCCTCACCAACATTGTGTTGGTGTTTTGGAATGTTGCTGTTCTAAAAGATGTGTAGTGGTATGTCATTGTTTTCATTTGCAGTTCCCTGGTAACATAAGATGCTGAGAATCTTTTCAAGTGCCTACTTGCTCTATTTGTATATCTTTGATCAGGAATCTATTCACATTTTATCCAAGTTTATTTTTGTATTGTTGAGTTTTAAGAATTTATTACATATATATTGGATACTATTCTTTTATCATATGTGTTTTGCACATATTTTCTACTGGTCTTTGGCTTCATTTGTTATTCATATGGCATTGTCTTTCACAGAGAAGACATTTTAAATATATTTTTTTTAACATTTCAGTTTTGAAAGAGAGAGAGCACAAATGGGGGAGGGGCAGAGAGAGAGGGAGACACAGAATCCGTAGCAAGCTCCAGGCTCTGAGCCGGCAGCACAGAGCCTGATGCGGGGCTCAAACCTACAAACTGTGAGATCATGACCTGAGTTGAAGTGAGACGATAAACCAACTGAGCCATCCAGATGCCCCATAGACATTTTTAATTTTAATGAAACCCAACATACTAATTGTTTCATGGATCACTTATTTCATATTGTAACAAAATTTATCACCAAACACAGGATTATATGGATTTTTGTTCTCTGGGTTGTATAGTTTCTTGTATATTTCGGTCTGTGATGCATTTTTGGTTAATTTTCCTGAAAGGTATAACATCTGTGTCTAGATTCACTTTTTTGCATGTGGATATCCAGCTTCAACACTATTTGTTGAAGAGACAGTCTTTGTTCCTTTATCTTCCTTTGTCAAAGGTCACTTGACTATACTTATGTGAATTTAGTTCTGGGCTCTCTAATCTGTTCCACTAATGTATATGTTCTTTTACAAATACCACGTCTTGATTCCGAAGCTTTATATAAGTCCTTAAGTTGGGTAGTAGCATCAGTCTTCCAACAGCGTACTTCTCTTTCAGTGTTGTGTTGGCTACTCTGGGTCTTTTATCTCTTCATATGAGATTTAGAATCAGTTTGTCAATAATCAAAAAAAACTCACTGGAATTAGGATTATGTTGAATCTATATATCAAGTAGGGAAGAACTGATATCTTGACAGTATTGAGCCTTATCAAATATGAACATTTCTTTAGTTCTTTGATTTCATTCACACGTTTTATGGTTTTCCTCATGTAGGTGTTGTATATATTTTCTTATGTTTATACTTAAGTGTTTAATTTTTTTGTGGTAATGTAAATGGTATTGTGTTTTTAATTTTAAAGTTTACTTGTTTATTTTTGGTAGTCCTTTTTTAAATTTTTAATGTTTCTATTTATTTTTAAGAGAAAGAGACATAGAGTGACCAAGAGAGGGGCAGAAAGAGAGGGAGACATAGAATTGAAGCAGGTTCCAGATTCTGAGCTGTCAGCACAGAGCCTGACATGGGACTCGAACTCATGAACTGTGAGATCATGACCTGAGCCAAAGTTGGAAGCTTAACCGATTGAGCCACCCAGGTTCCCTTCTAGTGTTTTTTAATTTGCTGTCTTTTGGGGTGCTTGAGTGGCTCAGTCAGTTAAGCGTCCAACTTTGGCTCAGATCATGACCTGGGGGTTCATGAGTTTGAGCCCTGTGCTGGGCTCTCTGCTGACAGCTGCAAGCCTAAAGCCTGCTTCAGATTCTGTGTCCTCCCTTTCTCCTGCTCACTCTCTCTCTCTCTCTCTCTCTCTCTCAAGAATAAACATTAAAAAAATAAATAAGTAAATGAGTGAAAGAAAAATAAATCCATAAAATGCTATTTCTAGAATACATAATTTCTACCAATGTCATTGACTTCATCAACACTTTATTTTAATGTTGTCAGGCATATCTGTTGAACTTTTGAAATTTTCCATTTGGTTTTAAATTTTTATTTTTTGAGATTGTATGTATGTATTATTTCACATATTTTAATATATTTAAATAAATTCCTTTTCTACTGCATACAGCATCTTAATTACTTTAAGTATTGTTTTTTTTTTATGAGTATGGGTCAAGTTATCCTGTTTATTCACGTATTGATTTGATTTTTTAATTTGAAAATTTGAACAATATATTTTGCAATTTATACAGTACAGTTTGAACAATATATTTAGAAATTAAGGGTCTATTATGTCTTCGAAGAGTAATTTTCTTCTAACATGCAGTTAATTTGAATGGAGTTGAACTCCAGAATGGATTTTGCTGCAGACAATGGTAACCGAAATCTCTCTGAGATTTTTTTAGTTTCTAGAAGCTGTATTTTCTTTGTCAGACCCCCTTCTGGCCCGTCCCTGGGGTTGTATAATTTAGTACTCAGTATCTGGATAAATGAAGAATTTGAATAAATTCTACATGCAGATTTGGGCATTAACCTCACTTGATTTCCTTCTTCCCACGTTTTTCATTTAACTCTCTAGATTTTTGTCTGCTCTAAACTCTGCTCTGACATATCAAGCCAGTAAGGTTGTACCTTTCTGGCTTCCGTGGAAGCACATGAATTAGAGATTGTAACAGAACAAACACTCATACATTTGTTATTTTCATAAGTGTGGTTTCTTCTTTCAATTACAGACTCTTTGTGATTGGGTAGTTTACTTTTACTTGATATTGCCTTAAAGTGGATTTTTCTGAAATTGTCTGTAGGAATATCAATCTAAATTAAACATTTATGTCAATAGGGAAGAAGTTCAGGGCAGGCCATCCTAAAGTATGCCACTTTGACCTATACATTATATTGAGCTGAAGTGTCTCTGTATTCCCTTCACCTGTCTAAAGACAGATCCTCCAAAAATTTCAATCTGATAAATCTCCTCCCTGGGAGTTTCATCAACCAGGAAGGATTCACTATTGTCACAGAAAGAACACTAGAAGTTGACATGACTCCCAGAAAAACTTTGGCACAAACTATCATATCTCCCATCCATTCTTCATTCCTATTGTTCATTCCTCAACATCATTTACTCTCCTCTGAGATCCCTTTGTCCCCCTACCCCTTCCCTTATTAAGATGGCAAATAAGCTTTTAAAACTCTGCACCTTTTGAGTATTCACTTCTTTTCCCCTGTGATGATCTAATGCATGGAGTATTAAACATTAAGATGTTTATGTACCTATTTTTCCTGTTAATTTGTCTCAGTTTATTTTATAGACTCAGCTGTCAACCTAACCTAAGAGGGTTAGAGGCAAAGTTTTTTCTCCTCTACAATAGAATTCAGGAGTTCTGAGTTAAAAGCCATCTGTTATAGTGAAAGTCATGGTCATCTTTTATGCTTCCATAGCATACGCTTATGGGGCAAAAAATGCAATAAATATATATTTTACATTTTGGAATGGTATCAGTACATGGCAATATGCAAATCCTGCCAAAATAAGATCTTAAGTTTTGATCCTTGTTCTCTAGAAGAGCATTGCTTTGTTGTTCCTTTTAGGTTTTTTCCCCCACCTTCATTTAAGAAAGACCATTTTTGCTGGACTTTAGTTGTGGGATGTTTTTCTCATGTAGCTATATTGCTTTTATTTCAGTGCTTTGTAGGCTTCATGACCGCTGCCTACTTTCCTTTACAGAACAAGGAGCAGACGTTTTTGGCAAGACTTTTCACATCAATTAAATAACAAGCAAACAAAACCCCTCCTACAATGAAATAATAAAATAACAGATAACCTAAGTGGCCACAAGGTAGAAAGTGTTTGGAAAACTCTTTGCCAGTTTCTTTAAAAGTTAAGCACGTATCTACTCTGTGACCTTACCCTTCCATTCCTAAAAATGTATACAAGAGAACAGAAAACAGTGAGTCCATTAAAAGTCTTGTACATAATGTTTATAGCATGCTTATGCAGAATAGCCCAAAAGTGGAAATAACACAGATGTCCATCGATGGGAAAATGGATAAACAAACTGAAGTATAATCATAAAATTAAATACTTCTTAGTCATAAAAAAGAATGAGCTACTGATGCATGCAACAACACGGATAAATCTCAAAAACAATTATACTCCGTTGAAGAAGCTTTACACACAAAAAATATGTATAAGAAGTTGAAGAATGGGTAAAACTAAACTATGGTGGTAGAAATAACTTTTCTGGATGTTTGGTAATGGAAGAATTGAGTTCAGTGTTTCTTGAGAAGAGACACATGAATATATTCATACTCCAGAGTCCTGGAAATATGCCTTGATACTCATGTGGGATCTTGGAGCTGATAGATTTTCAAACTCTAACGTTGAAGTAATTTTAAGATCTGAGCATTTCTTTGTAAAAAGGACTCATCATTATTGGTTACCAGGGAGAAATTATATTAAGAGTCACATATGACCTTGCTCATACTAAATGGCTAAACTTAAAAAAAACTAACAGCATCAAATGTTGGTTACAATTTGAAGAAGAAAACGGTAGCTGGTTATTGAAAAGTGGTCATTTTATTTAAGGTTTAACATAAATGTACTCTCCTACCCAATAATTTTTTTCCCAATCTGAATAATTTTCTTCTCAGCCTGAATCATCTGTGTTCCAGGGCGCAGGTAATAAGAGGGAAAGAATGCTTCTTGGGAGTCTGGGTGGAGGCAGTAAGCTCAGGCACCCAAGGAAGCTGGACACAGGGAAGTGGTCCATGCTCCTGAGAGTAGGGCAGTGATATGGAGTGGGGCTGACAGAAGGCATCCACAGCATAGGGTAGTGACAAGGGTCACAACTAAGTGGGATAGTTTCAGGTTAGACAGAAAAGGTAGGGTGACTGGGAGTTAGGTTACATTGAGCAAATAAGTTTGTAGACTGGGCAAATAAGTCAATGCACTGGGGACAGTTGGATTTACAATTATGTTACACACTGACAAATGATTCACAAATATGGCAGGAGTAAAGCCTATTTAGAATCTTGAGGTTTGGGATTGAAATTGAAAGGATGATATGAACCCTTGTTATTCCTTTTAAATATACAACTTACTCCAAATTCTTCATGGATTCAATATTTGAGGATTCATTTACTTGCTTCAACTTGTTTGTGACCCCCAAATCAACCTAGTCTTACATGTTTACTTGCAGCCATGAACAGAGTCATGAAAAATCAGAATTGCTTAACTTGGATGTTGCCAGCTGAGGGCAAACAAAGCAATGCCTTGATTTCTTTTTCAGAGTCCATATTATGAGCAAATTTTGTTTTCTCAGTCTACTCCATGCCCTGGTTTTCACTTTTTTATACTTTCTGTGGGAGGAGATTTTGTTGTTTAAAATGGCCACTGGGCCACCTACATGGCTCAGTTGGTTGAGCATCCTACTTTGGCTCAGGTCATGATCTCACAGTTCATGGGTTCAAGCCCTGTATCAGGCTCTGTGCTGACAGCTCAGAGCCTGGAGCCTACTTTGGGTTCTGTGTCTCCCTCTCTGTCCACCCCTCCCCTGCTCATGCTCTGTCTCTCTCTGTCTCTCAGAAATGAATAAAATATATTTTATTTAAATACAAACAAAATATTAAAATATATTATCAAATACATATTATCAAAATATTTAAAAAATATATTTTAAATGGCCCCTGAGCATAACGCTGAAGTCCATATAGTATTCCTAAATACAAGATAACTATGATGTGCCTTATGGAAAAAAAATGTGTGTTAGTCAAGCTTTGTCCAGGTATGACTTATAGTGCTATTAGCCATGAGTTCTATGTAAATGAATTAATAATATGTATTAATAGGTTTTCAACAGAAACACACATAAACCATGATCATGTTTGATAAACTGATAGAAATGTGACCAGAGGCTCCTAGGAAATTAAACCTATATCCATAGGGGCAATGATTTGGTATTTCCTAATTAGAAATGTATAGAACATAACTCCTATAAATAATGAGAATCAACTGTGTGTGTGTGTGTGTGTGTGTGTGTGTTTGTGTGTGTATACTTACCGATGAGTATAGGCTTACTGATAGCCACTTATTAATCTTCTTGACTTCTTAACATCTGCACTAACAAGACTTGTCATCCAAAAATACCTTATACTGGAAAGTAAAGACATGTGCAAAGAATGATAAACATATGTTAGAAGTATACAAGAGCTTACTTGATGTTTCTCTCACTGAGTAAATCCAGGACATTTGAGCATCAAAATAATTAATACTGTCAGATTACACCCCATTTCATAAAACAGGAACTCATGAGTCCATACAGGCATAATAAAATAAGGGCACAAAGAAAATTCTTCTTTTATAAACCAGAGGAAGGAAGGAATGACAAACAATAGTAATTTGGAAAATAATGATGGTAGCTGAAATTCTGCTAAGAAACAGTATGCTGGTTTAATATTGAAATATCTTTTACATAATGATGACATGACTGTGGAGAAATAGGAGTCTAATTATGAGGAAAAATCCTCTAGACCCAGGTAGGGGATCATCTTATATCATGAAAAGCTTGAAAAATTTCAAGGCTATTAAGGATATAAGAGACATGACAGATTAAGCAACTCTTTGAGATTGAAAATTTATGAAACATGAAAATCATAAGTAACTTTTTTCCTGGACAAGTAGCTGGACTAAAATGAAAAAGGTACATTCATGCAGATGGTTGGCAAAATTACAATGAAGTGTGTGAATGCAACATAGCATTGTATGAATATTGATTTCCTAAACGCGAGGGTTATATGGTGGTTATGTAGAAGAGTGTCATTATATTTTAAAGGTACACACTAGAGTACTTTCAGAGTCATAGGTCGTTATGATAGAAAGAGCTTCCTTCCTTCCTTCCTTCCTCCTTCCTTCCTTCCTTCCTTCCTTCCTTCCCTCTTATATTTATATGTATTTATGTATCTATGAAATATATCTATGTAATCTATAAGACGGAAAAATATTTCTTAATCACTTTACTCTGGGGAAATCTTTGGAATAATTTTTAGGTTGAGCTACAAGATAAGTTGTTATATCCCCAGTATTCAGTAACATAATGAGGTCATTAATTTGTAGTTATAATATTACAGTAATAATTTTCACTGCTATTTTAAGTAGAGAATGACATTTTCCAGTAGATGTGTTTATTTTGGACAATTCATTAGCCTACTCTATGTGGTTTGCCATCCCCATAATTTGTGTCCACTTTAAGTCAAGGAGGCAGGTGAAAGAAATTTTAGTTTTTCCATGTAAAAAAAGAAGTATTCAATTAGATCTTAAATTCTTGTCACAAATTTCTTCTATGTAAGTTGCTAATAAAATAGATAAATTGCACATGACTTAACAGGAGTTTCACGCCTCCCAATTCTTAAAATTAAAGGCAACCTTTTTGGAAAGAACAGAAAAAGGCAGGCATATCTTACCTTTTAAATTTAATTCTATTTCTTTGTATAAGTTTTTAAATTCATAAGGAAAACAAGTTTTTGTTTAAAAAATAAAATTTTCTTTTTTTATTATGTATTTAAATTCAAGTTAGTGAACATAGAGTGTAGTACTGGTTTAAGTTAGTGATTCATCACTTACCTTTAACACCCAATGCTCATCCCAACAAGTGCCCTCCTTAATATCCATCACCCATTTAGCCCATCCCCCACACCTCCCTCCCTCAATCCTCAGTTTGTTTTCTGTATTTAAGAGCCTCTTATGGTTTGCATCTCTGTATGTTTTATCTTACTTAGTTTTCCCATCTGGGGTTAATCTGTTTTGTTTTTGAAAATTCTAGCTATGGGTGAAATTGTATGACATTTGTCTTTGACTGACTTATTTTGTGTGTGTGTGTGTCTCTGTGTGCATGTATATCTTTCGACCATTCATCAGTTGATGGACATTTGGGGTCTTTCCATAAGTTGGCTATTGTGGTTTTTTTTAATGATTTATTGTCAATTTGGTTTCCATACAACACCCAATGTTCATCCCAACAAGTGCCCTCCTCTGTGCCCATCACCCACTCTCCCTTTTCCCACTCCCCCCTCTCCCCTCAGTTTGTTCTTAGTCTTTGAGCGTCTCTTATGTTATGTCTTCCTTGCTCTCTGTGGCTTTTTTTCTTTTTTTCCCCTTCCTTCCCCTCTTCCCCTCCCCCCTGGTTTTCTGTTAGGTCTCCCAAAGCCTACCTATGTGCGGGAACATATGGCATCTGTCTTTCTCTGCCCGACTTATTTCACTCAGCATAATATCCCCCAGTTCCATCCATGTTGCCACACGTGGCCAAATTTCATTCTTTCTCATTGCTTTGTAGTATTCCATTATATATATACACCACATCTTCTTTATCCATTCATCAGTTGATGGACACTTAGTCTCTTTCCATGATTTGGCTATTGTTGAAAGTGCTGCTCTGAACATCGGGGTACACATGCCCCTATGCATCAGCAGTCCTGTATCTCTTGGGTGATTCCTAACAGTGCTATTGCTGGGTCATAGGGTAAATCTATTTTCATTTTTTTGAGGAACCTCCACACAGTTCTCCAGAGTGGCTGTACCAATTTGCATTCCCACCAACAGTGCAAGAGGGTGCCTGTTTCTCCACACCCTCACCAGCATCTATAGTTTCCTGATTTGTTCATTTTATATAAGTTGGCTATTGTTGATAGAACTGCTATAAATAGTGGGGTGCATGTGTCCCTTCAAATCAGAATTTTTGTAACTTCTTACTAGACATGTCTCTGGAGACAAGAAAAACAAAAGCAAAGACGAACTATTGGGACTTTACCAAGATAAGAAAACTTCTACACAGCAAAGAGAATGGTGAACAGAACTAAAGGCAATTGACAGAATGGGAGAAGATATTTGCAAATGACATATGGGATAAAGAGTTAGTATCCAAAATTTATCAGGAACTTAACAAACTCAACACCCAAAAAACAAATAATCCAGTGAGGAAATGGGTAGAAGACATGAACAGACACTTTTCCAAAGGCATCTGGATGGCAAATAGACACACGAAAAGATGCTCAATATCACTCATCATCAGGGAAATACAAATTACAACTACAGTGAGATACCACCTCACACCTGTCAGAATGGCTAATATTAACCACTCAGGAAACAATAGGTGTTGGTGAGGATGAGGAAAAGGTGAACCCTCTTGCACTGCTGGTGGGAATGCAAACTGGTGCAGCCACTGTGGACAACAGTTTGGGGGTTTCTCAAAAAATTCAAAATAGAACTACCCTATTGCAGAAAGAATTTAAGTGAAATAAATTCTACTGCTGTTGAAGATGCTTGTTAAATATAGCAACTTGCTCACACATGTAAGAAATTGAAAACAATAGCAAATTATTCACTGCTTTCTTATGAATGGCATGGTCTTCCTTCACAGAAATTGTGAAAGAAACTTACTGCTTGCTTAGTACAGAGCAGTAACCTCAATTTAAGTGTCATCGTACTACATACTATAGCTCACTGACATTTTCTTCTCTCAAAATCTAGTACTCTGGCAGAGCAGAAATTGAGAAAAAGGGTTTTGCTTGCTCAGTCTAAAAAGGGAAGGGAAATGTCCATTTTGCCCTGTGTAACACTTGCCATCTTTCAGTTAGACTTACTGATTTCTTTCCTCACTCTGAAGCCTAATCAGAAGAAAAAAGTTTTCAAGTTTTTTTGTTTGTTTTTGGCAACATGGTTTTCTATAAGATCCCATTTCCATTTAATTCCAAGGATCTTGTCATCTGAAATTGAAACATTTTCTCCAAGGTCTTGCATAGACCTGTTTAATTGGTCTATGTGTGAAAGACTGTCTCATAAGATTAGTTACATGGGGTGCCTGGGTGGCTCAGTCAGGTAACTGACCCGCTCTTGATCTAGGCTCAGGTCATGATCTCATCGTCCATGGGCTGGATCCCTGCATCAGGCTCCACAGTGGTGCGAGTGAATTAACAGAATTAACATGAGTTTATTCCTTGGTGAGTTACAAGTAGAGACTAATCCAGGTAGAGTGTCACACAAAGACATTATTTGCAGCAAAAGAGATCATGGGGAATAACTTAGAAAGCTGTGACTCTCTGAGTGACAAAGAAGTAGATTTCTTTTATCTAGGGTTAGGATGACTACTCAGAAAGGAGGTTGTGTCATCTCACATACAGGTGAATAAGATATCATGTATGAGTATTTAGAAAAAAATGTCTATACATGCATTGTACATTATGTTCCTGAGGTTTGTGTTCCTCCTTGAGTGGATATTTTAACATTATAGTGAAGCAGAGATAACTGCTTCAAGGAGAAGGGGGCTTTGCATGTTCTGAGAGACAGTATAAACCAGAAGGGGCACTGGTTGTGATGAGTGCTGCGTGTTGTAAGTAAGTGATGAATCACTGAATTCTACATCTAAAACCAGTATTTTACACTTTATGTTAACTAATTGGAATTTAAATAAAATTTTGACACTAAAATAAATAAACAAATGAGCTAGTTAGGGTTTGGGCTTCTTATCTCAAGTAAGGAATGCAGGGCCTTGCTTACTTTTAAGACCCTGTTGGGAGTTGTGCCATTCATTTAGTGTCTCTGATATGACTAGGCCATTTCCCCACCTAATAGAGTCTTTGCACTCTCTTTGGTTTTGTCTTTATTTATTTTTTCTTTTTTTTTTTTTTAATTCTGACACATTTTAGGAAGTTCTGCAAGAAATATTCATGGGCAGGTAGGGTACAGATCACAGAAAATAGTTTGGAGCCTAAAATGACTTTGTATCACAGAAGTTATGTCTCTTCTTTGTTTTTTCTGGGGACCCCTAGCTCTTTCCACTTAAAGTTTTTGCGCTGAATCTTTATCTTCAAAGCACCAAGCAAAATCTGTCCCATTTTCTTGAAAGTATTCCTGCAATTCACCTTCTGGCTAAAGCATCCTGCTGTCAAGACTTCCTCTGCCACATCATTAGATTTCTTAACTTAGCAAAGGGTTTGTGTTCTCTTTGTCCACATTTTCACTCCATTTTTAAACATGTCAAGTGAGCTGGTCCTTGAGAAGTGAAGTCGGCCACTCAGTAGTATTATCCAGAATTTGTTTTCAGGTAACTTCAAGGATTGTTGACACCAGCATTTCTCTAGGAGAACAGTTCTATATTGTAATGTCAGGATCACCCCTCCCTGCCTCTAACCCTCCCCTATCCCTTCAATTAATCAGTTGAAACATCTTCAGCTGCACAACATAATGATTCAGTATTATGTACACTGCAAAATGGTCACCACAATAAGCAGTTAGTATCAGTCTTCATGCAAAGTTACAAAACATTTTTTTTTCTTACCGTGAGAGCATTTAAGATTTACCTTCAGCAACTTTCAAATAAGCAATGTGATACAATGTTCCCTATTCGAGTCACCTCGGTATAAATTATATCCCCAAGACTTGTGTACTTACTTATTTCGTAACTGGAATTTCATACCATGTGACCCCTTTCATTTATTTCATTTAGCACTCCAATCCCCTCTCCTCTGGCAACCACCTTTCTGTTCTCTGTATCTATGAGTTTTGTTTCCTTTTGCTTTATTTGTTCATTCATTTTTTAGATTCCACGTATAAGTAATAATACACAGATATTTCTTTTTCTGATCTATTTCAAATGGCATAATACCCTCAAGGTTCATCCATGTTGAGATGGCAAGATTTCATTATTTTTATGGCTGAGTAGTACTCCATTATGTGTGTGTATGTGTGTGTGCATATATAGACATATATATATATATATATATATATATATAATACTATATATATACTATATCATACTGTCTGTATTATACTGTATATATTATACTGTGTGTATTATATTGTATCTATTATACTGTCTGTATTATACTGTATATATTATACTGTGTGTATATACTGTATGTATATTATACTGTACTTATATATACACACACAAATATATATTTTTGAGTAATGTATTCCATTATATATATAATATATATTGGAATATATACAAATACATAAATATACCCACATACACATATATACCTACACTCCTCTAAATCATCTTTATCCATTCACCCATTGATATACAACATTTAGGTTGTTTACAACTTAGTTATTGTAGATAATGCTGCACTAAACATATGGGTACATCTATCTTTTTGAATTAGTGTTCGTATTTACTTCAGATAAATACCTAGAAGTGGAATTGCTGGAACATATAGACGGGGTTTGTGAGCAAACGGTAAGAAAGAATTCTTGAGACATGTATGGTGCAGAAAAGTGATTTTATTAAAATACGGGTCAGGACACTTGGGCAGAAAGAGCTACACCGGTGTTGTGGGGAGTGATTGATTTTATATTTTTAAGTTTGTGAAGGAAGGGGGATAGAGATTAAGTAAGTAAGTAATCTGGAAACTAGGCTTTCAGACCTTGAGGGGCTACCTGCTGTGAAGATAAGATTATTTTTAGTTTTTTAATGAAACATAAACATTAAGGCACTAAAGCAGCTATGAGTTGCTTGAGGAAGGTCACGTTCTGTATGTTTCAGGTCTCTATCACTGGCTGCAAGCTGTAAGGAGATTTAATTTAAGCTACATTTCTCTTTTGTTTTCCTTATAAACATGGTGCTTCTATTTTTAGAGAAACCTCCATAATGTTTTCCACAGTAGTTGTACCAATTTATATTCCTAGTTATATAGTACAAAAGTTTCCTTTTTTCTATGCTAATATTTGTTATTTCTTGTCTTTTGGATAACTATTCTAACAGGTTTGAGACGATATGTCCTAGTGGTGTTGATTTGCATTTCCATAATTATTAGTGATGCTGGCATCTTTTCGTGGTGGCCATTTCCATCTCTTCTTTGGGAATATGTCTCTTCATATCCTATAAACATTTAAAAAGTTTTTAAATGTTTATTTATTTTTCAGAGAAACAGATCACAAACAGGAAAGGGGCAGAGAGAGAGGGAGATGAAGGATCTGAAGCATGATCCAGTCTCCGAGCTGATAGCACACAGCCCCATGTAGGGCTCGAACTCAGTGAGCCAGGAGATCATGACCAGAGCTGAAGTCAGACGCTTAACTGACTGAGCCCCAGGTGTCCTGCCTCTGCCCATTTTTAAATCAGATTGTTTTTTATTATTGAGTTGTATGAGTTTTATATATGTATATTTTGGGTATTAGCCCCTTATTAAGACACATGTTTTGCAATAATTTCTTTAATCCAATAAGTTGCCTTTTCTTTTTCTTGATGGTTTTCTTTGCTGTGCAAAAGCTGTTTAGTTTGATATATTCCCACTTACTTGCTTTTGCTTTTATAGCTTTTGCTTTTGAAGTTAGATTTACTTTTGACAGAGAGACAGAGTGTGAGCAGGGGAGGGAAAGAGAAAGAGGGAGACACAGAATCCGAAGCAGGCTCCAGGTCCTGAGCTGTCAGCACAGAGCCCGACGTGGGCCTCGAACTCACAAACTGTGAGATCATGACCTGAGCCGAAGTCGGTGCTTAACTGCCTGAGCCACTCAGATGCCCCTGAAGTTAGATTTAAAAAAATCATCATGAAGATCATTGTGAAGGAAATTACTACCTATATTTTCTTATAAGAGTTTCTTGGGTTCAAATTTTACATTCAAGTTCTCTAACCCATTTTGAGTTGATTTTTGTATATAGTATAAAATAATAGTCTAATTTCTTTCTTTCTTTTTTTTTTTTTTTTTTTGCATATAACTGCCTAATTTTCCAAAGGTCATGTAATAAAGAGACAGTCCTTTTCCATTTTATATTCAGGTATTCTTTACATAATTTACCATATATGCATGATTATATTTCTCTCTATTTCATTCTGTTGATCTATGTGTATGGTTTCTTGAGAACACCATACTGTTTGAATATAGTTTTGTAATATAGTTTGCAATCAGGGAGCATGATGCCTCTATCTTTGTTCTTTCTCAAGATTGTTTTGGGTAGTTAGGTAGATTTTGATTGTTCCATACAAATTTTAAGATTGTTTGTCTTATTTCTGCTTATTTTCTGGATATTTGATAGAGATTGCAGGGAGTCTATAGATTGCTTAGGGTAATACAGATATTAAAAACAATTTTTTCTATCCATGGGCACAGAATGTCTTTTAAGTTATATCTGTTTAATTTCTTTCATCAATGTCTTACAGATTTCAGATCTTTTGCCTCCTTAGTTATATTTAGTCCTAGGTATTTTATTCTTTTGATGCAATTATAAATGGATTGTTTTCTTAATTTTTTGGTAGTTTGTTATTAGTGAATAGGAATGCAACAGATACTTGACTTTTACCCTGCAACTTTGCTGAATTTATTTATAATTCTGTTTTTGTTTTTTTGTTTTGTTTTAGGTTTTTTTGTACGTGAATTTCTTAGAGCTCTTGATATATAAAATCAGAATATATTCTGCAAATAGTGACAGTGTTACTTATCCTCCAATTTGTGTATTTTATTCCTTTTATAATTTATTTATTTTTATTTTATTTTATTTATTTTTCGTGCCTAATTGCTGTGGGTAGGACTTCTAACAATATGTTGAAAAAAATTATTTTAGACGACCCCAAAGCCGCTAAATATCCCAAGCTTGAAATAAATACAAAAAGACACACTTCCACACAGTCATACCTTAATTTTTGAAATAGCCCATAGCATTTCAGTGCCAGTCAGAGTTAGGTAATTGTATCGATTGATATTTCTCTAAGAACTCCAAGTATATTTAGATAAAGAAAACTAATTTAGACCATCATGATATTAGATCTGAAAAGTCACTAGCTATTCATTCTTTCTCTACCAAGGTTTGGATTAATTTGCCAAAAAATAAGGTTTATAAGAAGAAAAAAATATCATATCCATTTCTTTTCCTTTTTCTGAAGACACATTAAATTGAAAATAAATGAAGTAAAGGGGCATACTTTGATAACAAAAGAAAGAATACATGGGGTGCCAGTGGGAAACAAAACATTTCGACACAGTCGTAAATCCCAGAGAACATAGTAGTAAGGATTCACCAATAAGTTCAAGAAGACAAAGAGTTAGCCAAAGTTCTGATACAGAAGGATTGAGCCAAAAGTAAGACATTCTCCTATGGATAACTTTAGAGATCAGTATTTTAAAAAGCTAGGAATTACAGGACATATGTGAGACAGTGAAGAAAACCCTAAATATGAGTGAAATAGCATTAGGAACAGTAGACCTCTCCCCTGCAGTACTGATAAAACTCTTTCACATAAAACACTCAGTTCTACCCCCCACATACAGACAAAGAAAGGGAATGGCCCTGGTGGAGTAAAAAGCTATTCATATATTGGCATTTAGAGAACTCTAGTATAAAAGCCTGCCCCATCCTCCAATCACATACCAAAGCACTGAATCTGCATTAATACTCCACACCAGAGTACATAATGCCCCTGGATTAGGCTTCCATTGTCTCCTTGTTATAGAAAGTCATGATCAGCATATATTTGAGGAAAGCGTGAAATGTGGCTTAGAGAGAACAAGGTATACAAACAAAATCTTCCTCAAATGAATATATCTTGAGAAAAATTAACATACACAAAGTGCGTTGCTATTCAAAAGATAAGGAGTGAGAGGGCACCTGGGTGGCTCAGTAGGTTAAGCGTCCAACTTCGGCTCAGGTCATGATCTCATGGCTCGTGGATTTGAGCCCAGTTCCAACTGTGCTGATAGTTCAGAGCCTGAAGCTGCTTCAGATTCTGTGTCTCCCTCTCTCTGTCCCTCCCCTACTTGACTCTCTCTCTCTCCCTCTCTCTCTCCCTCTCTCTCTCCCTCTCTTTCTCCCTCTCTCTCTCCCTCTCTCTCTCTCAAAAAATAAAAATTATTTTTTTAAAAAGAAAAGGAGAGACAGAAGGATATTGGAAGGTGAAAATAATTGAAAGTATCTTTGCTGAATAGCAATTAGTAAAAAGAGCAAATTGATAGTATTCCAAGAAAAGAGAAATGGATAACAGAGGGGACAACAGAGAATATCAGTCCAGGCTGTTTAACATATATCTGATAGGGATTCTCCAAGTAGTAAAATGAAGAAACATGTCTTGGTATCGAAGAAGCATCCCAAAGCCTATGAACATATAAATCCCAATACTGTGATGAATAGTTGTGAAATTGCAAGGAAAATAAAAACATTTACAAGTTTGTTTGTTTTTTTTTTTGTTTGTTTGTTTTTTCTTTTGTCTGGAGGAAGGGGAGTGAGGATGTATAAGAGGCTGAGGAAATAGTTACCTGCAAAGAGTGATAATTTAATGAGCATTGGTATTCTCAACAGGAACACTAGATAATAGATGACAAAGGAGTGGTGTTCTTTTAATTTTGAGAGACAATTTTAAACCAGGTGTTCACTGCTGAGTCTATTTTCAATTAAGTTTGAGTTAGAGTAAAAAATATTTTCAGTCATCTGAGGAGTCAGAGAACTTCTTTCCACACACCTGATCTTTGGAGGTTACTTATATGCTTAAGCAGTAGAAGGAAATAAACCATAAGTAAAAGGTGACAAAGGAAATGACTTCAGAGTTCCAGTCCTTTCAAGTAGCATGAGAGGCTGACAGTCTAGGCCACATTGTGGGGTTCCTGGGGGGCGAGGGAGGAGGGGCTGCAGTTTTTGGGAGAAAGGGAGATATTTGGTGGATAAAAAGGAATAATCATAAGATTCATCTTTTTTTAAGTTTTTAAAACAATTTAAGACAGGCAATGAAGTTGAGACTGGGAGATCACAGGGAGAAAAATATCTACAAGAAGTGAATTATAGAACACTTTTTGAATAAATGAATTATAGAACACTTTTGAAGGTAAAACATTGTGTCCTGATTTATATAAAGGTAGTAACAATTAAATCTGGTAAATGGGTAAGAGAGTTGAGGATATTTGAGAAATAAATTTTTACCATAGTAGAGAAAAACACTGAGGCGAAATCAGTAATGTAAGCACTCAGTTACTAGATAAACGGTTCAAGGGATATGGATCAGGGAATTTTTGTTGGTTTTTTGGTTTGTTTTATTAAAAGTCCTGCTTTTTAAAGCATTTGTAAATTATTTTGGTAACTCTTCAAACCAGTTTTTTACATTAATCACTAATATAATTTGTTGACATTCCTACTTACAGTTTCAAGGTCAATGGCAAATATAATATGTTTTACTATATTTACAATCTTCTTGCCTGGTTCATTTGGATATACAAGCCAGCTGTTGTGATATTTTGATTTTTTTTTAAAAAAAACACATTACAAAACATTTTATGTCCTTCTGTATTCAAACTGGAAGGCAGTCCTCAAGGTACAGAGCCATAGCATTTCCTTCTGGAACATTCAACATTTCCTTGAAAAATGAAGGCAATTGCTTGTTGAAAAAATTTTCAGAACATAATGCAGCAAAAGCAGTGATATTTCATTTGTATCACCCTCACAAACTTTCTAGCATCATCCTAGAGTGTATTAATCAAAGTCAGGCATCTGCTGATATTCCAACAGCAAATGTAAAAATAAAACTCTCAAAATCAGATACTGAAATCAATCTGAATTAGCTTTGAGGTCCACTCACAACCTATGTATCTTCCAAACGTTCCTATTCTGTCCATTTCTGGTTTCCTTGTGAGAACCAACATTACACATTTCTGTCTGCTGTATACGTTGTGACGTTACACGTAAATGGATTTGCACTATTCCCGGCACAGATCAAGTCTGTAGTTCATGGCAGGACTGTAGTGTAGTTGCTGCTGCTGATAGTTCTGATAAAATTTGTCATCATCATTGCAAACCCCAACCTTCTCAACAGAACTTTTTATTTTTCCTGAGTGTTAGTTGACAGATGGGATATCACTAATTCTCCCTTCAAGCTAAAAATATGCATGGCTGCAGAAATGTCACCAGTAGATAGATAGTTATGCTGAAAGAGATGACATTATGAGAAATTCAGGGTTTGGCCACAGAGTAATGTAACTGCGTTCCTTATGGTACTTATGAAATGCCTTCATAGCTAATTCCAGATGAGCTGCTACTCTGAAGATATGTCAACCATTGAGGCTAAGTGTCAGGTAACTGATGACTTAGGAAGTCAATTCACATTTGATTATATAAGTTCTGGTATGTCTTAGAAAGTGTTTACTTTGTACTTCTGTTTTACTGATGACATACTAGAGAGATATATATTGAACATACATAGTAATAGTAGATTAAAATTTTACTTGTAATACTCTTTATACATGTAAAGAAAATGTAGCATTTTTGTTTCCTATAAGATCCATATTTTCTAACAGTTTTCCACCTTGCCGTGTTTTAAAGAAAGAAAAAAATACAATTGACTCTTGAACAACCCAAGTTTGGACTACATAGACCCAATATAGACAGATATTTTCAATTTGTATAGTACTCTAAATATATTTTCTCTTATGATTTTCTTAATAAAATTTTATTGACCCTTTTTTATTATAGGGATGCAGTATATATAATACATATAACCTAGAAAATGTATGTTAACAGACTGTTGAAGTTATCCATAAGGCTTCCAGTCAAGAGTTGGCTTTTTGTAATTAAGTTTTTAGGGAGTCAAAAGCTATACTTGGATTTTCCATTGTCCAGGGGTTAGTGACCTTAACATTTACATTGTTCAAGGGCCATTTGTATAGTTTAACCTGCCAAATATGATATCATAGAATTCACACTGTGAGATCATGACCTAAGCCAAAGTTGGATGCTCAAATGACTGAGCCACCCAGGTGCTCCCCCCTCCCCGGCAAAAAAAAAATCTATTTTCACTGATTTAGTCACTTTCAGATAATACTTTCAGGCCAATAAGTACATGTAAAGATGCTCAACATCACTAGTCATTAGGTAAATTCAAATTCAAACTACAATGATATATCACCTCAACTTATTAGGATGGCCATTATCAGAAGGATGAGGTAAGAAATGGCACATGAATATGAAGAAAAGAGAACTTTACTGCATCTTTGATAGAATTATAAACTGGTGCCGCCACCATGGAAAACAGTAGGGATGATCCAAAAGATTAACAACAGAACTATCATATGATCCAATGATTGCACTCCTGGGAATATATTCGAAGGAAATGAAAACACTAACCTGAAAAGACAGCTCCACCCCCATGTTCATAGCTGCCTTGTGTACAATAGCCAAGACTTGGAAACAACCTAAGTGTCCATCAATGGATCATTGGATAAAGAAATTTTGGTAGACACATATACAAGATTATTCAGCTGTAAAAAAGCACAAGGAAATCCTACCATTTGCACTAACAAAGATGGACCTTCGAAGAATTGTACTAAGTGAAATAGGCCAGATGGAGATGTGGTTACCAGAAGCAGAAGTTTAGGGAAGGAGAAATTAGAGGAAGATGGTCAAAATGTACAAACTTTCAATACGAGATCAATAAGTACTAGGGACATATGTACCGCATGATGGCTATAAACAGCACTGCTGTGGGTGATACAGGAAAGTTGGTAAGAGACTACATTCTAAGAGTTCTCATTACAAGCAGAATTTTTTTTTCCTTTTTCTTCTTTCTTTACTTTTTCTTGTATCTATATGAGATAATGGTTGTTAGGTGAACCTATTGTGGAAACCATGTCACAATACGTGTAAATCATACCACGCTGTGTACACCTTAAGCTTAGACAGTGATGTCTGTCATTTATTTCTGATTAAAACTTAGGGAAGGTGAAATTCTTTCTTTCAGATGCCCTCATTTTATTCTGATTTTCTTTAACATGTGGTGATATAGCAAGTCCTTCAGTGTTCTCATGGTAACAGAGGTTAAGAAGGCCTCGTATGTCCTTCTGATTTTAGCACCTGTGCTGTGTGGTGTCACTGGTGTAGTCTAGATTCTGTGCTTGTGATCATTGAGCTGTGACTTCCTGGTTGATCTTTGGGGGTGGCAGTATTCAGAGATCTACTTCTAGATGCCATGCTGCAAACTATGTGTCCCCAATCATGAAATCCTCCTTTTAATCTCTTTCAGCCTGTCTATAAACCTGTAACATCTCCATTTCCACGTTGAAACTTCTGAATATCTTGCTGTATCACCACACATATTTATTCCGGGATTCCGGCCAGAGGCTGTAGTCACATATATTGAACCACCTCAACCGGCATTGCTGCATTTTTGTTTTGCAACATACTGAATACCCAACTAATGCAACTGGACTTTCTAGCACTTACTGAATCGAATTTCCTGGGGAAAACTACTGTGTTTATCAACCTTTGTTTTTGTCTTAAATTCTTCAAATCCTAATAATCTAGTAGAGTATTTATCAGCAATAGTTGATAATAATTAATGTAATCAATCAATATGGTGACTAAGCAAATTAATAGACAAATGGGAAAAGGCATAAGATAGGAAATTGCAAAAAGGTAAAGAGAAAGATTCAGTGAACATATGATTTTGATGTGCATTAAGTGGGAACTCCTCTAAATGGATAATTTCCAAATATGAAAAGCATAACCCATCTCTTCAAGGTTGAATTGAGTGATTAAAAAAAACTGGCCTTGAAATATGTAGACATGACTGACATTACAAATGGCATAAGGGTCATTTCTGCTGATAGTGAAATTATTTCATTTTTAACTTTATTCATTTTGAGAGAACATGAGTCAGGGAGGGGCAGAGAGAGAGGGAGAGAGAGACTCCAAAGTAGGTTCTGTACTGTCAGCACAGAGCCCGATGCAGGGCTCAAACCCAAAAACCTAGAGATCATGACATCAGCTGAAATCAAGAGTTGGATGCTTAACCAACTGAGCTACCCAGACACCCCCAACCTAGATTTTTTAATTTTGATAATTGTACCACACCTAAGTCTTATTTCACACATTTTTCTGCCAAGCTGGCTCCATGCTGTTACAGAGCCTGATGCAAGGCTCAACTTAGAAACCATGAGATCATGACCTGGGCTGAAATGAGGAGCTGGATGCTTATCCACCTGAGCCACCCAGGAACCCCACTGCTGACAGTGAAATTGTAAGGAATTTTGGCATGGTAGGAGATAGTGATAGAAACTGTGAGCTTCCCGATGAAATGAGCATGGAAATGGACTGCATTTTGAATATTAGTTGATGACGCTACATGTGAAGAGGCTAGTGTCAAGATTTGGTAAAGATTTCCAAAAAGTTGGGGCACCTGGGTGGCTCTCTTGGTTAAGTGGCCGACTTCAGGTCAGGTCATGATCTCATGTCTGTGAATTCAAGCCCGACGTTGGGCTCTGTGCTGATGGCTCATTGGAGCCTAGAGCCTGCTTTGGATTCTGTATCTCCCTCTCTCTCTGCCCTTCCCCTGCTCACGGTCTGTCTCTATGTCTCTCAAAAATAAATAACCATTAAAAAATTTAAAAAAAGAAGAAAAGATTTCCAAAAAGTGATTGTTATCCAGTGGTGACAAAAGCATGGGCTACAATTAGTCTGAACATCTACTAAGTCTTCCAATGAATTAGTGAAGTTACAAAACAACACTCTCCAGTGAAGAAAGCAAGAAGAAAAGGTAACATTTTAGTTAAAGCAAAGAATTAAACTATTGTTTATAGAAATATTTGATGATAGAAGAAAAGGTATCTTAAAAGCATACTGTTACCTTGACGCTCATTGAAAAAACCCAGGTAAAGCTATGAAGATGGGCATAGGAGGTGAGCAGTTTAATGAACTGGTGATACAAAACCGAATATGGTTTTAGGGAGGTGGCATTTTCCTATGGTAAATGAGACAAAAGAAGCAAACATACAAGAACAAATGAATAATGGTATGGAATTGATAATAGCATGGAAAGGAAAGGGCATGATAAACAAAAATTGTATTAATGAGAACCTTGGAGGGGTGACCAAACTCATATTATGAAGATCTCAGTTTTTGTGTGGCACAATTGCTCATAACTTGTGATAAAGTGTCTCAAATATGTAGGAAAATTGTCATATTATGAGCCTTGTTCTAGGAATAATCTCAAGCATCTATTTTGTGATTAGCACTGTCACACTCATTAATTTGCTTTTGTAAATGAGGGCCTCATGAATTAAATGGAGGTAGCTATCAATTTTTCGTAAACTATATATTTTATTTTTTCATACACAGAATCTGTATCAGTACTCAGTAAATACTTTTAATTTTTGTCCATTGGTTAAACCATGAAAATAAGTCTTTATTCAATAAGTACAAGTAAATTCATGATATATATGTGTTTGTGTGTGTGTGTATATGATATATATATATACACATACATATATATATGAAAATAAGTATTCAATAAGTACAAGTAAATTCATGATACATATATGTGTATATATATATATATATCATACCCACACACATATATGGAGCAACCGGTTGGTCATTACAACGTGTAAAAATTTAAAAATTGGTATAATGGCAGTACACAAAACCATCAGCATACACAAAATACAAAGTACACAATATACACAAAAGAAAATCTGGCAAGATCCATGATTCAAATGATTTTCTAGACTCTGAGGCACCAAGATGAAATTTTGGTTTCCAATCATTCTAAATGGAATGCAACTTAGAAGAATGTTTCTACAATTTTATAAGAAACCCTTATCTTTCCATCTCGTTCATTTTAGTTCAGATGTGTCTTTCTCCTCTGCCTTTTTTTTAATTCACATTATCTTAATCCCTTTCAAATTTATTACTTGCATAATATTTTCTATTTAAAAACGCTCTAAACGTACATTTTACTAGGAGTTAAGAATATCATTCTTACTTAAGAATGTCATTTTCCTCCCATTGTAGGGGTAAAAACAAAGTATTACATCCTGAATTTACATGGTTGGTTCATATACATTAATGAAGCCAAAATAAATGGGTAAGCTTTCTATTCTAAGTTACAATATTACGTATCAACTTGTTACTTCTCTTTCCTCACTCCCATATGTAAAATCTGGAATCCCCTATAACTGAAACACTCTCTACCTTAGATTTAAAATTTTTAATGTTTTATTTTTATTTATTTTTTACTTTCATTTTTGAAAGAGACCAACCATGAGCGGGGAGGAGGCACAGAGAGAAAGACAAAAACAAAGAATCTAAAGCAGGATCCATCCAGCCTCTGAGCTGTCAGCACAGAGCCCGACCTGGGACTCGAATTCACAGACCATGAGATCATGACATAAGCCGAATTCGGATGCTTAACCAACTGAGCCTCTACCTTGGATTTAAAATATTTTTTTTCATGCCAACTTTTCACTGACTTACTCAGTGTGGCTTTCATTGACATCTTTTCCTATCTGAACATTGTTAGCATGGAAATGAAATTATTCCTCAGCCTTAATTGTATACAAAATGCTGTAATTACTTCATCCTAGAATTATAAGATCAAATGCAAATTATAGGTTATGCTCTGAAACTGAAGATTTCTTCCAGTGCAAGGACTTGCCAATGAGTTTGCCTTCCCTTCCTGTTACAGTCCAATAAAATAACATGCAAAAAAAAACCCCACCGTGCTGACTCCACCAGAGAGCAGAATGTAAGACCATTCCTCAAGAGTGACATTCCTATATTTCCTCCATGTTTTTAGCTCCATTAAATTGTAATGGATTTTAGCACTTCACTGACAAAGGAGAGAATTTAAGTATATCAGGACCTATCGCTTATCTTTCTCTAGAAGACAAGTGGAAGGAAGGAAGGCAACACGGCACCATAACCTAAGAGTCAAGGATTAAAGACGATGTTAATTTCCATTTTGTACTAACTTCCTTATGACCATGAGATACCATATCAGCCTCAGTTTCCGTAACAGTGAAAGAGTGTGATTGGAACACAACTACTTACCTCAGCACTCTTAAAGGGGTCTGAAGAGAGGGCCTATTTGACAGGATTTTCAAAACTACCGAGCACCTGAGAAATGTAACATATTAATAAAATCACCACAGCTCTGCTCTGTTTTTCTATTTCAGCTCTCACTATTCTGTGACAAAACAACAACAACAAAAGGCCAAAATCTCTCAAACATTTCTCAAGTTTGTTCATTCTAGTTTATTTTCATTTAAAACCTTTTAGGTTAAGTTCAAGCTTTTAAAAATAAGTTAGTTTTGAAAAATGAGACACATTACTAATACTGTAGGAATTGGTGAGGCCTTGATTTAAAACTTTCTTTGTACTGTGATTTGCTTTTGGGTGTATTTAGCTAAGTGAAACTTGTTAAATTTTTTTGTTAACTAAATTTTTTTCTTAAAGATTTTTCTACAAAAAAAACCAACAAACCTCCCCCACTCACACTCTCTCTCTCTCTCAAAAATAAATATTAAAAAAAATAAGGAAATAATGCCAAGATGGAGAAACCCTGGCTTAATGTCAAAAATAAATAAATAAATAAATAGCCACCTGTGGCTCAGGTGGTTAAGCATCCGCCTCCAGCTCAGGTCAGGCTCTGTGCTGATAGCTTGGAGCCTGCTTTGGATTCTCTGTCTCCCTGTCTGACCCTCCCCTGCTCATGCTCTTTCTCACTCTCCAAAATGAATAAATATTAAAAAAAATTTTAAATACTCCACTTGCCTCTGGGCCATCTCACGTCATGATCTTTATCCAAGAGATGTTCCCATTTAGTGTGCTGCTACATGTCGCCATCCATAAATTCCTTTGTGGAAGCCTCCTTTTCTGTCTCCCTTTCCCTATCCAATCTTAGCCCAGTGCCAATTCCTCTGAGCTCTGCCAATTCCTCTTCCTCTATCACTTAAAACTGAGTGATATAATTATGTGTTTATTTTCTGTATTTTTCAATAGACTAGAAGTTCTGAGAGCTGGATAGTTACCCATCTTATTCATCATTTTTCCCCCAGCCCCATCACATAGTAAAGCTTCCTATAAATGTACAAATGACTGTAACAGAACATGAGTCCATAGAGTTTTCTTTATCATTTTCAAGTGGGAGCCAAATAAATTTAGCAGGTGGAGCTTACAAGATGGGGCTCCTTTAATTTTCACCACAGCATACATTCTGAAAACTACAGATTCACTCTTCCTTCGGGGTGAATTACCTATTACTTTATTACTTGATTTATTGCTATTTATTTAATAGATTTTTGAGGAAGAATTTATATACAAAATATACTGCACTTAGAGATTTGCTCTTAAATGCACAACAGAATAAAAGGACTGACCAAGAAAGGAGTCTTGAGTTTGTCACAAATATAATATTTTACATATTGTGACTGAATAAAGTTACCATTTTTTTTCGTCTGATAAGCTCCATTCAGGACTCTCTTTTACTCTATGATCTATGCATAAGGCACTTGGTATCTTCCCTGTAAGTAAGTCCACATATTCTTAGAGTATTTTCAAAATGCATTTCATGAGCTTCTATATTCTTTATGAAATTGCTTTGTTGAGTGGGAAATAGTTACCACATCAGTGATTAAAGTTTCTCCAAGAGAATTTTGTTTTCTAGGTTCAGATATCAAATATGATAGTATTCCAGGATAAGACCACACAATTTCTTTTCTTCCTTGAAATACTAGCATCCCTGTAGCCTAGGTTCAATTGGAGGTGATATTAGTACCGTATATGGAACATACTGATGTGTATATGGAACTACTTCATCACCTTTCCTATTTTCTGAGCCACAGTGGTATTCTTCCTGCTGGGCATATTCATTTTTAATCATGTTTTCGTTGTGCTATTTTCTGCTGTGCTCTAAATTATCATATGCATACAACCCCTTGCTGCTTTATTCCCTGGAGTCTATTTGGAAATACAAAGTCTCCTGGTCTTGGTTTCTGTTGTTGTCGTTGTTGTTGTTGTTGTTGTTACCTTGTGCCAAGTACTTCACCATCTGGACGTCTTACATTGTTGTCTACCTATCACGCTGGGGTCTCAGATCCAACATTTCTGTTCTAAGACATGGTGTTTTTAATGAAAAAGCAAGAGGAAAGGCACAGGAATTACCATACATTTGCTTAGTTCCTAACCATTCAAATTCTAAATCAGCATCTTTCCATTGATATCGAATAGTTATCAGCTATCTGTTTATTACTTTTTTAAAGTGTGGTGCAGTTAACTATTTTATATCAAGGCAGGAATAAGATTTAACACATACTCTAAGTCTGGCTACCTGTGCCAGCTAGCTTCCCTTCATAATGGTTACCTGTGCTATTTGGCATTGCACGGACGTGAAAATATCCATTGTTCTGTGTCTGTGAACTCTCATTTTTGTCAAATTGATCTATTCCTCTAAAAATTTTTACCTGCTCACTTACTTACCTTTTATGACTCAGCAAAGAATCAGGTATATTTTTATTCAGTCTTCTAATAAAGCCATATCATAGTATTTGGAACATTTGGAAACATTAAGGGAAGTATTAAGTATTAATACTTTAAATACATTAAGTATTTGGTATTTGGAAACATTAAGGGAATCTGAGAATCTGGAAATGTAAAATCTCTATATAGATAGTCAAATCAATTTTCACATACACTTTTTTGACTGAAAATGATTAAGTCAAGTATATTTTTTGTACTTCACCTTTCTACCTCCCTTGCCCTTAAATCTCTCTCTCTCTCATTCTTCTCTGCTGCTTTTATTCCTCACTGACCATGGAGTATATACTCCCGCTGTTTCAAATCCTTCTCTATGCACAGAGGATGAAAACTGCATTGAGACCGCTAACATTGTAAATCCCCAAAGTGTTTGGTGAAATGTATGTGGGCTCAGCTCTTGACAGGAATAGAATTTCAACTGAGGTATTCTCTTCACAAATATTACCTGCAAGGCCAAACTGTCCTATCATCATATTCACATTGAATATATGAAATTAATCAGAGATTATCAATTGGCTATCATGGTTTTTAAAGGCAGTCTTACACTTACACAGCATGGGACATAGGGGATGGCTGTCACTCAACATTTAGGAAGACATACTTAATCATTTAGTGTGTCAAGTTTTATAGGGGCCATTGTACTGTGCTGTGGTGAGGCTGAACTATTTTTCTGCAATATCAACTATATTTCCTATGTTATCACGACTACTAATATAATTTTTTTCTCACCCCACACATGCCCAGTCTCCACAGAGCTGTAAGACATTAAAGTATAAGGGATATTTAAAGATTAGAAAACCTATAATCCTTACTCTTCTTTAATGCCGGAATCTACTCTGCCAGTTTTAGCTAATTAGCTAATATGTTCATCAATTATTCCAACCAAATAGGATTCATGAAATTGATTCATTTATTCATTTGTTCTCTGGATATTTATTTCGTACTATGCTCTGAAGATACAATAGAAACAGACAGAGCAAAAATCCTAGCTCTCACGAGGTTTGCACTCTATTGGGAAAACAAAGACAAATAAAATAAAATAAAATAAAAAAATAAGTAAGCAAAAAGATGTGATTTCAGGTATCATTAAGTGCCATAGATGACCACAAAGTAAGAAAGAGGGAAATGAATTGCTAAAGAGGATGATGAGACTATTTCAAATAAGATGATTAGGAAATACCTCACTGAGGAGGTATCTGAAGATAGAAGCATCAGGAAGTGAGTGGGTTAATGATAGAAGAGCTTTCTCAGCAAAACAAACACCAAAAATGGAACAACTATATAAGAGCTCTCAGGTGTGTATTGCCTGGTATATATGTTTCAAAAGCAAAGATCCATTGGGGCTAAAAACACAGTGACTAAGGAGGATAATACTACAACATGTGGTCAGAGAGGGAATGTTAGAGGAGAAAGGAATAGATCTAAGACATTCCAGCCCACTGTAATGATTGCTGCTTTCTCTCTGTGTAGTATGGAAAGCCATTAATGGATTTTGAAGCATAGGAGTGACATTATATGATTGACATTTTAAAGACATGTACATATGCTTATATATTGGTGTCAATATAAATATCAATATGGATAATTTCACCCGGTTGCTGTGTGGAGAAAAGACATTTGGGTCAACATCAGAATTGGGGAACAAATTAGGAGGCTCTCATAGTTATCTAGACTGGAAGTAGTGTTGGCTTGGATCATGTCACTGTGGTGGAGGTAGTAAACTATTGAATTTCAAATATATTTTGAAAGCAGAGCTGATGGGATTTGCTACCAAATTGAATGTTGGTTATAAAATAAGAATGGTTAAGTATGACAACAAGATTTTGAGCTGAAGCAGCTAAAGAGTGATGTGGCTATATTCAATTTAGACAAGATATACAAGGCAGCAGGCTTTGGGAGACATGATAAGTTTGCTTTGGAAACGTTGAGTTCAAGGTGCTTTTGAATACTCAGGTAAAGATATTGAGTAGGTGATATTGTTTGGGTCTGAAATTCAGGGATTTGGGGGAGACGTTCAGGCTGGAGAATACTTTGAGTCGATTTGTATTTAGATACTATTTCAAGGTGTGATTTTCAAGAAGTGGATTTAAATAAAGGAAAAATAGCCAAAGAGTTTAAGATTCTACGATGTTAAGATAATGGAAAGCTAAATGGAGTAACCGCCGATGCAGAAGGGAAAACCCTGGGAAGGAGGAGTGCTCTGGAATTCCGCCTAAGAAATATTTTTAGAAAGTGGCTATACTTGAAACAACTATAATGTTATATGTCAATGATCACAATTTAAAAAAGTGGGAACGGTTAATATGTAAAAAGCTGCTGATGAGTGAAGGGCGGTGAAAAAGGATTTCTGCTGAATTTAGCAACAGGAAGGTTGTAGGTGATTTTGATAGAAAGAGCTGTGGCATGCGAGTCTCATTGGAATATTCTCAAGGAGAAGAGGCTGCGGGGAGTAAGCATAAGCAATTACTTTGAGAAGATTCTCTGTTAAATAGAGCAGAGAAAGAGCGATTCCCAGGGAGAAATGAGGCCAGTGTGTTTGTGTGTGTTTCAAGAGAGCAGAAATCACGAGTAGGTTGCATTCTGTGGGAATGGTGCCATATCCAAATCAGCTTACTCCATCTTTGACCTGCTTTTCTTTTGCACTTTATTTTAATCATCCACTCGCCTTTCTCACCACCAGCTCTGTTAAAATCTTTTGCCATGAGTGACCATACTGAGTTATTTTTTTACTCATACTGCCAACCCATTAATAAAATTTCGGGCTGCAAACCCACCTCCATTGGTATATGGTTGAGTCTTAATATAAATACAAATGTTTTGCTAAGTAAGAAATACAGAGATATAAACTCCCTTTTCTACATCTCAAAAAAATAAATGCTAAAGGTAACACAAGACAATATGTATGTCTCTCTTTTAATCAGTAGTTTTGCTTCCTCATTACCAGAGAGTCTTACCTTTTGGGGACATAGTGGGAGTGTTGCAGTTGAGATTGCTGTGACTAAAAACGTGAATCCATAATTACTTTAAACAAGTAATTGATGCTTCTCTTTTTATTATGTCACAAAAGAAATGTTTTTGAGGCAATGCCTCCTTCCATTAGAGACTCAAAACTGAAGATTAAAATACACCAATAGGTTTTCTGAAATACAGAAGAGGACTCAGAAGTGTCTAATGTACTTGCCAACTGTCGTCACAAACAATGCTACATAACAAACCACGTATTAACGTATGTACTCAGCATCCATGAGGTGGAGAAATACTGTATGCTGTTAGTAGGCAGGACCTCAAAGTCGCTTGGCAGACAAAATAGGAAGGCGTGAAAAATAGTGCAATCCATTTCTTACCCTGCTTTTTTGCTCTTTGCTGAGTTTTTCTAACTGAGCAATGTATGGTTCAGGACATACCCTAAGTAGTGAATGTTAAAAAGAAAAATGAGGGGTGCCTGCGTGGCTCAGTCGGTTGAGCGTCCACCTTCGGCTCAGGTCATGATCTTACGGTCTGTGAGTTCGAGCCCTGCGTCGGCGGGCTCTGTGCTGACAGCTCAGAGCCTGGAGCCTGCTTCGGATTCTGTGTCTCCCTCTCTCTCTGCCCCTCCCCCACTCATGCTCTGTCTCTCTCTGTCTCAAAAATAAATAAATATTAAAATATATATATATTAAAAACAGGAAAAATGATACTATGAGAAGTAAACTAATACAATTCTAAGTATTCAGTACAAAACAATGCTGTGATTGAGAACAGAGTTCTTGAAAAATCAGAAAAATAAGACTTCGTATCTCAACGCCTTCACTCAATTGTGTGTCCTTAGACAAATGTATCATTTTTCAGTGAATGTATGATAGTTTACATTTTATGTACTGATAAACCTTTTTTCAGTCTGCTTCTCCTAATGAGCAGAAAACTCAAATAGACCATATTAATTTGGATCACCAGTGTAGAACTAGGCTTTAGCACATACAGGCACTGGGTAAGTACACATCAAAGGAAAGAGGGAAGAAAGAAAGGAAATGTTGTTAATGGCAGCCCTGTGAAAGGAGAGAAAGGAGAATTGTAGGCAGAGGGGAGAACAGAAAAGTAGGCTCTGAGGTGACAAGGAATATGGTACGCAGACCTGGAAGCCATCTGTCCAGTCCACTAAGACTGGCTGACAGGAAAATGGCAGAAAAGATGTAGAAATAATCAATACTCTGAGGGTACAAGGATTCAAAGGTCATTTTTTAATAGTTTTAAGTGCAATGAGATACTTTGGTAAATTCTAGAAAAGGAAGTTATGTGATGAAATTCCCCTAAAAAAAAAAAAAGAGCACTCTGGAGTCAGCCACAGAAGTTCTGGGAAGACATGGTGTTGAACATGACTTATCCAGCTGCACACACATTCCTTCATCACCTCTCCGGAGACACACAGCTAAGGAGCTTTGGGCATATTCCAGGTCCTTGGCTTCCCCTCGGTTGAGAGCCTGGAGACTCCTGTTCAAAAGAGGTTGACTGGGCTCGGTACAAGTGTGTTTGTTTTTCCTGGCCCTTGGAAAAATAAGGAATTACCAGCTGCTTGGGCTAGTTACTGCTGCTGCTGCTGGTGGTTCTGGAAGGGCTCTAGAAACTGGTTGAAAGAAGAACTTTCTCTAAATGCCCCCACTGCCCAGCCAGCCCTCAGGGGCAAAGTCTTTGCCTTCCTTGTGGAAAATGAATCACATCACATCCTGCCAGCGCACATAACAGGATGAAAACATGTTTTCTAGACTAGCAGATAGAAGTCCTTAAGTGATGAGACGTGTATCATAAAATCTTGTCTCATAAAATCAAGTAGAAATAATATTTCAAAGTATCAAAAGATGGTAAAAACGCATAAAGGAAAATAGACTTCGGGGGAATATTGTGAAAATCAGATAGGATAATGTTGAGGTGTTCGGGGAGAGAAAAGAACTGGATAAAGAACAGGCTGTCATTGATAAGAGAAGGAAGTTTCCCCAAGCTCAAAAGAAAACTGAATATGCAGACTGAAAGAACGAGAATGTAAGTCCCAAGAGAAGTCTGGAGGTCTTGTTTTCCACTGAATCCCCAGAGCAAGAAAAGTGCCTGGCATACCGTAGGTACTAAATGTGTTTTTGCTATGTGAATGGATAAGCCTAAAATTTGCTTCTGGCTGTATTTTACAAAATGCTTTTAAGGTATAGTGATAGAATGACATATAATTTACTTAAGGGAAAGGGGATCAAGATGGAGAAAAAAATGAAATTGCAGTTAAGTATGAAACAAAAATGGAGCCTTGAGGTTTTGTTCAACAAGCCTCAACATTTTACTCGTATTACAAAAGGTAGTGAATTATTGTCGCTCACTCCCACAGGTCATAAATACCAGTCAGCCATGGCGATTCCAGTGGTCAAAAGTGATTCAAAGGTGTATTTGCACTAAATAAGAAAAACCTTAAGCAAAAATTTTGTAACACCTATTTACTTAGCATATAATTGTATGAGTAAATGTGTGTTAATTTTAGCAAAAAGTTGGTATGTAGTACCTTGTTAATTTCCTTTTATAATCTCCAGATATTTGTTAAATTGTAAGTAACGGGCTTTACATGGGCGTATAGCCATTGATGCTACAGGAGTGGAGAGGTTATGATGGAAAATAAATGGGTCGCTGTGGTTTTGCCCTTAGTAGAATATCACATGCCCCTCGCTGAGTGAGGGAGCCAGCATGGCGTCAGGGTACAAAATTGAATTGCATGATCTCTAGGTCACTTTCTGTTTGTAAAATTGTATGATTTTATGCTGCTGATTGCTGAATGGAAGGATGTTTCCAACTTCTTAGAGTCTTAGAATCTAAGCAGTTTCTCCCGGAAGCCACTAATTTCATTCTTGGGGATTTTAACAGTGTTTTAAGTAGTCAAAAAACTGTAGATCCCTCTTAAAATATTTTTAAAATGAACTATAAAGAAGTATTATGTTCTCCTTCTCTGAATATACTTGCCAATAATTCCATATAATTTCATACGACTCCCATTTTCTTTGGTATATAGGAAAGTCTTTAAAAAAAAAAAAAAGAAGGAAGTAACAGCAACTTTTATAGGTCCCTCAGGATGACAAACATCTCCATATGGCTTTTATGGGACGGAATCATTCATTTCATAGTTTTAACATGGTTCTCATAGTAAATGTTTATTGACTTATTTTACTCCAGCCAATTTTCTCTATATGACCCATCATATTGTATGTTGCTAATTCATTACAAATGATGAACTATCCCATTGGAAGTATGAGTGTGCGGTACTGCCGAATTCAGGCAGGCAAAAAACACATTTTTATTGGTACCATGTACTCATCTGGTACAGGTTGCTTTTCACTAAGACACTTAATCTACCAGATTTCTTGGAACATACACCGTATCTTTGAGGTTTGCCTTGTAAAAACCCACCATGTAGTGGGCATAAAGAGAGAATGATTATATGGAAACGCAAACTATTCTTGTCCCTGACTCTTCAGTATCATCTTCCACTATGACTAAATGGAAAGGCAAAACAATACCCTTGGCAAAAATGGAAGAATATTTAACACGAAGCACAGCGGCGTGCAAATAGAAACCACCACATGGCATGTTTGCAAAATGCTAAAGCAGCTTATTCTGCTGATTAAATATTAGTTTTTTTGGTAGGAAATGCTTGTTTTGTTGTGTTCTTTTAATAAGCGAAATGACATTGAGTGCTTTTCTCCCACTAACGAGTTTATTTTTAACATTCCCATCTAGTTTCATTTTCTGGTTAAATGATAAAGAGCTCCCTAAACGGTCCCATTTCAGCACCTAATGCCCCGCAATCTGACCTCCCACAGAGCTTATTTAATCAAATCACCGTGGATCTTTAAGCTATATATTCCATTTGGGAAGAGCTTGCAATTTCATGTTTTATTTACCTTTATTTATCTCCCTTTCGTGGAAACCCTATACCAATAAAATGAGAATCCTGAGTTTTTTTAACTCACACTAATGCATCCCTTGTAAAAATGAAACTCTGGACTACTTTTCTCCAATGGTTTCTAGAGAATTTCAGTTGTTGCTGTTCCTCCGATGTGTTTTTTTCTTTTTTTTTAATTTTCCACTTCAGGTCCCTGGGCAAATGCTAGAGCCCCAGGGAAGCTTGAAATTAACCACTACTACTTTTTACATCCCTCTCCTCTTTTCTTCTCTCGTGTTTGTTTCTTTTTTAAGATTGACATGTATGAAGATTTCTGCCCACCCCTGCCCTACCTGTGCCCCAGTACAAGCAGCCTTGATTGGACACCCTCCACAACCTTCTTTATGAACAGCAGAAAAACTACAGATCACCACCACCCCCCTTTTGTGTATTCCACATCAAATTAGATGGTGTTTTGCTTTATCTAACCTAAGAAGGCAATATTTGTATTTTGGATAATGTGAAGTGACTAAGGTACCTCTCTGTGCCTTACTGAAATGGGTGTTCCCCTTAATACCATTTTTCTCTTAAAATGTAAACTTGTATAGAACAAGTCGAAGCTAGATATTTAAAAGCATGTAGACTTTGTGCCACAATTTAGATCACAGTGTGGATGCAGCCATCATCTCTGCCTCATTATGATGTGGGAATTTCTGATATTTTTGTCTGCTATTCAGAAGGCTAATCAAAAGACAAGTGAAGGAGAGTGGAAGAGGCTTCAGGAAGAAGTAGAGAGTGGTGGTCTGTGCCTTATTAAAACAGATTCTTATTCTTCTTGAGGCCATAATGAAGATCCACTATGAAACAGTGTCCTGTACTACTTTCCTGAAATTAGGGTGGGCTGTCATGATTTTTTTTGAATTATAATTAACACGCAGTTGTATATTAGTTTCAGGTATATAATACACCGATTCAACAGTTACTCAGCGCTCATTGAGATAAGTCTACACTTGGTCTCCTTTATCTATTTCATGGTTCTCACAACTCCTTACCTCTGGCAACCACCAGTTGCTTCTCTGTATTTGAGAATCTTTTTTTTTGGGGGGGGCTTTTTTCTTTGTCTCTTAAATTCCACATATGAGTGAAATCATATATTTGCCTTTCTCTGACTCACTTATTTCACCTAGCATTATTCCCTCTGGGTCCACCCCTGTTGTTGCAAATGGCAAAATCTCATTCTTTTTTATGGCTAATATTCATGTGTATATATATATATATATATGATATATATATACACACATGTATAATGTATAATATACATGTATAATGTATATTCATGTGTATATATATACTTGTATAATATACATGTGTAATGTATAACATTATACAATGTATATATTATACAATATTGTATACAATGTATACAATATATATGTATATTGTACATTATAAAATATATATGTATAAGGTATAACATATAATACATGTATATATAATGTATAATATACATGCATATATGACATATACATGTATTATTTATATAATATATATAATCTTCTTTATTCATCTAGCAATGGACACTTTGGTTGCTCATCAACCAAACAAAAAGGCAACCTCCTAAGTAGGAAAATATATTTGCAAATGGTATCTTGCATTACTAGGTATTTACCCAAAGAAAATTAAAATACTTATTCAAAAAGATATATGTTCTCATGAATTTTTGATTCATGAATTATTTTTTAAGAAAGGTTGGATTCATCAAGCTAAAATTCCATATTCGTCATTGAATCAGATTTATTCACTACACAAAACTTTTGAGTTGCTACTATTTTTTACTGATGAATAGGACAGTGAGTGTTATGTGTACCCATACATTTGCATATGATTTAAGATACAGAAATTTTCAGTGATTTGCAGTTTTCTTCTATTATGAACACATTTTATTAATAAATGTCACTTGTAATAAAATTTTATTTTTAACATTTATTTTATAATCCATAGAAAAGTAACATGTTCCTAGTAAATACAGATACGACCTACAAAGTCAACTTCTAACTCTTTTCAATTACATTGGTTTTTTTTTTTTCTTGATGACCATCATCACATCTAAAATAATACACTTGTACTTCTAGTTCTTGATTTTTTCAACTGGAATGTCTCTTCTTACATTTCTTAGGTTGGATCCACTGTTTCCTTATACTTCTTGGTTTATCTTTTGAATTTTCTGGAGCACAACTTCAAGCAACTTCCCTAAGAAGATAGTTTAAAAGAGGTAAATTTACTCAGTTTTTCTGTATTCTATACCTATACGGTTAGTAATTCGGTAGCTCACAAAAGTGTATGGTGAATCATTTTTGGTTGATTTCTAAGTCATGGATATTATTCTTTCAATATTATTTATATGTAAACGACTCTGTCTCTTGTTCTGGCTTTTATATTCTTTATTCAGTCCTTCTGAAATTTCATGATGCTGCTTCTGTGTGTGTGTCTCTATATCATGTATTAGATTCTGCACTGAACCTTTTCATTTTTGTTGTAATTTTCTCTTATATATCTGTATTATTCAGTACTTAGTTATCTCTTCAAGCCTTATATTTTATTTTAATTTTTTAAATAATTTTTTCAATCATGTTTAAAACATGATCCAGTGCACTGAAAAAAAAAAACTATATAGATCTTTTAATTGTTGAATTTTAGAGGCAAAAACTTTTTTTCAGGAGACATGGAGCCTTACCCATGATCAAAATTAAAAAGTAGTAGTAGTAGTAGTCCCTCCCCTCCTCCTCCTCCTCCTCCTCCCCCTCCTCCTCCTCCTCCCCCTCCTCCTCCTCTTCCTCCCCCTCCTCCTCCTCCTCCCCCTCCTCCTCCTCCTCCTCCTTTTACTCTTCCTCTTCCTCTTCCTCTTCCTCTTCCTCTTCCTCTTACTCTTCCTCATAATGCTTTTGGGTACATAAATTAATGCAACCTTCCCAGAGTGCACTTGTTTAGTAAACCACAAAGCTTTAAAAATAAGAGGGGGTGATGGGCATTAAAAAGGGCACATGTTGGGATGAACACTGGGTGTTATATGTAAACCAATTTGAAAATAAACTATTATAAAATTAAAAAATACATATGTTTTATCTAACCACTCATAAATATAAAGTCTACCTCTAAAAGTTTATAATTAAGAAATTATTAAGAATACTATCAAAAATGTATTGAAGAATAGCATAACTAATGGCCACTGTTGAGAGAATATATCACTTAAGTTATACCTAGGTGCAAGTAACCAATGAAAAGTTCTTGAATTAATAGAGTGACTTATTTCAAATTAAATATGTTAAAATAGGTAGATTCAGCATCATTTCATTGATTCATAAATATTATTAAATAATTAGATTTAATTTTTTTAATGTTTATTTATTTTTGAGAGACATAGAGACAGAGTATGAGCAGGGGAAGGGCACAGAGAGGGGGAGATACAGAATCTAAAGCAGGCTCCAGACCCTGAGCCATCAGCACAGAGCCCAATGCGGGGCTCGAACTCACAGACCATGAGATCATGACCTGAGCTAAAGTCTGCCACTTAACCAGCTGAGCCACCCAGGCACCCCTTGTTAAATAATTAAAGGGGTGCATGGGTGGCTCACTTGGTTGAACGTCCATCTCTTGATTTTAGCTTAGGTCTTGTCCAAGGGTCGTGGTATTGAGCCCCATGTCAGGCTCTGTCCTGAGTTTGGAGCCTGCTTAAGATCCTGGGGAACCTGGGTTGTTCAGTTGGTTAAGCATCTGACTCTTGATTTGGGCTCAGGTCATGATCTCATGGTTAGTGAGATCAGACCCCATGTCGGGCTCTGTACTGACAGCATGAGGCCTGCTTAGGATTCTCTCCCTTTCTCTCTGCTGCTCCCCTTCTCTCTCTCTCTCTCTCTCTCTCTCTCTCAAATAAGTAAATATTAAAAAAATGAATTTAGATTTAATTCTCATATTGGCCTATGGCTACAAATAAACTGGCAAGAATTATGCTGTTACAGTAAAGGATTAGACTAAACAAGATTTAGATTAGTTTCTGAAAACGTTGTCAAGATTATGTTGGCAATTAGCCTGGTGATCAGGCCTGCCATTGGAATTGATAATGAAAGTTTTGGAATTTCATATGACCATACAGGAATGGACCTCAGAAAGGTCTAAAGCCAGGACCCACTGAACAATATTTTTGGGTGACTAACTTGAACTTGACTGAATCTCAAAGAGAGTACACAATAATTGGTTTGTGACTAGCACCTGGTTAAATAGACAGAAACATGTTCAGGGCCCCAGAGTAGCTAAGACAGAGTCAGGTAGGGATTATTGGGGATGGGTGACAAGCCAGGGAAATAGAAAACAGTAAAGGAAACCTTCTAAAATCTGGCCAAAGTCTCTCCACACAGAAGTGGAATGAACCACTTAAACCACATATGTGAAGTGAGATATTTTGTGGGTTTAGAAGTTGACCTCTGGACAAATTCCAGTTTTGTTTGGTCCTCTCCATAAGCTTCCATAGTTTTTGTCAAAATGAAAAGTCCCATCACCTGTGTCCTTCAGTGTCTTTCTGTCACTGATAGAATTATCTTTGCTGATAATCATGCTAATGTTATACCATGTAACTCTAGTAATTGTAAGAGAATTGGAATATACTTACGATAAACTTTTAAGGATAGAAAGTTCTATCTTATTAGGGCATTATGTTTATAAAGTAAATAGTGCTATTTTCTAAATTAATTGGGAATTTGTAAGTAAGAATAAGATTCAATCTGACTTAGAACTTCAGTTCAGATAAGCAATAATCTGTGTGTATCAGAGACATGAGTGCTTAGGTCTGTATAATAACTTCAGGGGAGTTTCTAAAGGTTATGTGATTTTGAGAAACTCCAGAAAATTCTACAGGATAGAAGAGAAACATTATAGAGACAATATGTGAAGAAAATAATTTGAACTTTGATTTTTGGTATGGGGATGTGATGATGATGATGACAAACCAATGACATATATCTACTTAACCTCATTCATCGAGTGACGGACGGTTTTGCTATTGAAAGGAGAAATTCATCAGAGCATTAAGGATTCATATTTTATAATGCCAATGACAGAAGCAGTGCTGAGAAATCAAACTAAATCAAGAGGACAGTACATCCCTAAGTAAACATTTTAATTCAGTATGAATAGATGATGCATGATCAGCATCAAAGACTGTTCATGGGTGACTTCAGATGGTCTGATTTTAGCACATCGCAAAATAAGCCTACAGAATTTTCATGAGAGGAAGCGTTCCATTAGCCCCTCATGGAATTTAAAATATAATTTTTCAACAAAGGAAAAGACATAAGCTTGATCAACCTGCCAATATCTAATATTATAACATTATTCTGCCACCTTTGCTTTATAACAAATGCTTTTTCTCCAATCTCAGTAAGTTGAATAGGTTTCACAAGATAGGTAAATTGTGAAGAACATAGGATCCCCTCTAATTCTATTGTCAAGCTCAGGTCAAATAACTGAGGTCCTTTTTCCTTTTAGGAAAAAAGAAAAAAACATCTCTAAGGTGTCACAGTGTCCTTCTCTTAAAGGTATGGTTATAGAGGTTAATGGCTAAATGCATAAGCAAGAGATGCCATGACCTGATTTTGAACCATAGTCACAATATTTACTAATCATGTGATTCTAGTCAAGTCATTTAAAATACCTAAGCCTTAGTTTTTTTTCCCCTCTCCCCCCCTCTATCAACCTGTATTCATTAGATCATTATAAGGAATAAGTTAAATAATGTATGTAAAAAGTTACATTAAGTTTGCTGACAATCTTAGCATTGGATCTAGTGCAGATCACTATCCAGGCAAAAATTCATAAAAACTGTTAATGAACCAGGATCCAAACTTCATTATATGTCATATTTTTTTTTAAATGATAAAAAGGAAGCCCTGTCCTAAATGAAGAAGGACAAGGACAAGGACAATCTCAGAGTAAAGAAATCAAGTTGACATTGGTGATAACTGGCACCAGAAATAAGACATAATCAAATTGAGGGCTTGGGTTTTGTCTGGACTATGGTGAAAAGAGGTGTAGCCGTAAGTGCAGGCCAACTGAAAGCTATAAATAAGACCATTGATAAAGCCGGCCACTTGAAGTACTGTATAATTTCTGAAAATGGAGGAGACAGCTACAGAACGAAGTTTTTCTTTTCTTCATGCCATGGATGGGAAAAATAAACAGATCTCTGAAAACTGGAATCCCCAGTCCTGGACCAAACACGAGAAGAGATCAGAATTCCTTAAGGGAACACAACTTTAAAATGTTACATAATAGAACAAAATGAATATCTAGAAATGAAAAATATAAACAGTGATTTTTAATATAATAAGAGCATACAATAAAATGCTTAAATGAAGAAAATTAGAGAACTATTAGACATGAGGAGGTTCACACTCATAAGACACAGAAAGATAAACATATGAAAAATAGGAAGACAAGAGAGAGTTCTAGCACATTTATAATGGTAGTTTCCGGACGGAAGAACACACAGAATATGGGACGTAAAACAGAAGAGAATGGACTAGAAATTTATGGGTTTGAAAAATGAAAATAAATACCTGAATGAAGAGTTGAAGAATCACAAACTCAGCAGATAAAACCCCCAGAAACAGAATAGCGAAAGCCAAAGGGAATGACACTTAGATGTAAGAGAGCAATAAATCAAAGATTGAGTCAATGTAAATATATCTTTGAATTTCAAACAGTAAAAAAAAAAAATGATGTAGTTTTCTGTATTTAGGTTAGGAATGTGTTAAATCTGAGAGCAAAATGAAAACATTTTTCAGGAATAAGATCCAACAGTATTTATAATCTGACATTAACAGAATGAGAATGTCTTCAATAAGAAATAACTGAGGTATTAGTAAGAGATGAAACAAAAATAGTAAATACAGAACTTCTTCTGGCCAAGATGAAATAACAGGAACCCGATATATGCTCCCAAATGAAACTATAAAACAATTAACAGAACTATGAGAAAACACTGGGCATCACAAAATGAAGATAAAGGATACCTTACAAATGGCATGGAGAGGAACAAGAGCCCTCGGAAGACCCAAGCTTACTGTGTTAAGGTGGTTTTCAGTCTGGGGTGTAATGAGGACATATCCGGGTACAGTCTTACAGATCCTTGCATTAGTAACAGGAAGCTGAGAATGGGAAATCAAAGCGGCAGGAATTCACAACACAGAATCTAGTGAGGAAAGAGTTCCAGAGAGAAAGACTTTCATAGATCAGTAGAAGGTTCCCTCAAACCTTCTGAATAGGTTCGCTGAATACTTACCAAGGCATGCATGTGAGGAAACTAATCAACCCCAGTGACTGATGATTACACAGAGCTAGGAATAGTGTCCGTTCCCTTCAGCGAGCCCAAAAAGCTTTTTGATTCATAGAACATTAGGGAAAGTGCTGTTTTGTTTTGTTTTGTTTTGTTTGTTTTGACCAGATGTCCTAAAGTTATAACATTTCCTTTAAGGTCCTTTTTGTCCTCCAATTATCTATCAATTATGGATCATTTTTGATTGAGTAATATTTACCCTCATCAAAGGTTAGATTTTCCTGCTTTCTTTCATTCTTGGTTCTCAACTCAGCCTGTGAAGTTACAATCACCTTTATATAAAACATAGTCAAATTTAGCAGAAAAATTATTTTATAGCCCACTTGTGGTACATTATAGATCAATTTATCTGCTCATTAGCACTTACTAAATTTAGAGAATCCTGGGGTGCCTGGGCGCCTCAGTTGGTTAAACGGCGACTTCAGCTCAGGTCATGATCTCACTGTCTGTGAGTTCGAGCCCCGCGTCGGGCTCTGTGCTGACAGCTCAGAGCCTGGAGCCTGCTTCAGATTCTCTATCTCCCTCTCTCTCTCTGCCCTTCCCTTGCTCATACTCTGTCTCTATGTGTCTCAAAAATAAATAAACGTTAAAAAAAATTTTTTTTAATTTAGAGAATCCCTTAGCACACCTTAGGGTATGTTAAACATATTAATGTTTTTGGTCTGAATTTTGATAAGCAGAATCAACTCATCTATAGTCAAAGATATTATATCAAATACCCTCTCATGGATTTGCTTTCCTCACTGTGCCAAACAGTTATATTGCTGATAGCAGTCTTTCAAAATACTTCATAATTTCTGTTGATTTTTCAAGAGCCAAAAGATTTTGACTGTGCGTGCCTGTATGTGTACGGAAAGGGTATTCTGGAACTCTTACATATGTTAATACATGTATAGGAAAATAGACTTTTAGCAGTTTTTACCTGCATAAAATAGGCACTAGAGTTTGAGGAAACATTCTTATTTTTCCCATTACAGAGTTCTCTTATCATGAATTATTCTCAATGTTAAATGATAAAATAAAAAAGCACTATTCTGGTACAAATACTCTTTTTAATATAGAAAAAAAAAACCCATAGATTAGCGTATATGGTAGTTTATAGACATAGTCATTTTTTTCCTGTACAAATTCAAAGAAAGAAAAATTGTACATGGGCTATCCCAATAACTCTTTCATACGTCCATGTATTAAAACAACAGCAAAACTGTAAGTGGAGATGCTGGATATACCAGAATAGCACTCCCATTATGAACCAGACTGCCTTAGACTTTACACAGAAAGTCACTCACTTGTCCAGACAAAGTCTTTAACTTCAAAAAAACAATGATTTCAGAGAGATTAAGAGTATGAGCAGGGGAGAAGGGCAGAGGGAGAGAATGAATCTCAAGTAGACTCCACGCTCAGCATAGAGCCTAATGCAGGGCTCAATCTCATGACCCTAGGCTCATGACCCAAGCCAAAATCAAGAGTCGGATGGTTAACCGAGTGAGTCAGCCAGGCCTCCCAGTATTCTTTGTTTTCTAATATTAAAAATACTAACAAAAATTTGCTGATGCCTTTTGTGAAATCTTTAGCAATGTCTTTAATCTTTGGAAACTCATGTCTACCTGTGTTCACTCTATGCTTATAGAAAGAGACTGAGAGGTAGGTGGACCAGTCTCACAGTATTTTATTGACACAAATTACATTTTAACAGTCATATAGCAAAAGAAGTCTATGCTAAAATTCAAGCCTTCAAGAGAAATAGATTTGTATAGGAAAAATATAGCAAGAGGTTGAAGAAGCTCAAAGAATTAAATGTATAGGTCATGAAACTTGGTCAACATCTAAAATGAGAACATGAAATTTAATACTACTATGGAGGAATAACATGGACTTCCAGGGCAAATGTGACTTACGGATGCCATGCTGAAACATTATGCCAAAGGAAACAATATTCGTCAATGTAAAGAAAGTGCAGTTTGGGAGGTACCTACTTGTCATGAAATCATATTCTCAGCCCAGTCAAAAAACTGTCAATACTGACATCTTGCCATTTATCCTTATTTAACAAACAAACAAACAAACAAACAAAATCTCTTACTTTACATGTCACTGCTTAGAGCTATAGCCCAGGCCACTACTTTCTTAGAATTCTGGAAGAAAAATCACCAGCACAATAAAAATGTTCTCTTTCTCTATGACTTAACTTTTTCATATGCAGTGTTTGTAAAATCCAGTGTCTTTGAAAGGCTTTCTTTTGCCTAAAGGAAAAGAAAATAAATTAAAATTGCAACTGATTTTTAGCTCAAAAGTAAATTAAGAGTCTCCCAATTGGCACTTTTATTAAAAATTGAATATTAAAATCAAATAGCTCCTGGCAAAGACAGTGATGATCAAAGGTAAAGATTATGAAAACCAAGGGTTTGTTTAAGAAGGAAAAGGAAACTACTTTGCCTTGTCATTAGAAGTGCATATGGTGCTAACATATCACTCTCATTATGGACTGATGGATATAGCAGAGACCAAATGATCCGGTTGGCAAAGGCTTAGTGGAAATCACAAATTAATGTATAAGGAGATAAAGAAGTTACAGTGAAATTAATCAAGATCCTATTTCAGAAAAAAGCACTAATATCTTTCTATTCACAACTAAATTCTGCAGACTATAAATATGTATCTGAGATTCAGAATAACAAGACTTTTATTGTTTTGTTTATTCAGAAATAAGTTCTTAAGTTCCTAGTAGGTGGTAGGCACTATTCCCTTTCCTACAAATGTAAAGATAAATAAGACATATTTACACATTGTTAAGAATCAATTATATTTAAAGTGAAAACTGAATATAAGTGTTGCACCTGACAAAACTTTCAGTGTCTTTGTTTTATTTAAGAATAAAGAGAGGGGCACCTAGGTAGCTTAGTCAGTTAAGTGACCAACCCTTGATTTTGGCTCAGGTCACAATACCGAAATTGTGGGATTGAGCCCTGTTTTGAGCCTCTCATAGGGCTCCGTGCTGAGCATGGAGCCTGCTTAAGATTCTTTCTCTTTCTCCCTCTGCCCTCTCCCCATGCTCTCTCTTGCTAATTCTCAGAAAAAAAAAAAAAGAAAGAAAGAAAGGGAAAAGTAATACCGCCAGTGAAGAGAGACAATAAATCTCTATTAAGAGCTATTGTGCTCAGCATTGTCTCAGACATTGTATTATAGTAATAAAGAGTTAAAGCATGATCTTAACGCTTAGTAAGGTTTAAAACTTGTTAAAAGAAATGTTTTCCCACATAAGGAATATATAGAGTAAGTACAGTATCAAGAATCCATATTTTGTGGAACAAAGTAGTAGTGTTATGAGCGCAGGAGTGCTGGATAAAATTTCCATAATATGGAACAAAACAAGGGTGACCACTCTCAATACTCATATTTAATGTATCACTGGAAGTCCTAGCTAGAGCAGTCAGGTGAGGAAAAGAAATAAAAGGTATTAGAATTAGAAGGAATGAAGTTAAATTGTCTCTATTTGCAGGTGATGATTTTATACATAGAATACTCAAAATTCAACCCATTGGTTCGAATCATTAATTTAGTTAGTTTCAGGATGCAAAATTACATAAAAATTCAGTAGGTTTTCTGTACACTAAAAATGGATTTTCTGAAAAAGAAATAAAAAATTAATCTCATTTACAATAGTATCAAAGCAATAAAGTATTTCGGGATAAATTTAATTACGGAGACAAAAGGTTTCTACTTAGAAGACTATAAGACAAAGATATTTTTTTAAAATTGAAGGAAACACAAATAAATGCAAAGTTATTCCATATTCATTAGTTAGAAGAATTAGTGTTAAAATGTCAATACTACCAAAAACCACTTATAGATTGAGTACAAACCCTATCAGGATTTGAATGACAGTTTTACAGAAGTAGAAAAAATACTCCTAAAATTTATATGGAACCACAAATGACTCCTAGTAGCCAAAGAAATTCTGAAAAAAGTACAAAGCAGTAGGAATCACACTTCGTGATTTCAAGCTACACTACAAAGCTGTTGTCATCAACAACCAGTATGGCATTGGCCTATAAATAGATAAATAGATGAATGGAACATTATCACAAGCCCATAAATAAACCCAAGCATATATGGTCAACTAACATTTGACAGGAGAACCAACAATATTCACGGAGAAAAGGTATCTAATCAATAAATGGTACTAGAAAATTGAATCATCCCATGTAAACTAAGGAAACTGGACTCATATCTTACACCACTCACAGCAGTTAATTCAAAATGAACTAAATTCTTAAGTGTAAGACCTGAAAATATGAAATTCCTAGGGGCAAACATAGAAATAAGTTCCTTTACATGGGTCTTGGTAATAATTTTTAAATAGGACACCAAAAACACAAGCAACAAAAATGAAAATAAGCAAGTGTAGCTACATAAAGCTAAAAAGCTTCTGCACAGCAAAAAGAAAACATCAGTAAAGTGAAAAGACAACCCACAAAAGGGAAAATACATGTGCAAACCATACATCTAATAAGGGGTTAATATCCAAAATGTATTCTAAAAAACTATTACAGGAGAGGAGTTAAGATGGCAGAGAAGTAGGGGACCCTGGGCTTTCCTCATCCCTCAAACACCACTGTATTGAGGTCACATTACTTGGAACACCCAGGAAATCGGTCTGAAGACTGGCAGAAGGATCTGCACTGTTGGAGGAGATAGCTTGGCAAGTGCAAGGTGTGTGGATGTGAATTGGGGGAGCATAAAGCAGTGTTGTCACCAAGAAGAGGGAACCCTTTCATGGGAAGATGAAAGGGAGAGGTGTTGAGACAGTGTGGCATTGAGTTAGCACAAGAAGAAAACCACTCTGAACCATGGACTGGGAAACAACAAGTACTGAGTGTCCCAGTTCTTTTTTGCAAAGGGCTTTTGGAGCTCAAACTCTGAAGTTTTGGATGCGTGTGACTTTTTCTGGAGTGGAGCTGTGTTACATGCTCCTAGAGAGGAGGGAGCTAGCCCCAGAATATATAGTGCAGTGTAGAGATCTCTGGGGAGGTGGGCACTGGGAGAGAACAGTCCCCTTCCCGGAGTACTTTTGGAAGGGGCTTTATTACCTCCCCAGGACAAAAGTCCATGCAGGTGCCAGACTAAGGCCTTTCAGGATGGAGAGGCTCGACTCTGAAGGAGGGGAGCAGATCCACACACTGCTGGGTCCTTTAAGATTTTGAGTTTTGAATCCCAGCCACATGCACCAGAGAACATCACCAGAGACATTAACTCTAAGGTAACACAATAGCACTAAATTCATATTTTTAATAATCATTCTGAATGTAATGGACTAAATGCTCCAACCAAAAGACGTAAGGTAGTAGAATAGATTTTTAAAAAGGCTCGTTTATATGCTGCCTACAAGAGACTGATTTCAGACCTAAAGACACCTGCAGATCGAAAGTGAGGGGATTGAGAACCATCTGTCATGATAATGGAGGACAAAAGAAGACGGAGGAGCCATACTTATATCAGACAAACTAGATCTTATTTTTTAATATTTACTTATTTTTGAGAGAGAGCATGAATGGGGGAGGGGCAGAGAGAGAGGGAAATGTGGATTCTGAAGCAGGCTCTAGGCTCTCAGCTGTCAGCAGAGAGCCTGACATGGGGCTCGAACTCAAGAACTCTGAGATCATGATCCAAGCTGAAGTCAGATGCTCAGCTGACTGAGCCACCTAGGTGCCCTTTTTCATTTCTTTTTGAGAGAGAGACAGCAGACAAACTAGATTTTAAAACAAAGACTGTAACAAGAGATGAAGACGGGCTTTGTAACATAAGTAAGCGTCTAACCATCAGGAGATCTAACAGCTATAAACATTTATGCTCCCAACTTGGAGCACTCAAATATATTAATAAGGAACATAAATATGCTCATTAATCATAATACCTTAGTATTAAGAGACATTCATACCCCACTTACAGGAATGGACAGATCATCTAAGCACAAAATCAACAAGAAAACAATAGCTTTGAATGACACACTGGACCACATGGGCTTAACAGATATATTCAGAACACTTCATCCTAGAGCATCAGAATATGCATTCTTCTCTAATACACATGGTACTTTCTCCAGAATAGATCGCATACTGTGTCACAAATTAGCCCTCAACAGGTAAAAAAGATGAAGATCATACCATGCATATTTTCAGATCATGCTATGAAACGTGAAATAAGCTGTAAGAAAAAATTTAGAAAGTCCTCAAACACATGGAGGTTAAAGAACATCCACTAAAGAATGAATGGGTTCACAGGAAATTAAAGAAGAAATTTTAAAAATGGATGGAAACAAGTGAAAATGAAAACACGACAGTGCAGACCCTTTGGGATGCAGCAAAGGCAATCCTGAGAGGAAAGTATATTGTAGTTTAGTCCATCTCAAGAAGGAAGAAAGATCCCAAATATACGACCTAACCTTACACCTAAACGAGCTAGAAAAGGAGCAGCAACTAAAGCCCAAAGCCAGCAGAAGAAGGGAAATAATAAATATCAGAGCAGAAACATATGATACAGAAACAAAATATATATATATAGTAGAACAAATCAGTGAAACTAAAAGCTGGTTCTTTGAAAGAATAAACAAAATTGATAAACCCTTAGCCACGCTTAACAAAAAGAAAAAAGAAAGAACCAAAAAATATAAAATCATGAATGAAAGTGAAGAGATCACAACCAGCCCCACAGAAATAGAAAACAATTATAAAAGAATACTAGAGAAATTGTATGCCAACAAACTGAGCAATCTGGAAGAAACAGACAGATTCCTAGAAACAGACACACTACCAAAAATGAAATAAGAAGAAATAGAAAATTTGAACAGGCCTATAACCAGCAAATAAATTGAATCAGTAATCAGTAATCAAAAATTTCCCAAGAAACAAGAGTCCTGGGCCAGATGACTTCCAAAGGGAATTCTACCAGATATTTAAATAAGAGTTAATACCCATTCTTCTCAAAACGTTCCAAATACTAGAAATGGAAGGAAGGCTTACAAACTCTTTTTCTGAAGCCAGCATTACCGTAATTCCAAAACCAGGCAAAGACCCCACTAAAAAGGAGACTTATAGGCCAATTTTCCTGAAGAAGTTGGATGTAAAAATTCTCAACAAGATGTAAGTAAATAAAATTCAATAGTACATTGAAAGAATTATTCACCAGGCTCAAGTGGGATTTATTCCTGAGCTGCAGGGTTGGTTTAATATTCACGACTCAGGGTGATATACCACATCAATGGAAGATAGGATAAGAACCATGTGATCCTGTCAGTAGATGCAGAAAAAGCATTTGACAAAATACAGCATCCTTTCTTGATAAAAACCCTCAAGAAAGTGGGATAGAAGAAACAAACTTCAGCATCATTAAAGTCATATAGGAAAGGCCCACAGCTAATATCATCCTCAATGGGGAAAAACTAAGAGCTTTCCTCCTAAGGTCAGGAACGTGACAGGGATATCCACTCTTACCACTCTTGTTCAATATAGTACTGGAAGCCCTAGCGTCAGAAATCAGACAATAAAATGAAATAAAAAGCATTCAAATTGGCAAAGAGGTCAAACTTCTCTCTCACGGATGACGTGACACTGTATGCGAAAAACCCAAAAGACTGTCAAAACCCTGCTAGAACTGACGCATGAATTAACCAAAGTCATAGGATATAAATTGTAACAGAAATTGGTTGCATTTCTATACACCAATAATGAAGCAGCAGAAAGAAAGCAAGGAATTGATCCCATTTACAACTGTACCAAAAACCATAAGATACCTAGGAATAAACTATCTAAAGAGGTAAAAGATATGTATGCTGGAAACTATGGAAAAGTAAGAAAGAAAGTGAAGAAAACACAAAGAAATGGAGAAATATTTCATGCTCATGCCTCAGAAGAACAAGTAACTTAAAATGTCTCTACTACCCAAAGCAATATGCACATGAAGCAATCCCAATTGAAATAACACCAGCATTCTTCACAGAGCTAGAACAAACAATCCTAAATACGTATGGAAGCAGAAAACTTCCAAAGTAGCCAAAGTAGTGTTGAAAAAGAAAACCAAAGCTGGGGGCATCACAATTTCAGACTTTAAGCTATACTACAAAGCCGTAATCATCAATACAGTATAGCAGTGGCACAAAAACATACACGTAGATCATTGGAACAGAATAGAGAACCCAGAAATGGACCTACAAATGTGTGGTCAGCTAACCTTTGACAAAGCAGTAAAGAATCTCCAATGGCATAGAGACAGTCTCTTCATCACATGATGCTGAGAAAACTGGACAGCGACATGCAGAAGAATGAAACCAGACTGTGTTCTTACATGAGCATGGATGGTTTTTGGTGCAGTTAATACTTTCAATGGCACATACCTGGTACATTATCAGTCCCTAGTATTGTAGAAAATAATCAGATTAGGTACATTAATATCGTTCTTTTTAATTAGAGTTTGCTTCACAGGGTCAAAGATAATTGTTTTCCTTACTAATCAAAAAGCATTAGGGTAAAAATCACTTATGCACTTTGATTGTGCATGGTCATTGTGTTATATTTTTCCCTTCTGCTGCATAAATGCTGCCTTACAGTGTGTAACTTGGTCGTAAAAAGTCTAAAAGTAGGCATCAAATCTGTGCTTGCCATATCCACATGCTTGCAAATTCCATATATAAGCTGTTGAAGTTTTGAGACGATGTGGTATTTGCTATCTCACCAAAGACCAAAGAGAAATCCTTATCTGAAAAGCACCATGAATCATATTTTGATATAAGTAGCTCTTAATACAGCCAGGTCTCTAATTACTGTCTGCCAGTCTGCCTACCTACAGAGAAAACTTTTATCTAGGTCAGTATGAATTATTAGTAGTACAAGATGAAAACTGTAATACAAAAACCAGCAACAAAATAAAAACAGAAAAGAAATCAAAAAATAAAAAGAAGAAATAGCAAAAACAGCTTACATCTCGAAATTCAATCTTAAAGATTTTTTTTCCTTACAGTAGCTTCCTAACTCACGAGCACCAAGAAATGGCCCATTATTAAAACCAATTGGTTTGATTAATTATACCTTCAGTGGAAAAAAAAAAGATTTATACAGATATATTTCCTGAGTTTAAAACCAAGCACTTCATGGGACACCTCGTTGGCTCAGTTGGTTAAGCTTCTGATTCTTCCTCGGATCAGCTCATAATCTCACGTTCATGAGTTCAAGCCCCACATCAGGCTCTGTACTGAGAGCAGGGAGCCTGATTGAGATTCTGTTTCTCTCCTCTCTGCTCCTCTCTCCCTCACTCACTCTCTCTCAAAATAAATAAACATTTAATAAATAAATAAAATAAAATAAAACCAAAAATACCATATCTTACTAATTCCTGGAAATGTTGACCATGGATTCTGAGAATGCCAAAATAATAATAATAATAATAATAATAATAATAATAATAATAATTGGCATCTCCACAAAAGACATTTCCTGTTTCTTCACACCATTTATATCTGAGGCTGAGACACAGATTTGCCACTCTTGCTGTGTGTTCTTGGCTATTTACTTGACTTCTCTGAACCTGATTTTTCCAGTTATGGGAGTAAGACATGTTAATAAATAATAAAATGTGCTAACTCCTTGAGAAGATGCAGATTAGGAAAAATGGGTCAATAATCATAATGGTTAACAGTTAACATACTGCCTCCCATGTGTCACAGACTGTCGTGAGTACACCTTACATATTTATTTAATTTTTGCCACAACCATATGAACAGGTACTATTATGAGGTCCGGTTTTCAGATTAAGAAAACTGAGTTCTAGAGAGAGGAAATAACTTGCCTAAGATCATTCCAACATTAAGTAGCAGGTTTGACTTTCGGACCTATGTTCATCTGGCTTGGGAAATGCAGAAATTAATTTATAAATCACAAAGATCTATGCAATGCCCACTATTTTCCTCTTGCAGAGTCCTCGCAATTGTGATCTTGACCAAAATGATATCAACCACCAAAACCATCTTTTTGCATTATTAAAAGAAATTAGACATAAGAGAGGATTACAGAATCGTGCTGCAACTGTATTCCAATACTCTTGTGGCATCGAGCAAATGACATGAGGGAAAAAATCTGTATTCTAGGTCATCTGATGCCTTGAACAATTTTGCCAACATGGAAAATTTGACAAAAGCCAAACCTAAATTGCCCTAGCAATTTTTATCCATTTATTCTTTCAAGTACATGTATTTCTAGGGAACTAAAATCTCCACTTGTCTAATTCATCTTGTCAAAATGTTTCCAACAGTGCTGTGCTGTTGTAGAATATTTATGAAGATTCTTCGAGAAAATAAAAGTATGTTGACTATAAGAACGAGAATGACACTAGTTGGGTTAAATGAACTTTTAAAGAAAATCTGTATATATGCTACTCAATGTCACATCTCAAGTTAATTACATTTCATTCCTTAGATATTTACTAAATAAGAACTATGCTATTAACAATGACCACTATTTATTGAACACTATTAATGTGCTAGGATGCATATTAAAACTAATTGTAAGATTCTCAATCCCCTGGCTTGGACTGTTCTCTTGTTCCCAAGCCTTGTAGATGACCTTTACTTGTTTTATTAGCTAGAATATTTTCAGCTGTAAATGTGAGGAATCTAATACAAATTGATATTAGCTAAATAGAAAATGTAATGGCTCTTATAAATGAAAAGGCCAGTGATACATCAAATCTGGTCAGCTGATTCCATGGACTGAGAGTGTTTTTGATAATCTGATATTTCTCCTCTCTTTGCTCTGCTTTCTTCTGTATTGTTTTGTTTATCCTTCATTACATGGGAGCTCCTGGGTTATACTGTAACAGCTTTCAACCATCAGAGAAAAAATAACTTGTGTTATTAGTAGTTTCAGTAAAGTTCTGTACTTGTTTCTTTCTGACCTTGTTTTTGGAGATAACCTTCCACCTTACTCTAGGACTTCCAGGTACAACTGACCACACCATGACCCCATCTTGAGACCTTGACTGCACCTATAGGAGAATAAAATCAGTGCTGTTAGAATATTGTATGAGTATTCAGAAATACTTAGGATGTACTTATAGTTAAAAAAATCATCATTTATCTGAAATTAAAATTTAATTGTATATTGTGTAATTTTATTTGCTAAGTTCGGCAACTTCACTCAAGAGCCTATTAGCCTATATGATAAATTAATCTTTCCAAATATGGTAATAGGCATGTCCTAAAGGCACACATAATCAAAATGATAATAAACCAGTAAACCAAACAATACATGTCAAGAATGACATTTTTCTAAGGGTTAGGAATCATTCAAAACTCTTTTCATGCAATAACTCATGTTATCTTGTAAAAACCCTGTGAAGTAAATAATTTTATTATTCTTATTTTACAGATCAGAAAATTGGGACACAGAGGTGTTAAATAAGCTGAATGTGAAACATCCAGCAAGGATAGAGCCAGTGTTGGACCGAAGTGTATGGCTCCAGAGATGTCTTACAGGTAATCTTTTTAATAGTATCATGTCTATCGTATTCCAGAGCAGGATTAATAGACTACTCCAATGAGTACCAAACTTTTACTTTTCTACTGACATGTTCATAGCCAGCTTTCTAGGGCTACAATTGCAAAGAATATGAACTGTCCCATACACAGTAAAACCTTGGAACGCGAGTAACTTGTTCTGCGAGTGTTCCGCAAGATGAGCAAACATTTCTAATAAATTCTAACTTGATAAATGAGTGATGTCTTGAAATAGGAGTTAGTACATGATACCAAATGTCACATGATCACAACTAAGCCATTGGTTCTTCTCTCTCTCCCACTGCGGGGTTGTGGGTGATCATCTCCCATGATCGGATGCTTGGTTTCAAGTTGTGGTCTTTGTCAGAATCAGTGATTTTTCAGAACATTGCAAGATGCCCACAACTGGCACTAGTGTATTTTTTGTCACTTTACTGCACCTATGGACAGTGCTTTGCTTTCCCATATAAGAGTAAGCTTAGTTAGGCTGCCTATAGATGTAGATGCTTTCTTCTGCTGCCTTATTGGCAGTTACATTAAATACATTATATGATAAAAGTTTATTAATACTGTACTGTAGTCAACACCTGTGTGAGCATATACAATGGCCCCCATGCAGAAAAAGATTACATTGAGCTAAACAATAACAGTGATTTCGTGATAGTGAAAGTCATCCTACAAAATAACCCTCTCTCTTAGCTCCGTCACACCAGCCAAAAAGGATTTCAAAGGTAAGTGCATGTTGATTTGTTTATTCTTCTTTATATTTTGTATCATCGTTATTACTTTGTATTATATTACGGTATCATAATCATTTTTATATGAATGTTTTGGTGTTGTGGAACAAATCATCTGAGTTTCCATTATTTCTTAGTGGGAAATTCGTTTTGATATACAAGTGGTTTGGATTACAAGCAATTTTCTGGAATGAATTCTGCTCACAAACCAAGGGTTTACTGTACTTGAATTACAAAGCCACTGTTATGATGATAAATTAAGAAATGAATTTGCCCTTTTAGTGTGAAATCCCCCACCTCTCCCATTCCCAAATGATCTACTAAAAGAAATCTAGCTTCGTCTCTAGAGAACTTGTCTTACTAACGTCCACAACATTTGCTTTTTGATACCACCCTATGTCACTGCAGAAGAGCAGTCATTAACACGAGGGCAGGTGATCTTTGACGCTGATATGTAGTCACCTATTGCAGCTCTGCATTCATAGACAGAATCCACTGCTTGTACAAGAGCATCCAGATAAGCCAGGGGTTCTCCAAGCTTGCGACCTCAAACGTCAATATCTTTTTTTTTTTTTAAACACAGATTTTTTTAAAATTTTTTAATGTTTGTTTATTTTTGAGACAGAGGGAGACAAAGCATGAGTGGGGGAGAGGCAGAGAGAGAGAGGGAGACACAGATCTGAAGCAGGCTCCAGGCTCTGAGCCATCAGCACAGAGCCCGACGCGGGGCTCGAACTCACGGACCGCGAGATCATGACCTGAGCCGAAGTCGGACGCTCAACCGACTGAGCCACCCAGGCGCCCCAAACGTCAGTATCTTAATCCAAATATTCTTCTCCAGCATTGGGAGCTACAGTCTCCAGAACAAACCTTTCACCTTACAGGTCAATATCCCCATAATACGTTTAATTCACTCAGGAAGAAAGAGAAAAAAAACTATATTTGGCAACCCTTTTCGGTTGGTCATCCTAATACCTAAATTAGACTTTCTTCCTGTCACTCTTCAAAATCTAAATATTCTATAAATGTCACTGGCGAGAAACTTTTAAAGCAAATTTCATTAGAACAACTTGATTCCAATCTCAGCTCTCAGAGGCACATATTTCTACAAAAGCTGTTCCAGCTTAGTGGTCAACACACTTAGAGGTTTTAAATTAGATTTATGAAGATATTTGTAAATTTCTCAAATAGAGGTTGACTTGATTTATTTATTTATTCTTGACTGTTTTAAGCACTGCCAAAATATGCAAACTTCCTGGCTGACTGCCAACAAGTCTACTCAAAGGAAAGTCATTTTCACATAAGTATATTACGGTTAAAAGTGTTTGCTTAAGGGGTGTCTGGGTGGCTCAGCAGTCGGTTGAGTATCTGACTCTTGATTTTGGCTCAGGTCATGATACCCGGGTCATGGGATTGAGCCTCATGTCCGACTCTGCACTGACAGCAAGGAGCCTGTTTGGAATTCTGTCCCTCCCTCTTTCTCTGCCTTTCTCCCTGTTCACGTGCACACATGCTCTCTCTCAAATAAATAGAAGAAAAAATGGTCTGGTTAAATGTGTGCAAACTAGGTAGTCTTTTTTGATGCCAAATCCCTACACGTATATAAAAAAACAAAGAGACTTTTTAAATCTATTCTTAAAAAATTTATGAGTATTACTTAGCAAAAAAAAAATTGGAGGAAAATTCATTTACTGCAATACATCATGTTATCTTCTATTTCCCTGCTCTCCTCTAAACACCAGTACTACCTTCCCAACACAGAGAGTGAATGTATTTTTGTTAAACAAAGCTTTTCCTATGGTCAGCAGAAAGCATTTGTGTATGCCAAGACAGGAAGGTTTTAAAATAAATTTGCCCCATCCACTTGGTCTTCCCAGAGGAACAAGGAAGACACGTGGGGCTGTGCCTCAGTGTCATTCATTCTCTTCCTTTCTTACCACTTCAGCCACCTCCTGGGTCAAGTAGGACTTGTATCAGGATGTAGCAGCTTGATATTTTCTTTACAAGGAAAAGTCAACATAGGGAGCTGAGTTGATACAGAAATAAAGGGAAGGAAAACCTACAGGCATATGGTTTCTTAAAGTGAACCTTTAACTCTCAGCATTATAATCATCCAGATTCTTTGTGAGAATACTTATTCTTTGGGACAATGCCAATCAACTATTCCAGATTCCTCTGGATGGGGCAGAGGATTTACGGCAAACTTCTAAAAATGAGGCAATTATATAGGTTTTTTTTATGACAGTGATCTAAAGAGTATGGAACACTGTGGATTAAACTTGGCACATTATTCTGAAGGGTCATGTTTCAGGGCATAGGCCATCCAATGGGCTGGGTTCAGATCCTGACCCTGTCACTTAGCGTTGTCTATTAATTTAACCCCTTGGAGTCTCAGGTTGCTGAATTAAAACAACTAGATAGGAATAAAAGTGTGAGGCACTTACACAGCATATGGCACATACTAAGCACTCAGTAAATAAAAGCATACTTATGAAAAAGCATGTCAAATAAGCTTGCATTTCTGTTACAAGATATGTTCAAGAAATGTTTCTTTGAAGCTGGTCCTTTTTGACTGTGCTTCTATCTGCCTGTATTCATACTTCCCTGAAAGGTTTAGGAAGCTCCGATCTGAGTAAAGAATGCCTTTTGCTATTTTTTTTTCTTTAAGGCATCGCTATTAACTAGTCCTTTCTTTGAAATCTTGCTATTATTAGTGTTTGCTATTATCTAGTCCTTTCTTTGAAGACTTGCTATTGTAAAGGCCCAGGACTGACCATGACTAAGAAAATGACTAATGGTAACTAAAATATACTTTAGATTAAGGTGCCAGAATGCTAAATCATTGATTTTAAACAGAAAAAAAAATAAATGCCAAAGGGATCTTGAATACCGTATTGGCATGATCAGCATATTCTTCCTCTTAGTCAAGCTATAAAGAAGCCAAATGCATTAAAAGGAAACATTTTTTTAATTTAAAGTGAGAAATTATATTCAGAGAAATAAAATAAGTGCCAGAAGCAAGTGGGTCCTATAATTTGAATACATAGGAATCCAAAAGTCACTGAAAAGGAGAGTGACTCACAACAAAAGGACTTCTATAAACCAAATGTTAATGCCAATAGGATATGATATTTGCTGCAAATTCTGGAATCCTCCCAGACTCTTGCCTAAAATTGCTTACAGCCGTCTCTACTTGGGATTCAGATCTGTCATCAACATGGGCAAATGTGAAATCCATTAGCTAAGACTTCGTTTCCTGGGAACAACAAACTCACGATCACCTCCGAAGTTGTCCTTTCCATTGGTGGTTCTCTTCCCCCCCTCCCTTTTTTTTTTTTTTTTTTGAAGATTGCAAAGTATATGTTTTATAACTAACAGAAGTTATGTTTTAGTTGTGTTGATTCATTAAGCTCTAAAGACTTTATTTAACCTGTTTATGGCTCTATGTCAAAAAACATGCTGTAGAGAGAGGGAGGGAGACAAAAACATACGAGACTCTTAAATATTAAGAACAAACTGAAGTTCGATGGGGGGTATGGGAGAGGGGAGAATGGATGATGGGTATTGAGGAGGGCACTTGTTGGAATGAGCACTGGGTGTTGTATGGAAACCAATTTGACAATAAATTATAAAAGATAATTAATTTAAAATGATGCACATTTTTCTGTTATTATGCCATATATCTGTTTGTCCATCCATCCATCCATCTATCCATCATCCATCCATCCTAGTTCTGCTCACTAGGGAAAAAAAAACCCTAAAAATAATGACAGCCCAGTAGGAATAGGCACCTCTGTTCCTAAAACTGTGAACTCTGAAATGCTGTAACAACTGCTACATTTGAAATTATTGACTGATTCCAGGAATGGTAGAAGAAATGGTTGGGATGAGTCTGTAATATTTGTATGAGAAAGCAAAAAAAATAAAATAATAAAAATCTGGTAGTGGTATAGCCAAAGGAATTTGGGACTAAAACAAAAGAATTCTCACTGAACAAAAATGGCAAAGTTCTGCAACAAAAGCAGAATCAGAGTCTCTTCATTAATATAAGTGGAATATATATTTTAAAACAGTGAGCTAATAAGGATACTTAAAGAGAAGATATAGTCAAACAACAATAATAACAGGAAATAACACAAACAAAAACTTTACTGATTACCCCTTAGGTATCTAGAGCACCACTCCTTACTCTGGAATTGGCAATTAAGGGAAAATTTAATATCTTCCCTGCCGATCTCATATTAACTGTATTTAGTATAATCAAGTATCCTTAGCTAATGATGAAAAGTTTTTTTTTTTAGAGAAGAATTTAGATAATAAATGAGGAAGAAATATCAGAATTAGAACGCTGCCATTTTGCAATTTGTAATGAAATAATTGTTTCTGGCAGAGGAATAAACAAATGAAAAAATAACGGGGAACTTTAAAAAGGAGGAATTAGGCTGTTACCACCCAGAACCCATGATCAACCTTACGATTATAAACAGTGAGACAGCCAGATATTTTATACATTTTAGAAGAATTATTTCCAGGTTGAACCTGAATTTATGTAAACTTCCATATAATACTTCCAATGTTTATGAAAAAATAATGCTTCCAACAATGTAACATCAAAGAAAGGAGACTGACAAATCAAGAATACCGTTCATTCCACTGGAGAATTTACATGGTTTTTGTACTGTGGCAGTGATGTGGAACAAAAGAAAGGAAGATTTGAATAGATGAAATCATTCTAGTTAACAGAGACCTCAGAAACATAGCAACCAAACCGTTGTATGTAATTTGAACAAACTACTTACAAGCACACATTTTGGGACAAATGACAAACTATCAGTATGAAATGGTATTAAATATAAAGGAATTGCTACATTCTAAATATGATAATGGAATTTTACTAAAGAAGAAAAAAATCCACAATTTTGAGAGATGTATACATCATTATATAGTGACCCATCTTATTCTTGCTAATTTTCTTTGCCCTGAAATCAGCTTCATCTCAAGCTAATTTAGCTACTGCAGTTTTCTTTCGATTAGTGTGAGCACGGCATTTCTATCTTTTTTTTCTTTAGAGATCCAAGTTCTGACCTATATAATTTTCCTTTAACCTGAAAAAAAAAAAAACTTTCAGGGAAAGGACTGCTTGCAATGCAGTTGCTCGCATTTTCTTGGTATAAAGATTTCTTTACTCCTCCTTGACTTTTTTGTTAAGCAATATTCTTTTTTGTTTAATATCAGTGTAGGTTAACATACAGTGTTATATTAATTTCAGGTGTACAGTGTAGTGATTCAACACTTCCTTACAATACCCAGCGCTCATCACAAGTGCACTCCTTCATCCCCATCACCTATTTCACCCATCTTTTCACCCCCCTACATCTGGTTATCATCACTTTGTTTTCTATAGTTAAGAGTCTGTTTCTTGGTTTACCTCCCACTCTCTTTTTCCCTTTGCTTTCTGGTTTTATTTACTACTCTTTTATTACCATCCATTAGTTTCTTTTATGTTTGGTATTAACTGCTTTATGTACTTAGGTGCTTCCATGTTGCGTGCATAGATATTTACAATTGTTATACATTTTTGTCGGATTGTCCCCCTTGTTATTATATAGTGTCCTGTTTTGTCTCTTATCACAGTCTTTGGTTTAAAGTCTAGTTCAGTGTAAGTATTGCTACTCTGGCTGTCTTCCGACATCCATTGATAAATGTTTCTCCATCTCTTTGCTTTCAATCTGTAGGTGTCTTGAGATCTGAAATGAGTCTCTTATAGGCAGCATGTAGATGGTTCTTGGTGCTTTGTTTTGGTTTGGTTTGGTTTGTTTATCCATTCTCTCACCCTCTGTCTTTTGATTGGAGCATTTAGTTCATTTATATTCAGAGTAACTATTTTTTTAAAAACTGTTTATTTATTTGGAGAGTGAGCAGGAAGGGGCAGAGAAAGAGAGAGAGTGAGGGAGAGGATCCCAAGCCGACTCCATGCTGTCAGCACAGAGCCCCATGCAGGGTTCAATCTCATGAATGACCAGAGCCAAAATCAAGAGTCAGATGCTTAACTGACTACACCATCCAGGTGCCCCACAAAGTAACTAAGATAGATATGAATGAATTGCCATTTTGGTCCTTTTTTGCAGTTGCTTTTGTTGTTTTTTCCTGACTCCTACTGTTGCTCTTTTTTCTTGGTGTGCTGGCATTCTTTACTGATATACTTGGATTTCTTGCTCTTAATTCTTTGCATATTACTAGTTTTTTATTGTTAGCTCCCATTCAGTTTGTGTATAACATCTTCTGCATATAGCAGTCTATATGAAGTTGATGGTTGCCTAAGTTTGAACCCATTCTTTACTACCCCCCCATGTTTTAGGTATATGGTATCATACTTTTCATCCTTTTATTTTGTAAATCCCTTGACTATTTTACAGATATACTTACTTTTACTGCTTTTATATGTTTTCCTCTTCAAAATACTCTTACTTAGGGTCGTTTGTTTGCACTCAGAGTCCCCTTTAACATTTCTTGTAGGGCCAGCTTAGTGGTCATGAACCTCTTTAGTTTCTGTTTGAGAAACTCTGTATCTTTCCTTCTATTCTGAATGACAGACCTGCTGATTAGTGTAGTCTTGGCTGCAGATTTTTCCCATTGAGCACTTTGATTCTATCATGTCATTCTCTTCTGGCCTACAAAGTTTCCAATCACTGATAGTGTTATGGGGTTTCTTTGTATGTAATTGTCTTCTTTTGCTGCTTCAAATTTCTTCCTTTATCACTACTTTTTCTGGTCCTCCTTGGGTTGATTTTGTTGGGGGATTTCTGTGCCTCTTTGATCTAAATATCTGTTTCCTTCCTCAGATTGGGGAAGTTTCCAGCTATTATTTCTTCAAATTAATTTTGTACTCCTTTTTCTCCTTTTCTTCTGGGATCTCTATAATGTGAATGTTATTATGTTGGATATAGTCACTAAGTTCTCTAAGTCTGTTCTCATTTTGCATATTTTTTTCTCAACCTGCTCATCTTGTTTAGTCCCTTAGTCTGTCTTCCAGGTTCCTAATTTGTTCTTCTGCTTCCTCTAGCCTGCTGTTTATTCCATCAAGTATATTTTAATGTCATTTATTGTGCTCTTCATCTCTGATAGCTTCTTTTTTATTCCTTTGTTATTGTTTCTTTTTTATCAGGGTCTCACTGATGCCTTCCATTCTTTCCTCAAGTCCAGTGAGTATCTTTATGATCATTACTTTAAATTTTCTATTAGGCATATTGCTTAGTGTTTTGGTTAGGTCTCTTCCTGTGATTTTTTTCCTGTTCTTTCATTCAGAACACACTGCTCTGTCTCTTCATTTTATCTAACTCCATCTGTTTCTCTCTGTTAGGAAAGTCACATATGTCTCCAGACCTTGGAAATAATGTCCTTATGAAGAAGAGGCCCTATAATGCCCTTCAGTGCAATGTCCTCTGTTCATGAGAACCTGGAATTTTAGAGATGTCTCCTCTGGGTGTTCCATCCACCCTGCTGTAGTGCCCTGGCCACTTTTTCCTTCAGTTAAATCTTCTATGGAGACTCTCTTTGCCTATTGTGGGCAGTATTTGGTCCCCAGCCTGGGTAGAACATGCAGTTTTAACAGGATGCACACCATCCTACTTATGAAGTGAGACCTGCCATGACTGCTGCGGCCAGGGATGGCATTGTTGGATCCACAGAGCATGAATGGCCAGGGCACACAATTTTAACAAGGTGCTCCTTGGGCTTCCACAGGGCCTGCTGCCACTGCCAGGACCAAGGCCCTGCAAAGCGCATGGGTGGGAAGATGCAGCGTTGGCAAGGTTTGCCCTGGACTTCCAGGGTACGGGACCTGTAGCTCTGGTACTGAGGCAAATGCAACTAGGAAGACCAGATCCACTGATGTGCAGTGGTGGGGGGGCTTGGTGTAAGCAAGTTAGGTTGTGAGTGCCCAGGTTCCTGTAGGTGGGTGAGCATTTATGCTGTGGGGTAGACAAGGGAGATGGTGCCTGCCAACTCTTTTGTTCGTAGAGAAGTCCTTCTGTGAATGCTGCCCCTCAGGAAGAAGCTCTGGGATGCATAAATAACTCCCTTCCAGGTGCCCCAGATGTTTTTCGAACTGATATTTCTACACCGTATCTCTGTGGGCTGTTCGTTGTGGGGATTCAGCTTCCTATACCATCCAGAGTCCCCAGAACACAGCCTGCTGATATTTAAAATGCCAAGCTTTAAGTCCCTCTGGTTGAAAGAACCCCTGAAATTCTGCCCCTCTTGCTTTCAAAACCATATATTATAGGGATTTGTGTTCCCCGTGTGGGCTTTGAGATAGGATAGTCTCCTTTCTCCTTGCCCGTGGCTCCTTCCCACCCCATCCCCAACCCCTGCAGAAGTCCATGGTCCATTTATCCGCCCACCATGTTCTCTGCCCTTCCTACCATCTTCCATTTGACCTGTGTTCTATCTTGGGTTGTGAAATTTGTTCTGTGAGTCTTCCAGTCCTTTTCTGGGTTGTTTATACTTACCTAGTTATATCTGTGTGTGTGTTGTCTCATTGTGACTGTTATCTAGATGTATCCATAGGATGAGGTGAGCTTAGGGTCCTCTTACTTTGCCATCTTCTCAGGCTTTTTGAATTTAGCCTTTTTTATTATTTAATATTTTATTATTATTTTTTCTATTTGAGAGAGAGAATGAGTGAGCACACGAACAAGGGAGAGGTTAGAGAGAAAGAGCGAGAGTTACTGCAAGGGTGACAGAGAGAGAGAGAGAGAGAATCTCAAGGAGGCTCCTCACTCAGCACAGAGCCCAATCCAGGGCTGGATCACATGACCCCAGGATCATGTCCTCAGATGAAATCAAGAATCAGACACTCAACCAACTGAGCCACCTTAGAATTTTTTAAAACTGTATCTATTGTCCCAACAAAAGAAGCTAGACTTATTCATTAGCTTGATTGAGATATCCGTCACATACCATACAACTCAAGCATTTAAAATTTTTTACACATTTTTTTAATATTTTAAATTTTAGTTAACATACAATGCAATATTGGTTTCAGGAGTAGAATTCAGTGATTCATCACTTACATACAACACCCAGTGCTTGTCACAACAAGTGCCCTCCTTAGTACCCATCACCCATTTAGCCCATCTCCCACCCACTTCCCTCGTCAACCCATAGCTCCTTCTCTATCATTAAGAGCTTCTTGTGGTTTGTTTCCCTCTCTTCTCTCCCCCACCATATGTATATTTGTTTTGATTCTTAAATTTCACATATAAGTGAAATCATATAGTATTTGTCTTTGTCTGACTGACTTATTTCGCCTAGCATAACACATTCTACCTCCATCCACACCATTGCAAATGGCAAGTTTTCATTATATTTGATGGCTGAGTAATATTCCATTGTGTATATATACTACCTTTTCTTTATCCATTCATCAGCCAGTGGACATTTGGGCTCTCTCCATAGTTTGGCTATTGTTGATAATGCTGCTATACACATTGGGATGGATGTACCCCTTCAAATCAGTATTTTTGTGTCCTTTGAGTAAATAGTGCAATTTCTGGATCGTGGGTAGTTCTATTTTCAACTTTTTAAGGAACCTCCATATTGCACCAGTTTGCATTCCCACCAACAATGCAAGAGGGTTCCCCTATCTCTGCATCCTTGCCAACATCTGCTGTTTTTTGTATTGTTAATTTTAGCCATTTTGACAGGTATGAAGTGGTATCTCATTATAATTTTGATTTGTATTTTCCTAATGATGAATGATATTAAGCATCTTTTCCTGTGTTTGTTAGCCATCCGGATGTATCCTTTAGAATAATATCTATTCATGTCTTCTGCCCATTTTTTCACTGGATAATTTGGTTTTTTGGGTGTTGATTTTGATAAATTCTTTATAGATTTTGGATAAAAACCCTTTATCCCATATGTCATTTGCAAATATCTTCTCCCATTCCACCATTTGCCTTTTAGTTATGTTGATTGTTTCCATCACTGTGCATAATATTTTTATCTTGAAGAAGTCCCAATAGTTCAAGTTTGTTTTTGTTTCCCTTGCCTTTGGCAATGTGTCTAGTAAGAAATTCCTCCAATCAAGGTCAAAGGGGTTTTTGCTTGTATTCTCCTCTAGGATTTTGATGGTTTCTTGTCTCACAGCTAGGTCTTTTATTCCTTTTGAATTTATTTTTGTGAAAGGTGTAAGAAGGTGGTCCGGTTTTCCCAGCACCATTTGCTGAAGAGACTCTTCCATTGGATATTCTTTCTTGCTTTGTCAAAGACAAGTTGACCAAATAACTGTGGGTCCATTTCTGGGTTTTCTATTCTATTCCATTGATCTATATGTCTGTTTTTCTGACAGTAGCATTGTTTTGATGACTACAGCTTTGTAATATAGCTTGAAATCTGGAATTGTGATGCCTCGGTATTTGTTTTTTGGTTTTTTTTTTTTTTAAATTGCTTTTGCTATCCAGGATCTTTTGTGGTTCTATACACATTTTAGGATTGTTCGTTCTAGCTCTGTGAAGAATGCTGGAGGTATTTTGATAGGAATTGAATGAAATCTGTAGATTGCTTGGGGTAGTATGCACATTTTAACAATGTTTGTTCTTCTAATCCATGAGGATAGAATGCTTTCCATTTCTTTGTGTCCTCTTCAATTTCTTCCATGGTTTTCAGAGTGTAGATATTTTACCTCTTTAGTTAGGTTTATTCCTAGGTGTCTTACTGTTTTTATCTTATTGGTGCAACTGCAAATGGAATTGGTTCTTTGATTTCTTTTTCTGCTGCTTTGTTATTAGTACATCCAAATTCAACAACTTTCTTCATGTTGATTTTATATTCTTCGACTTCACTGAATTCATATATTACTTCTAGTAATATTTTGGTGGAGTTTTTCTGGTTTCCTACACAGAGTATCATGTCATCTGCCAACAGTGAAAGTTTGACTTCCTTGCCAATTTGATAGCCTTTTATTTATTTTTGTTTTCTGATTGCTGACGCTGAAACCTCCAGTGCTAAATTAAATAGTAATGATGAGAGTGGACCTCCTTGTCTTGTTCCTAACTATTGGGAAAAGATTCTCAGTTTTTCCCTATTGAGGGTGATTTTAGTGTGGGTCTTTCATATATGGTCTTTATGATGTGGAAGTTTATTCCATCTATCCCTACTTTGATGAAGTGTTTTGTTTTGTTTTATCAAGAATGAATGTTGTATTTTGTCAAGTGCTTTTTCTACATCTATTGACAGGATCATAATGGTTCTTATCCTTTTTGTATTAATATGGTGTACTATACTGATTGATTTGCAAATATTAAGCCAGCCCTACAGCCCAGGAATAAATCCCCCCTTGATTATGGTGAATAATTCTTTCAATATGTTTTTGAATTCTATTTGCTAATATCTTTTTGAGGATGTTTGCAACCATGTTCATCAAGGATATTGGCCCATAATTCTCGTTTTTAGTGGGATTTTTCTGGTTTGGAATCAAGATAATGCTAGCTTTACAGAAAGACTTTGGAAGTTTGCCTTCTGTTTCTATTTTTTGGAACAGTTTCTGAGGAATAGGTATGAATTCTTTAAATGTCTGGTAGAATTCCCCTTGGAAGCCATCTGGTCTAGGATTTTCTTTTGTTGGGAGATTTTTGATTACTGATTTAATTTCTTTCCTGGTTATGGATCTGTTCAAATTTTCTATTTCTTCCTGTTTAACTTTTGACAGTTTGTGAGTTTCTAGGAATTTGTCCACTTCTTCCACATTGTGCTGTTGGTTGGCTTATACTTTTTCATATTATTGTTTTATAATTGTTTGTATCTCTCTGGTGTTGGTTGTGATCTCTCCTCTCCCATTTGTAATTTTATCCATTCGGGTCCTTATTCTTTACTTTTGATAAGTCTGGCTAGGGGGTTATCAATTTTGACAATTGTTTCAAAGAACAAGTTCTTAGTTTCATTGATCTCTTCTACTGTTTTTGTTTGTTTGCTTCTGGATCATTTATTTCAGGTCTAATCTATTACTTCCCTTCTTCTGCTGGCTTTAGGCTTTATTTGCTGTTCCTTTTCTAGCTCTTTAGGTGTAAGTTAGCTTGTGTATTTAGGATCTTTTTTACTTCTTTAGGTTGGCCTAAATTGCAATATACTTCCCTATTAGGACTTCCTTTGTGCATCCTAAAAGTTTTGGACTGACATGTTTTCATTTTCATTTGCTCATATAAACTATACAGTGTTTTTAGTATATTCAGAGAGTTGTGCATCAATTACCATAATCTAATTTAAAATACTTTTTTCCTCCCTAAAATAAATATTAGACCCATTAATAGATAGTATCCACCTTCTACTGCCCATGCTCTATTCTAAGCAACCTATTATATATCTCTATAGACTTGCCTGTTCTGGATATTTTTCTAAATGGAATTACACAATATGTGGTGTTCTGTGAGGATTTTCTTCCACTTAGCAAAATGATTTTAAGGATCATCTATGTCGTGCCGTGTGTCATTACTTCATTTTTTTTTGTTGCCTAGTGATATTACATTGCATAGATATGGCATTTAATTTTTTCTTTTAATTATTTGATGAATATTTGGGTTGCTTCCAGTTTGGCTCTTGAAGGTAATGCCATTATGCATTCATATACATGTATTTGTGTGGACATAGATTTTTTACTTATCATGGAAATACACCTAGTAGTGGAATACTGGACTGTATGGCCATTTTATGTTAATCATTTTGAGGGACTGTGAAAATGTTTTCCACAGCAGCTATACATTACATAGTTCTGCCCAGAATGCATAAATCTTCTAATTTCTCCACATCTTCACCAACACTTGTTAATTCCTCTTGTTTTAATTATAGCCATTCTACTGGCCAGGCAGTAGTATCTCAATGTAGTTTGAATTTGTGGTGCCCTAATGAACAGTGATCGTCATCATCTTTTCATGTGGTTATTGACCACTTGTATAACTTCTTTGAAGAAATGTTCATTCAAGTGCTTTCCCCCTTTTAAAATGGATTGTCTTTTTACTATTTAGTTGTGAGAGTTTATATATTCTGGGTACAAGTTCCTTGTCAGATATATGATTTGCACATACTTTCATACATTCTGTGTTGTCTTTTCACTTTCTTAATATATAATTTGTACTATAAACACTGTCCATTTCATGTAGTCCAATTAATCAGTTGTTTTATTTTGATTTTTGTTTTTGTTGCATATTGTCATGTCATATCTAAAAAACAGACTCCTAGATTTTCTTGTAAAGTTTTATAGTTTTATCTCTTGAAGTTTGCTGGGGTCCAGTTCTGGCGATTCTAGGGGTCCCCAAAGGATGAAGGGTCAGGTGAAAGGAAATCAGAAAGCCATGAGAGAGATGTAGTCTGATGACCAAGCAGGCAGTTCTGGCAATTCTGGCATCTCCACCCTGCTGGTCTCAGTGTCTTTATTTTTAAAAGTACTGAGTTACATTACATCAATGAGTGACATTACATAGTTTGATTTCTTTAACAAGAATGTGTTTTTACCAGCAAGGCGGCAACTTCTTCAATCCTGTATGTTGGTTTCAGGATAATGAATATATAAATTTAGGGTAGGGGAAGAGAACAGGGTGTCTCCTTAAGGCCTTAATGTTAATTATCTATAAACAGGCCAGGAGTCATTCTGCCTATTCTTCCAACTGCAGTGGGGGAAGGTGCAACCCATCAGGCAAGGACAGAATTCCCAATGTTTGTCCTTTGCTTGTGAATGAGTGAATTTACATAATAGGGGCCCAACAATTATGCACATCACACCAATATCCACCCAGCTCATAACTGCTATCAATCTGTGCAATCGATCCCTAAGATGCAACTTTAAGGTTACCTCTGGCCAGGCTACTCTCATTCAGATGTAATCCATCAAAGCATAATGCTACAGGTCCTTCCCTTTTATCTAAATGCTATAAAACAAAAGAGCATTATATTCGTTGGGACCAATGAGAGCAGCTCGAGAAATTCAACCCTGAAAAATTATTTAGAAGGAGGTAAGACTAGGCTCCATTTTGGCCGGCAGGAGCTTTGCTTCAACCACCTTTTCCACACAGGGAGAGGTCTCAACCTGTGAGCCCAAAATGGCTCCCAACAGAAGTTGTCATGAAACGTGTGAGATAGGGTTCCAAATTCATTCTTTTGCATTAACTATTCAGTTCCAGCAGTTTTGAAATAGGGAAGTGTGAGTCCTCCCACTTTTTTCTTTGTCAAGATGGTTTGACTCTTCTGGGGCCTTTGAATTTGCACACGAATTTTAGCATCAGCTTGTCAATATCTGCCAGAAAGAATAATAAAGCAAACTGTGATTTTGATAGAGATTGCATTGAATCTCTTTAACCAATTTGGAGAATATTGCTATCGTAACAATACTAAGCTTTCCAGTCTATGAACATAGGAATATCTATTTATATCGCTATTCTTTAACCATGTTTTGTAATTTTCAATATACGAGTTCTTCACTCCTTTTGTTAACCTATCCTTAAGTGCTTTATTCTTTTTGGGGCTATTTTAAATGGAATTTTTTAAAAATTTCATTCATGTTCATTATAAGTGCTTACAAATAGTATTTTTTATTCATCTTGTATCCCATCACATTATAAGTTACTTATTACTCGAAGTAGTTTCCTAATAGATTCCTTAGAATTTCCTATATATGACATCATGTGATATGCAAATACAGATAGTTTTACATGTTCCTTTTAGTCAAATGTGTATTGTTTAATGTTTTCAGAACCATGAAAACAGTATTAAATTCAAGTTAAAATGGTAGATGAACCTTGGGGGGAGAAGAATTCAATTTGTATTCTTTAAAAGTTGGTAAGAATTCACAAGTCTGCCTGTCATTTTCTTTGTGTGAATTTTTAATGTACTAACTTGTCTACACGTGTATATGTATAAACATTTTAATAAGTATTTCTTACATAATAACTAAATCCGAGGTGCCTAATCCTTAGTTGCAGAAAAAAAGTCTTCTGGTTTTATATCTGTCAGTACATAGGGCACTTTAGGTAAATGTTGAACACAGGATGATAAATCAGTTTCTCAAAAGAAGCCATACATTCAGTTTATCTGTTTAGGTACTTAGTGTCGAGGACTGGAAAAAATGGAGACGTTCTCATTAGGAATTAAACCTGTTAAAGCAAAAATCTAGAACACCTGCATGTAGAGCATTTCTCTAAAAATAAAAAAGAATTATCCATGTGTTTTCTATTGGAAGCCTAACACAACTTGTAGAGGTATGTGCTTGAGAAACTATGATAAAAGTGTCTCTCCTTTTGGTATGTGTAAGCTCCCTGTTAATTATCTAGCTCATCTCAGATAACAGGTGAGAGTGGATGGTTGTATTAAACCCAGGAAAATCCCTCTGCCTGGTTCCTTTTACTATAGAACAAATGGCCCCTGCCTTGAATTTAGAATTTTTGAAATTGCATTGGATAGCATTATTTTCCAAAGTAATCTTGAATTTTGTTCTTCAATTTTGGAGAAGTTATAAGTCAAGGAACTGTCCACATATAAGCAGTAAATTCTGGGTTCCTTCACTTTCTGGTTCTCAGAAATCCATACATTTTTTTGAAAGTAAAAACATGTTTGTCCGTTACCAACACTGGAATAGTCCCTCTTACTCTTGCCATTGTGTCTTTCTGAAGAGCAGACAGTAAATTCCCCAGTAAATTTTAAGCTTTTAGTTCTGCAAACATACAATGCAAATGGCCATTTGCACCCAAAGAGATGTCAAAAATGCCTATAAAAATATTAGACATTTATTTGTGGAATAATCATGTATCTCTAAAAGAATAGATAACCATTCGTTATCTTAAAATATTGATTTGTAATGTTTAAATGGAGGAAACACCTAATATTAGAAGGCAATATTTATGCATTGTGTATATAATATCACTCTAAAAATAAAGATATGTGTTAGTCATAAAAAATATACTTTGAATTCAGTTTCCAAATAAACATAATCCTCACTGTTTCCAGACAATGTTTTCATAAAACAGTAGGCTTTTGCCTTGCACAAAGAATATGCTTTTATTTTAAAACTCAAAAATTGTCAAATAGTAACCTGAAAATGCCTAAAAGATTTTTAAAAACACCATCACTGAGAAAAACAATCTTCTAACCTGGTAATTGGTTTTAGCCATAATGCCTCAAGATATTATTATAACACATTAAGACTTTCAGTATCTTAAATTTATCAGGTTTTAGTACATGTAGTTCCCATGCTGACTTTACAGTTTTTAAAAAGTGCTAGTGAAAAAGTTAGAAAAGTAGTTATAATAAGATACTTTTTTAAAAGATAGCAGTTGGGGCTCCTGGCTGGCTCAGTCAGTAGAGCATATGACTCTTGATCTAAGGGTCGTGAGTTCAAGCCCCACATTGGGTGTAGAAATTACTTTTAAAAAATACAGTTAAAGCTATTTTCACTCTAAGTGTATTTTGCTTGGCATGAAGTGCAGTGGTAGGTGATGAAGAGATAGGAAAAATAACCATCCAAGATAAAAATGCTTATCATTAAAGATTAAAGATAAACACCTATCAATTCCAGGTCTTTTTTAAAGAAAAAAAAAAAAGTCACTTAATTCTTAGGGCTGGATGTAAGTTCTATACGACACAGAAAAATAATGGGTTCAAATTTTTTCTGATCAATCATGACTTCATCTATATCCTATTAACCAAAACAAATCCTAGGCCAGCCCTGTTTTAAAGGTTAGGAAAATAGACTCTTCTTGATGTAAGAAGTGGCAAAGCCATATTGCAAAGGCACAGGTACAGGAAGAGCTCATTAGAGCAAAGTATGCAGGGTAAAGGAAAAAAGACACTTCAGTAGGAACTAAAGTAACACAATCCAAATATATAATTCTTTTGCTGCTTTCCTATATATATATGTATATATATATATGTATATATTTTATAATAAATATGTAAATAATGTATAATTATATGTGCATATATTTTTTCAAAGAGTCTAAAGAATCAGTACTTATTATTGTGTATTCTTTTCCTGCTTTGTTCAAATACCAGAGCATCTCAGGTGTAGATTTTAGTGAGTGTTAAAGTCGATTTGTGATTTATTTTCTTTTTTAAAAACTTTTTTTAGCGTTTTTATCTTATTTTTGAGAGACATAGAGACAGAGCGTGAGCAAGGGAAGGGCAGAGAGAGAGGGAGACACAGAATCTGAAGCAGGCTCAAGGCTCTGAGCCGTCAGCACAGAGCCTCACGCGGGGCTCGAATTCACAGACCATGAGATCATGACCTGAGCTGAAGTCGGCTGCTTAACCGACTGAGTCACCCAGGCACTCCTGTGATTTATTTTCTAACAAGCTCTAATAGGGCTTGTTTATTAAATAAAAATCTATATCCCTTCAGCTTTTCTCACCTAGGGTCACAAAAGAGAATTAAGCCTTGATACCTAAAGTATCTATTTGGTGTAATGAATTAATTTTCTCCCAAGCGTCTAGAATGGTACTAGCTAAGTACTATGCTTGGAAAACTTGAAAACGGGAGGAAGGAAGGAAGGAAGGAAAGAAGGGAGGGAGGGAGGAAGGAAGGTAGGAAGGAAGGAAGGGAAAGAAAAGAAGAAAGAAAGAAAGACACTTCAGTAAAATTATTTATGATTTTTTTAATTCAATTTTATTACTAAATTTTAAGAATTAAAATCACTTAGAGTTTTAGCTTTCATTGACTATCCAGCAACCAACATAAAGAATCAGTATCCTGCTCCACTCATGTTATAAATGGACCTAAAATGTAGATTGTTTAATACAGCCAAATATTCCCCAGCTTTCAGTTGCAAATAATGATACTGCACTAAATCATAAATACCTCTAGAACCACAAATCCAAACATCAAAGGGAAAAAGAACGTGGATGCTTGGCATGACTCAGTAATGGTATTATTTGTGCAGAAATCTATTGCATTTTTGCTATATGAAAAGAATTGTGTATGTTAAAAATATAAATAAAACTGTACTTGTCTTTTCTCACTTAAGCACTTTCCGGTGAAATGCTGTCTGTACTCCAAAGCAATGCCTGTCTTCCAGTGACCTCTGTGGTACAACCCAGAGTTCACAGCATTTGAATGCCATCACATTTCCTGTTTAGGACATAGGACAAAAGCTACAGAGAGACTGATCAGTCTAAAATGGCCAGATTTAGCAAATAAAAAATAAGGTTGCTCAGTTAAATTTAAATTTCAGATAATTAACACATTTTTTATATGAGCATGTTTCAAATATTGCAAAGGGCATGATTGTTTTTATGAAATTCAAACTTGAATGTGTGTCTTGTATTTTATCTGGCTCTCCTACAGTAACCATGAAAGGTGATGTTCAGGTTTGTGGGTTAACATTTGTACCTCTTGAGCACAAAGCCCTATTGGCAAATTTACCAGTGCATTCATTCAACAAATATATATTTTGTTGGGTGGTGCTGTTCCAGGTCTTTTCATTGGTCAAATTATGAGCTGATAGCAGGGCACTTCTTTGCTGGGTGAATGATGGTCCGTGCCTGAGTCCTTTTCATTCCTCAACTCTGCTATTTTTGAACTTTCATCTAAGTCTCTATATTATCCTCCAACACAGCACTATCTAAACGTAGAAAAGAAGCATTTTTCCCTACCTGCATCTTTCTTTAAAAGCAAAGATATTTTTAGCAGAAGTCTCTAGAATAATTCTTCTTTTACTTTGTTGGCCCAGAACCCAGTTGCATTCCTCTGCCAAAACCAGGCATTGACAAGAGAAATGCGAACATCATTGTTAGTACAGAACAATTAGGATCCAAGATCTGCAGGAAGGAGTGAACAGGTGAACGTGGGCACACAGTCTGTTACACAATCCTATCTCGTGTCCCTTATAAGCCAGCTTTTCTACTTCCTGAGATAACAATTTTCCCTCTCTTTTGTTTTCTCCATTCATTCTTTCATTCCCTCAGCACACACACAATTAAGGGTGTTTTCTATGTACAAAGCATTATTCTTGGCGCTTAAGATATTTCAGCAGGTAAGTTGTCTACAGCTCTTTCATAGCCCTCTCCTCCCTCTTCTGGATCAGCTAATGATTCCTCTTGATAACTAAATTTAAAAAAATAAATAGAAGTAATCAATTAACAAAGATTCACCTTCCCATCACAAAATATCCTAACATTTGCTTAGATTCTGCTGCCTCTCTTCTGTCATCATAAAGGAAATATTGTTTGGTTTGGTTTTGTTTTTATTTGATATCACTTCTGTCTTCTCAGTGCCTTACTTTTCCATTCACATGTTCTTTTTCCCCACATCATCAATTTTTCCCTCCCTACTAATTTGTTCCACTAGTACATAATAAACATGTTATAATATCCCCCATCTTGGGGGCACCTGGGTGGTTCATTGGGCTAAGCATCTGACTTTGGTCTCAGCTCAGGTTATGATCCCACAGTTCGCAAGCTCAAGTCCCACGTCAGACTCTGTACTTTAATCGTGGGATTCTTTTCCTCCCTCTCTCTCTGTCGTTCCCCCATTCATGCTCTCACTCTCTCTCTCTCATAATAAATAAATAAAATTTAAAAATATCTCTCATCTTGAAAACACATTCTCCCTCAATAGATGCATGTTTTTCCAGTAGCCACTAAATTTCTATACTCCCCTTCTAAGCAAAACTCCTCAACAATATCCTATATTTATTTTTCCAGTATTTCACATATACTCTTTCATTCAATATGACTTGCGAAGTCCATACTCCATTGAAACTTCATTGGTCAACATGATTAAGAACCTCCTTTGGAATATTCCAGTGGACATTTTTCTGCCCTCACTTTAGGCCACCTTTCAACATGCTCAACACTCGACCAATGAATACTTCCTAAAATACCTCTTTCCTCAGTTTTGATGATGTCTCACTCTTCTTTTTTTTTTGCCCCTATTTTATTTTTCTTTCTCAGTTTGTATGTGCTGTCCCCTTCTCCAATGGATTCTTTAGGATTTGTAGCTGGCCTCTATTTTCTTCTCTGCTATATCACCTCCTTTCGTGATCTTATAAATTCACATGTCTTTAAATAGCATATATGGGATAATGATTTCCAAATACTTATCTTACTGAACTATAGCATTATATATATCGATTCTGGATATGTCCACTGAAATGTCTCACAAGCATGACAAACTTAAAAAAACAAACAAACAAACAAACAAAAAAAAACCAGTCCCTTGATTCTCCTTCCTCTTTTCCCACCAAAAATCAACTGATCAGTTAATAATCTTGTTTCTCTACTAATCTTTGTCATCTCAGTGAATTCCTAGACATGCCAACCAATTATTTTAATTTGAATTCTTTCTGCTAATTTCCAACCATACTCATACAAACCCATATATCTTACTCATCAGCAGCAAATTCTTGTGCCTCAATTTAAAAATATATCCTAGGGTAGGGGCACCTGGATGACTCAGTTGAGCATCCACTCTTGATATCAGCTCAGGTCATGATCTCACAGTTCGTGGAATGGATCCCCACTTCAGGCTCTGCGCTGGCAGTACAAAGCCTGCTTGGGATTCCCCATCTCCCTCTCCCTTTGTCCCTCCCCTATTCACGTTTGCATGCTCTCTCTCAAAATAAATAATAAATCAAAAAAAAATTTTTTAAGATTCTAAAGTTGTTGTTTTTTTTTTTTTGTCTTTAACTCCACTCCCACCACCTTAGCCATCATTTTCCATTTAAAACACTGTGATGGCCTGCTCAGAGCTTCCTCTGACTACTCTTGCTTCTCTAATTCATTTTCTATAGGATCATCAAGCTGACCTCTAAGAATGTGGTCATGTAATGTACCTCTGCTACCTCAAATTCTCCAATGACTCTCATTTGTGCTTAGAATAATGTCCAGGCTCTTTGCCATGGTCTACAGAGCCCAAAACGATTCGGCCCTTGTCTACCTCTTCAAACCTACCTCATGCCATTTCCCCTTGTCCCGCGCATTCCTAAACACAAGCTTTCCGACAGTTGATAAACCACATCAAGTCCTAGCTTTACAACTTTTGAAGAAGTATGAAGACCTCAAGTCTTACGTTTGACATATAAAACTAGACTACCCAGGTAGGCAATACATTTTTAATTCATTGACTACTTCTTTCTGCAATGAACCAGCAAAGCACTTCTGAACCAGTCAAGTTCCTAACTTTTGGAAATGCAACTTACTTTTTACATTAGAATAGTGCTCTTGAGTATCACCTCAGGCTCACTTTGACCTTAAAACTGGGACTAAACTTGACCTGAAACAGAAGAAATTTAATCACCTCACAGTCTTTGCTCAACCTTAACCATTGCTGCTCATTCAGAAATGATGGTGTTTCATTTCTGACTATTCAGCTTAAATTTTTACTTTGACAAGTCCTTGGCACATTGCAGGCACAGAAATATACATATTTTTAAATGTCTTATAAGATACAGTTTTTGCCCTTAATGAGTTCTTAGTTTCAAATTCCCCATCTCTGTCACTCAGTTCTATGCCTGTGATTCTAAAATCCCGTCCTTTTTTGTTCACCCCACCTAGATAGCCAATCTTCCCACAGTTCTTCAGCCTCGAGTCCCCTTTTATGCATTCCCCTCTGGAATCTAACCGTAAATAGATCCTTTTTCTACATGTGAGGTTCTGTGTTGTTTTGGCACCCACTTTTCCAGAAACCAAAAGGCATCTTCTCATTTTTGACTCATATCCAAATTAGCAGTCAGTAATTTGATAAATTGACTAATTCAATTGATTAGCAACACATCCTTTATTCCTTTAGCTTTTCTCTTGACTTTCCTATCTTTCTAATATTTTTCAGAGTAGTAAACAAAAGATGCCATTCTTCACAACTTTTGTCTATTCCAAATACATAATAGAGCCGTGATTACTGGTTGGATTGGAACACCCAACGATTATTCAACCCAAAGACTAATTGAGACACATCAGCCTAATCTTATCCGAGACCTAGACCAGATTGTCACGAAAATTATTTGATACACAAAATGCTAGACTATAGGTTATTCAAGAGAATTGAATACGTTGCAAATTATGCCTATCTGACAAATTAAAGAGTCTATATTTCTAAGTTTTTTCTATGGCAAATCTATCTGAGAAGATAACCAGTGTCACTAATTTTTCAAGGCTTGGGTTTCAACGTTCAACATACTTGATAAATAACCCAATTTTAAGTGAAGAAGCCAATATGTTAACATAGGTTTGCTTGCCAGATCTACAAACTAAGGCCTTCTCATGCAATTTTAAGTTCACATGAAGAGTTTACCTGGTCTTTTGTTTTGTGTTGGCCACTAGAAAGTCTCCTTTAGAAAGCAACGTAACAAGGCAGTACATGAGGAAGAAACTGGGGGCAACAGATCGATTCTTATTTGGGATTCAACAGTTTAACTTTACACTGCATCAGTTTCCTATGGATGCTCTAACAAATGACCACAAACTTTATGACTTAGAACAATGCACACTCTCTTACAGATTTGAAGTCTGAAATCAGTGTCATTGGCCAAAATCAAGGTGTTGGCAGCTTTACACTCTCTGGAGATTCCAAGAGAAAAACTGTTATCTAGTTTAAACAGCTTCCAACAGAGATTAGTACCTAGATATCTTTGGTCTACCCAAAGAATTCAGCCTATTATAATGACCTTGTGTAAACTATTCATTTGTTTCTTCTATAAAATAGGCTAATCCTGGGTGCCTGGGTGCATCCAACTCTTGATTTCATCTCAGGTCATGATCTCACAGTTCATGAGATCAAGCCCCTCATCTGGCTCTGTGTGTGTGTAGCCAGCTCGGTATTCTCTCTCTCTCCCTCTGCCCTTCTCCTGCTGTACTCTCTGTCTCTCTCTCAAAATAAAAAAATATATTTAAAAAATAAACATGGGCTAATCCAATATTTGAGAACCTAATGAAATGAAAGGAATTAAAGTTATATTAGAGACAGTTACATCATTTTCTAATTTACCTTTATCATTAGCTTTATGGTTTAATATAAAAAATCATTTTGTCATTTTAAATAACCACAGTTTTTTAAGAGAAAAAAAATTGTCAATGTTTTTATGTGACTGCATCTAATCAGTGTTGAAATACAGTACTTCTCTGACTTTTCCATTTTAATTTTTGGAGGTTTTAGCATATTAAGAAAAGGTAATCACATCACTGAATTGCCCAGACATAGTACCACAAAAGCAAATCTCAAAATATCTCTTAATGTTTCAAAAATTCATTTTGAGTGGATTGATGAGAATTATCTGGACTTTGCCATTGGAAATGCAGACACCCTTGTTCTGAGTTAAACTTATCAGCCAAGTCATCTCTCCCATTATGTGTAGAGTCAGACTAAGTGAAAATAATACTGGCAGTCAGAGTAAGTTAAAGGGGAAATGAATGCATTGCTTTTAAACCACTCTAAATTATATATCTCAAGGCTTCTGAAACTTACTAAGACAGTCACAGCTATTTTGGAATATCTGAAGTAGAGCAAGCTGTCAGATTGATATAAGCATTTGAGAGAGAAGTTGCTTCTTGGTAAGAAGGAGACACTGATTGAGACATATCAGCCTAATCTTATCAGAGACCTAGACCAGAGTTTGGATAAATAAATTTTATATTGCAACAATAAATAAAAGGCAATAAATTTATATTCCAAGAACAGCTAAGACACTAGAACTATCCTGTGACTCTAACAGCATCAGCTGTGCCACACTGATGTTTGTTTAAGTCATTTTATTATAATGCCACATGTTAAAAGACCCTAGAATGCTGGAACTCGAATATTTTTTCCTGAAGCAAGTTTTCAAATAAACCATGTTGATACCTGTGTAAAAGTTCAGACTGTATCTTGCCTAATCGCTGAGCATGATGTTTATCTATTGTGACATATATTCTGGGATATTTAATTCTCATATTGCACATGGCTGGCTATTTTCATTATTCAAGTGCTGACTCAGATGTCACCTGCTAGGGGAAGTGTTTCATTAACATCTATTCTCAATTAGTATTTCCTACCCAGTTGATCTCTGTAACATCATTCTGTTTTATGTTTCTTTTCTGAATTTACCTTCTGTTATTGTCTGTCTTTCCATAGCATGTAAGCTCTATGAGAACAGAGACCTCTGAACTATGAACTTCATAAATACTTAAGTAAATGAAAGACCCACAACAATTTGATGACTCAAATATTCTTTTTGAATTTTGGAATTCTATGATTACATACTATCTGACATAGTTATGTGTCTAAAACTGGCAAACTCTAATGACTTCCAATATTCAAGAGATTCCCTGGAGCTTGGCAAATTCAGAAAGTATTAAAGATCCTTGTTCTCGGGGCACCTAGGTTGCTTAGTCAGTTTAGCGTCAGACTCTTGATCTTGGCTCTGGTCATGATCTCGTATTTCATGAGATCAAGCCCCTCATCGGACTGACAGTGTGGAACATACTTGGGATTCCCTCCCTCTGTCTCTGCCCATCCCCCACCTCGAAATAATAAATAAACATTAAAAAAAAAGATCCTTGTTCTCAAAGAGCCCTGGAATGCATTTCACAATTTAAAAGTGAGCCATACTGTCTATTTTTTTCCCTAGAAACATGACCTAACTAACAAGAATCATACCCTACACAAATACTCTTTAACCCTAGTATTAACTGTTTTTTTTTTCTTTTGGAGTCTTCTCTGATAGAAAATGTATCAATTAACTCAGACATATGCTGGAGGATATTTGACCTGCAAAAGATTTTCACACATTAGCTGAGATGTTCTCTTATAACTTCCTCTGGAGAATATTATGAAAAGTTTCAAACTGTTTTTCTTTTTAGTATCTAAACCAGTGGAAATATTATGTTTGGTGTCATGACCTAAATAAATATTTTTACTGCCCTCAGTGCCAGTCCGTCATGTGAAGTGATCCAGAGGCTTGACCAGTATCAAAGAGAATGCTTGTTGGAAATTGTCGTTTCCATTCATCAGTTTACATATACGCGTACTGCATGATTCTAGAAAATTTCTGTAGTTGTTCTCACCTATATTTAGGGTTGAATTTATTGTTCTGTTAATTTGGTCTGTTATCGAACTGACGTACTAGAAAAACAAGTAGAGAATGTTGCCAAACTGGTGCAAAATTAGGAGATACCACTTTCGCTTGCCTGTATCCCACAATCCCACTTTTCCTTATAAAAAAAAATCACAAATTAAAACCACCTGTCTCCTGCTCTCAATCCTTATGGTTTTGGCTATAAGTCTACTCAGTTTTGGATAAGTCTACTCATTGCCAGAAGCAGGCCTTGATTAATAGAAAAGAATTACCAAATTTCACTCTCGCCTCCAAGTCAGTACACAGAAGAGAAGAAAGATAATAGTGTTCGACCCTGAACACAGCTTCATCTGAAAACAGTCCCATCCCTGGATGCGTCAACAGATACGCTTTTAGTTTAAGCTGTTACAGGTGGGTTCATTTCCACTTGCAGGATGTAACATCACCACTTAATAGTCCACATGTTTTACATTAATACTGCTAACTTTCTGAGAAGGTTCAGTTTGGAATCAAAGACAACGTACAAAATTAAAAGAAATATATCTCCAGATTTTAGAAGACTGCCTGTGAAGTGAATCCTAAGTGAAAACGTCCTTGTTTCAGGCTATGATTAAACACAGGATCCCCGATTTCCACAAAAACTTACATGCACTAAAATATTTAAATATAAGAAAAACAATGGTATACATGCATTATATAGATGGATACGGAAAGGGATATAATAGGGGAAATAATATAAAGGGATATAATCTAAAGTAGAAATAGGCTGCTAGTTGAAAAAAAATCTGATGATAAGGCAAAGCTGTTACACAAACATGCATTGCTCATCACAGAGATCAGGCACCTGGCACACCTACAGCCACAGAATTGGGTTTCGTTAAAGTTTTCAGGTCATATGATCATTTACAAGGATATGTGGAAAGTCATGAGATAAGAAACCTTTGGAATTGACTCTCTGGGCTGAGACCAACATATTTTAGGGATAGGAAAGCCAGTCACTTCAGAAAGAGAAGACCTGCAGACTCTGATGGCAGCGGGACCAGGCAAACAAAGGGTCTCGCTCCGCCTCTAGTCACAGCTGTCTTTCCATCAGTATTGTAGTCTCTTTGAGGCAGAATTTAATCGTGGGCATCTTTACAGCCTGAGTGTTTCACTTAGCGACTGGAACAGAAGAATAGAGAGTAAAATATAGTATGCCTGATTTAGTGAGTATATAAAAGAATAAATAAATGAGTAATGGCTTCTTTAATTCCTATCGAGTTTATAAGATTGTCAGTTTGAACTCACTTGTATCTTGAGAATTTCAGGTCACCAAAATAATAAATGCCCTTCAGATACCCACTTGAAAAATTCAGAGTAAGCTGCAGAGTTGCATATTTTTTGTACGTCTTCATTGTCATCTGGAGCATGTCCATTTCTGATAAGTCTGCTGCCTGCACGTCATCCCAGAAAAAGAGTGGAACTATATTAAAATAGCCACATATTCTGCATTTGACATTCCTGAAATATGCTAAACAAGTAAATATATAATGAAAAAAGTATCCTATATTTCCCAATGGGAACAAAAATTACCTAACTGGGGTAGCAATTAAGTATCTTCAACAATATTAAAATATTTATAATATTCATTATCTTATGCAACTTAAGACTGTTTCTCTTTCCGTTTGGAAAATCAATGAACTGTGTATTTTCTGAAAAATGATTTGTATTTTTAGAAGCAAGGTTTTTTTTAACTAACAAGTTATCTCTTTGACAACTCTTTTTTGTGAAATGAAATAAACTGCAACAGTATTAATAATATATGAATGAACATTATCCCATGATGACGGATATTTTTAAGACACAAAAAGAAAGTTGTTTAGAATTCTGAAGGCAGGATTAAATTGATCACAGCAGAATTCAGAGTGCCCTTTAACCTCCCAAGCTTTTTATTCTCAGGATATAGCCAAGGTAGCATATAAAGGTTTCAAAAAGTAATTTCCTTAAAATGAGAAAGAAAAATCTTTTGCACCTGACTATAAACAACCTGAGACTCTGCTCTAGTCTTTACCTAATTCATTTGGACTCTTCATTTCTCTCTGCCTGAACTTTTAAAGGGCCATAATAAAAACAAAAATTAATAGACAGCAACATTTCAATAATCTTGACTTTAATAGAAAATGTTACTTGTATAGCTCCTTAGAGTTGAGGAAGAGTTTTCCATACTTTACGTAATGCGAACTTCTAAATAGCCTCTGTGAAAGTCACAGACGGCTCCTTTTGACCACATATGAACAAATGACTCAGCTGCTACTTCCTATTTTGTAAGTACAACATTTCATGAACCTTTCATAAAAGGTTCTTTACAACACAAATTACCCTACCTATGTGCTCACGGGTATCATGAATAATAGATATTGCCCATTCTTATGGCACCTGCCAGGGAAGGTGGCATTATTCATGGTATTCCATAATAAGATATGTATCTACAGGAACAGTGGTATTTATGAAGGGACTTTTTGTTCTAATTAATATCTGATCGAATTCTTTGTCAGCAATTAGATTCAGTTATCACCTCCTGTATAACAAACTACCCCAAAACTTCGAAGCTTAAAACAACAACATCTGCATATTTGGCTCACAAATCTACAATTTGGCCAGGTCATGGTGTAACAAATTGTCTCTGCTTCAGTGGGATCAGGTGAGGTGACTCTACTGGGGACACAAAAGGAGGCCACATAGCACTGCATCTGCAGTAGCCACAAGCTTGCTCAGATTCAAAGGAGGGAACAGAGACCCCACTTTCTGATAATAGGAATGGGAGATGGGAGAGATTGAGGTCACCACTTAAGAAATAGGTACAGGGGTACCAGGGTGGCTCAGTCTCTTGAGCCCTCCGACTTGGCCTCAGGTCATGATCTCGCAGTTCTTGAGTTCGAGCCCCACATTGGGCTCCGTGCCTGCTGCATCTCGGAGCCTGTAGCCTGCTTCAGATTCTGTGTCTTCCTCTCTCTCTGCCCCTCCCCCGCTCACGCTCTGTCTGTGTGTGTGTCTCTCTCTCTCAAAAATAAACATTAAAAAATAGGTACAAAATATCATGAAAAACAATTTCATTTTCAAGCACTGCACTTTTGAAGACTTCTTAGAAACAACCAAGCAGTTATGTTACATGATAGTGGTTTTTGGAGATTTTTGGGTTAGTGTTTATCAGCCTTATTTCTGAGTTGTTTTTTTTTTTTTAAAGACACTGGTTTGAAAATAAAATTTTCAAATATCTTCTGATGTACAGGCATTTAAAGCTTATAAGCATATACAGTTGAGTAAAAATGTAGAAAGGTAATATAATTTTTAGGTAATATAATTTTTCTTGTTTCTGCTATTATTTTTTAAAACTTCGAAATGTTATCCTCATAAAAATATTCTGGTTCATGGTGCTTAGTAGCCAGATCATACTGTATTCTTGGTGAACCATAGCATTTTAACAATTTTTTCCTACGTCACTAACAGCTGACTCTAGCTCCTTAAACAGAGTTCTGTTAAGTTCTGATGACTGGTTCTAGAAAAATTAATTTATTCAGTCAGTGAAAGGTCAGTCTTAACTGAGAGTCCATTTTTGACTCCTTGGGAGTCCATATCTTGAGTTAACGATCTTTTATTTGTCTTCAGAGTAAAAGGAGAATTTTTTTTTCTTCTAGCGTTTTTATGAAAATGTTCAAATATATAGAAATTGAAAAAGCAGGGAACACTGAATACCATTCACAAAATGTAATTATAGTCAAAATGTTACAATATTTCTCTCCTTCTTTCTCCAGAACTATCTGAAAACAAGTTATAAGATCTTAACAAGAAGGCTTTTCCTCTTTCTATAACCACAGTATAATTATCAGCCTTAAAAAATTAACTAACACACAATGCACGAAGATTCCCCATCTGTTCCAGGGAAGCGTTTGTATCTGGTTGTTAGGTCTCTTTAGTCTTTTTTTAAGCATAGAACATCACCCCTCTTCCAGTTATTTTTCCATGACATCAACATTTTTTTCCTATAACAAGATTTGTGGTTTGTATAGAATTAAAAAAAACTGAAATTATAGCTTTAAACACAATATGTATGCTGTATCAGGTTCTTCCTCCTCACAGTATTGAAACATTTTAATACTGTAAGTGATTTCAAAGCAAGAGTCTTTCAGATGTGTCTCCCATGGTTTAGAATACACACACACAGCACTAATTTCATCCGATTGGTTAAAAAAAAAAGTAACTATAGTACTTAGACATTTACTTATATACTCAACAAATGTGTTAATACCTAACTACTGCTACATGTAAAAAGTATATATCATTAGGGTTTTATGTGAATTAAGATTTAGTAAAGCATAACAAAACATACATCAAAATGAAATGCATTTTTTCATTAGGGTAATTAAATTTACTTTTCTTCTTAAGTCAAAATACAATAAACTGAATCTATTTTAAGTTTACAAATCATTGTGTTTGGACAGATAAATATATGGAAACAAAGCCACAATCAGTATACAGAATACTTTGATCACACTGAAAAATTGTCTATCATTATTCAGCATCTGTCCCTCCCTCCACTCTCAGATCCAGACAACGTCTGTCTCTGTCACTGTACATTAGTTTGCATTTCCTGAATTTCATATAAATGGAATCATACAATAAGAATATTTTACATGTGACTTTCTTAAAAAGAATGAGTTTGAGATTTATGTATGGTAGTACATGTATCAATAATTAGTTACCTTTTAATTGCTCCATAATAATTTAATGATGTAACGTGTGCATGTGTGTGTGTGTGTGTGTGTGCGTGTGTGTGTGTGTGTGTGTGTGTATGTATTTGTGAGGATTTTTTGGATCATTTTCCTTTTGTTGGGAATTAAAGTAATTTCCTATTTGGGGATACTCTGAATAAAGCTGTTGTAAACATTCACGAATATTTTTTGTGCATGCATGTTTTTATTTCTCCTAGAAATATCTTGTAGTGTAAAGGTTGGGGGATATGGTTGGTGTATGTTTAACTTTATAAGAAGTTACAAAAACTGTCAGTTTGTAGTAAATCTTAAAATCAATTTATAAGTCCCCTAACTTTCCTCTTCTTGATAATTGTTTTGTTTTTTACAGTTTTCAAAACAAAATCAGGAATAGGTTATCAATACCCTTCTTAAAACACACATTGAGATGTTTTTTCGTATTCTGTTGAATCTACATACATCCCTTTGGTAAAAAGTGACAGCTTCTAGTAGTAAGTCTTTCAATCCATGAACATAATACTTCTTTCTAACTTTTACCAAGGTGTCTCCAATTTTTCTCAGAAAAGATAACTAGGTTTATTTCAAAAGTTTTGCATTTTTTATAAATCCCTAAATCTTTTCTGTTTCATGCTATTGTAAAAGAGATTGTTGTTTGTCACATGCTTGTTGCATGTTGTTGAATTCAATTTGCTAATATTCTTGGTATTTGAGGGATCTCTGTTCATAAACAAATAATCTTGACCCATTGTTTTACTTTTTTATAGTATCTTTGTCAGATTTACTATTAAGGTAATGCTGACCTCATTTGAAAGAATTTGTAAGAGGTTGATATTTATTCTTTCAATGTCTTATTGAATTACTGAAAGTATCTGGTTCTGATATTTTCTTCTGAGATTTTTAAATCAAAATTTCAAGTTGTCAAGTAGACATAAGGTATCTGTTTTTCATTAATTATGTCAATTTCATTAAATTGTAGATTTTCACACAAGTTTTCTTTTCATCACTGTTATTTCATTTGTTGGTATAAAATTGGTATTAACATTATTATATTACTATTTTAATGCTTATGGACTCTATAGTGATAACCTTTTTAATTCTTGATATTAGTAATTTGGACTTCTTTCTTGTTCACTCTATCTGGAGGTTCATCAAATTCATTCATCTTTTTTTAATAAACCTCCTCTGGGCTTTGTTAGTTACCTATCTTGTTTGCCTTTGTTCTCTTTCATTCATTCCTACTCTTACCACCATCATTTACTTCCTTTTACTTGAAGTGAATCCACTTTGCTCTTCTTTTTCTTGCTTCATTAGAAACTTCAACAATGATTCATGTCTTATTTTGCATATGATAATTTAAAGTTACACAGTTCTAAGCATTACTTTGCCACCCCTAAATTTTGATAAGTTGTTTTTCCTCATCATTTTGTTTGAAATCTCTTTTAATCTGTCTTGTGATTTCTTCTTTGACCTATGAGTTGTTGCACATTTCTTGAGTTTTGAGATATTTATGGTTTTCTTTGGTATCTTAGTTTTTTTTAATCTACAATTCTGTTATGAGAGTACAATATATGATTTATATATTGTTAAATTCCTTGATGCTTTTTTTTTGGTTCAGCATATTGCCTAACTTGGCAAATATTCTATATGCATTGAAAATAATATAGTTGTTGGATATAGTGATGTATAAATACCAGCTAGAACAATATGGGTGACATAATTTTTTCCAATCACCTATAGTTTTACTTTTTATACTTTTCCATCACTTGATGAAATAAATGTGTTAAATGTATCTACTGTAGCTGTGGAAAGGTCTTTGTTTTCTTTCCTTCTCTCAATTTTTGCTTCATATATCTTGAAATTCCCTTATTACCTATATACACATTATGGGATATCATGTCTTCCTATGGACCTACGCTTTAATCATCATAAAATGTACAATTTTATCTCAAATATGCTCCCTATCCTGAAGTCTATTTCATCTGATATTGATAGAATGTTCTAGACTTTTCAAGCTTATTGTTGATGTCTTTGCCATCCATTTATTTTGAACCTGTAGCATGTAACCGGGTTCTGCATTCTTTACTTCTATACTCCCTGCCTTCTCTCTGCAGTTTTTAGTCATTTGACTTTAATATGATTATTAAAACATTAAACTTAGATCTACGATGTTATTATTTATTTCTAGTTTTCTCCTTTGTTATTATTCCTTATTCCTCTTTTCTTCTTTTTGATTATTTAAAGAATTTTAGAATCCAAGTTTGATTGATCTCTTAGATAGTTAGTTATACTTACATATTTTTAATTGTTGCTTTGGGAATTACAATATACATTCTTACTTATCAAAACACTTATCATATGTCCTATGTCTCTAGTTTTTCTTATAATTTAAAATTTTCTCAGATATTTTAAAATTTATACTATAGAAACTCATACTCTGAGTTGGTTAGACTCTGATTTCAAACTCTGTCCTTTGGCCAGCAGCTCAAATCTCCGTTCACTTCATTTGGCTTGAGGCACCTTATCTGGATTTTGCCCCACACATGCATGGCTCAGATGTCAGGAAGAGGCTGTGGTAGTCATTAAACACAGAACCATGGAGGCCCCTAGCATTGGGCTTTCACATTTCCAGAATTTCCAACCCCCTCAAGATGTGGCCACCGATAAACTCTTCTCCAAATTCTCATGCCAAAAGCATAGTGGAATTTCTCTCATAGCTTCTGCCGCCCCAGACCATTATGAATCATAGTTTATTCTAATTTTAAATCCTCAAGTGGGTAACCCACCACGAGCTGGTCCATTTTCTAAGTCTTAATTCCTCTCCAAAATTTGCAACTCTCTTTAGGCTGTAGAAACTCCAGGTTATTAATTTGGGTGTTTCATGCAGATTTTATTATTTTTATCTGATGAAAGGTCTTCTGTTAAGACCTTTTTTTACACTGATGCTTTGAAATATACAAGGCCATTGTCTTTATCAGTATCCCAAACTCTGGAATTAGCTAATTGTTCCCTCACTGTATCCTTTAAATTATTCCTCTGCCACTTGTATTTGCTTAAATATAGATAGGAGTTTAAAGGTTTCATTAGATTTAGGTTAAGCATTTTTAATAAGAATAATTTTTAGATACTCTTATGTACTTCTTATTGTAATCACATGAGGAATAAATCTGGTATCTCCCCATAAGTGAAGCCATGAGTAAAGTAGTCACTGCCAGTGCTTTCCATTATAAAGGCAGAATTTTCCTTTGGCAAGACATAGTAATCTTTTGTGTGATGCTTTAGTACTACTGCGCAAATATTCTATTTCTCACATTCTTCTCAAAATGCTTGCCTGAGTCCATTTTTATAGTGAGGAATGCAAAAATGATGATTTTCCTAATTTTGTCACTTCCTCATTTATGAGTGACATGAACAGATTTTGTTTACCCATAATTTGACCACTAGACTCATTAATTTCCGGTGAAAGATGTGTTGCAGAGAGCTATCAAGACGGTGGGTTTAAGAAGTAATCTTGATATATCTTTAAGGGCACTGGGAGACAGATATACAGAGTCTTATATACGACCAGTTCTGAAAACAGAACAAAAAGGCAAGTTCTAAGGGTAAAAGCTCAATGTGGAAATTTGAAAGGAACCACTTTTCAGGTATATGAAAAAACAATAGACATTTTAAGAGTTTGAAAATTGTGACTTGACAATACCAAATAAGGCTTAGCATTTTATTTTTTTTTAATTTTTTTTTAGCGTTTATTTATTTTTGAGGGACATAGAGACAGAGCATGAACAGGGGAGAGGCAGAGAGAGAGGGAGACACAGAATCGGAAGAAGGCTCCAGGCTCTGAGCCATCAGCACAGAGCCCGACGTGGGGCTCGAACTCATGAACTATGAGATCATGAACTGAGCCGAAGTCAGCCGCTCAACGGACTGAGCCACCCAGGCGCCCCAAGGCCTAGCATTTTAAACACCCTGCAGATCTTTATTAAGGAAGGACATGCATTTACAGACACCATTGAACAAAAGGAAGAGTAAGAAAGAAGGGAAATGTATTCTGACTGAAGTTTAAGAATACCAGGGAAAAAGAGTAAAATGATATGATAAATTTAGATAATTTTATAAACAAACCATCTAACCTGAATATGCATGCACGTGCACACGCGTGTGTAGGGGGGGTTAGAATTTTCAGTGATGGACACTTTTGAAGTCATTACATCAACAGTGTATTGGATATCTGATAAAAGCCTTGAGCCATAACTGACACAAATTTCTCAATACATACTCTGTTCTCTGGGGTCAACTTATCTCCTCCTTAAGTATTTGTATTTCTACACATCATAGATACAAATCCACTGTTTGGTAGTTTCAAACAAACATGAACTGAGCACCTACTACTTTACAGTGTGCTAATGCAAGTACTAGATCCTACATATTATGAGAACAGTTCCTACTGTATGAAAGCCCTTTAAATATTTGAATTTATTTGTGAGCATTTCAAAGCAGTCATCACATTGAATACAGGTGTCATGGAAAACAGTACAAACTCCTTTAATTTTTAAGAAAAAATAAAATATTAATAATTATAATTATGTTTACAATGATGTGGGAACTTCAGTAAATGGTTTTATGAGGACTGTTATCATTTATGTTAAATTATTATAACTTTTGTATTTTAGGAATTCATAGAAAGTATTACCTTTTGTCCTGGATTCTCTGTCTACTTGTAAAAGGATAATTTAAGGCTCTGATATAATATTTACATTATTAGAACCAAACATATACATATATTCATTGAATATTGGCATGGAAAAATAAACCATATTGCCAAGCTTCTCATTAGCACTCGGCCCTCCGCAGCAGAGCTGGGTGCTGGCTGACTGAACATACTTCTCAATTGCTGAATGACCTCCTAGTGAATTTAATCTGAATGTTGTTCTGACAGCTTTAATCAACCATAAAATGCTGCCAGCAGAAAACAGACTAAAACTCTAAGATGGTTTGCATAAGTATTCAATATTGTCATAAATAATACGCTTTAGTTTCAGTGTTCACTCTTGCCCTACCTCAACCCCAATTACAGTTTTCAAATAAAATTGAGCTACACAATAAAAAGCTTGGTAGGATATGATTAATTAACATCCATTTCCTCCAACAATGGGATCTTCCTATTCAAAAAGGGAAAACAAGTGAGAAATATCCTTGCTGAACAAATGAGGCCAAGAAATCTCTCGCTACATAAAAAGGTTTTACAAAGTTAGCACTCAGGGTATTCAAATGGAAACTGTATACCTGTTGGTACCTATGCCAATTGAAATACTTCCACAAAAGCAATAATAATAAAAGACCAGGCAAGAATTCTATTATGCTTCATTTCCATGAAGGCAGGTAGTTAAGTGTGCTTGACATAGGTATATTTGTGTGGGTTCTATCTCTAAACACCAGGTAGCCCACTGTCATGGGTAGCTTAAAGGAATCTGACACTTTGAAACTGCTCTGGCCCAGTAAGAAGTTTCTCAGTCCTTTTCCTTTGCAATTGAATGTCGAAAGCACGCTCGCTCAATGGTAGCAGTACACACCAGACACACTGTTGTCACCATCGCAGCTGTGCAAAGAATAGCGTTCTGATAGTCGCCTTTCTGCTAATAGCTATGGTTGTCTTTGGTGTTTGATATGCAAGCAGAGACATGCAGAGCTATTAAGAGTTCAAAGTCAGACAGGACAGGCAGATCGGAAACAGAGGCAAGGGCAGCTCATGCTTCAGTGATCTGAGGGAGGACAACCTCCACACACCCATTTGTACCATGCTGGGGCTTACGCAAACAAAAAAGTCCTTCAGATGAATGAGCTTCAGTAAACACTGCTCACTCCAATCATCTTTGTATCACAGGCCTGGCTCAATGAAATTCTTACTCTTACTGAGATTTCTCATCACCACCAGTAACCTTATTTGATTCAGAAAATGTTTATTAATGTCTGAGTTATTTCAGATAGGTAGAAAAATAGCCTGATAATTGTGTTTTCTAAGTTGATTTCTTTGCTTAATATAGAGCATTTTGCTTTATTTGAGTAAAAGCGGCAAAGGTATACAAAAGAAATTAATAATAATTGAGCTGCGTTGTAACTAAATCACTGAAGGAAAGGCACACAAAATGAATGAGGCACATTTCAGTGACACAGATTTTGATCCTGAGCAGTACATTAGACGAGGGACTTTTGGGGCACCTCCGTCACCTAGTTTAGCGTTTAGACTCTTGGTGTCCCTCAGGTCATGATCTTACTTGTGGGATTGAGCCCTGCATTGGGCTCTGTGCTGAGTGTGGAGCCTGCTTGAGATTCTTTCTCTCTCTCCCTCTGCCCCTCTCCCCTTCGTGCTCTCTCTCTCTCTCTCAAAAAATAAAAATTTAAACATTTTAAAGATGAGGGATTTTTTTCCCTGCCTCTCAACAGTAGTGTGACTTATATGTTTATGTCTTATATTTGTTCACCTGCATAAATGCAAGAGAAAGAGATAAATTAAAGGAAATGCAGAAGTTAAGTAATTCTGTTATACTCTTTCTTTTATAATTTCTTTCAAATTTCTTTAATAGATGTTTTAAAGTAGTATTTATAATAAAATATACGCCAATTATACTTCTCACCCATTCCCAACCACTTCACTTAATTTTAAAAACAATTCTACCCTTGTATAAAGTTTTTCAGAAGAAAAACAATGACAAACAACAGATTAAATATCACCTGCAATATTCCCTCATAAAATAAAAATGTTGGTGGAAAATTTTATAGATCTGCATTTCTTGAATAAATGGTTGGAATGCATATAAGATATATAGTATACATCTCAGATGTCATACTCTAAGTAAAAAATGTTGTTTACCCAACAGAAAGTAAAAATTAACTCATGTTATTATGTATCTTGCAAGAAACATTGCATTTAATGTTGAATAGCCTTCCATTACATCAGTATATCTAATTTTACATAACTAGTCAACCAAATGGAAGTTGTATGGACATTAAGGGGTTAAAAAGACACTATGGGGGGGGATGGGAAATGAAGTTGCAAACACTACAGAATAATAAAGAATCCAACACCATGACAAATGATAAAAGAATTGAGAGTCAGTTCTAGATGCAGATTTTGTTTCCTGTTTTGGATTAGGAGTTCGTAGAAATTTGCTATTTTAGTCAGGTTAATTTGAATGACTTCTCTCAGTGTTGATTATAAATTTCTAAGTAATACTCCCGTCTCTGCTTACAATGTCAGTTTTCCTCTTAATGTTCTCAAACAATTTTAAGAAAAGACAATTCAAGCATTGCTGCTTTGCACCAACAAAAACCAAATAAACAAAAAGTAGTTTATAATGTATGCAGTTTTACCTTAAGCTCAAGTTACTCACATTTTACTGAACATGAAATAACATTAAAAGGAGGAATTTCAGCCTACTCCATTGTATACCCTCAGCCTCTTTATTAACATTAACATAAGACTGGTAATAACTATTCTGTTTATTGTTTACAAAGAATAAAGTAGGCGGCAGATGGTTACCATGTTTGTCCATTTGATTCAAACAGCCATTGTTATTGGATAAACTTTTATACAGATAATTTTGTCTTGATTTATTTATTTTTTCACTATAAACTGATTCTCTTAGTGATTTTCTTAAAGATCTGGGTCTTAGCTATGGGCATTCATATCTGCACGGACCATGTTTTTATCTTTACCTCTCATCGGTGGTTCTACGATGCATTAGCTACTTGTGATACTTACCATCCTCACTTGTAGACCTATTTTTAAGACTGGATTCATACACAGCCCCATACTCGTGGCTCCTTTGTATTCCTGGGCTTTTAAATCCCAGAATCCAACCAGAAAGTTGGAAGAGAAATCATGGGAGAAGTGGAGTTGATACTGACCACTTAACCTTTCTTGGAGCAGGGAGTCCATATGAGACACTCATAATCTAAGTTATCATGTACTATCCCTGGGAGACTAATTTCTAATGCTGTTCTTTTGGAAGGAATGCAAAATAACTACATTTAAATTTGAGTGCCAACAAAAAATAAATTGAATTTCTTGTGTCTCGGCACTTAAAAGCTCCCTGATGGGCTTTAAACTAGTATATACCATTACCGAGGGATAACTTCCAATTTATAAGCTGGACACTTTTGTCATTAAAAAACCTATACCATAAAAAATATTGTTACATACATCTAAGACTGAAATATCATTGTGGGAACATAAAATTTTTTCTTTGTCTTCAAATTTATCTCTAGCCTGAATCCCAATATTTATGATAAAATGAAAGACCATTGATCTTGATCATTATGGATGTTTTCCCTCAACCTACAACCGAAAGTCAGAGTCAATGCAGTCTCTAGCATCATAGACTATATCACATAAATGGTTGCTTACTATCTAATAAGCATGGTTAGGATTAAATCTATCATCCTTTCCTTGCACAATACTCTTATCTATTTTACAAAGAAACTGTGGAGAGATGGAGGGGAAATTAAAAACTCAAACTAAATCTGTGATTTCTTTTCTTCCAGCAAGAGCAGATTAGGGTTTTATGTGTTTGTTTTTGTTTTTTGTGTGTTTGTTTTTAATGAAGTATCGGCATACCATGTTAGACTCAGGTGTACAACATATTGATGTGGCAGTTCTGCACATTACACAGTGCTCACCAGGATAAGTGCAGTCTCCATCTGTCAACATTATTAGATTATTGACTATACACTCTGCGTACTATACTTTTCATCTCCATGATGTACTTATTTTATAACTGGCAGTTTGTACATCTTAATTCCTTGTTTCTATTTTGCTTGTACCTTCATCTACCTCCGCTCTGGCAATCAGCAGTTTTCTCTCTATACTTAAGAGTCTGTTTGGGAGATGCAGAGCTAAAGTGGTGGCATAGAAGGAGGATCCTAAGCTTACCTTGTCCACAGCTAAGTAAATGTCAAATCATTCTGAATACCCGAGAAATCGACCCGAGGACTGACAGACCAAACTGCACAATGAGAGGGAGAGAAGAGGCCACAATGAGGAAGGTAGAAGGTACAGAGATGTGGTTTGAGGAAGAAACAGATCATGGGTACTGTGAAGGGGAGGGAACCTGGTTGGAGAAAAAGGTGAGAGAGTGGAATGCACAGGGGTTCACACAAGAAAAACACTCCTCCAAAGCCATTGACTGGGAAAACCAGAAAGGCTGATTTTCATGAGTTTTTGCAACCAACGGGGTACAAAGACTGGAATTTTAGGGCTCCGTGGCTTGACTGGGATACTTAATTTCTCCCCTTAGATCCTTCTTCTTTATATTTAATTTTAATCATTCCCCCAATTCTACTAATGCTACATTATAGAATCCATTATATATATTTTTATATCTTTTTTCATTCTTATCTACATTCACCAGACAAAATTTTGTCTTTATTACATCTCCCACCACCACCTTTTAATTTTTGGTCTTTAGTGGTTTTAAAATACACCTATGCATTAGAATAATCTGGGGAAGTTTTGATTTTCGAAAAGTTATATTGCATTGAAACTTACCTAAAGGGGTGCCTGGGTGGCTCAGTCAGTTGAGCATCTGACTTCGGCTCAGATCACGGTCTCATGGTTCATGGGTTCGAGCCCCACATCAGGCTCTGTGCACACAGCACAGAGCCCAGAGCCTACTTTGGTTTCTGTGTCTCCCTCTCTCTCTCTGCCCTTCCCCGCTCATGCTCTGTCTCTCTCAAAAACTGAACATCAAAAAAATAAATAAAACTTACATAAAATGCATAGCCACTTGAGTATACAGCTTAGTGAATATTTACAAAGTATTAACCATTCTCTACTTGAAAATATACATTATCCACACTATGGAAGGTTGTGTTGTGCCACCTCTTAATTTATAAGCATTAAAAATGCCAAAGCTACGATTCCAGGACTACAGATTTTTATTTAGTTTGTTTGAGGTGGATCCTGCACATTGGTATTACTTTTCTACATAAGGCTACTTAATAACTTCAAACTACCACGCAAAAAGAAATATATCAGATGCATTGTATTAGTAGAGTTGAGAAATGAAGCTCATGTGGATTAAATTGAGAAAGAATAAAACTTTCAGAACATTTTGGGAAGGAGGCAGGGGTGAAAGCAAAACAGTGTGAGTTAAGGATGGTGCATTGTACAAAACAAGAACAATTTAGAGCAGAAAAGAAACACAACACATCTGTATGCATAATGAGGTCTCCTTAGGGGATTTTTAAAACTTTTGCAATGTGTATGGGATAACAGCAGAATTTGTACCTATCTGCATTAGACAATCATCCAGTAGAATAACTGTCAGATAACAAGCCCTTTTCCAATATTTTTCAATAATTTTTTGGCAAAGTTATCTTAAATTTAATGTGATTACTGATATATTTAACAATAAATGTACCATTTTGCTATTACTATTTCTCCTTTATCTTATCTCTCTTTCTCTTTATAGATAGATAGATAGATAGATAGATAGATAGATACTGTAATTAGTTGCCTTCTTTTTGATGAAATACTAGTTTTCATTATCCTTCTCTACTAACTTGCTCTTAACATTTCTGTTACTATCATTTTAGTGGTTACTCTACTGACCATAAAACATGCATGTAATATGACTTAATATTGCATTTTCTAGAAAAAGAAGTTTTTCTCCCATCATTTATACTTTCTTCCTGACTTTTTGATATTGTTGTATTGTGGTTTGTATGCATGTCTTTTAATTTTCTATGTTTTAAATCCCATAAGGTTAATTATCATTCTTTATCTCTTTATCTAGACTTAGCCATTGTTCTCTATTTCATGAACTTTCATCTAGAATTATTTTTATTTTGCCTAATAAACACCCTTAATAATTACTATTTAGTGCAGTTATGCTGATTTCAAATTCTTAAAGTTTTTTTTTTCATTATGTGAATTTTTTTGTCTGTAGTTTTGAAGGATATTTTTACATATAGAATTCGAGGGTAGTATATCACATTGATTGATTTGAACAACCCTTGCATCCGAGGAATAAGTCCCACTTGGTCTCAGTGAACTATTTTTTTTTAATTGTTGGGTTTAGCTTGCTAGTATTTTATTGAGAATTTTTGTATCAATGTTCATTAGGAATATTGGCCTGTAGTTCTCTTTTTTAGTGCAGTCTTTATCTGCTTTTGGTATCAGGGTAATGCCGGCCTTAAATAATGAATTCGGAAGTTTTCTGCCTTTTCCGTTTGGGATAGTTTGAGAAGAATAGGTGTTAACTGTTTGGTAGAATTCTGGGATGCCATCTAGGCTTAGACTTTGTTGGGAATTTTTTGATTATTCATTTAATTTATTTGCTGGTTATCAATCTTCAAATTTTCTATTTCTTCCTGTTTCAGTTTTGACAGTTTATATGTGTCTAGGAATTTGTTCATTTTTTCTAGGTTTTCCATCTTGTTGACATACATTTTTCATAGTATTCCATAATATTCTCTTACAATTATTTGTATTTCTGTGGTTTTGGTTGTTATTTATCCTAATTTGTAATTTTATTTATTTGGGTCTTTTTTCTTTTTGATAGGTCTCTTTTATCCCCCTTTTTTTTTCCTTTCCTTTTCTTTTCTTTTTTTTTTTTTTTTACAGAGAATTAGTTCCTGGTTTCATTGATCTGTTGCTTTTTTGTTTTGTTTTCTTTTGTTTTGTTTCTATTTTTTAGTTTCTACCTCATTCGTTTCTGCTCTAATCTTTATTCTTCTGCTGGCTTTAGGCTTTGCGTGTTCTTTTTCTAGCTCCTTTAGGTTAAAGGTTAACTTATCTATTTAAGTATTTTTTGTTGTTGCTGGAGATAGGCATGTATTGCTATATATTTCCCTCTTAGAAACACTTTTGCTGTATCCCAAAGGTTTTGGACCATGTGTTTTCATTTTTCATTTGTTTGCATATATTTTTTTAAACTTGATTTTTGACTTCCTGTTTCACCCATTCATTGTTTAGTAGCATAAAGTTTAGCCTCCATATATTTGTGTCTTTCCAAATTTTTCCTTGTGGTTGACTTCGAGTTTTATGGCATTTGGTCAGAAATGGCACATCGTATGATTTCATTCAGTCTTTTGGTATTTTTTGAAACCTGTTTTATTACTTAATATGTGATCTGTTCTGGACAACGATCGATGTGCTCTTGAAAAGAATGTGTATTTCGCTGTTTTAGGATGAATATAACTAATTCTGAATATACTTAGTTCTGAATATATGTGTTAAGTCCACCTGATCCAGTGTGTCATTCAAAGCCATTGTTTCCTCATTTATTTTCTGTGTAGATGATCTATCCATTGATGCGAGTGGGGTGTGAAAGTCCCCTACTATTATTGTGTTATTATTAATGAGTTTTTTATGTTTATTATTAATTGTTTTATACATGTTGGTGCTTTCATGTTGGGTGCATAAATATTTACAATTGTTATAGCTTCCTGTTGGATTGTTCTCTTTATGAGAATAGATTTTTCCACCAAGGCAATAGAGTATTTTGTCAAAATATGGGGGGAATTTTATGAACAAAAAAGAAAATATTTTAAATATGGGTCTCAATTAATTTGATATTCTCATATTATGAGTGAGTCTGAGCATTTCCCCAAATTTAAAGGAATTTGCTCTATTTTTTTCTGTTAACTGTATTTTTATTTGTCAACTTTCTATCAGAATTTGCTTTTTTTAAAGAAGTAGATACATAAAGAAAGATAGATGATAGGAAGGAGAGGAAGAGAAGAAAGGAGAGAGGAAAAGAAAGAATGAACACAGGTATTAAACTTGATCTATGATAAAAATCTGCACATATATTCTGGTTTTACTTTGAAGTGTGTTTATGTTTCTATGTCTAGTGTTTTTTGTTTTTTTTTAATGAGAAATTTTTTCATCTTTCCTTGCTTCGAATTTGGAGACATAATACTTAGCTTTCCAACTCCAACTTAAGATAATAAATATTTTCTTTTTGTACATGGATAATTTATTTTTAAGCATTTATATTTTTGACTGATTTGGAATTCATCCTAGTGAAAGTAATGATAACACAGCTTCAATTTTAGTGGGGGTTTTTTTTGTGGGGTTTTTTTTTTTTTAGTGACTATTGGGTTGCTTTTTAAAACATTAATTGAAAACTCTGATTTTCCTCTGTGACTTAATTTATCATTTACTATACTTCCATATGTACTTGGGTCCAGTTTTACTCTTTGGTGTCAGGATCTTTCTGAGTATTCATGTACAAATAGCACATTGTTTTTATGAGAAAGTTTTTTTCTTTCCTTTAATACGTGGTAGGGCCAAAATCCTACTATATCTTGTTGATGTTTTTTATGGTTTCCTTGTTGGGAACCCTTGTTGTGTTCATAATGAACCTAAGCCCTAGCTATTTATTGGGACCATGGTAACTTTATATTCTATCAAGTGTGGATTGATGTCTTCATAAAGTTTGATTATTATAGTCAAAAAACGGTGTTTCCTTTAATCTTTTCAAGACTACTTTTGTGTCTTTATGAAGTATTTAAAAATTTTCTTTCTAAAGATTTTGAACTTTTGATCCTTGGTATTACCTTCCCTTTTTTTTTAAACAAGATTTTCTTTGTAATTATTCTTGGAATATATGAAAGGTTTGAAATTTCCTAAGTTTTAATATTCTGAGAGCCTACTCAAATGTTTGTATTTCTTTTTATTTTTCTTAAAATTTCTCTTGTATTTCCCAGACATGCTATCATAAAATGAGGAAATTAAGTTTTGTTTTCTCTTTTTTCTCAGTTCTTATTTCTCACATATTTTGTTTTCTTACTGTTTTGAATAATAGCTATAATTCAATGTTAAATATCAGTATAAAGAATAGAAGCCCTTTTCTGTATTTTAGTGGGAATTGCTCTATGATTTCCTAGCGTATCAGATATTGGCTTTGCAACTGAGGTATGTAGATTTTATCAAGTTTAGAAAGTCACCATAATTTTTTTGTATTTTATTGGTACTTTGTTAAGAAAATGTGGACTTTTTAAAAGCTTTCAGGTCTCTGATATGAATTAAATTAACAGATACACTGTATTAAATCATCAAATTTTGGGGATAAATCCTACTTGAACATGATGTATTTTTTTAGTGTGACTTTAGATTCTTCTGCAATTATTTTTTTCTTGATTAAGCAGGACTAGTCAGTACTTTCTTATTGTGTATCTCTTATGCCATTATACTTTTAAAATCCCTCTCAAATGAAATGACAATATTGATTGAGTATACCATCAACACCTTCTTTCATAAGAAAAAACACCAAATGTTTTCTGGTCTTCTCAATCTTTGTAACAATTGAATTGGCATGAGGAATGCTTTTGAATGTTTGATAGAATTTTCCAATGAAAGTCAATCTGATTCTTTTTGGAAGGCAGCACTTTGAAACTGGTTTTTTGTTTGCTTTTTCTGACATGCATTTTTAAAATCTGAAAGTCAATCTGATTCTTTTTGGAAGGTAGCACTTTGAAACTAGTTTTTTGTTTGCTTTTCTGATACATTTTTTAAAATCTGAAAGGCAGTAGGTATACAGATGTATTGTTGATTCATTTTTTATTACAGAAGCTAAAAAATAACATTTTCGAAATGGAGGTTATTCCTTCCTACCACTGCTTAACCCAGGAAAGACTTTTTGTTTCAAAGGCATCTCTTTATTCTCTTACCCAGAAGTCAGCTGATGACGAATGGATATATTATTTTGTTGATTATTTATAGAACTTAAAAGAGTGAAAATCAGGTTAATTCAGTATTTGTTAAATATCATTTATTTTCTTCTATTTCTGATATCCGAAGGAAAAGTGATGAATAATTCCCAACCTGATAGCTATTTATTTCCTCTATTAACTCATAAGAACAAACCCAGTGATAGAATTGTCATATCTATATTCATGTGTTTAATCGTTGATATTTTAATTTTGAATGAATTACTGTTGGGAAATTTTCTCCGACCTAACACAGTTGCAAAGTTCTCTTCCCTGTGATAATCAGACGTGATGTGCCCATGGAATTCTAAATGCTTTTTCTGAAATATTTTTATATAAAGCAACCAAAAGCTTTCTGTGCATTTTCCTTTGCTCAGGGCATACTTCTGATTGGCGTATACCACCTATTTAAAGCAAAAATTCTTTATTATTTCTCTTTGTCAAGGTCAAAGGGTACCTTTAAAATCAGAGAATGTAGTATTTTCAAATTTATGAATAATCCTCACTATCCTAACAGATTATAAAAATTGTATATTATTAACTATAAAGTGGATACAGTAATTAATTATTTCCTTTATTGATATCAGGGTAAGAATATTCACAGGTCAGAGCAATTAAAATATCTGAGAGTTCTTTCTTTTAGGATTGCTGAATGTCTTACACATAATTCAAAATTAAGTTACAGAAATGAGTGCTGTTTGAGCCCAAAACTTGTGTTCTCTTCTCTTTTAAATTCCAGTTTGTTAACATACAGTGTAATATAGTTTCAGGTGGGGGCGCCTGGGTGGCTCATTCGGTTAAGCATCCAACTTTGGCTGAAATCATGATCTCATAGTTTGTGACTTCAAGCCCCGTGTCAAGCTCTGTGCTGACAGCGCTGTCCCTGCCCTTCCCCGACTTGCTCTCTTTCTTTCTCAAAAATAAACATTAAAATTTTTTTAAAAAGTTAGTTTCAGGTGTACAATACAGTGATTCCACATTTCCATTCAACACTCAGCGCTCATGTCACCAAGTGTGCTCCTTAATCTTCATCACTTCTTTCACCCATCCTCCAACCCATCTCTCCTCTGGTAATTATCATTTTGCTCTCTATAGGTAAGAGTATGTTTCTTGGTGTGCCTCCATCTCTCTTGTTTAACCCCTCTGTTCATTTGTTCTATTTCTTAAATTCCACGTAAGAGTGAAATCATGTGGTTATTTGTCTTTCTCTGACTTATTTCGCTTAGCATAACACTCCCTAGCTCCATCCATGTCATTGCAAATGGCAAGATTACATTCTTTTTATACCTGAATAATATTCCATTGTATATATACACCACTTCTTCTTTATCCATTCATGAGTCAATGAACTAAATGATTGGGCTGATTCCATAATTTGGCTAATGTCGATAATGCTGCTGTAAACATGGGGGTGCATGTATGTTTGTATTCTTTGGATAAATGCCTACTGCAATTGCTGGATCCTAGGGTAGTTCTATTTTTAACTTTATGATGAAGCTCCACACTGTTTTCCAGAGTGGCTACACCAGTTTGCATTCCCACCAACAGTCAAAAGAGATCCTTTTCTCTACTTTGTTGTCAACGCTTGTTGTTTCTTGTGTTTTTATTTTAGCCGTTCTGGTTTCAGGTGAAATCTCAGTGTGGTTTTGATTTGTATTACCCTGAAGATTAGTGATAGCGAACCTATTTTCATGCATCTGTTAGCCACCTGGATGTCTTCTTTGGAAAAATGTATACTCATGTCTTCTGTCCATTTTAATTGGATGATTTATTTTTTAGGTATTGAGTTTTATAAGATTTTTATATATTTTGGATATAACCCTTTATCAGATATGTCATTTGCAAATATCTTTTCCCATTCCATAGGCTGCCTTTTAGTTTTGTGGGTTATTTCCTTTGGTGTGTAGAAGCTTTTTAAAAGCAAAAATAACCTGTTGGGGCTTCATCTCCCCTTTCCTTTTTTAAGAAAAAATATTTCACATGTTAAACTTCAGTTAGAAATATACATACTTATATCTATGTAATTCAGGTGTTTTTAGATTGCTGTGGATTTTATAACTGTGAAATTGTTAATAGGTAACAAAACTAAGACAGAATTCACTAAGTAGCCCACTAAACATAATGAAACGCTTCCAGGTTCAGTGAGTTGAGTTCTTTCCACCTTGCTTTTGGAAGTGTAAGTGAACACAAGGAATAATGTAAAAATAATTTTCGAGATACTCAAAATTTTATAATCTTTGACTTAGTAATTCTCATCAGAGAACTCTGAGTTAAGATAGCAGAAACTCAGGTAATGATTTAAGTGTAAAGAAGTTAAACATTATTTAATGTAAAACTGGGAGTAAAAAATCTATCAAAAAAATAGGGATTAAATTAATGCTATGTATCTGAATTCCTATACCATATATTCAGTTGTGCAAAGATCAGCATAGCTTATGAGACCTATTTCCATTTGAGAGTCAGAATTTTTAAATCAGAAGCAAAAGCTTACAAACTGAAAGAATGTCATAACAAAATGCATTGCCACCACACTGATAACTAAGTTCCAGCCAAACTATTTGCTACCTAACAACCATTATATTCCAATTACAATCATATTACCCATTTTCATTGTTCTTTATTATGTACATCACCACTAGAAATTACCAGATATTTTTTTATTATTATTTGTCTCCTTGTAATGAAATACAAGCTGCATGAGAGTTTGGCCTATTCTCTTCAGTACTCACTATTAACAAAAACATATTTCCTGTTTATTGTAGGCACTCAAAAATATTAGTAACAGGATATTACAGAACTGTTAAAATATTTGTAATATTTCAGGCAAGTATTTATAAAAATGAGTGTTCAGCAAAATTGTAGTTACTGCTTGCATGTATATTTATAAGCAGAGGGAAATGAAAATATTAATGTTAAGAGTGATAACTCACAAAATTACTAAAAATATAAATTTTGATCTCCATACTTTACTTGCTAAATTCTCTAGAATGGACATTACTAATTTTCTAATCAGAAAACTAAACATAGTATCTTAAGCTAATAGTATATAATAGGAAACTTAGAAAATAGAGACACCTTTCTCTTTTAACTCCTATATCCCCTTGAATATACTACTAGAGCAATTGAAAACCTTAGGAGAAAAAAAGATGTATACAGATACTAAAAGAAATAACTCTTGATAAAATAAAAGATTATCAAATGTTGGGTAGCTGATAAGAGAAAATGTTCAAATATGTTAAAACTGATGTTCAAAATAATCTTGTATGAGCATAAAAAGTTGATATTTATAAAGTAGAAATTGTTAATATAATTTTCTTTACATGATTGGTTATAAAATGCCATTAAGATAGTCAAGGATCTATAAATAAATCACAAATACATTTTTCTTTCCCAGAGATCTAGCTACTTAAATATTTGTTATTTTAAATATCATATTGAAGGTATAATTATTATAAATACTAAAATGTTTTTTAAACAAGTCTTGCCTAAAATTCAACAGTAGCAATTTTGAATACCTATATATATATATATATATATATACAGTTAATAGTTTTTCTAAGTGATATAATCCACAAATTCATTCAAATTAAATTATTCAACACTTCTAGCATTATGTTGGCCAAGCTATTATGAGCTTATTAAATGATTAATCCCAGTGTGATTTTTTGAAAAAGTAATGAGTGCACTCTATGTCAGCTTAGAAATATAATTGCACCATTATTGTGCTAAACTATTATCAAAGAGAATACAGTATAAGGTACATTAGCAATGATATTACTTTGCCTGCTGAAATTTTTGCTTATAAAATTACTTGAAATAGAGGATTTGTACAGTCAATTAAAACTTAAGCATATAAGGAATAATATGTTTAATCATTTGAAAGTTATCAGGTTGTTTTTATAGTTCATAGACATTAACCAGCAAATGTAGAAAATGTTTCATTGAGGAAGGTAAAATTATTCAATACCTTAAAATTCAAAGGTCTCTTTTAATAAAAATTAAAAGCTCCAAAATGTTATAAGAATAAAATAGAGGTATGGTTTCTAAGACTGTCACTAATTACCTTAGTTTCTTTAATAACGAACCCCAGGTTTGTTCAAATTAGCAATATGCTCAAATCAAATAATTGGCAATTTCCTTGGAAAGATGGATGTGTTCATTCCCAATGATTCCTAACAATTAAAACATGATCGAGGTTAATTAAATAAGGAGGAAGTTTTTCTCGTGTAAATAAGTGGTATACAACATAGTCAGCAAGACATGAGTATTAACTGACTGGTGAATATTTTCCATGACATGAAGTTCATCTTTATCCTGCCCTTGCTTGAAATAACTTCTTTTAGATTTAATTATATTCTTTTTTTCTTAAATCTTTGTAAGTTCATTTTTCTTCTTTTATTAAAATATTCACATGTAACATATGTAAAGTTTAAGGTGTATAGTCTGCTGACTAGATACAAGCATATATTCCAAATACCACAATAATCTTAATACTTTCATTCTCTTGCTTTTAATTTGGGGGAGGGGAGTGGTAATATTTAAGATTTAGTCTCTTAACAACTTTCAAGTATATAATACAGTATTGTTAATTATTGTCATAATTTATACGCTAGGTCCCCAGAACTTACTGATTTTATAGCTGGGAGTTTGCATGCACTTTGACCAAATTCTTGTTTTTGCCACCCACAGCCCCTGGAAATCATCAGTTTACTCTGTGTGTATGAGGTTAGCTTCTTTAGATTCTGCACATAAATGCCAACATAAAGAACGTAGACAGTATTATATTAACTGAAATAGTCACCAAAAGACAAATGCCATATAATTTTACTCATATGTGGAATTTAGGAAATAAAACAAATGAACAAAGAAAAAAAAACATCAACAACAAAATAGATTTTTAAATGTAAAGAACTGGTGGCTGCCAGAAGGGAGGTGCGTATGGTGAAAGGGGAAATAGATAAAGGGGATAAAAGGTGTACTTTTCTTGATAAGCATTGAGATACATATAGATTTATTGAATTATTATACACCTGAAATTAAACTATAATTTATGCTTGATAATAAAAAAAGTATCTGTCCTCTCTGATTTTTTCCCTTTAGTATAACGTCTATCTGTGTTGTTGCAAAAGGCAGAATTTCCTTCTTTCACAGGGCTAAATAATATTCCATTGTTTTGTATATATACCACCTTTTCTTTATCCAGTAATCTTTTGATATACACATAGGTAAATTCCATGACTTGGCTATTGTGCATGATGCTGCAATGAACATGAAACTCCAAATACCTCTTCAAGATTCTGTTTTCATTTCCTTTATATATTACCTAGAGGTGCAGTTGCTGAATCACGGTAGTATTATTTTTTTGAGGATGCTCCTTACCATTTTCCGTGGTGGCGGTACCAATTTATAGTCCCAAAGTAGTGCACAAGGACTCCACTTTTCCCACAGCCCCACCAACACTTGTCTCTTGCCTGTTTGATAACAGGTGTGGAATAGTATCTTCATGGGGTTTTGATTGGCATTTCTCTGATGATTAGCGATGTTGAGCACCTTTTCATGTACCTCTTAGGCATATGGATGTATTCTTTGGAAAAATGTCTATCATCCTCTGCCCATTTTTTGTTATTTGTTTTTTTGCTATTGAGTTGTGTGTATTATTTCTATAGTTTTTTATGTTAACTCCTTATCTTATAGATGATTTTAAAAATATTTTCTCCTATGTTGTAGATTGCCTTTTTATTTTCCTGATTCTTTTGTTTTGCAAAAGCTTTGTAGCTGAATATAGTTCTACTTGTTCATTTTCGCTTTTGTCACTTGTGATTTTGTCATATCCTAAAAAATCATTGCCAAGATCCGTGTCAAGGAAACATTTTCTCTGTGTTTCGTTCTTGTAGTTTTACAGTTTGGGATCTTGTGTATAAGAATTTAAGCCATTTGAGGGGTGCCTGGGTGGCTCAGTCGGTTGGGCAGTTGACTTCAGCTCAGGTCATGATCTCAGATCGTGAGTTTCAGCCCCGTGTACGGCTCTGTGTTAATAGCTCAGAGCCTGGATCTTGCTTCAAATTCTGTGTCTTTCTATCTCTCTCCCCCTACCCTGCTCATGCTCTGTCTTTCTCTGTCTCTCAAAAATAAACATTTAAAAAGCTAAAAAAAAGAATTTAAGCCATTTGAAGTTAATTTTGGGGAGCGTGTAGGATAGGAGTCCTACGAGAGAGAGAGAGAGAGAGAGAGAGAGAGAGAGAGGGGGGATGCGAGTGGGGGAGGGGCAGAAAGAGGGAGACACAGAATTCGAAGCAGGCTCTAAGCAGTCAGCAAAGAACCCAACACAAGGCTCAAACTCATCAACCACAAGATCATGACATGAGCCGAAGTCTGTCACTTAACCAATTGAGTCACTCAGGCTCCCTTCTTTCACTTCTGATTCTTCTTTTTCTTAGTCTAGTTAAGGATTTGTCATCCATTTTATATATTTAAAAAAAAACACTTTTTGTTTGTAATGATTTTTGTCTATTTTTGTACCAGTACCAAGCTATTTTGATTACTGAAGTTTTGCAATACATTTAGAAATTTGGGATTGTGATACCACCACCTTTGTTCTTTCTCAAAACTCACTATTGACAGTATGTATTTATTGTCGTTTTATTCATTGTTTTCTGAATGTTTTTCTACTTCTCTGTTCCTCCTTTTTATACTCTCTTGGCTTGTGATAACTTTCAATAGTGTTAAAGTTAGCGTTCTTTATCTTTAATAGGTTTGGGGTTTGTGGTTCCCATGTGGTACTTATATATGTAGCAGTTTATATTAAGTTAATGCTCACTTAAGTTTGAACATATTCTAAAAAAATTATTTTTCTCACGCCTCTGTATTTTATGTATATATAGCCCTATTTTGTACATTTCATTCACAGTTTTCTTCTAATGATGGTGTTTTTTCACTTAAAGAAGTTCCTTTATCATTTCTTACATAGTCATTTTAATGGTGATAAACTTTAAGTTTTGTTTTTCTGGAAAAGTCTGTTTCTCCTTCAAATCTGAATGATAGTATTGCCAGGTAGGGTTATCTTGGTTGTAGGATTGTTCTTTAAGCACTGTGAATTAGATCATGTAACTCCTCTCTGGTGCCTACAAAGCATCTGCTGAAAAATCAGATAATAGCCTTATGGAATTTCCATTGTATGTGACTTTTGTTTCTCTCTTGCTGCTTTTGAAATTCCTTAACTTTAATAGTTGGTCATCTTGTGGTTTTCCTTAGGTTTATTTTGTTGGGTTTTATTTATCTATAATTCCTAAACCTCGGTGTCTGTTTTCTTCCACAAATTAGGAAAGTTGTCAGCCCCTTTATCTCTCTTTTTCTTTTTGCACCTATATATTGCCAATATTTCTTTACTCGCTATTGTCCAAGATAACCCTTAAACTATCCTCATTATTTTTTTTTCTTTTTGCTGCTCAGCTTGGGTGTAGTCCATTACCCTGTCTTTTAAGCCATTCACCCTTTCTTCTGCATCCTTTAATTTGCTGTTGATTCCTTCTAACCTACTCTTTATTTCAGTTACTGTATTCTTCAACTCTGATTGGTTCTCTTTTAATATTTTCTATCTCTTTTGTTGAAGGTCTTACTGAATCCTCTATTCTTATGTCCAGCCCTGTAAGCATCATTATGATCACTACTTTCAACTTTTTATCAGATTGCATATAGTTCTTTTTCTGAGATTTTTTTTCTTGCTCTTTCTTTGGAACATATTCTTCTGTCTCCTCATTGTTCTTGACTTTCTGCATTTGTTTCTATGAATTAGGTAGAACCAATACCTCTTGTAAACTTGAAGCACTGGTTATGTGTATCATCATCCCCTGTGTTGTCTCTGGTGACTTTGGCTAGCTGGTGCTGCCCTAATAGGATGGCAGAGTTCAAGTGTACATGGGCTAAGGTGGTACCAGGGCTCTCTATACAGTGGGTACTCTGGCAGACAGCTTGAAGATGGAGTGGGAGTCTTCATGTCCTGAGGCTCTCTGCAGAGAACACCCTAGAATGACTGATGGAACTATGCCAGGGTTTGGACAAGGGAGTCTGAGGCAATCTGTGCAGGAGGCACCTTACGAGAGCAGCTGAAGCCAAGGTGAGGTACAAGCTGGGTGTCCTGGGTCACTCTGCACAGATTTTGCTATGGCAGGACAGCTGTAGCTGAAGTGGGCCCAGGCTGGGGTGGTGCAAGGGCTCTCTACACAGAGGGTGCCCTGGAGGAACAGCTGATGCTCAAGTGAGGGTGTTGTGGAGTGTTCTGCACAGGGGTCTCCTGGCATGGAGGCTAGAGCCATGGTGGACCCAGGGTGTCAGTTCCCAGGACCCTCAATGCAGGGGGTGGGGGATATTCTGGGGAGGGGGCAGTGGCAGCAGCAGAAGAAAGTATGAGCCAGGACATCACAGAGCTCTCTAGATCAAGAGTCCCTTGGCAGGCTGTTTGAAGCCACAGTAATGTGGGCCTGGAGTATTCTGTGGTGCTCTGTTGTTGCTGATTGGCTCAATGCCTGGAGCTATAGCGAGTGCTGATGAGGATGGTCCTGATGTACACCACAGCAGCTACCCGACTATTTGAAGGGGTTCCAGGGCTGGATCTTTTATATACTAGGTGGTCTTTAAAATGGCAGTTTTTCTTTCTGTGCACTAGAACAGTCAAATATCTCCCTGTCCTTTGGTACTATCCCTCCTTGCTGCAGTTTCATTGCTGGGAGTGGGAGTTCCCTTCATCACCAAATCTCTTTCTTTTTTTCTCTTCCCTCTGCGGTTGATCTTGTGTGGAGCAGTTGTTAAGTCAGCCCTCAGCTCTTCCTCAGGAGGAATTGCTCTGGAAATAGTTGTAGATTTGGAATGTCTGTGGAGGTGAGTTCAGGGTCTTGTTTACCATGTGGGACCAGGACTCAGAAGGACTACGTGTGGCTGTTCTTATAGTACAGCTCTGCTTGTACATCAATTCACTCATGTTGCATTTGAAACAAAAAAAAAGTATTTTTTCCCTTCATTTTTAGAAGACCTTTTCTCCATTCATCAAATTCGTGGTTGACAACTTTTTGTTTAGTATTTTTAAGATGTTGATCAACTGTCTTCTCTCTTGCTTTGATCTGACAAGATATCTACTTTCATCCTTATTTTTGTTTCTCTGTACATATGTATATTTTTCCTCATGATGCCTTTAATATTTTATATTTATAACTGATTCGGAGTCGGGAATTAAGATATTCCTTGGTATAGTTTTCCTCATGTTATCAGGGCTTGATGTTCCTTTGAGTATCATGAATCCCTGCGTTTAGTTTTCGTCAAACTGCCAAACTGTTAGCTACTTATTTCTTCAAATATTTTCCCTCTCTCTTTCAGAGACTCTAATTATATGTATAATAGAATGTTTAAAGTTGTACCAAAAATCATATTGGTTTTCCCCCATTATTGTGCTTTGTGTTTTAAACAGTTATTGTTCATAAGCTTCCATGTTTTTTTCTGAAATGTCTAATTATATCTAATAGTAATTAATTATATCCAATGCATTTACTTTATGCTAAATCTAAAAGAAGGTCAAATGCATACTTGGGCCACCTGGGTGGCTCAGTCTATTGGGCATCTGACTCGTGATTTCAGCTCAGGGATTTCCGCTCAGGTCATGATCTCACGATTTGGTTTGTGAGGTTGAGCCCCGGTGGGCTCTGCGCTGACAAGGCAGAGCCTGTTTGAGATCCTCTCTTTCCCGCTCTGCTCTTCTCGCAGTTGCATGCTCTCTCTCTCAGAAAAAATAAACTCTAAAAAAATGTCACATGGATTCTTTTCGTATCTTTATGCTTAAAATATTCAAATTCTGTTTAGCTTTTTGAACACATAAACTATAGCTTTAATAACTTCCTATGAGCTGCTTTTAGCATCTGTGTCACTACTGAGTCAGGTTTGTTTCATTTTGTTTCCTCATTTGGAGTATGTTTTCTGCTTCTTTGATTTGGTTGGAGAAAATTTGTAGGTTTGTGGAGCTTTATGCTAGGACATATTTAGGTTACTTGAAAACAGTTTGGTTCATTGTTGGAATATGTGTTTTAAGAGTTTTTTAGGCAACATCAGAATGATGCTTAGTCTAAGGCAGCACCTTTTGACGTTCTGTACTCACAGCTTTTCCACTTTGACTAGTGCAAACAGGCAATAGCACAGCCCTGTGGGAACCTTGGATACTGTGTCTCCAAACCCTTTAGTTGTTTTTGTTTTCCCCCAACCCACTCGCAGGTAGTTTCTACATGTGTGTGCACCAGTTCATATGCTACAGCTGTTCTAGGGCAAATGTCAATGAGTTTTCTCCCTGTTCTGCAAACCCTACCTTTTCTTTTTTGTAAATTAAAAAAATTACAAATTCCAGTATAGTTAACATACAGTGTTATGTTAGTTTCCAGTGTACGTTATAGCCATTCAACAATTCTATACATGACTCATTGCTCTTCATGGTAAGTGTACTCTGCATCTACTTCGCCTATTTTACCCATCTCCCTACTCACCTCTCCTCTGGTAACCATCTCTTCTTTACAGTTAAGAGTCCATTTTTTTTATTTTCCTCTCTCTTCTGTCTCCCCCATGTTCATTTTGTTTGTTTCTTAAGTAAGTTCCACATATGAGTGAAATCATCTGGTATTTACCTTTCCCTGTCTAACTTATTTCACTCAGGATTATATTCTATATTCTCTAGATCCAACCATGTTGTGGCAAATGGGAAGATTTCATTCTTTTTAGTGGCTGATTAATATTCCATTATATATGTGTACACACATCACATATTCTTTGTCCATTCAGTTATGAGCGGACACATTGCTTCTCTAATTTGTCTATTGAAACCTAAGTGTGCATGTATCTTTTCAAATCAGTGTTTTTGTATTCTTTGGGTAAAGAAAGATATTCCACACTCATGGATTGGAAGAACAAATATTCTGTTCTATTCTGGGAGTCCACATCCTCTGCCTGAGTTACTCCTTTTGCATTAGGGCCTGGAAACCCTCACTGAAGTGAGCTGGGGGATTGCAGGGCTCACTTTGTAGGACTTCGAATTTCTTCAAAGTCATGGTTTTAGGTGGGAAGAGAAATCTATTCCCTGTTATTCCATTGTGAGGAGCAGAAATCCCTTCTTTTTATAATCATTAAACATTAACAAAATGTTCTCATCTTTCTTTTCACCAGAGTTTCTGGTGTTTTTTTAAACCTCTTAACCAAATATAAATCTTTTACTGTAGTTTCAGTAATATTTTCTCTGTATTATTCTAAAAACATATAGCCTCATTTAATTCTCCTACACTGTGTTAAACTCTGCTATCTCCTCCACCCATTAGTGCTTTTAAACTCTACAATTAGCCTTTTCCCTCCCATCTCCCTTAATTTCCTGACTTATTGTCCAACATCCTTTCTCAAAGTTGTTTTAAAGTCACATCCTTTTTTTTTTTTTTTTCTGTACAGGAAATGACACCTGCAAGTAATTTTTTATCACATTCCTGTATTCTTAAGTTGGCAAATACCCAATACTTCTGGCACATATTTGTATGAAACATTGTTTTCTTGTTCCAAATACCCAATACTTCTGGCACATATTTGTATGAAACATTGTTTTCTTGTTCCACCCACACTCATGGGTGCAGAGAATCAATTGATTTCTTCAACATGCAAATCAGGTATTTCAGATAGGTTACTATGCCTCTAGCACTAAAAATAATGAAATCCCAGCACAGGAAAGAAAGAAAACAATATTCAAGTCAGGGTAAGTAGGACACAAAAGCTGATAATCCTCTGTTTGTGGGGATGGGAGAAAAAAAATGAGCAATTTTCAGGATTTGGAAGCATTGATAGCCATGCCTTCTTTTTGGAAAAAGTCCACAATTATCCCTCCCAGAGCCTATAGACTTTGCTGTGGCTCAAATCTAAGAATGTATTAGCACTTTGTTAGTTGAAATAGCTTTGCAGTGATAAATGTTTGTTTTTCACTTTGTACCCATAGAAGAAACATTAAATGTCTGTCAGTGATAAATAAACACACTCTCCTGAACCTTGCAGAATATTTCACTGATCTGAGCTGTTTCTACTCATTTTTACTCTCTTCTCTGCATGAACAAATGGTTTTACTTACATTCCATTTATAAAACCGCTATGGACAAAAAATTTAAAATGACAGCCCTAGATACCGCTGATAGCAACTATATTCCAACAAAGTGGTCTTAAGATGCTAGTGAAAATCTTTTGTAACTAAATATATTTAACCGGTCTCAGCACTATTCAGAATGAATTAGTCAAGTATGAAAATACATAAATTCTGCAATGGAATTTGAAAACATATTATCAAATCAGTGAATATATTTAAAGAGCTGAAGTAAGTTTTTACCTTGAGATCATGTCCTTTACTTATTTTTTTTCCTTCTTTTTTCTTCTCCTGATCATTTTCTGCATTTCCTTCCATGCTATTTTCTTCTCCTTCAATTCCTGCAAAATAGTAGTATGTGGCTTTGAAATTCAAGGATTAAAATTTAAAAAGTATTGTCGAGTTGTTAATAACTTTCTTTACCTTCAGACTCCCTTTGTAATTAATTTGAATATCAATTAAAGTTGGAGTTGTCTTTCATGTTGTTCATTCACTCTTAAGTTTCCATTAAAAATGTACATTAAAACAGTCAACATTTAGTGCATGCACAAGTTAACCTTGCCAAATGCTAACTCATTTTATTTTCATAGAACATAGAGAAAAAATCTTTATCCCACGATAGTGTGTATAAAAGAAAAAAAATAGATTGCAGTAGAGTTAAATAAATACGTATATATCTAAACTTCTCCAGGAACGAGCAGATTCTGGGCATGTCTTTCCTACCCTAGGTACCTGTCTTTCTTTATACAATATACTTTTATAAAATGCTCATATGTTTCATGCATTATTTATCTGATTCTAAAGGTAGAATCAGTAAGTCGATCATTAAGACAAAGAATCCCAAGGAACTCAATATGCCTAAAGAAATTTAAGAATTAAACACCCATTATTTGGAACCTCATAGGATATTGAATATATCTATGAAGTTGGAGATGGCAGAAGAGGAAAAAATATTAATGGTGCCTAAGTGCAAGAGAGTGAGGTCCCTAGAATTCCTATAGGCTAAGATTAGAGCAGAAACAGGGGTGGAAGTAATAGGATTTTTTAAAAATCTGTTATCCTAATCTTCTGAAGCGTTGAAATGGTAATACTTCAGACAATTGAAAGTAAATCGTAGGCTATAATAAATTTGCTGAGAAAAGTGAGTAGTATGATTTAGATGATTTGTAAACTCAGAAGTTGAAATATAAATGTTTCAGATCATTTCGACTATTTTGTTTCCAGGTACGGATAAAACATTTGAATATTCATGTTCCTTCATGCTTAAGTAACAACATCGTATTTAGTGATTTTGTTTCATGCAATATGATGCTGTTTGTAGTTGTTCAAGCTGATCCTTGAAATAATCTTAAAGCTAATTTGTAATTTTTTTAAAAGTAATATTTTGGTTTCAAGTCCAACTTGCAAAGGTATCATAAGTTGGCACTCTTTCCCTACATTAAGAAAAGCTCAGCTACCTAAATAAAACAAATCAACTTTCTTAGAACCATCAGAAAACTAGGTCACAGGGAATACAGTTATCCCCACATCTGGAGAGGCAGAAAAAACAGCAGCTGGAAGCCAGAAGTGGTATTAAGACTTGCTTTACTGAAAAATCAGATATTGCTGCCAGCTGAGTGTAGACTGGAGTGAGAAGTTTTGAGGGTCCCTATTCCTTCCAGAAACTACACCAGGCTTTCGCAGAGAAAAATCTGAGAAAAACATTCTCATGACTCTTTCAGGAATAAAGGAAGAGAAACCATTGTAATACTTTTCATAAGCCCTCATACTATCGGGGAAACCCTTAGCCAGAATGTGTTTTCAATGGTACAAAGGAATTACACAGCGCTGTACCCTCTCCAGCCTTCCTGTCTCATAAAGAGAAGGAGAAACTAATTTATAACAAGGGACACAGCTTTAAAAACTTAGGGGACAAATAAGATAAAAGTTCTATCACTGGAAAAGATCCAGAAAAACTTGAGAAAGGCAAACCCCATGAGAAGAGAGAACTATTAATCTGAGATTTATTCCAAAGATTATGGCATGTTTCCCTTCTCTCACACCCAACTATCATCCCAGTAAATCCCAAGTAATGTAACATAACTATAGATGAAAGTGGTCCCAAGATACAGTCCTTCTGAGGAACAGTGTATAGAGAAACCCTAATGCCAAGAGAAAATGTAAAAACAACAACAGAAGAGGTATTTGGACCTATCACTAAAGAAAGTCCAAATCCTGAGGAGAGTAGTATAAATTCTCACATTACAACAGGGATAACTCAGCACCTCTTACAGATACAATGTCCAACTTTGTACAAAAATCACACAATCTAAAGAGACAAAACAATTATCAGAAAAAATTCAGATGTGCCACAAATTCAAGTATTATCAGACAAGTGTTTTAAAATACTCTGTCAGCCAGAAGATGATGACAATGGAAAAGAATCAAAAGCAAATGCTAGAAATAAAGAAGCAAATAACAGAAATGAAGAATGCCTTTGACCAGCTCGTCACATTACACACCAAGGGAAGAGGCAGTTAACTCCAGGAGAGTCAATAGAAACTTTCCAAACCGAAATAAGAACATGAAAAGAAAATGAAAAAGATCTCACCACATCTAAGAACTATTGAATGATGCTGAAAGTTTCAATGTAAGCATAATTGGAAAACTGAAGAAAGAGAACGGGGCAGAAGAAAGATTTAACACAGTAATAGAGAAACTCCAAAATTATTTAGACAAAATAAAATCACAGATTAAAGAATTTCAAAGATCATTAACAACCACTTGTTTTAATTTTCACTTCTTTAATTACAACAAAATACTACATGCCTTTTAATAGAGGTAAAAACTGAAAAATTAAATCCTAAGAATATCAATTTAGGCAAGGCCTTGGAGAAACAGGAAATAATTTCCATTTACTGGAAAGAATGAAAATGGAACAGCTCCTTTTGAAGATTCATTGACAGTTTCTTACAAAGCTAAATAGAGGTTTATCTTTGATCTAGAAATCACATTCTTAGTATCTGTCCACCTCTTTTGAAAACTCAGGCCCACACATCCATGTCAACTTTTTTTATAGCAGCACTATTTATAATTGCCCCAAACTGGAAGTACTTGAGATATCCTTCAACATTTTAAAGGACAAACTGTGACACATGCCTACTATTTACTATTAAGGGGTAACAAAGAATGAGCTATTAATGTGAATGAATGTTAATTGCATATTGTTAAGTGAAAGGAGCCATCCTGAACAGGTGACATATTGAATTATTAAATTTATATGACATTCAGGAAAAGTAAAAATTGTAGGTCAGAAAGCAGAGAAGTAATAACCTTGGGTGCTATGGGAGATGAAAGTTTAATAGGTGAAATACAGAGGATTTTTTAGGGGATAAACAATTCTCTATAATAGAGTAGTGGTGAGTACATTAGATCATGAACTTGTCAAAAACATAACAACTTTACAGCACAAAGATTGAAACTTAATGTAAAAAAATATTTTTAATCAATTAGGAGGTTAGGAGTTCCAAGGACATAGAAGCAAACTAGAAGAAAAGAATCTAATTGTATTAAAATGTAGGACACAATCTCACTAAACGGAAAAGTACAAGGTACTCATTTAACGAACTTTGGAAATGAGTTAAGAGCCTAAGCTATAGGTAAAAGAAACTGTATAAAAACACTGAATTCATTGGTAAAGGTATTTTTATTAGGGTACATTAACAATTATGAAAGCAGTAGTCTTGTATAATAGAATTCAAGTATTACATAAATGGATGAAAGATGGTGGGATGGAGATTAGAGGTAAGCAAATAGGGAAAGAACTAAAATGAATATGCGATAGTGCATTAGAGGTGGAAGCATAAGTGTGAACTTCTGTTTAGCTCAGAAAAGACATGGATGGATAAATATAGAAATAATTTTAAGAGTGACATTATCATAATGTTGAAATAAGTGTTTTAGACCATGTTTCTCCTACAGAACACTGAGACCACAACCATCCATGGATAAGGAACCCTTTCTAAAAGTCCAGGGATCCAGCAGGGTAAGTTCTAGCGCTCTGTTAGAGCAAAAAAAATCTAAGAAGGAAGCATGGAAATGGGTAACAGTTCACTTTACCCACAGCACCCATTTCCTAAGCCTGCACACCTCAGCGTGAAGAGAAATGTTTTCAGCCCACGAACTCTCCTCTGGGGAAAGCTAAGAGTATACAGATAAGTGCACAGCTTCTCCATCAGGGCAGGACATTGCCAAAGAGTCTCATTTGTCTTTAGCCCTATCCAAAACATGGAGTACTGAACTCCATGACTTGGGAGGAGTGAGTGATTAAGAGGATGACAGCCAGATAAGGTGGAGGTACCAGAGGGATGTAGATTCTACTCACCATGTCACAGACACCATCAGAAAGCCTGTGTGGGTCACAGGGGACACCTAGAATGCATATACCCAAAGGAACCATGGGCACTCCCAAGGCTGCAGAAAAGTTTCACAGAGGGCTACAGAGCATGTTCATGAAGCCAGCCCAGATCTGTGGACCTAGAAAAGTACCAGAACTTGAGCATTAGCACCCTTGTAGGGAAAGCAAAATGAGATCTGTCAGCAACCGGTTGGCTTAGCAGTATTGAGAAATATCTTTAAAAGAGGACTTAAAGGAGTGGCCAACATGGCAGAGGAGTAGCGGGACCCAGTACTCTCCTTGTCTTTCAAACTAAGAGGGACTGAAACCAAAGAACTCTCAACACCAAGAATTGGGGAGGAAAGGTGTTGCAGTCTACAAGGAATGGAAAGCAAAACCCAGAAAATGCCCAGGAACTGTGAGTTTAAGCTGGGATGGATAAAAACGAACTCGGGGAGCTGAGCTGAGGGGAGGGAGACAGCTGGGAAAGTGCCTAACAGGCCATATCTGAAGGAGAGGGTCAGAGAGGGTGAGACCACCACCATCCAGTCCCTAAATGCAGAGTTTTTGAAGAGAAGTTCTGTAGCTAACAGCAGAACTCTCAGCAGAACTCTCCTTGCGCCGGGACTGGCAGCAGTGATCCAGTCAGTCAGCATCAGGCAGAGGCACTGAGCTGCCTTACAGAGCTTCTAACCCAGGCACACAAGTTACAACGTAATCAGGTGTAGCAAGCAGAGTGAGTGGGGCACATGACCACCCAGCAAACCACACTATGCTGGCACCCATTGCAGAGTGAGGACAGAAATAAATGGAGGAATAGAAGCGCCGAGACGGGAAGAAGGTACTAGAGAGACACCATTACTGTCCCACAAGCCCACAAACACCGGCCCCAGGAAGTCACCCCAAAAGCCATCCCTGCAGTAGTGGAGGCAGGACCCGCCTACACCAAACCACGCCCCTCCTCACAAAGTAACACCTTTCAGCGGGGGCTACAGACACCAAGTTCAGACTGCTGCCTGGAGTAACTCCAGGTCATTTCTTCTTTTTTTAGATATATGTTCCCCTTTCTCCTTCTTACTGATCCCCACCCTGGAGCTGGCTCTCCAGGGTACTGGCTGGCTTAAACAGACTTTTAACCCACTCTCTCTGCACACTGCACACCCTGTCCTTAACGTGTAGCTAGTACTTCAGGACCTTGCCCTCGGAGAGTCATTTGTTATTTTTCAGTTGTGAGCCGCTAGTCTGTATCATTTGTCAGTACGTTTGAGTATTTCTGTTTTTTGTTTGTCTGTCAGTCTGTTTTCCTTTCCAGGGCGACTTCAAGAAACAATCCAAAACACACCTAGCCAAAATGACGAAACGGAAGAATTCTCCTCAAAAGAATCTACAGGAAGTAGTGACAGCTCAAGAATTGATGAAAACAGATATAAGCAACGTAACAGAACATTAATATAGAATGGTAATCATAAAACTAGGAAAACTAAAATCAGGAAAGCAATACACACATACAAAATGCAAAGTTTAACAGATGGAAATAATTTAAAGAACCAATCAGAAATTCTGGGACTGAAGACTATTGTGAATGAAATGAAAAATAAAGAGTATCAAAAACATAATGGAGCAAGGGGAAAAAAAGATTCTGTGAAGTCGAAGACAAAAACCTTTGTAATTATTCAGAGGAAATCAAAGAAAGAATGAAAAAAAGTGAAGAAAGGCAACAGGAACAGCCAGGGAATATCATTAAAGAGGAGTTGGAATCTCAGAAGGAAGAGTGGGAGAAAGGAGCAGAAAGCTTGATTAACGACTGAGGACTTCTCAAATGGGGGGAGAGACTTGGATTGGACCTCCAAGTTCATTAAGATAACAGATCACCCCTAAAATTTAGTCTAAATGTCTCCAAAACACATTATAGAACATTATAGTACAGTATAGTAAAGTGTACTATAGTATAGTACAATATAGTACACATTATTGTCTAAAATCAAAGACAGAGAGAGTACTTGAAAAGCATCAAGAGAAAAATTTTTTCATAGAAGGGAATCCCCATAAGACTACCAGTGGACTTCTTGTCAGAAACCTTGTCTTGGAAAAACCTTGCAGATCAAGAAACAGTGGGATGATATATTCAAAGTACAGGGGCAGGGCATGCAGAGGACCCTGCAAAGCTGTCCTTCAGAAAGAAGGGAAGGTAAAGACATTCTCAAACACTAGCTGAGGGAGGGAATCACCACTGGACCTTCCTCACAAGAATTGCTGAAAGGAATTTGTCAAGCTAAAATGAAAGAACATTAATCAGACATACGAACCCATGAAAGTATAAAACACACTGGTAAAGTATATGATCAATTCACAATGCTCTAATAATGCAACTGTTAACTTGTGGTGTGTCCATCAGGTAACCCTAGTATAAAGGTTAAAGAAAACAAAAAAAACACAACAGAACAAATGACTATAACTCCAAAAATTCCAATAGATATACAATATAAAAATATATAAATTGCAACATTGAAAACATAAAATGTGTAAGAAGGAGTAAAGACTAGAATTAAATGTAATTGAAGTTGTCAGCCTAACATAGACTATTATATCTGTGTTTTCTAGTGACCACAAAGCTAAAACTTAGATTTTTGAAAAGATTAAGACAAGTGAATCAAAGCATACCCCTATGGAAAATCCTAAATTCTCAAAAGAAGACAATGAGAGAGGAAGAAAGAAACAAGAGAATTATACCACCGCCAGAAAATAATAACATAGCATTAATAAGTTCTTACCTATAGATAATTACTTTGAATATGAATAGATTAAATTTTCCAATAAAAAGACAAAGAGTGACTGAATGATTTAAAAAAAAAAACAAGCCCAAACTATGTGCTGCCTCAAAGAAATGCCCTTCAGTTTTAAGGACACATAGAGTCTCCAAGTGAATATATGGAGAAAGATATTCTATGCAGATGGAAACCAAAAGACAGCAGGAGTAGCTGTATTTATTTGAGAAAAAAATATCAACTTTAAGTTAAAACCTGTAACAAGGAAAAAAAACTTTAACAAGAGATAAAGAAGGTCATATTTTAAATAAAGGGATCAGTCATCAAGGGTATATGCCAATCATAAATATACTTGAACTCAACATCAGAGTACCTAAAATATTTTAAGAATACTAATCGTTATTAAGAGAGAAATAGACACCAATACAATCAGGGCAGAAGACTTGATTATCTCACTTCCAACAATACATAGATATCCTAAAAAATTAATCAGGAAATTTGTTTGCACTATACTTTAGAACAAATGGACCTAAGAGATAGATGGAGAACAATTCTACCTATAGTAGTTGATACCTAATCTTCTGCAGTGAACAGAGAACATTATCCAGGCTAATGGATACAAAGTATGTTTTCCAACGACAGTGATATGAAACTAGAAATCAATAGTAGGAGAAAAGCTGGAAAATTCACCAATGTGTGGAAATTAAACACATTACTGAATGACCAGTGAGTCAAAGAAAAACATCAAGACTAATTAAAAAATATCTCGAGACAAAAGAAAATAGAAACATAACAAACCATAACTTATGGGATGCAGCAGAACCGATTCTCTAAGTTTATAAAGATCTCAAATAGATAATCTGTACACTTCAAGGAGCTCGAAAAAGAACAAGATAAGCCCAAAGTTAATAGAAGGAATGAAATAACAAAATCAGAGCAGAAATAAATAAGGACCAGAAAAACAACAGCATACAGTTGTGAAGAGATAAAATTGACATTTAGCTAGACTTATTAATAAAAAAAAAAGGAAACTCAAATTCAAAAAGAAAAAAGCAATTACAACTGACATACCACAAATACAAAAGATCATGAGAGATTACCATCAGCAATTATAGGCTAACGAATATATGGTCTATGAAGATTAAATCATTAAGAAAGAGAAAATCTGAACAGACCAGGAAGGAGTAAGGAGATTAAAGCAGTAAACAAAAACCTCTCAACAAGGAAAGCCCAGGACCAGATGGTTTCTTTGGTGAATTTCTCTAACAACTGAAGAATTACCACCAATCATTTAAATTCTTATAAAATGGTTTTGGGAGTGTTCTCTATTTCTTAGTGTTTTTGAGGCCAGCATTACCCTGATACCAAAGCCAAATAAGGACCCTACAAGAAACTATAGACCAATATCCTTGCTAAATATAAAGGCAAAATGTTAAAAAAAAATACTATCAAATAAAACTTAACAGCACATTAAGGATTATACCACACAATAGAGTACGATTTATCCCCGGGATGCAAAGACGACCCAGCATATGCAAATTAATAAAATGATAAACCACTTGACAAAATTCAACATCCTTTCATAATGATGATGTAGAAGGAACATATCTTCATTAAGACCATAAAAGACAAGCCTAAAACTAACATATACTCACATGAAAATTTGAAGGCTTGTCTTCTAAGATGACGAACAAGACAAGGATACTCATTCTCATCATTCCTATTCAATACAGTACTGACAGTCTTAGCAAGAATATCCAGGAAAGAAAAAGAAATTCGAATGGGAGAAGTAAAATTGTTTCTATTTGCAGATGACATGATCTTATATATGGAAAATTCTAAAGACTCCACTGAAAACTGTTAGAACGAAACGATGTATTCAGTAGAGTTTCAGGGTATAAAACATATAGAAATCAGTTACCTTTCTATACTCTAACAACAAAATATCTGAAGACAAAAAGAACAGTCTCTTTCACAATTGCATCAAAAACAGAAAAAAAAATACATAACCAAGGGGATGAAGCTCTGTCTACTGAGAAAAAAAACTTTGATGAAAGAAATTGACAAAGATACAAATGAATGGAAAGATACCCTCTGTTCCTGGATAGAAGGCACTAATGTTAAAATGTCCACTCCCCAAAGCCATTTATAGATTTAATAGAATTCCTAACTAAATTCTAGTACATATTTTAAAAGAAATATTTTTTAAAGTGGTAAAATTTGTATGGAACCACAAATGACCCCGAATAGCCAAAGAAATCCTAACAAAGCTGGAGGCATCACTCTTCCTGTTTTCAAACTGTATTAAAGTCGTATAAACACATAGATCCAGAAAACAGATTTCTCTCAATAAATAAAACATAAATAAACCCTTGTATATATAGTCAGCTCATATTTAACAAGAAACCCAGGAATATTCACTGGGGCAATAATAGTCTCTTCCATCAAAGGTGTTTGGAAAAGGAAATAATCACGTTCGTACACCACTCACAAAAATTAACTTGAAATGGATGCAAGATTTAAGTCTAAGACCTGAACCTGTGAATCTCCTGGAAGAAAGCAAAAGAAAATTCCTTGAGACTGATCTTAGCAATGATTTTTTTAATGTGACACCAAAAGCAAAAGGAAGAAAAGCTTAGTTTAGTTTGACAAATGGAAAAAGCTTCTGTACAGCCAAAAAAATAATTTAAAAACATAATTATAAGGGGTGCCTGGGTGGCTCAGTCTGTTAAACATGACTTCGGTTCAGGTCATGACCTCGCAGTTCATGGGTTTGAACCGTGTGTTGGGCTCTGTGCTGATAGCTGGGAACCTAGAGTCTGTTTCTGATTCTGTGTCTCTCCCTCTCTCTGCCCCTCCCCCACTCACACTCTTTCTCTCTCTCACTCTCTCAAAAATAAACATTAAAAAAAAAACATAGTAATAAAAGACAACCAATGGATGGAATGGGAGAAAATATTTGCAATCATCTATTGGATAAGATGTAAATATCCAAAACATATAAAGCACTCATACAACAAAAACAAAAACAAAAAAATCAAAAAAGCTGATTTAAAAATGAGAAGAGCTGAGTAGTTATTTTTCCAGAGAAGACACACCAATGGCCAACAGGTACCTGAAAAGTGATGGTCAAGTCAAAACCACAATGGTAAGAAATGTGGAAGACAGGGAATTCTGTATACTGTTAGAATGCAAATTGATACAGCCACTATGGAAACTAGTATGGATTTGTCAAAAAAATTAAAAATAGAACTACTCTATAATCCAGCAGTTCCACTTCTGGGTATATATCCTAAGAAAATGAAATCAGGGGCGCCTGGGTGTCTTAGTCGGTTAAGCGGCTGACTTCGGCTCAGGTCATGATCTCGCGGTCTGTGAGTTCGAGCCCCGCATCGGGCTCTGTGCTGACGGCTCAGAGCCTGGAGCCTGTTTCCGATTCTGTGTCTCCCTCTCTCTCTGCCCCTTCCCCTGCTCACTCTATGTCTCTCAAAAATAAATAAACGTTAAAAAAAAATTAAAAAAAAAAGGAATGAAATCAGTATCTTAAAAAGCTGAATCTCCATGTTCATCGAAACATTATTCACAAGAGTTAAGATGTAGTGAGGACTTAAGTGTCCATTGATGGATATTCACAGATGAACAATGAAAATGCGGTATGTTTATGTACATGTCTCTTTTTTCTCTCTCATATATATATATATATATATATATATATATATATACACACACATATGTGCGTGTGTAATATAAATATAATTCAGCTATGGGAAGAAAATTCTGCAATTTGTGACAACACAGGTGGAATATGAGAACAGCATTTTAACTGAAGTCAGACAGATGAAGACAAATACTGTATGATCTATCTTACATGTGGAATTTTAAATATTTTATTTAAATAAAAAAATTAAATATCTAAACTCCTAGAAACAAAGATTGGAATAGTGGTGGCCAGGACCTGGATGTGTTGGGGAGAGTGAGGACAAGTTCTTTAAAGGTATAAACTTCCAGTTACAAGGAAGATGTTTGAATTAAGTATATAGGATGGAGACTATAGTGAACGATTAGGTGTTTGAATGTTGCTGAAAGAGTAGAGCTTAGTCTCATCACAAAAAGAAATGGTAATTATATAAGATAATAAAAGTGTTAGCTAACCCTAGTGTGGTAATAGTTTTGCAATATATACGTGTATCAAACCATCACATTATACAAATTTAATTTATGCAATTTTATGTCAATTATATATTAATAAAGTTGGAAAAAAGAATTATAGGTAAGTGTCATATACTTATTACTATATATATATATATATAGTAATATGTTTCTTTACCCCACTAACTAAGTCTCTCCCATCAATACCACACCTTAACAAAAACCAAGCATTGTATTCTAATTTTTCTAACAAAAGGAACCTATGCTCCTTAGGGAAATGATAATGCAGGGAATTTGCAAGATGAGCCTGAAATACCTTTTAGTGTCAGAAACTAATGATGTGTTTAAAAAAAAAAACTGAAACATTTAAAAGGATAGGAGCTAACTGATATAACTCTCAACGGTCAAAAATGAAAATTAAGATGCTGGCAAGGATGTGGAGAAGTAGGCACCCTCCTACACTGTTGGTGGGAATGCAAACTGGTGCAGCCACTCTGGAAAATGGTGTGGAGGTTCCTCAAAAAAATGAAAATAGAGCTACCCTATGATCCAGCAATAGCCCTGCTAGGAATCTACCCAAGAGACACAGGAATGCTGATGCATAGGAGCACGTGTACCCCAATGTTCACAGCAGCACTTTCGACAATAGCCAAATCATGGAAAGAGACCAAGTGCCCATCAACTGACGAATGGATAAAGAAGTTATGGTACTTATATACAATGGACTACTACGTGGCAATGAGAAAAAATGAAATCTGGCCATGTGTAGCAACATGGATGGAACTGGAGGGTATTATGTTAAGTGAAATAAGTCAGTCAGAAAAAGACAGATACCATATGTTTCCACGAATAGGTGGACTTTGTGAGACTAAGCATAAACCAGGGGGAGGGGAAGAGGGGAAAGGAAAAAAAGACACAGAGAGGGAGGGAGATAAAACATAAGAGACTCTCAAAGACTAAGAAAAAACTGAGGGTAAGGGGGATGAGGGAGGGGGGAGAGGGGGTGATGGGCATTAAAAAGGGCACATGTTGGGATGAACACTGGGTGTTATATGTAAACCAATTTGAAAATAAACTTTTATAAAATTTAAAAAAATGAAAAGCAACACAAAATAATATCTGATTAAAACCCAAGTTAGAAAATTAATATCCTTTAGCCCATACCGATTAAGTAAAGAGATTATACATAGAGAAGAATAGACAAATATCCTGAACAAGAGAATTCCAATTAATGCATGTAGTGTAGCATAATCCCCAACCCTTAAAACTGGGCCATGCATAGTGACCTCCTTTAACATAATACAATATGGAAAGAGGAAAAAAATAAATACTTAAAAACCTGACAAACACTATCAAATTTACACGATCAAGCTTAACATCCATCATGACAAATTGTGTTGATAACATGCATCCTTTATTATGATGTGATTATAACTCTCTTTTGCCTCTATGATCCTCCTTCAAAAATGCTCCATCCAAATCTAAGCATAGTAACAACATGAGAAAATTCCCAGTTGATGGAAACTATATAAAATACCTGACAAGTGGGGCTCCTAGGTGGTTCTGTCAGTTAAGCATTCAACTCTTAGTTTTGGCCCAGGTCATGATCTTAGAGTTCAGGAGACTGAGCCCTCTGTCGGGCTTCATGCTGATAGCATAGAGCCTGCTTAGAAATCTCTCTCCCTCCCTCTTTCTCTGCCCCTCCCCTGATTGTGCTCGCTATCAAAATAAACTTTTAAAAATTATGTAAGAAAATAATAAAATACCTGACCAGTACAGTAGGTAAAAATTAAGGCGATCAAGATAAGGTATGGATTTAGTTGCTGCTAGTGTTTACATACTGGTTCATCAGGTGTGTCAAGTATCCAGAGTAGTGTAAGATCTCAACAGGAGGGAAAACTAGGCATGGGGTATATAAAAACTATTAATTCTGTACCCTTTCTGTTCTTTTAAAATTATTCTTTAAAAAGTTATTTAAAAATAATTATGTAGTGAGAAAACAAACACTACGAATAAAAGTCTAGAACAACGTAATCGAATTCCTGTTTGGGGTTTTCCCTGAAAAAAATGTATTTTGTGTAAGTGTGAATATTATTTTCTGTCCTTAAGGCATCTGTATCTAAATGTTCATTCTTATAGGTCTAGGGATAAAGAGGGACACATAACCACACACTGATAATCATAGTATGGAAATGGTAGTGATATAAATACACAGAATGTACCATGGATATCCATATGAGAGTCCATAAATCTCTGGGAGAACTTAACCCATGAATTATCTTTTAACTGATAAATTGGAATTAACCACATGTAGAAAAGAGAAGGAAGTTATTCATTTTAAGTAGCGTGTTCAAACGTAAAATAATAAGAAACACTAAGTTAGGTGTGGGGAACCTAAGCACTATAGACTGGACAGGATAATGGGTGAAAGAGGCAGTATAGAGCAGGCATAATTAGTGGTCTCCCTGATAGTGTCCCATGTCATCTGGGAATGAATCTTATTCATTTGCTCACTCTTAACCCAGAGAAGCCACATTCCCATGAGAACAAGCCAGACAGCAATCCTTTCCCTCTTACCCAATGCTCAGTTTCAAGACAGCAACACTTTGCAATTTTTGCCAATGAGATTTGAGATGTATGGCAATGAGAATTGAGATTTCCACTCTACCGTTGAAGATTTCCTCACTCTTAAAAGTGATAGTCACAAAGAAATGGTCTCTTCTACTTCGAACATTGCAAGTGATGTCTCTCATTACTGTAACCTTTTTGCAGCTAGGAGAAAATAAAACCTGATGTCTATACAAACACCCTTAGAGTATTAGAGTAAAAATGAGAGAGAATCAGTGTTTTGGTGATGCCACTAAACCACTAAAGGGATTTAAGTAATGATTTACAGAGCCTTAGAAGTTCTTGTTAGTGAGACAATAAATTTGACTCTTATTTAATCCAGTTAAGTTTCCAAATCATGCCCCTAAATTTGTGATTATGTCTTTCCCACCAGAATTATAAGATCAGGAAATTATGCATGTAAATGAAACAATAACTAAGTGAATGGATGAATATCTTAATACAGGTTACATTCCCTGAGACCTACTGAATACAGTTTAATGGAATAAGATAAAACTGAAAATAAAGACAGGTATCAGAGCATGGAAGCCTTGAGAAGGCATGTAACATGCCTTATGAAGAAACTTAAGCTTTATTATCTAAGCCAGTATTTCTAAAAATTTATGTCAGTACTAATTCCATGAAATGATAATAGGTATTGCATAAAAACAATCTTTAAGTAAATGAGCATTACGATTTCATGAACTGGTTTCTACTTTTTCCAGAATTTAATATTATTACATGAGACAGATATACTAAAATGGATAGTATATAAGACATATTTTCCTATCTTAAGTTTAGTGTTCTTTGAAATGTATCCTGGGAGTTCTGGTCCAATGGCAACATAGAAAGACCCTGACTCACCTCCTCCACAGACTTACCAAAAGTACATCTGTCTATAGAGAAATTCCTTCTGAAGAGCTGAGGTCTTACTGAACAGCTTCTGCACATACAGAATGGCAAGAAAGATGGAGACATGGTAACAAAGGGAATCACATCCCCTTCTGTGAATGCAATGGGGAGAAATACTACCTACAGACCATGAACAGATTCCTCTGCTCGGGAGCACAGATAAAAAGTTAAGGTTTAAAAAGGGCAGCTAGTATATTAAAACCAGCCCTAGAAACATGCCAAATGGTGGGAAAACTGCTGGACTCTCTCTAGTCTAAGAGGCCGGTGAGCACCAGTTTATATTACCCAATCACAGGACCAGGGTTTCAGGGATCACCACCAACATGCTACCTCTGCAAACCCTAGCCTAAGTCAACCCCAGATATTCTGGGACACAGAAAAAAACAAACAAACAAACAAAAAAAAAAAAAACACAAAGAAAGAACTTTGGTTTAAAAGGACAACTAGAATATAAAGGAATGAGCCTTAGAATCCTGACAAATGGCAGGGTCATTGCTGGAACTCTCTGAATCAAAGGGTCCCATGAGCACCATGGTCTATGTTCCTCCTTCCACCTGCTTGGAAGCAGGATCAGGGCACTATAGCAAACCTGGGACCTCACTGAGCCCCAAGCCTCTAGCCTACACCTGCCCCAGCCAAACAATCAATGCAGCTCCGTTGTGGTACACACTATACACCCTGATCAGCACTCATACAACTCCAGCCACTGTCCCAAGCTTACACAGGGACAAAGCATCGTAGAACTCTCCAGGTACATACAACTTTGACTCAAGATGCCTTGCTAGGGTACCCCTGGCTCAGAGCACTTGCGGACCTCTTGGCTTACATCTGCTTTGTTTCTACCACCCCACCAGATGCCAACTGCATAGGCTTCCCCCGGTCCCCTGGCCCACACCCTGCTTTGGCTTGAGCCACCCTGCCAGGGTACCCCCTCTGCTGAGTATCCAGGGAGACCCTGGCTTTCTCTCACTAAAACTTTAGTTACCTTTCCTTCTGTGTGGAGAGAACTAGTACACCCCCACCCCAAGCCTGCACCACACATCAGTTCTAGCAGCCCCACTGGGGTGCCCCTGTGTGGAACATCACAAGAATCTGAGGCCCATGCCCTGTCCCACCTTAGCCAGTGCACCAAAGTAGGACCTGCATTGAGGGCCCCAGGGAATCCTGGCTTGGACCTACTTTTGCTTTAGCTGTCTTGCCAGGTTTTTTCCTGTGCCGAGAGCTTTGGGACAACCCTCCCCACAACCACACACACACACACACACACACACACACACATACACACACAGCTTTTAGTCACTTGAGTTTTTGCTGCTCTGCCAGAGAACTCCCTGCATGGAGAGCCTTTAGACCACTCCCACCTATGCCTACTTCAGTTCTGGACATCTTACCAGGGCAGGCCCAGCACAGGTGCCCTGGAACATCCAGGCAAAACCAGACAAAGCTCCAGCCTTCACTCGAAGTCACCAGGCACACAAAACCTATACAAGACCATTCTTTAAGTTTCAGAAAAGTAAGTGTTCTGTCATATTCATAAAAACAAACAGAAAAGTCAAGCAAAATGAGTGACCATTAACTTAATAGACTGCTGTATACTTAGGATGTTCTGTATGAACCTTGTGGTAACCACAAATCCAAAATCTCTGATACACACAAAAAAGAAAGCCAAGCATAACAAACACTAGAAAGTATTCAGTTTCAGGAAAGACACCAAGAGAAGAAGTAACAAACAGGTAAGATCTACAAAACTACCATAAAACAATGACCAACATGGCAATAGTACATACCTATCAATGACTGCTTTAAATATAAATGATCTAAATGCTCCAATTAAAAGATATAGGGTGGTAAAGTGTATTAAAAAAAAAAAAACAAGACCCATTGATATGTGGTCTACAGGAGACTTATTTCAGACCTAAGAATAGGCTTAAAGCACATTCTCTCTTCCTCTCTCTCCTCAAAAATAAATAAATAAGTAAATATAACAAAGACTGTAAGAAGGGACAAAAGAAGGACATTACATAATGATAAAAGGATCAATAAAACAAGAGGATACAAAATTATAATTCTTATGTACCCAACATTGCAGCACTTAAATACATAAAGCAAATATTAACAGATATAAAGAAAGAAATTGACAATTATATGACCATAGTAGTGGACGTTAACACCTTACTTCCATCAATGGATGGATCATGCAGGCGGAAAATAATTAAGAAAACAGTGTCCTATAATGACACGTTAGACCAGATGGCTTACCAGACACATACAGAACATTCCCCCTCAAAGTAACAGAATACACATTATTTTCAAATGCACATGGAACATTCTTTAGGATAGGTCACATGTTAGATCCCACAACAAGTCTCCATATATGTAATCAAATGAAATCCTATCATGCATCTTTTTTTTATAAGGTATTTTTTTAATTTTTTTAACGTTTATTTATTTTTGAGAGACATAGAGATAGAGCATGAGCAGGGGAAGGGAAGAGAGCGAGGGAGACACAGAATCTGAAGCAGGCTCCAGGCTCTGATGAGCCATCAGCACAGAGCCCGATGTGGGGCTCGAACTCACAGACCGTGAGATCATGACCTGAGCTAAAGTCGGCCGCTTAACCGACTGAGCCACCCAGACGCCCCTATCATGCATCTTTTCTGACAACAAGGGTATGGAACTAGAAAACAATTACGAGGGAAAAAATGGGGGAAAAAAGGTAAATTGAGGCTAAACAATATGCTTCTAAGAAACCAATGGATCAATGAACAAAAGAGAGGTAATTTAAAAATACATGGAAATGAATGAAAATGAAAACACAATGGCTCAAAATCTGGGATAGCAAAAACACTTCTATGAGAGAAACTAATAGAGATATAAGCGTACCTCAGAAAAAAGAAAAATCAATCAACATGAAACGTCACATCAATAAGAATAAAAACCCTATCTTCATTTCAGTAGATGCAGAAAAAAAAACATTTGACAAAATACAACATTCATTCACAATAAAAACCCTCAGCAAAATAGATTTAGAGGAAACATACCTCAACATAATAAAGGTCATATATGAAAAAACCCACAGTGAACATCAAACCAAATGGGAAAAAAATGAGAGCTTTCCCCCTAAGGTCAGGAACACGACGAGAATGCCCACTCTCACCACATTTATTCAACACACTACTTTAAGTCCTAAACCTAGCAATTAGAAAACAAAAATAAATAAAAAGTATCCAAGTTGGTAAGTAAAACTTTCACTATTTGCAGATGACTCGATACTATATATAGAAAACCTTAAAGATTCCACCAGAATTACTAAGACTGATAAATGAATTCAGTAAAGTCACAGGATAAAATCAACACAGAGAAATCTGTTGCATATATATATACTGATAATGAAGCAGCAAAAGGGAAATTAATAGTACCATTCACAATTGCATCAATATAATAAAATACCTAGGAATACCATCAACAAAGGGGTGAAAGACGTGTACTCTTTCATCACTGATGAAAGATATCAAAAAAAACACAAATAGAAAGGCATTCATGCACATGAATTGGAAGAACAGAAAAAAATTAAATGTCTGTACTATCCAAGGCAATCTACAGATTTAATGCAATCCCTATCAAAATACCAACAGCATTTTTCACAGAATTAGAACAAGCAATCCTAAAAACCGGATGGCAAAATAAAAGACCCCTAACAGCCAAAGCAATCTTGATAAAGAAAAGTAATGTTGGAGATACCACAGTACCAGACTTTGAGTTTTACTAAAAAACTGTAGTAATCAAAACAGTATGGTATGGGCATGTGTGCGTGTGTGCCCACACCCACACATGCACACACACAATCACTCAGATCAATAGAACACAATAGATAAACCCAGAGATAAACCCACGATAATATCCATTAGTCTTGCACAAAGGAGGAAAGAATATGCAATGTGAGAAAGACAGTCTCTTCAACAAATGGTGTTGGAAAACTGGACAGCTACATAGAAGAGAATGAAACTGGACCACTTTCTTACACCATACACAAAAAAAACCCAAAGTGTATTAATACCTAACTGGGAGACCTGAAACCATAAAAATCCTAGAGAAGAACACAAGCATTGTTGTCTCCAACATTGGCCATAGCAACATTTTTCTAGATAGGTCTCCTCAGGCAAGGGAAATAAAAGCAAAAATAAACTATTGGGATTACATCAAAATAAAAACTTCTATACAGCAAAGGAAACAATCAACAAAACTAGAAGACATCCTATTAAATGGGAGAAACTAGTTGCAAATGACACATCTGATACACCCTCCAACTCAACACCCTCCAAAAACAAAGAATCCAATTAAAAATGGACAGAAGATGTGAACAGATATTTCTCCAAAGAAGACATACAAATGACCAACAGACACATGAAAATATACCAAACATCACCCATCATCAGGTAATAGAAACCAAAACTACAATGAGGTATCATCCAACACCTGTTGGAATGGCTAAAGCAAAACTCAAGAAACTACAAGTGTTGGCAAGGAATTAGAGAAAAAGGAACCCTCTTGCACTGTTGGTGGGAATTCAAAATGGTGCAGCCACTCTGGAAAATAGCATGGAGGTTCTTCAAAAAGTTAAAAATAGAACTACCCTTGGATCCTAAAATCTTATTACTGGGTATTTAACCAAAAAATACAAAAACACTAATTCACAGGTAAACATGCACCCCTATGTTTGTTGCAGCATTATTTATAGTAGCCAAATTATGGATATCACCCAGTATTAATCAATAAATGAATGAATGAAAAATATGTGGTATATATATCTAATGGGATATTACTCACCCACAAAAAAAAATGAAAGCTTGCTATTTCCAAGGTAACGGACAGAGCTAGAGTATTATGCTAAGTAAAATAAGTCAGTCAGAGAAAGACAAATACCATAAGATTTCATTCACATGTGGAACTTAAGAAACAAATCAAACAATCAAAGGAAAATAGAAAAAAACCAAGAAAGAGACTGCTAGCTATAAATACAAACTTATGGTTACCAGAGGGGATATGGGAGTGGGGGGTGGGGAATGGGTGATGGGGATTAAGGACTATGTTGTAATGAGAACTGGGTGATGTATGCAATCGATACACCACTATATTGTACACCTGAAACAAATATAACACTGTATGTTGATTACACAGGAATTATAATACAACTTAACAAATGAAAAAAAATAAAAAATTAAAAACACAGAAGATGAAGAAAAGCTTTCAAAAACACATTCTACAAGGCCAACATCACCCTGATTCCAAAACTAGACAAAGACACTTCAAAAACAAAACCAAAATGAAAAACAAAACAAAAAGACTACAGGCCAATATCCCTGATGGACATAGATGCAAAAATCCTCAACGACATATTAGCAAGTTCCATTCAACAATATACTTAAAGGATCTTTCAACACAATTGACTAAGATTTATTCCAGGACGTAAAGATGATTTATAATTTGCAGGTCCATGAACCTGATAAACTATATTAGTAAAACAAAGATTAAAAATAATATGAGCATCTCAACAGACACACAAAAAGCATGTGACAAAATTTAACATACATTAATGATAAAAACTCTCGACAATGTACACTTAGAGGAATATATCTCAACATAATAAAAGCCATATATGAAAAATCCATAGAAAAAAAAACCCGAGAGCTTTTCCTGTAAGATCAGAAATAAAATAAATGTCCACTCCCACCACTTTCATGCAACATTGTACTTTAAGTTCTAACTACAGCAATCGGACAAGAAATAAAAGGAATCCAAACTGTTAAGAAGTTAAACTGTCACTCTGCAGGTAACATAATACTATATACCGAAGACCCTAAAGATTCCACTAAATAGCTTTTAGAAGTAGTAACATGAACTCAGTAAGGTTGCAGAATGCCAAATTTTTACACATAAATCAGTTGTGTATTTTAACACTAATAATGAAGTAGCGGAAAGACAAATTAAGAAAATTTCATTTACAATTGCACCAAAAAGAATAAAATCCCAGGTGCCTGGATGACTCAGTCGGTTGAGCGTCCGATTTCAGCTCAGGTCATGATCTCAAGGTCCGTGAGTACGAGCCTGCGTCAGGCTCTGTGATGACAGTTCAAAGCCTGGAGTCTGCCTCAGATTATGTGTCTCCCTATCTCTCTGCCCCTCCCCTGCATCTCTCTCTCTCAAACATAAATAAAAACATTAAAAAAAGAATAAAATACCTAGGAATAAACTTAACTAGAGATGAATGACATGTACTCTGAAAAATATAAAACATTGATAAAGAAAATTGAAGACGACATGAATGATAATATTCTTCTTGCTCACGGAGTATTAATTAGGAGAATTAATATTGTTAATATGTCCATACTACCTAAACCAATCTACAGATTCTACCAATCCCTATGAAAATACCATCAGCATTTGTCATAATATTAGAACAAATAATACTCAAATTTATGTGGAACTACAAAAGATCATCTGAACCTCAGTCACTGAGAAATCAGAACAAAACTGGAGGTATCCTGATTCCAGATTTCAAAGTAAAATCAAAACAGTATGGTACTAGCACAAAAAGTAAACACAAAATTCAATGGAAGAGAATAAAAGGCTCAGAAATAAACCCATACTTCTATGGTCCATTGATCTATGACAAAGGAGACAAGAATATTCAATGGGGAAAAGACAGTCTCTTCAACAAATGGTGCTGAGAAAACTGGGCAGATATGTACCAAAGAATGAAATTGGATCAATGCAAGAATAAACTCTGAATGAAATAAAAACCTAAATGTGAGTTCTGAAACCTTAGAATTCCTTGAAGAAAATACAGAGAAATTTGTTTGACATCAAACTTAGCAACATTTTTCTAGATGTCCCCATGGGCAAGGAAAACAAACACAAAAATAAATTAATAGGACTACATGAATATAAAAGCTTTCGGTCAGCTAAGGAAACCATCAACAAAACAAAAAAGCAACTTACTGAATAGGAGAAGATATTTGCCAATTATGTATTCAATAAGTAATTAATATCCAAAATCATAAGGAACATACATTTCAACCCCAAACAAAAACAAAAAAAAAATCGATCTATTAAAAAAATGAGCAGAGGACCTGGATAGACATCCAGATACGAACAGACACAATAAAGTTGCTCACCATCACTAGTCATCAGGGAAATGAAAATCAAAACCAAATGACATATCATCTTAAACCTGTCAGAATCAAAAAGATATAACAAGTGTTGGTGAGGATGTAGATTAAAGAGCTTTCCTGTACTATTTATGGGTATTTTTTATTGAGAAAGAGAAAGTGTGAGAGCATGAGTAGGAGAGGAGCAAAAGAAAAGGGAGACAGAATCTTAAACAGGGTCCACACTCAGTATGGAGCCTAAAGCAGGGCTTGATCTCATGACTGTGGGATCATGACCTGAGCAGAAATCAAGAGTTAGATACGTAACCGACTGAGCCACCCAGACACTCCACGTTTGTGTAAATTTAAATTGGTCCAGCTACTCTGGAAGACAGTGTGGAAGTTCCTCAAAAAATTAAAAATAGAAATACCATATGATCCTGTAATTCTGCTACTAGATATTTACCCAAAGAATTGAAAACACTAATTGGAAAAGATACATGCACCCTTATGTTTACAGTGAAATTATTCACAATAGCCATGATACAGGAGGAATGTAAGTGTCCACTGATAGATGAATGGATAAAGAAGATATTAGTGTATATATATATATATATATATATATATATATGTGTGTGTGTGTGTGTGTGTGTGTGTGTGTTTCATTTCACACACATGAAATGGAATATTACTCAGCCGTAAAAGGATAAAGTCTTATCTTTTGCAACAATATAGATGGATCTAAAGAGTATTACACTAAGTGATATAAGGCAGGGAAAGACAAATATATATGACTTCACTTATATGTACAATCTATAAAACAAAACAAAGAAACAAAAAGCAGAAAAAGATCCATAAATACAGAAAACAAACTGATGGTTGGCAGAGGGAAGATGATGGGGGAAAGGCAAAATGGGTGAAGGGGAGTGGGAGGTACAGTCTTCCAGTTATAAAATGAACAAGTTTCAGGGATAAGAAGTACAGCACAGGGAATATAGTCAATGACACTAATAATGTTAGATGATGACAGATGGTAGTTACACTTGTGGTGAGCATAGCATAACATACAGAGTTGTTAAATTACTATGTTGTATACCTGAAATTAATAAAATATTGTGTGTCAACTTTAATAAAAACAAAATGAATTTTGGAAAAAATCTAAACAAAGCAATGCATTGAAGAATTTTTTTTAAGATTTTATTTTTAAGTGATCTCTACACCCAATGCAGGGCTTAAACTCACAATCTAGAAATCAAGAGTCACATGCTCTACTGACTGAGCCAGCCAAGTGTCCCTGTACTGAGGAATTTTAAAATGAAAACATAATCATTTTTGCATTTCTGATTTTTAATTGTAACAGTAACATTAAAGATGAACTTTGGAGAAACAGAACCACGGCAGAAAGATCATTTAGGAGTCTTTTGCAGTGGTCCAAGAAAAAAATTATATAAACCTTAAAATGATACTAGATATGAAGGATCAGGAACATGGCTGAGACCTACTTACTTATTAATAATCAGTAATTAATAGGATTTGTTCCAGTGTATACTCTTGGGTACAGTTTAAGAAGAAAAGTAGTAACTTGGAATGATATTGGTGCTCTCACAGAAGACATGAGAAAGTTGGAGTACCTGTCTCCTTAAAATTGAAACACATTAAAACAAAAGGCAGTTGAGAACAGCCCAAGAGTTTCACAGGATCAACCTAGCTAGCAAGCCATTGCTGGCACCACACCATTCCTAGTATCTCATAACTAGTACTTTGGGTTTTACTCCACCTGAGTCCTAAGACCTAAGACTTGGTCATTTGGTAGGAGAAGGGAACTAACTCTAAGGGCTTCTGGATCCATTATATGTAGTAGCCTCAGGGACTGAAGACAAAGATTCTGTCAAATTTACAGCACAGGTCACTTTCATCAGAAACTGGACAGATAACTAGTAGATAAGTCAAAAGTTCCATGGAACCTGCCATGAACAGATATGGATAAAGTTTCACTAATCCTATGACTGCCATGACCATCATAGTGATCTATAGGGACTTTGTGGCTCCCTAGAAATTACTGTTCCTTGAAGCTTCCAACTCTTGAGGTCTATGTTTTCTGTCTACCCTTACAAACAGCAAAATAATGAGTGACCTAATGGTTATTTTCAAAATTCTAGAAAAAAATATTGCTATTACCTATTTAGAATAATCTTTCTCAAGAACACCCACTTTGCTATTCACACAAGAAACACTGGATCTATGAACGGAATTACATCTGGTAATTGGATAAGAAGCCATGAGTTTCTACTTTCTGTGGCTTATGTCAGGGTTCTGTCTACTAAAGTGGATTTTTATATATTTAATTCTTATGGATTCCATGATTATTTATCATCTACCAGTTTTTCTGGTAGTCAAAAGCTTTCTGATTGGTACTCTGGCCCTGATACTAAGAGGAGCCCACTCTGCTCCTAATACTTAAATGAATCTTCTTGGTTTATGCAACCATTGAAGTCAGCAGGCCATTGAAACTGTAAAATATTCAATTAGTATATCCTAACTAAAGAAACAAGCATAAGGAACACTTTCCCAGGAGCTGGCATTCCTCTCCATGATGTATTTCTTAGGGTGTTAGTAAAAGAGTATTCATTTCTAACAGATTGTGCTGAGTGGCTACCATATCCTTATGCAATTTTCATCTTAAATAGTTTTGGGGGTCCTCCCTCTATATTGAATAAAGTAATTAGGGGCATTTACCATGGATCATATTTGAGTACAAGTAAGGCAAGTCCCAGCTACATAATTAAGAAAATTCATCTTTAAATAAATTTTTAAATAGAGTGAATATCAGTATTTCTGTCTGAAGACTTTTCTAACTGCAGGAGGTAGATAATTAATGTCCCAGAAATAGCTCTCAACCAGTAATGGACAGTTAGGTTCTGCATACAATATACCAGATTCCTGGTGTTTCGGCTAGGATAATTGTGACATGGACTATAGTTTAGATCCCAGTGTTCCTGGAGAAGATAACCACAGTTGTTTATATTGTAAACCTGTTCAATTATTCATCTATTGCACTGGAAATCCAAGCCAATACATTAGAGAAAAAAAAGTTTAAAATTACAAAGATTTGAAATTAAAACTCAAGGAAATAGATTTATTGGAATATAATCTACTCCCATAGGTAGAAAACTCTCTATAATCTTAAAAAATGATAATAAATAGAATGGAATAATAATAAATACATTTAGCATGGTTGTAAGTTATAAGATAAAATATAAATATTAATTGTGTGAAAAATCAAATATACTGTTGCAAAAATAAAATGTGTTATAGAATTTCATTCACAGTACATTCAAAAATAGCAATAAATAAAGTTTACTACACAAAAAAATGAAAACTGAAAACTACAAAAGGTCACAAGGAAGACTTTAAATCTCATAAAGAGAGACACACCATGTTTGTGGATTGGAAGATTCACTATTGTTAAGATGGCATTTACTCCTGGGAAAGTCATAAGGATCAACCTCTCAGATCCAACTTTATGAACCATAACTGATCTAGGGCCATAGCTGTGTGCTCTGAAATACATGATTGCATTTGAACTATGGCCGTGCATCTTGCAGGTTATTCATAGCCAGTAACTGAGCACAGAAGAGAAGCCAAGGTTGGATTATTCCTAGTAGACCCAGAATGCTCTTATGAATTAATGTGACTCAAACACTCAAGAAATGTCTTCCAAATTTCCCTCAGAACTGCCCAAGGTTGGGATGCCTGGGTGACTCAGTCGCTTAAGCATCCAACTTCAGCTAGGGTCATGATCTTACAGTTCATGAGTTTGAGCCCTGCACCGAGATTTGTTCTGACAGCTCAGAGTGAGAGCCTGCTTTGGATTCTGTGTCTCCCTCTCTCTCTCTCTCTGCCCCTCCCCTGCTCACACTGTTTCTCTCAAACAATAAACATTTTAAAAATTAAGAAAAAAAGAACTTCCCAAAGTCTAAGATGCTTCCATTCATGTTGTCTTTCTTCTTTCTCTCTCTACTTCATTTGGCATCATATTTGCATCTTGATCTGATGGCTTGCCCATTGTCTTCCATCTCCCCCTTGATTTTTTCCTCACAAGCTTGTAATATATTTCTTACATGTTTAATATTCTTTTGCTCTGTTTTTCAGAACTTAGACTAATAAACTCCCTGAATTTATCCATACGTTTAATATGACCCCAATTAAAATTTTGAGCTTTCTAAATTTAAGTTGATAACCTTATTCTAAAATTAAAATTAAAATGCAAAAGCAATGACAAACTAGAATATTAAAAAACAACAATTTGAGTGACCTAAACTATGGATTTCAAGAATTACTATAGAAGTACAATAATAAAGACAGTGTGGTATTAATATAAGGATAGATATTATGGATAGATGTATTCAGTTAGGGAGCCCAAAAATAAATACATACATTCAACCAATTTTTAACAAAAGTGCCAAGGCAAATGGATCAGGGTAAAGATAGCCTTTTCAACAAATAATGCTATAACTTATGTGGGGTGGGGGGGAAGAACTTTAATTTTTACCTCACACCATATGTAAAAATTAACCTTAGGGGTATCTGGGTGGCTCAGTCGGTTAAGCATCTGACTTCAGCTCAAGTCATGATCTCACGGCTCATGAGTTTGAGCCCCAGATTGGCTCTCTGCTGTCAATGTGGAGCCCACTTAGGGTCCCCAGTCTCCCTTTCTCTCTCCCCCTTCCCCTCTCAAAAATAAATAAGCTTAAAAAATAAATAAAAATTAACTTTAAATGCACCATAGAGCCAAACATAAAAGCGAGATTATTAAAACATGAAGTAAATATTAGAAGAAAGTTATTTGACATTTACTAGGCACATATTTTTAAACAAGATGATGCAAAAAGCCTAACCCATAAAATAAAAAATTATAAAAAATTGGACTATATCACAATTAAAAGTATCTGCTCTTCAAAAGAAACACTTTAAAATGTGTAAAAAAAATCACCTTTTTCCACTGTTATTACCGTGGAAATGCATACTGGTTCAGCCACTATGGAAATGAGCATGGAAGGTACACAAAAAATTTAAGTTAGAATTAGCATATGATCCAAAAATCCCACTTCTGGCTATATATCCAGAGAAAATTAAAACATGATACTATATATATATATATATATGAATGAACAGTCAAGCTATAAACAGAAAATATTTCCAAGCTATGTATTTTACAAATTATTGATCCAGAAAATATAATGAACTCTTGAACTCAACAGTAAAAGGACAAATAACCTACTTCAAAAAATACGGGCAAATTTTTTAATAGTTATATCATTTAAAAAAAAGAGAGGAAGAGATGAATAGCTAATAAAGTACACTCAAAAATACTCAATATCACTACTGAGTGACTGAAAATATAATAAGTATCCACCAAACCAGATATATAAAATAAAACTCTGACCCACTACCTGCAGAAACCAGTCCAGAAGCCAAATCATAATCTCTTAACAATCAGCCCAAAGGGTGAGGATTTAATTAGTAACTGCCAGCTTCCCTAATTTTTGTCTCCATTTCCAACTTAAAACCAACAGAGAAAGCCAAATACACTTTCCTAATCAATCACTTAGAAGGCTCTGCCAAACATGACATCTCTGGCTTCTGCATGCCAACAACTTCAATTAGGGACTAGCGGAAGCCTTTCCTCTCTTCTACCTCCCTGTCTGCCCTTGAAGTTTCTGCCAAATTCAAGTAATGGTGGCTGATTTCCTTGCTATAGCAAACCTGGATACACAACTTTTGCTTGTGCTCATTTGTGTGGTCTTTGTTTATTTCTACATGTCTCATTAGGGAAATGCAAATTAACATGATAATGAGATACTACCACACACACACACACACACACACACACACCCAAAATTAAATGGCTGACAACTACAAGTGTTATAATATACAGCAGTGGTTCTCAACAGGAGGTGATTTTTGCCCCCAGGGAACATTTGGCAGTATCTAGTTTGGGTTGTCACAGCTGGGGGATAGTATGCTACAAGGATCAACTGTAGGTCATGGCCAGGATGCTATTAAACATCTAAAGTACAGAGGAAAATCCCCCAAAACAAATTATTCAGCCCAAAATGTCCATAGTGATTGTCTTGAGAAATCCTGATGTAGAGCAAATGGAATCTTCTTATATGTATATATATCATACAACCCAGCAATCCAACTTATAAATATTTACCTAAGAAAAATGAAAACATCTGTTCACACAAACACTTGTAGAAGACTATTTATAGCAGCATTATTTGCAAAATCAAAAAACTGGAAACAAAAAGATGACACAAAAACAAAATTTTCTTTGTTTCCTATGGAATTCTACTCAGCAATGAAAAGGAATAAAATGTTAATATATCCACAGCATGGTGAATCTCAAAAACATTACACTAAGCAAAACAAATCAACACGAAAAGCTTATAATATCTGATCTGATTTATATAAAATTCTGGAAAAAGCAAAAGCATAGTGACAGAACTTAGATTGGTGGTTGCTGACCAAAGTCAGGAAAGTGCAAGGAATGCAAAAGGGGCAAATATCTTAGAGGGTAATATAATTTTTCCATATTTTCACTTGTGGTTTTGGTTAACTACACAGAATTACTAAAATTCATCAAACTGTTAGGTAGAAGGTACATACGCTCAGTGGAAGGAATGCTCTGAGGCAGAGTCCCAAGTCCTTGAAGAGGAATTAGAGAGACAGGAGCAAGAGGCAAGGACAGTGATAAATAGCTTACACATTAGAAGTCAAGGGAACAACATCCTGACCTTGTAGCTTTCAAGACCTTGGAGATAACAAACCAAGAGCCACAGATGCAGAACATGCACTCTCCTCTTCCACCTGTGACCCAGGGTAATGCCTAGACTCATTATAATATATTTTACATTGCGGTTACAACCCCCCAGCATGGAGAAAGGCTGCCGCCAATGTTCCAGTACAAACCGTGAAGGGGCAAAGACTCCCCCTCCCAACCTGTGGGAGGAGTCTTGGAAGAAGCCTCCATTAGTGACCACCCCACTGTAGGGGTCAGCTCCTCCTAGCCCAGAGAGAGACAACCAATCTCCCTCCAATCCCAAAACAGCCTAGGGGCAGAACCTTCCAGAACATGATTGCTGTCCTGCTTGAGAGTATACTTTATAGCTTTAATAAACTTCTTTGTGCTTACTGCTTTCCTTCTGACCGTCTTTATTGAAGTGTGGGTCCTCACACAAATCTTTTCACGAGGAATCCAAGAACCAAGACCTCCCTTCACACAATGCAAACTCTCCCACAGAAAACAAACTATACACCTTAAATGAGTGAAAACTATTCTTTGAAAACTTACATATAAATGTATTAATTTTTAAAAATTAAAACAAAGAACTAGAAAGTGTTCATTTAAGACTTATTAACTGTTGAATGCTCCCAGAGAAAGCAGTAAGATAGGAATAAAAACATGAGGCGGCCCCAGGTGACCTTATCAAGAGTGGTTTGAGTGAAGTGGTGGGTTCAAAAGTCAGATTTTAGTAGGCTCTGCATAAATGGGAAGTAAGGAAAGAGGACAGTAAGTATACACTACATTTTTGAGAAGTATGAATTGAATGACCAGAGAAAGAAACAAAAAGGCTATGGGGAGACTATTTTAGTGGAATAGACTCAGAGACCCAGTGAAGATGCAAAAGAGAAAAAAAAATGATGAAAAGGGATTAGCCTGAAAACTATATTGAAGTGGTTGTCCTTGGTCAGGATAGAGGATGCTCCCTCCTCCAGACTAGAAGAAAAAAAAAATTTAAGCCAGATGTGATCATAAATACACTTATAGGAAGGGCAGGAAGCTCAGAGAAAGGGTGGTTTTCTTCATTTTCTCAGTAAACGAGGAAGCAAGAAAATTTGCTTATAGTGAGGGAGAACAGTGACCTTAAGGAAAGAAGTCATGCTTTGTGGCCAGAACAGAGGCAATCAGTATGATCTATCACTAATACAAGTCAAGGAAAAGATGAGACAGTGGTACTGGTGTAATGAAGTAGGCCATTAACTGGCTGTGGTTTATATTTACCAAGTTAATGGATACCTTCAGCAAATACAGTCTTGGGTGTTAACTAGACTTCTTGTGGCGATAATTTTGCAGTATATATAAATACCGAATCATTATGGCGTACACCTGAAACTACTATGTTTTATTCTATTATACCTCAATTTTTTTTCAAGTATGGTCTTCCACATTTAAGACACAGACAGTTTAATTTTAGAATTGATGTATTGAAGTTTTGCTTGACAGGTGTGGCTGACAGGAAAAAGAGATATAAAAGTATCAAGAATGTGGGTGAAAATATTGTTTCAGATGATCAAGTGTGGAATCCAGAACAGGTTAGAAGTCTTAGTTCAGGAAATGAGTATTCACTTTGTTAGGATTATTTGGCCATCAGCAGAACATCCCTATGTTTGTAAAACCCATATACACACACATTGTTAGGCCAAGACTGTTTCAAAGGAAATCCCTTCTTCGGCATATGTTAAAGGAGGCAAATCCATGCAGACAGACCAGATATTATCATTTTTTTAGATTGTTTATCACTGATGGTTTTGTTTTTCCTAATTAAGTTATCAGTTGTATAAGTCAGAAGTAAAAATGTTTCAAGTCTTGTACCCAATTCTCAGCTGGATCTCAATGAAAGCTGTAAATAACAATTTGCAAATGCCTAAGATGCCTTAGGTGATTTGGTTTACACTAGTTTATCATCATTGTGACATAACAATTGATATAATTCATCTGGCTTCATAATTACGCATAATGCTTTCCTGTTTGACCTGAAAAATATGTTAGGAGTAGGAAAATATTATGATCAAGCCTTTTTTGTACATCTTATTATTTGTACATCTTGACAATTTAAACTAAAAAACAAAAAATAAAAACCACCCCAATTTTTTAAAATCAAGCCTTTTATGGTTTCATCTATATGCAAAATAAAATTGTATGCCTTTCTTGCTTTTTAGTTATTTAAAGCAGTTTATGTATTGTGGTTTTGAGCACATATATTTACATATTAATATATACCTTTTATATTTAAGATACCTAAAATATAAATCTACCAATAAGAATTTTAAAGCTACAATTTTGAAATTCTCATGGAACAAAAAAAACCTTCAAAAGACATGTTTCTTATCCATTTCAGTCTTTAAGCATCATCCACAGCCCATTCACAATTTGCTTTGCAGTTGAGATTACTAAGTCTATAAATGAGTCTGTCTGTGTATACGTGTGTGTGCTTCACACAAAAGAGCCACATGTAACAGTGAGTTCGAGTATACACCTTGAAAACCCATTCAACAATTCATGGAACTATTGGAATCTTTTTTTTATTTTTATGATGTGCTTCATTTTAGATATGTTGCTATCCATGGTACTGAAACTTTCCAAGTGAAGCCCAAGGTCGTTTACAACAAAGTATTGATTATTTTAGAAAATAAGCAGTTAGAAAAAAGCCTACACATCTATACAAGCTAGGTTAAGTACCACTTTTGAAGGCAAGGAGAATTGCATTTGTCTGGACTGTAAAACCTAAGTTTAGATAAAGAATCTGGCAATAAAGCTGAAAGGCAGAAGGGATAAAAGGAACAGGGTATTATTAATGCTTATCACTTCTTGGGTTCATGCGGTTCAATGACAGTTTCAAAGGGATGTGCTGATAAAGGATTTGCCTGTAGTTTGACACAGTGTGCAGTGGTTCCAGTAAGCCTCTTGCGGAACAAAGAAAGCTAAGACACTTCTGAAGCTTGAATAGATGAATGACAGCTCTGAACCCAAGTGGCGGCCAGCCTTTCCCTCAGGCTTTGTTATATAAATTATATATATATATATATATATATATATATATATATATATATATATATATACATATATATATATGAATGATATATAACAGTATATAAATATATATATATTTATCAACTTACTGTGCCAGTACCAAAATAGTAACCGAAATTTCCATCTTAGCCCCAGAAATCCTTAGGAGAGCATATTACCAAACCCTAAATGTTCAGGAAAATATCATTGTTTTTGCCTTATTACAAATCTTAAATTTACTAGATGTTTCTAAACCCTATTACTGAAAATGCCATGGCATTGGTAGCAATAACAAAAAACAAGCCAGAAAATACAGAATATCAATTTCTTTCTTCTACCAAATGAAACATATTTTAAAGTCAAATTCCAGCTAAATGTTAGCACATCGTCTTGATGTATATATAAGACTAGAGAAAATGTTAAATAATAGTTTGAAATTGACTATGTTACTCATATCCTTTGACTGAGGATCAACTAATTTACATACAGATTGCTAAATGTCCTGTACACAAGCCCTAACCAGCATATGACAGGATAAAAGTTCTAGAAATAAGTCAAATGAAGACTTTTAGTTCCTTTATCTTTGCAGAAATTGAGTACTTTGTTTTATAAAATATAAAAATTACATGAGGTTGCTTTATATAATATGGAAAACATTAAAAGTATAAATCTTCCATAATAAAAATATAACCACCATTAATACTGTGATCTACTTAATTTTATTTTTTCCTGCACAATTTAGTTGAAATTATTCACAAGAGGTATTCTGAGACTTTCTCATTTATATTTTCATGAGCAGGAGCCAAACCCTCATGAGAAAAAGAAAAGGTCTAGTACATGTTTACACTTTCTCATAGAAAATTTTTACTAAGTCATCTCGAAAACTAAGATTGAGTGCTTTTGAATTGATTTTGAAATTTAATAATAGCAAAGTTATGCAGGTAAACTAGTCATATATATTAGGAATATGGATGATAAAAGTTAAAATGAGTCATCTTCCTCTCCACAAAACAGTAATAATCCACCTAAGAGGCTACCATTTTATCTTTTATTTTTTCCTTTTCTGTTCTTCTGGAAATGTTTTGTCTTTAGGAAAAAAAAAAGTCCTCTTATCTTGCTCTCCACCCCTCCCTCTCCTTCCTACCCCTCCCACTTCTCTCCACCCTCTTCTCTCCCACCTCTACCTCTGTGTTTCCTCTTTCTCTCTTTTCCTCTGGGTACATGTATGAGTGTTTGTAAGAGATGCATTTATGCTTGGTAACATTTCTATGTCTGGACACAGGGACCTAAATGCAGTGTTAATACAGGTGTTTCCCACTTTTCCACAAAGTTCATGTTTTACCACTTTGTTTTTATGAAAGACCTACATTAGTATCCGTTTTCAGTAACCACCAGAAATCTGTATTGGATTTTCACTCTTACAGAACAAGACAGAAGTGAAAATTTTGTTTGTTTTGCAAAGAGCAGTTACAGAGGCATCACACACCAGGAGTGGGGGAGTGACCCCACCAAGCTCCTTCCCCAGGAACTACACTCAGCATCGCAGCATCGAGCCACCAGAGCTCTGAACTCTATCTGTGTGTATCTGTGCTTTAGCCTGATTTACTTTGTGCCTCTGGCATCAAGACATGTCCTAGGGTATCAGAGAAGCCAAAGAGAGGTTATTTTGTGGGGTCTAAGAACTCTCCCCAGTTCCCATATAAATGAATGCTAATTCCTTCTTCTCCTTAGATCATTTCAGCTTATAAAAGGCTTCATAGGAACACCTTACTTTCACAGTGGAGACAGCCTATAGTTTTAAAGGGGCCTGGCACATATAACCACAATCTTTATTCTTCTTACCTTTGAAGACACTGAAGTTGACTTCAGACCTTTAGTTTTAAAACAATGGTGTGATGTGCATAGGACTATATGGACGTGTAGGACCCTATCTGTAGAAAAAACTCCCAGAGGTAGAGAGTCTGATCAAACTTATGGCAATTTTTAATTCGGTATGTGTTGCTAACTGGTTTTCTAAGTAAGTTGCACAAATTCTAATTCCAATGAGGTCTTCATATTCTATTTTCCCATGTTCTGGCCCACTGCCCGAATGTTTGCTTTTAATACAATAGGTGAAAAGAATCGCCTATCAACATTGTTTAGTTTATATTTCCTTACCTATGAGTGTACTTGATTGGTATACATTTTACACTTTAGTATTTGTATTTTGTGTAGGATTTTAAGAAATTTATCCATACTGGTATATAATATTAATATAAAAAAGTACACAAATCTCAAGTATAAACCAATTACTCCAAAGGGAGTTTTGAATATTAGAACTTTCCAGCATTTCAGAAGAGGCCATTTTGTTTCCCAACCACTGTCACCCCTTCTCAGGAAGTAACCACTATCCTCAGTTTCAACAGTTATTTGGCAGTTTTGGAACTTTCTCAATAAAAGAAACATACAGCACAAACTCTTTGGTGTCCGTGTTTTATTTCTCAAAATTGTCTTTGTGAGATTTACTCCTGCGTTGAGAACAATTGTTTTAGGTTTTCTTTGAATTGCTGCACAGTATTTGTGTAATTATGTTACAATATATTTATCCACTTGCTGTTGAACCTTTGGAATGTTTCCAAAATGCTGCTTGTTATAAATAATATTATTAGTATTTCCATACATATCTGGGTTTTTAATGTTCTATGTATTTGCTGGTATGTGTGTAGCAATTTTATATGTTCTTAGGAATTTGTATGACTTCTTTTATATGTGCCTCAAACAAGCCTTGTAGCTTGTACATAGTGTTACTGTCTTCTTCCACCGTAGAGCTTACATTTTTTATCTCTTAAGAACATTTTCATCAACAGAAGTACTTAATGTCAACTTACCATTCTTTTCATTTATAGTTAGAACTTTTTCTCTTAAGTTTAAGAAATCTGTTCTTGCCCCAAGTTCATGTAGGTTTTCTCTTGTGTTCTAAACGCTACGTTTTTTCATTCAGATAATTTACCTGAACTTGATTTTGAGTACAGAGAAAGGAAGAGGGTCAAGTTACATTTTTCCCTCATATAAATATCCACTTGATATTGTAATTTGGTAAACCATTCTTTCTCCATTTCTCTGCAGTGCCTCTTTTTATAACCCTTTCATACATAAATCCATTGTCCCTGTTTGTGGAGGTATATCCAGGCACTCTGTATTTGTTTTGCAGTATATCCTAGCACAGCGCACAGGATTCAGCACTAAGGCACCGAAACAATTCTTGATATCCATAGACTAAGCCCTTTTATTTTTTCTTCTCTTTGAGATTGTATTTGCTACTTTTGCCCTTTAAATTTATTTCATACATCAATTAAGTAAAAGTATATTGCTCAATTTTCAAATATAAAGAGATATTTAAGTTAACTTTTATTTTTGACTTCTACATTAATTTCATGGTGACTAGACAGAATCTGTATGATTATCTGTGTAATTGGTATAATTCTGTGGAATTATTTTAGAGCTCTTTCCTTGCCCTAACATGTGTAAATATGCTGTCTTCACTTGGAAGGACTGCATGTTTGTACTTTGGCAGGAAGCGGTGGAGTTGGGAACATGTTTTGTATGTGTCAATTGTGCTAACCTTCTACATCTCTTTGAAAGTTTTTATATCCATCCTTGTTTTCTGATTTCTTATTCATTTGCCTAAAGAGTCACAATAATATCTCCTTATGATTTTTGATTTGTGATTTCCTCCTGTTAATTTTTCAGTTAAGTATTATTATCTTTTGAGGCTCTGTTATTAAGAGCTCAAATGTTTTCAATTGTTTCATCTTCCTGGAAATTAGCTCCTTTGATTGCTATCGAAGAGCTATACCCACTTTTCTGTTTAATAATAGTACAATCTATCTTGGCTTAAAACATTACTTTTATGTTTCCTGTGTTTATTTTTCAACTGTAATTCTTATAAGCTGCATATATTTTTTGATTCAGTGTGAAAATGTTTTCTAAGTGGAACATTTTTTCATTTGAATGTGATATTTGAGTGTATTTGAGTCTTTGGATCAGTTTAGCTGAGCCAATAATTACAGATATCTCCGTATTTATTATTACCTTCTCCTTTGCCATGTCTCTCTTTCTACTAGCATTCCTTGGACTATACTTTTACTGGCACTCGAGAAATCAGAACCAATTTCTAAGGAAACCAGCATTTGACCGTAACCAGGACAGTAGCAGAAACTTCAAACATTAGTCTTTCTAGTGGTTGATCCCCTTGCCCCATGTTGCCATCATTTTGACCTTTTTCACTCCCATTTAGTTGGCTATTTTTAACTTCATAAGTTAACTTTTATTTAAAAAATTTAATTTTATTTAAAAAATACCCATATTTTTCTGTGTCTGTTTCTTTAAAAATTTTTTTAGCGTTTTTTTTTTATTTTATTTTTGAGAGACATAGAGACAGAGCATGAGCAAGGGAAGAACAGAGAGAGAGATAGATACAGAATTTGAAACAAGCTCCAGGCTCTGAGCTGTCAGCACACAGCCTGACGCTGGGCTCGAACTCACAGACGGTAAGATCATGACCTGAGCTGAAGTCGGCCGCTTAACCAACTGAGCCACCCAGGCGCCCCTTCTGTGTCTGTTTTAAACTCAGTGTTTTGATGTGAGATTTATCCATGTTGTTGCATGCATCATCAATTTTTTATAACTCAGTAATACTCTATTTTATGAATATGCCATCAAGTATTTAGTGTATCGGAATATTTTTGACTGATTTCTGGACATTGTAAAAATATCCAAAGTGGCCAAAATCACTTTAATCTAAAGAAGTTTTTGAGACATTTTGAAACTGGGATTTTAGGATGAGAATATATCCAATTCACCTTTATTTTAGGGATGTAGCCCTTAGGACGACAACCTAAAGCGTGGGTAATGACCACAGATCCTAATCACAAGTGGCTGTTGATGGTCAGTTTCTGTCCACTTATCCCAGTAAAATTGTCAAAATTTCAGCTGTGGTCTCAGTTTCTCAATGTCCCCTTTTAGAAACAGAAGGTATCTCAAGGATCTGCATGACACTGAATGCATTTTGCCTCTTTTGCAATGGGACAGAAGTATTTTAAAAGGGCAGTACCTGGGTGGTTCCGTTGGTTGAGGATCTGACTGGCGATTTTGACTCAGGTCATGATCCCAGGGTCATGAGATCAAGCTCTGTGTCAGGCTTCTGGTTTTCCAGTCCTTTCTGTGTCTTAAGATTCTCTCCCTCTCTCTCTCTCTCTCTCTCTCCTTCGCCCCAGCTCTCTCTCTAAAGAAAAAAGGTTTGTTTACCTGTGCTTTAAAATACAAAGGAATTATTTTATGTTGTCAGACTTCTTAACAGTTGCTACCTCATTTTTATATCTTTACTATATCTTTCTTCTTAACACTAGCCACCTGTTCAAGTTTAAAATGAATGAGAGTTGCCTATGTTCAACTTAAGTCATTTTATGTATTTCGATCTGTGTTTACATAAAGTTCCAGGTTCCCTATTTTAACATCATCTTTTCATCAATCTCTGTCAAATGATTTTTTTCTGTTGCATTTCAATTCATTTTCCACTGTTAATAATGCTACTTGATTAATGTTGAAAATGTCTGTCTACTTCATTTTAAGCACTTTTTAAACCATTTTCATTAGTTATCTTTCTTGACCTAAGAGAGTGCATTATTCAGTTTAAGTTTTAAGTTTGAATGAAAATTTTAAAAAAAATAGATAAAAGAGATTAAACAGAAAAATTAAAGCTAGACTGCTAAGAGTGAGAGATGAGATGAAATGCAGAAAGGTCTGAAAGGGAGCCTTTGAATGGGGAATTAAAGCAATTGTTATGTGGTCTAAAAGCTGAACGTAATGCCTATTGGTGATTATTTAATAGACCAGTCCTAAATAAGAGTAGTTCACAAAATTACTTGAAAACAGATATAGGACTAATTCTAGATCCTAAAGATATTCACATCGATTTGCAAATGGATACAGATGTAGAGATATATAGACAGAAATACAGAGATCTATTCCTATTGGATGCCTTTTGCAACTATGTCATAAACCAAAAACAAAAAAACAAAAGAACAAAAAAAGAGGTGTATTTATTTTTTTTTATTTTCTCCAGTTGGTAGTTTAAATATAAAAGACCAAGCTTGATTTCCATAAACTGCAGCCACAAATCAGTCTTACTGAGTTAGTGCAATTATGTGACGTATAATGCGGAAATTAGAGATGTACGTAAACATGCAAATACATTTCAAGAATCAAGAAAACTTTTTTTAAAAGTTTGCTTTTCTTCTTATGTAAGAAACTTAGAAATTTTTTCTCCTCTCTCAGTCCATTTCTTAATATGTAAAATCAGATTCTAATAATTCTTAAATCACATAACTACTGTAATGATTATTTGAAATAAACTACATGGAGTGCTTAATACAGTGACAATCTCTTTGTTATTTGCTCAGTAAATACTTGGTGAATTTGAATATAAAATTGGTCTAGATGCCTAATTTATGTGTTTCATTTTTCTATTTATACCACTTAAAATGTGAAGCTGTATCTATAGAAAAATTTCTTTTTATTTCAACATTATAAACACAAGGGTTCATGTCAGATTTTTTGTTTTTTTATCTAAATAAGTAGGAAGTAAAACTGGAAGCAAATGATAAATCATACTATAAAAATAGTAAATAATAAATAATAAAAAAGATGTGCAAGATGATTCATTAGATTTTAAAATATATCCTAACATATGTTTGTTAGTAATGCTGTCCCTGCTACTACTATTCATGTGTCTACAAGAAACAACAATGCTTGACCATTTGCTATTGTTTGCAAAACACATACAAAGACTCCAAGAGACAGCAAAACAAATGAATTAAGGAAAAAACTCTGAAAATTCAAAAAAAGTAAATGTAAAAATAAATTCTGCAATACACATCACAGCATTTTTGTGGTTGTTTTTGGTAGTGGTGATTTTGGTTTTTTCTTTCATTTTATTTTGTTTTTAAGTTTTCCAGTCCTTTGTGTGTCTGTTTTTTTAAAAAAAGACAAAACTAAAAGGCAGCCTATGGAATGAGAGAAGATATTTGCAAACAATGTATCTGATAAAGGGGTAGTATCCAAAATCTATAAGCAACTTATCAAACTCAACACCAAAAAACAAACAACCCAGTTATGAAATGGGAAAAAGACATGAATAGACACTTTTCCAAAGAAGACATAGAGATAGCTAGCAGACACATGAAAAGATGCTCAATATCGCTCATCAGCAGAGAAATACAAATCAAAACCACAATAAGATACCACCTCACACCTGTCAGAATGGCTAATATTAACAAGACAAGAAACAACAGATGTGGACAAGGATGTGGAGAAAAGGGAACCCTCTTGCACTGTTGGTGGGAATGCAAACTGGTATAGCCACTCTGGAGAACAGTATGGAGATTACTTAAAACAAATGAAAATAGACCTACCCAATGATCCAGCAACTGCACTGTTAGGTATTTACCAAAAGGATAAAAAAAGACTGATTCTAAGGGATACATTCACCCCAATGTTTATAGCAGTATTATCAACAATAGCCAAACTATGGATAGAGTCCAAATGTCCATTGACTGATGAATGGACAAAGAAGAGGTGTTCTCTGTGTGTGTGTGTGTGTGTGTGTGTATGTACATATATATACATATATGTATATATATACATGAATATATATTTATATGAATGTTACTCAGCCATCAAAAAGAATGAAACCTTGGGGTGCCTGGGTGACTCAGTCAGTTAAGCTCAGGTCATAATCTCATGGTCTGTGAGTTCAAGCTCTGGATTGGGCTCTCTGCTTTGAGTGCAAAGCCTGCTTCAGATCCTCTGTCCCCCTCTCTCTGCTTATCCTCCACCTCATACATGTGCGCTCTCTCTCTCAAAAACAAATAAACATTTTAAAAATTTTAATAAATAAATAAATAAAAATTAAAAAATAAAAGAATGAAATCTTGCCATTTGCAATAACATGGATACAGCTGGAATGTGTTATGCCTTAAGTGAAATAAATCAATCAGAGAAAGACAAATACCTTATGATCTCACTCATATGTGGAATTTCAGAAAAACAAAGAACAGATGAACAAATGGAAAGTGGGGAAGCAAAGGGAGGGAAACAAACCACAGGAGGCTTTAATGATACAGAATAAACTATGAGTTGATGGAGGGAGGCTGGTTGGGGATGGGCTAGATGGGGGATGGGTACTAAGGAGGGTATTTGTTCAGATGAGCGGTAGGTGTTGTTGTAAGTGATGAATCACTAAATTCTACTCCTGAAACCAATATTGCACTGTATGTTGGCTAGCTAAAATTTAAATTTAAAAAATTGAGAGAAAAGAATAAAAAATATAAATAAATTCAAATACTATAAAAGAAAAATCTACTGAAAGAAATAACAAGTAATTAAATGTATATCATTAAAAGATTTATCAAAACGATTGGACAGAAATATTTGAAAAGTAATTGCTTAGTTTTTAAATGAATTTGGGCTTTCCATTAGGACACATTTTATGTGCTATACTTGCTGTGTGTTTTACCAATATAGACTTCTCTGTTTTTTATATAATATAGAAAAATTCATAGAGCAGCTATACTATGCATTAATACATATTTAGTTTTGTTCCTTAGTGTGAAATGTTAAACATTTTAAACTTTTTGCATTTATAGCTCCATTCTATTTCTTAAACACTATTTTTAATCTACAGGCTTTTAGAAATCAATTAAGAAAGATAAAATCAATTTATTCTTTTGTCATAACTTAATCTCAAAAAATTCTATTCAATCTGTTTCCAAATATGCCTAAGATCCTTATTTAGTTAAAATTATAAGGGAAAACAAAGCTTTAGACACTGAGTTTATTTGTACTTTTTCAAGAATAGAAGGTGTTCTTATATAACTTTAATGTCCATATTTTATAATTTTTCAGAAATAATTTAGAGTAACAGGAAGTTGCAAAGACAGGACAGAAATATCCTCTGTAAACCTCACCCAACATCCTTTCTTTGTGACATATTATATAAATAGCATCAAAAGGTAACATACTATTTGATTCTGTTTTGTAATCATCTCAAAACGACATAAGTATAGGGATGGAGAACATATAGTAGTGACTCCAAGGGTTAAGAATGGTTCCTAGAAGGAAGTTGGTGTGGATTGAAACAGATGGCATAAAAGAGACCACTGTGGCAATAGAATAATGCCCTATCTTGATTTCAGCGGTGGTCATATGGATCTACACATGTGATAAAGCTACATTAAATGACAGAGACACCAATGCCACTGTGGTGCACAACTGTGCAAAGTTCTTTGCATTTGAGATTACACTGTAGATACCTATGATGTAGTCAGCTAGAAACAGCATGGGCCCCTCTGCCACACCTATCCAGCTGATGCTACTGATAAAAGCTGAACGTGACAGAACCCCCTTAATGTGGTACCATCCTTGAGGGTGGTTGTTGATTACATGGGACTTGTTCTCCAGTGGAAGAAGCAGTGATTCTTACTCACAAAATATTTTGGGTATGAGTCCAATATTCCTGCACAAAGAGCCTCTCGTCCTATGGGATCCAAGGGCATACAGAGTGTTTTTATCCATGAACCTGGTATACTGCCTAAATCAAACATAAGGCACACAATTTATACTTTAAAATGTGCAGATCATGGGATACACTGGTGCTATCACATACTGTACCACGAGAAGCTGCTGGCTTGTTAGAGGAATGGAAGTGTCCGTTTTAGGTGCAGTTGAAGGCAGACATATTGTCTGTGATCTTCACTATCCTCTTTAGTTCACCATTACCCAGGATGCAATCCACACTCTAACTCAAAAACCATTATTCTACCTACATGGTGCTCCTAACAGGTAGAATACATAGTTCTGGGAACCAAAATTTAGAAGTAAGAGTGTCCTGCTTATAATCATTCCTTATGTCCCACTTGAAGAATTTGTGCTTTCTCTTATTCCCAAAGGGAAAATTACTTCTATCAGAATTTCTGTAAGTATTACATTAAATTTTAAGCTTTGCCTACTGACCGGTCGCTTTGATCTGCTCATACAAGACAAGAAGTTAAGGAAAGGAGTCGCCATTTAGGCAAGGATAATTGACCTTGAACATCAGGAGATAGAGCTTCTATAACACGCTGGGGCCAGGAGTAATGTATTTGGCACCAGGGCATCATGCAGGGACTCCTCCATCTCTTGTAACTTCCCTAAACAATTATTGCTCTGGAGAAGACAAAGATACACTCATTTTTCCTCTTGTAAATAAACCACCTCTTTTTTTTTCTTGAATATTCATATTATCTTTCCATTTCCTTGATGTCTAAAAAATTTAGAATATATCTCAATATGGACCATTCCTTAAAAATAGGTGATGATGGCCTGAAGGGTGCTGGTAATTTGTTCTAGTTGCTTGCTGGGATAACCCAACATGTGAAGTGATATTAACCATTAAAAATGTGGATATGCAATTACTTGATATTTATTAGTTACACTCACTTGAAAAGAAGCACCACAAAGAGGCTCTCTCCAACAGGTAGGCTCTCAATACTTTACTCATAATTATATTCTTCATCTTGTCATCATTTTTGTCTAGCACACAAACCCTCCAGATCTTCTCTCAAAGAATTAATTAGATCAGTGCTTCTCAGACTATGAGTACATGAATCATCAGATCTTAAGTGCAGCCTCAGAATCCTTATTCTCAAGAGACTGCCTGGAAATGTCATTGTTTCTTATCTATGGACCACACTTTGAATAGAAAAAAAAAAAAAACCTAACGTCATATGGCATGCCACTTAATTTTAGCTCCATATTTTTTTCTCAATATTCCATTCCCATAATTTGAAGGTCCATTTACCTGGACAATAGGGATTTGACCCATAACTAAAACCCAATGTATCTTACTATGCATTGAAAACCCCAAAGATTCTATCAAAACTCAGCTAGAATTCATAAATGAATTCAGTAAAGTTTCAGAATACAAAATCAATATACGCAAATCTGTTGCATTTCCATGCACCAATAACAAAGCAGCAGAAAGAAATCAAGGGAACAATCCTATTTACAATTGCACCAAAAACCATAAGATATCTAGGAATACACCTAACCAAAGAGCTTAACGACCTGTACTCTGAAAGCTATGAAACAATTGAAGATGACACAGAGAAATGGAAAGATATTCTATGTTCACGGATTAGAAGAACAAATATTGTTAAAACACCTGTACAACCCAAAGAAATCTACATATTTAATGTAATCACTATCAAAATACCAACGCACTTTTCACAGAACTAGAACAAACAATCCTAAAATTTGTATGGAAACACAAAAGTCCCTGATGGCAAAGCAACCTTGTAAAAGGAAAACAAAGCTGGAGGCCTCATAATTCCAGACTTAAAGTTTTATTACAAAGCTGTATTAATCAAAACAGTATAGTACTGGTGCAAAATTAGGTACATAAGTCAATAGAGCAGAAAACTAAGAAATGATCTTAACTATATGGTCAACTCATGCTTGAGAAATCAGGAAAGAATATCCAATGGGAAAAAGAAAGTCTCTTTAACAACTGATGCTGGGAAAACCAGGCGATAACATGCCAAAGAATGATACTGGACCACTTTCTTACACCATACACACAAAAAAATAAATTCAAAATTGATTAAGGACCTAAATGTGAGACCGGAAACCAGAAAAATCCTAGAAGAGAACACAGGCAATAACTTTTTTTTCCTTCCATCAGCCACAGCAACTTCTTTTTAGATATATCACCTGAGAGAAGAGAAACAGAAGCAGAAATAAACTATTGAGACTACATCAAAAGAAACAAAACCCAACCAACAAAACAAAAGGTAACTTACAGAATGGGAGAAGATAGCTGCAAATGACATATCTGAAGAAATTTTAGTATCCAAAATACATAAAGAACTCATAAAACTCAAAAAAAAAATTATCCAATTAAAAATGAACTGAGGTATTGACCTTTGAATGCCCCTTTTCTGCAAAGAAAGTTTTCATACTATTCTTCCTTTCCAATCTTATACTCTAATCAACTCTTGCCTGCTGCTCATCTTGTGTCCACCTCTTTATTCTTTGAAATGGCAAGACAAGCAACCTCGAGTATTGAGGTAATAATCCTGCAACATTTCTTTGGGGACTTGTCCCAGGATATCAACATCTTCTAACCGTAAGTAAAGAGCAGCAGGCATCTCTTATTATCTTTCTATCCTAAATAAAACTCTCAAACCAAACAAGGGGCACCCATCAGCCAGTTAAGAGAGAATAGCACGGCTGACATTCTCAACTTTCAAGTGACAGGCTCCTTGGGTCTCCTCCCAGGGGATCCCCCAACATAGTTGAGGAAGTCAACATGATGGAGTCCCAATTTCCTTTTGGGAAAAACCTCTGGATGCATAGGACTCAGGGGAGGCCAAGCAACAACTGATGGGTTCTGACCAAGGCTACTCTTTGGTGGATACCTGCAGGTCGCTGGCAGAACCTGATCCCTGACTGCCCATTTGGGTGTCCAGTGGAATTGTCCTCTTTCTGTCTTGGCCAGCCTCTCCCTTTGGGAAATGAGTGGAAAGGCCCAGCACTGATACCTCAGATATTGTCCTAGGAGTGATCGAGGTGACCTCCAAGTGTCCTACTCACAGGGTTCCTCTATTTGCTTCCATTTCTGACACTACGGCATGGTTCACCTCTCAGGTCCCCATTTTTTGGATCTTTCATTTTCAAATGTCTTGTGCAGAGCATAGAACAGGACTTACTTCAATCCTTTCTGGTCTCACCACCTTTCTCCTGCCCCTGATGCCCATGGCAGGGATGGGAGAGAAGACATTTGGCAGGTTCCCACAAAATGCAGATACTAATTAGAGCCAACTGTGTCTGTTTAGTCTACCAAGAGATGGGGACTTTAAAGAATATTCCCAAGAAGCAGCTGAAACTCCTTTTGTTTGGGGGAACTTCCCTGTCTTCTCTGGCCAGACATGGACTATCCATTTCCACTTGGTAGAGAAAAAAATATATATCTGCATCTGCTCATCAGTCTAAGATGACAGACTTTAGAACCAAGAGGCCTCTTTCTTTGCCCTCTGGGCTTTTATCTGCCTCCAGGCTTCTTACCTGCACCTCGCCTCTTCAGCCTTCCCCCTCTCTTCCTGTTTCTGCTGCCTACAAACTGATTCTTGTATCATCTTCAGTGCCTCAGGCACCACTGGCTCCTCCTCCCTTCCCCAGGTCAAGGAGCAAAGAGCACTCCACTTGGACTTCCCACTTCAGATTTCCCCTCTGGTCCCCTGGTAAAAATTGACAATGGGGAACAAATTGACTTTTATGTGGACAAAGGTGGAACATAAACTAATTTAAGTTTGTTGGCTTAATTAAGATAGACATATCTTTAAAATTATCAGCATTAAATATATGAAACTTTTTCTACCTAGGTTTACTGAAGGTCAAATAAGCTTGTGTTATCTCTGTTACAATTTGCTAGCTCAAAGGTGACTTAAAACGATGGCTATTTTTGTCTATCTTAAAAATTTCCTGGGTAATTGTTAAGATAGCTTTCAGGGTCTTTGATAACCTAAAGCTTTAGAGTTTTGCCTGGATGATGAACTGTATTAAATTTGTTGTACATTTATGCCTTTTCCAAATTGGATGGAATGCTGAGGCATTACTTACTAAACATCGGTTTGTGCTTTTGACTTACTGCAGAAAAACTAAGGATATTTGGGTCTGTTGGAAAACATGCTTTATACTTAATTAATTCATAAGTTTGCCATCTAAGCAATTCTGATATAACAGATAGTTCACAATTGTTTACTATTTAGTTTCACTGCAGACAAAGGTTTCTAAGAGTTAAATTTCTGTTAAAGTTAGTTAAGACTGACAGAAAAAGAAGGCAACTCTCTATGTAGAAAAGATGTGTAAAAAATTATATAAGAAATATAAATACATTTTTGTTGAAGATAATAGAAAATAACTTTGTCTTAAATGAGACTGGTTGTTTGAAGAGGAATGGCTTGGGACAAAATCTAAATGAAAAGGAAAGTTGCAGAAGGTTTGTGAAGGGAAATCTTTGGAAAGGAATTTTGTGTTGTCAGGTTGGACTAATGTTAAAATGAATGGATTTTAAAAATACACTGATATAAGAATACAATTCCCCCTCTTTTGATCCAAAAGCTGAGGAAATGGTGGCAATACCCTTTCTGCTGGCTTCCAAATGTTTCATATTTGTATGTTTTTTGTTTAGGAGAGGAATGGATGCCTCTGCCATATGAGGGATGGGTGATATATGAAATGCTTTTCCTGCACTCAGCCCGATGTATGCCAATTTGTAAAAACCTAGATACTCTAGGGGCGCCTGGGTGGCTCAGTCGGTTGAGCGTTCTACTTCAGCTCAGGTCATGATCTTGCGGTTCGTGAGTTCGAGCCCTGCGTCAGGCTCTGTGCTGACGCCTCAGAGCCTGGAACCTGCTTCGGATTCTGTGTCTCCCTCTCTCTCTGCCCCTCCCTAGCTCACTCTCTTTCTGTCTCTCTCAGAAATAAATAAACATTAAAAAATAATTTAAAAAAAAAACCTAGATACTCTAAAATGGACACCCACATGACTGGAACATATTTATGTGGCACTGCTGGAAAAGGCAGGGGAATAGACCTCTGCTTTGGCCCTTTCAGCCTCCAATTTTATCCTTACACAAAAATGGATTTTGACATTTAAATTACTGTTGGGCCAAAATAAAATTAGCGCATCTTTCTACAACCAGGAGAGTCTTGCTTGGTAAGTTGATACCCCCAAAATCCCACAGGCAGGAAACCAAGAGGTAGGAGAAATCAGGCAAGACAAGGTTAGCTCTCAGAGGCAGGGTCGAGCCTGGGTCAGAGCGACTACTTCCAGCACCTCGCAAGACTGACAGGGCATTTGGCTGCCAGTCCCATAGCCAGGCAAAACACAGGGCCAGGAGATGAGGCTTCTACTGGCTAGCTATAGGAAACTGAGATAAGGGACACCTTTCCCTCCCTTTTTCTGTTGATGAGCAGTTTCCCAACCAAGGCCAGTACTCTTCAGGATGTCTTCTGAAAAATTGGGATGATTTTGATCCACAAACCCTGAAGAAAAAGCGACTCATTTTCTTTTGCACCAAGGCTTGGCCCCAATACAAATCCAAATAGGAAACCTGGCTGCCAGGTTTATAATTGATGTAATCAATCATAATGCTATCCTACAATTGGACTTGCTGTGCAAACATGAGGGGAAATGGAGAGGAGTCCCCTATGGTCAGTGTTTTGGGCCTTAAGAAAAAATCGTGATATGTGTATGCAATGCAAGGTCAACCCTGGCTTACTGGCAGCCCTTTCAATGGTCCAACAATGAGGAGGGGAAACTATTAAGGGCCCCTTGCCTGTACCCAAGACAGACCTAGAGAAGGAGGAAGGGAAGTCTTCCACCTCAAACTCCTCCTCCTCTGGTCCTCTATCTATATATATCCAGACTTAAAAACATGCACTTCTGTTCCCTGCTGCCCACCTTAGCCAGGCCCTCCCCATAATGTAACAGGTATGTTTCCCCTAGAAAAAGCTAGAGGGGCAGGAGGAGGAACCCAGGGAGGCACCACTATGTAAGATTACGAGTACCTTTTACATTACAAGATATAAGATAGATAAAAGGAGATCTAGGTAAATTTTCTGATGATCCAAATAAATATATAGATGCTTTTCAGATTATTACTTATGTTTTTGAGTTGACCTGAAAAGATCTAATGCTTTTGTTAAATCAGACTCTTAATGAGACAGAGAAGTATGGGGTTCTGGAAGAGGTTGAGAGATATGGGGACAAACAGCTCATTGATTATCATGGGTCTGGAGGTCCTAAAGGAAACTTCCAGTCCCTACTAGAGCTCAGGCAATCCCATCCCAAGATCCTTACTGGGACTATGACCATCCCACTAGGGAATTAAGTATCATCACCACATACAAGCTTGTGTCTTGGAGGGATTAAGGAGCTCTAAGGTTAAACCTTTAAATTTTGCTAAATTAGCCACTATCTTAGACACAGGATGAAACCCCAGTGGCCTTCCTGGAAAGGTTAAGGGAGGCTCTCATTAAAGCCTATCTTCCCTGATACGCCTGAGGCAGAGACAATTCTGAAGGACAAATTTGTCACTCAGTTGGCCCGGGATATTCAGAGAAAGCTGCAAAAATTGGCTGTTGGCCCGGAAGGGACCCTGGAGGAGGTCTTACAAGCTGACAGTTGGGTATATTGCAACTGAGATCAAGAGGAGAATAATGAACAGGAAAGGAGACTTAAGAAAAAAATCTGAGGACTTAGTTGCAGCCTTATGTACTGTGTCACACCAGACTTCCTGAGATTCTGGCACCAAGTGCCACTTATGTGGCCGTTCAGGACACTGGAAACAAGACAGCCTCAAAGGGGACAACAAAAGCTGGAACCCTGTAAGCTATGCCCCTCGTGTGAAGACAATCACTGGAAATCTGAATGCCCTCAGAGACCTCAATCTGCAAGCGTTTCGATAACCAATGTCCCTGAAATGGACTGACAGGGCCCAGGGTTCTTCACAGTGGCTCCCTCAAACCAAGTACCTCTCAGAAACTCAGAACTTTGGGTAACTCTGGGTATAAAAGGAATATAAAATGATTTCCTTCTTGACACCGGAGCCACCTTTTCTTTCCTCCTTTGCACTCTAGGTCAACTACCCAAATACAACATGACAGTTAGAGTCACTGGAAAACCTAGGGCAAAAGTTTTCTCTCAAGCACTTGGTTGTATTGGGGAGATTTGATTTTTTCCCGTTCTTTTCTGATAATGCCAGAAAGCCCCACTGCCTTGCTAGAAAGAGACATTATAACTAAATTAGGGATCATAGTGCTACTGCCTCCAAGACAGATAAACACTTGCCTAAATTCATAGTAATCTGGACATCGAGGTCAGTCTTTCCTTGAGGTAAAATTAAAGACACCTCATGGAGTCGTTCCGATGGAAAGTGGATGGCCAAAGGAGAAACTGAGGATTGAGGGCCATAAACTAGTTCAGGTGCTTAAAGACTCTAACCAACAATATAACAAGATCCAAGTAAGTATGGAAGACGGAGGAAAAACTATAGTTAAATTGATTAAAAATAAAAAATGACCAGATAGGTCAGGGACTTTTTGGATGGCTACAATGCATGTTTCCTTCTTATGGTGTGACTTCCTCCCTAGGAGGCATTGCATTTTGAATATCAATGCGTGTTGGTCTAATACTCTTTTTGTATGTCATTTAGAGAAGTCGTCGCATATGCCAGAAAGCTAAGACATCCAGGAAAATTTTGCTAGCCCAGATGTTCCAAATCCCCGCCCATTATATCGGACCTCTGGATCGACTTCTGAACCTGCCCTGCCATTCCGTGTCATTGCCCCCTTAGGCAGGAAGCAGTTAAGATTGTTTGTCACCGCAATTCTTTTTTTTTTTTTTAACATTTATTTATTTTTGAGAGTCATAGAGACAGAGCGTGAGCAGGGGAAGGGCAGAGAGAGAGGGAGATACAGAATCCGAAGCAGGCTCCAGGTTCTGAGCCGTCAGCACAGAGCCCAACTCGGGGCTCGAACTCACAGACCATGAGATCATGACCTGAGCCAAAGTCGGCCTCTTAACCAACTGAGCCACCCAGGTGCCCCTGTCGCTTCAATTCTTAATGGCAGTTAGGAGTCACATGTTTAGAGGGGGAAATATGACAGGGAAAATATAGGATAAAATATGCAGAGAGGGAAAGGATTAGACCTGAGGTCCCAGGGTGAAGAAAAACACATATTCTGTAACAATGCTAGGAGTACCTGACCTCAGCAAATACCCTCAGGAGTAGGGTTCCTCTTAATAATGTAACAGACACCATCTACCTTCCCCCCTCAACTTCGCCTCAGGAACTTGACAAAAGACCTGACTGAAAATAAAAAGATCATAAAATGCGTGACCCGTATGGAAGAGTATACCATAGACCACTCCTTTTACAGTGGAAATGAGCCAATCAAGAACGGACAGTCCAGAATCTAGAGTTTTGCAGCCAATACGGGTAGGACCTGAGAAGGAACTAGTGGGTAAGGAAGGGAGGGGGGACCAGAACTTTATAAAACAAGGCCCCTTGCCTATAGTCCTCGGGCATTCACTTTCAAATGCCCCCTCTCTACAGAGAGAGCTTTCCTACTATTCTAATCTTATATCCTAATAAAGCTTTGCCTGCTGAGAAAAAAAAAAAAAAAAAAAAACAGGACAAAAGATATGTAAAGACATTTTTCCAAAGAAGACATACAGACGGATAACAGACACCTGAAAAAGTGCTCAACATCACTCATCATCAGGGAAATGCAAATCAAAACTACAACGAGCTATCACCTAACACCTGTCACAATGGCTAAAATCAACAACACAAGAAACAGCAGGTGTTGGCAACGACGTGGAGAAAAAGGAACTCTCTTGCACTGTTTGTGGAAATGCAAACTGGTGCAGCCACTGTGGAAAACAGTATGGAAGTTCCTCAAAAAGTTAAAAATAGAACTATCGCATGATCTAGAAATTGCACTACTAGGTATTTAACCAAAGAATACAAAACTACTAATTCAAATGGATACATGCACTGTGATGTTTATAGCAGTATTATCTACAATACCCAAATTATGGAAGCAGTCCATATGTCCATGGATTAATGAATAAAGAAGTGGTATGCATGTATGTGTGGGTGTATGTGTGTGTGCGTATATGGGTATGTGTGTATATATATATACACACACACACGCATTGGAATATTATTCAGTCATTAAAAAATGAAATCTTGCTATTTGCAAGGACATGGAGGAAGCCAGAGAGTATTATGCTAAGCAAAGTAAGTCATTCAGAGAAAGACGAATGCCATTTGATTTCACTTATATGTAGAATTTACGAAACAAAGCAAGCCAGCAAAGGGAAAAAAAAGAGAGAGGCAAACCAAGAAACGGACTCTTCACTACACAGAACAAACTGATGGTTACCAGAGGGGAGATGGGTGGGGCGGGGGTTGGATGAAACAGGGGATAGGGATTAAGAAGTATACTTGTGATGAACACCTGGCCTTGTATGGAATTGGTGAATCACTATATCGTGCACCCGAAACCAATATTGCACTGTAAGTTAACTGGAAGTCAAATAAAAAATTGAAAAAAATAAAAATAAGTATCTTAGATTCTTCATGTCCGAGTCCATTCTTTGTGATACCTGACTTCATTTTTTAAGTCTCGGGTTTTTTCCTGAGCTTTATGATCCCTCTTATTTCCTAATCTGTCGCATAGGTTTGAAATCTCATGCTACCACATTCAAGATATTCACACTGGTAGTCGAGATACAAAACAGTTCCATTACCACAAAGGTGTCTTACGTTGCCTTTTATTGTCATGCCCAGTTCCCTTCTACCCCCCAGCTCTCCGTAGCCCCTGCCAACAACTAACACATCTTACATTTCTGGGTTTTTTATTTCAAGAAATGAAATTATAGTATTTCTAGCCTTCTGAGAATGACTTTTTTACCATTTGGCATAATTCTCTAGAGATCTCTCTAGTTTGGTGCATATATCAATATTTGTTTCTGTTTATGGATTACTAGTATTTCATGATATGGATATCCAACCACTTGCTTAACCATTCAACCAATGAAGGACTTATTTACGGTTTCTAGTTTGGGGCTACCACAAATAAAGTGGCCACAAACGTTCATGCTTGTGTTTTCTATCAACACAGGCTTTTATTTCTCTGGGCTGCACATCCAGGAAGGCAACTATGAGCACCATTGCAATCCCTCTCTGTCTCTGGAGGGAGTCTCAGCTCACTGTGCGGTCTCCAGTGATATGTAGTCTCACCATGTTGCTTCTTGGGCCTGATGTTCATAACTTGACAGGCCTCTTTCCACTTTTCATTCTTTCCTCTGTTCGTTTTACATACAATGTCCAGGGTTCTCAGTTGTAATTAGCTGGAAGATTAAGGGAAAGAACATCTACTGTGTCTTCCCCGAAGCACAATGCCTTATTTTTATTTTTGTTATAACTACACGCTTCTCTTAGTTTGAAGCATGTTTACTCTTTTGACCAATTATGTGCCCTCACAATTCGTATTTGTTTCCTAGTGCATCCTGAGTCCAAAGGGCCGGCTCTCCCAAATCTCCGTTTCCCTCAGGAAAAATTAATCATCTGGGATTATTCTGTTTTATTGATCTCATCCAAGTTCACAGAGAAGTAGGTGGTGAGCTGGCATAATAGTAACTATACTTAGTAATTCCTTCCACACTAGATACATGGGCCGCAGGCTAAAAAGTTCCTGTGGGTCTTGGTAGGCAGCTTTGTAACATCGGTTCAGCTACTTAGCCTGGCGATTTATTTAGAGATGCTGCAGAGACCTGAGGCATTCGTGGGAGAGGAATATTGTTTCTAGACACGTTTACTTCTAGTTCTTAAATCCATTTTTCAAAATGCTGTACTTCCGTATCTGGTTTCGTATATTCATTCTGTACATATATTTCTAGACTTTCCTATAATTTCTGCCTACTGAATCACTATTTTTCTCAACAGAAAAGTACCTTGCATGTTGACATAAAACTTCCATTTTTTAAAGGAACTCTGGTCATAAAAATTCAAGTATCATGTTGGTTTATCTGCACTTATTTTTTTCGACGCATATAGAGAAATCTCTGACTGTGAAGTCCTGGACTGAGTTTGTTAGTAGTGGGCTTTCCATTTTCCTGTGACTCGCCCTTACTTCCAACCTCCCGCTGTACACGGGGGGGAGGGGGGGGGGCCTGGTCAACCACATCTGTGATGGCCTCGTGTGTGACTCTATACCCCTTCTGCCCGGCACCAATGAAATGGACTCCGTCAGCAGTGACCACCTTCCCCACTGTTCACCTCTATCTCTAACCTTCACTCTTTCAGATCTGGGGATCCTACTACGATTTTCTGGGATTTTTGTTTCTTTTCTATTTTGCATCATTTCCTCAAACCTATCCCCATGTCTCTTTTATCAGCCTGCCCCTATCTTCAGTCTATGGTACAGAGTTCCAGGACCCCCATGCTGAAGCTCTCTTAGCTCATTTCTATTTGCTGAAGCTACTTCACTAAGAAGGCATAATGAAGTTGCCACTATGTTTCTAGATTTTTGAGATTAGAGCTTTTAAAAATCACTTTCATACCCATTATTCTAGAAATCTCTTGGTAACCTATTTTTAAATATATACAATGAAAAAAATGTATTATAAAACATAAGGTCTTTGCATACCTAGCTCTCATAAGGTACAAAATTGGGTATTTGTTCATTTATTTAGAGAGACAGAGAGTGAGCAGGGGTGGGGCAGACAGAGAGTGAAAGAGAACCCAAAGCAGGCTCGTTGCTGTCAGTGCAGAGCCTGACCCGGGGCTGGAACCCATGAGCCACGAGATCATGAACTCGGCTGAAACCAAGAGTTGGAAACTCAACCAACTGAGCCACCCAGTTGCCCCAATATTGAGTTTTAAAGCTGCATTTAGTGATTGTTTTCAGATGATTCTATGACAGACGTGATGCTCTATACTTAGGCTAGCTACTGCTGGACCTTTTTAAAGTCAGGGAACAGACTTCAGGATGCCTGCTGTGGAAGTAATATGTCTTCATGAGCAGTGCACACTATTTTCATTTTGGATTCTCAACTTTCCAAGGGAGCATCTGCTTATGGAAGTCTGTCACATGTGTGTAAGTTCTGTCACAAAGAATGCTGGGAAGTTAGAGGAATCTAGCAAAATGGATGGCAGTATGCAAAAGACACTTTGAGAGACAAAGTGCCAATTTTATACGATATGGTTTTACAACGTCTGATAGGTCTTAACTTTCCAAAGAAGTTCATAACCCTATATAGATCTTACATATTAATTTCTAGGAGATTCTCATGAGGGGATGGTTTAGATATAATATCATTTATTCAGGCAACCTTAGCGGCGAAAAAAATGCAAGTGACCTTTCCTAGCTATGAGTAGGAAGGCACTTAGGATGGAGGCAAAATGGCCTTCTGTATCTGATTGAATCTGTATAGCATTCAGATCATGATCTTTCCTGCTCTGGGGCGGTGGAAGTCAGTCACACAGTCTTTACCATTTAAATTCCACTGCCATCAAATTCATGTAAGGTTTTTAGCTGGTGTAGATGTCTGTGCCTGTAGTAACTATTATAATTTCACTGGAAATGTGCCATGGACCAACACAGACTATACTGGACATCTGCTTCAAGAGATTAAATACATACATATATATACATATATGTGTACATATACACATCCACGGTTGGCATGAAATGATAGCAAAATAACAATTTAAAAAGTTGTAGGTATACATGACATCAGAGAAAGAAGGGAAAACATGTAACGGATCAGCCTACTTAAAACGAAGAAACAAAGAGGAAGCTTTAACCACGAGAATGAATGATGGAAGTAGAATTTAAAATTAACTCTCATCAAGAGTGGACCAATCATGCTGTAAATTAAATTACGATTTCAGCACTAACGAACAAAAGGCAGACACTCATTTGGAGGTTTTTACACCTCAATTTTCAAGCAAGTTGAGGAGAATGCAGAGAATCTTCAAATCAATAGGATCGATTTCCCTGCCATTTTCTCCCCTGTCAGCGATGGAAGTGTAGATAACAAGATAAGCCGCGTTTTATTAGTTTCTGCAGGCACTGTAAAAATAATAATATGAATATAGAGGTGCTTTTCTTAAAAGCCACTCACAGCTTTCTATGAAATTATCCTCATGCTGTCAAGTCAGTTGAATTCTTATCTTGAACACGGGATATGGCAGGTATGTTGCAAATATAACCACTTCGCTTTGAGTTAGAACTTCTGTGTCTTACCTGACCACCCACCTGAAGTAAACTCTCCCAAATGCTGAGCTTTCAATGGACCTATTATTTGTAAAATTAATACTGATTAATACCACTACTTTGCAATATGACCTCTAATCTTGAAATCGTAAAAAGATAAACTAGTAAAATATAAATTATAGATATCAGAGTGTGGATATAGATTTTATCAAAGTGTTCTCATTAGCTTTTAGCAGTTGTGATACAGCTGTTTTACTTTTGTTTATGTTTATTTCATGGCTCAGGGACTATATTTACCAAGTAGAAATCTATGCGTCCTAAGGAACTGTCCGCTCACAGAATTTGACAGAATGCAATACTTAGCCCTGTATTGACAAAAATGGTCTTGCTAAGCATTACAACAAAGTGTTCTAGGGGGAAAAAAGCGACAAAGTGTCAGAGTGAAGAAAAAAGGCAAGAGTACAATTTTTTTATGCAATAAGCGTTTGATTTGTGTGGAGAATATTTTTTACTGGTACCATTGTTTACTAAGGATATTTTGATTTTAATTTAACATTTTTCCTTAGCCAAGAGTATTGCTCCATCATCAATTAAGACAAGGTCAGTCTTGCCTGGCAGAAAATTAATCTCATCCTACACAGAAGTCAATAGGAATTGAGGGGATATAATTAATATAATGCTAATTCCTCCATTTTCTCTGCCTGAGTCTAGATTAATTAAAGTCCCAGGTTCACTGCAACTCTAACAGAGCTCCATAATTTTGTGACCCCTGAATGGTACAATGAAGGGTGAGCTAGACCGCAAAAGTTGCTTAAAGTTGCTCTCTCCTTAGAACAAGTCACCAATTTTCATCCACATGGGTCCACGAGATTGATTCTATTGCCAGAAACAGAAGCATTATGTCGAACTACAGGAAACTGCTAGTATTCTACCACTTTGCACCGAAGAAGGTCATTGCTGACGTTTTGACCTCTGATTGGCTTTAAAACATTGTTTTTACAGGGGCATCTGAGTGGCGCAGTCGGTTAAGCATCTGACTTCAACTCAGGTCATGATCTCAGGGTCTGTCAGAGTTCGAGCCCCGCATCAAGCTCTGTTAGTTCAGATCCTGGAGCCTGCTTTGGCTTCTGTGCCTCCCTCTCTCTCTGCCCCTCTCCCACTCACACTCAGTCTCTCAATAAATAAATAAATGTTAAAAAAAATGTTTTTACAGCATTTAAAAGAGACAAAGAATCAATGCTAAGTATAATCTTCTCTCTACAAATACTCAGGACCATCAGCAGTTTATTAATTATGTAAATTTATAAACTGAATACCTACAAAACATAAAACTTTTTTCAGGGTTGGAGCTGCTAGGATAGTGAAAAGGAACATAAATTTTTATGAAGCATAATTTTATTTCAATAGGATTTACTCTCATTACGTGAAAGGTAGACTTTTAAGTGAGCAGTCATAATTATTAATAGTTTTTGCAGGTTGATTTATATTCTGTTTTGTTTCTAGAATGATTTCAAGGGATTGGCCATGAGTATTCTATGAGCCCAGGTGTCAAGGGAAACCGGGCCTATGACTTATATTACAGTGTCCTTGCAATAGAATCCCTCGGAGATAGAACATTTTGCTTACAAGATCTATTGAGGTAGTGAACAGTTACTTATATAAAATTCAGTGAGTGCATCCTAACAAAGTGCATTTCAACACTATGAAGAACATGGTGTGTGGCACAGAGAAATGCAAAATTATAAAAGGCAGATAAATACATTTTAGTAATTGTACTTGGAGCTGACCTAGGGAGACATAACTGTACTCTAACTGGGTGCAACAAAAATAAAATATGTGGCATTCACCTATTCATTATTAAAGCTATTCATTTATTTATTTATTCCACACATATTTACCGAAGGATTCATACAATATAGGAACTATTCTAAGTGCTGGGCTGCCCTCTCTTATGGAATGGACACTCAGCTGGTACGATCGGATTACCTGTCAGCTCTATGTTTTAGAGTAGAATACGGTATCTTCATATACAGTGTAGTTATAAGACAACCATGAAATATCTAGCAACTTCTTTCCTGCTCCACTATAATTTCCTTAGTAAAAGATCCTGGCATCTCTTACACAGACTAATGCAGTTGTATCCTAATGCCTTCCCATGGTCTTCACAAAACTGCACAAAAGTATTTGAAAAATATAAGCGAAATATTTTTCCCTCCTGTGCTCAAAACGCTGATTTTTTTTTTATTTCCTACAGGTAAAAATCTTTACCATGGCTTATGATGGGGAACCCTTGCCTTGCCTTGGACTTAATTTATCATCAATATCTCCCTGATGATGTATCCATGACTCCAGATGACTTATTGTTCCTTAGACATGACAAATATGCTCCTACCTCATGATCTTTGCCCCATTCCTCCTTCTCGCCTAGAATACTCTCTCTCCAGGTATACTCAAGACTCAGTCCCTCACTTCCTGTTGAACTTGACTCAGAAATACTTTCATTAGAGAAGGCTTTCCTGATTCTTTATATAAAATAGCCCTGGTCCCAGTTACACACCACCTCACCCACATCACTAAGTCTCGCTCTATGCTTAACACAAACTAACATGAACACCACTTGTGTTTTTCAACTTGGAGTTACACCAAGAAGACAATTAAACTCAATATTAATATATGCAACACATATTACGAATGCACTCTGATATTGATGTTTAGTTTCTCTCTGGGGGTCTGGCGAGATTCTTTATTCAGCATTAAAAAGAAACCATCACTTTGCCTCTTGTTTCTGGATGTCTCTTTATCCAGGTTCACCCAATCCCCCTCTCTTCAGCAGGACCATCCTGTTCCTTACGTTGTAAATTTTTATTTTTTTGTTTCTGGTTGCCTATTAACTATTTGCAGAATATTCTTAATATTGTATCTGTATCTATTTGAAGCCCCCTTTGAGTATGGTATGTATCAATTTATTTCTGTTGCAGTGTGCTTTTCCAATAAATTATGCAAAATTCTGTAGGTTTCTCTTCAACAAGAAACATCTGTTACCTATCAGACACTGTCCAAATATTGTAGGTATCTAGAATAATTCACACACACAACACTCAAGTAAATAAAAAACTAAGGTCCACCTCCTAAAAGAAAACATATAAAGAATTTGTGGACATATTTTAAAACCACATTTAAAGGAATGGAAGATAGGGGCACCTGGGTGGGTGAGTCGGTTGAGCATCTTTTTATTTTTAAATGTTGATTTATTTATTTTGAGAGAGAAAAAGAGAGTGCAGGAGGGGCAGAAAGAGCATCCCAAGCAGGCTCAGCACAGAGCCCCATGCGGGGCTTTATCTCAGGAACATGAGATCATCAACTGAACAGAAATCAAGAGCCAGACTCTTAACCAACTGAGCCACCCAGGAGCTCTGAGCAACTGACTCTTGCTTTCAGCTTAGGCTGTGGTCCCAGGTTCGTGGGATTGAGCCTTGTATTGGGCTCCATTCTGGGCATGGAGCCTGCTTAAGATTCTCTCTCTCACCATCTACCCTTCTCCATTAGTGTGCTCTCTTTCCCTAAAATAAATAAAATAAAGTAAATTAAAAAATAAAGGGCATGGATGACCTCAACATCAAGTACGAGAACTCCTCTGTGGCCATAAATAAATTGAAAACTGAAAGCAGAGAGGTGAAGAAACTGTCCTGGGACATTTGTCTGTTAAAACAAAACGAAACCCTCAAGAATTATCTTGTCCTCTTCCATATTTCCCTCTTCTGTGTGGCTAACAGCAGAAAGTTCCCAACGTCAGTCACGTGATCAAAAAAGTTTAGATTCCAAAGTCACCATTTGGAGAATTTCCCAGGAATCTAATGAGCACTGGACTTTATCTTGATGGGGAAAAAAAATCCTCTTATGATGTCAAGGGCCTAACATTTCAGAGTCTGTCAGTTACAATAGACTATCTTGTTCACTCCAAACAACCCAGAGACTCTACTTTGAAGTGGTGTTCATTTGCACTTGGAAGTGGTGTTTCGTTCTTAGGCAACAAAAGCATATGTGGCAACGGTCAGTCAACTTTTCAAAGGGCCAGCTTATAAATATCTCAGGCTTTGCAGACTGCTGTAACTAGTCAACAACCCTCTGTTCAGCCAAGACAATACATAAATGAATAAACATGGCCGTCTTCCAATACCACCTTATTTATAAAAACAGGCCAAAGGCCAGATGCGGCCCTCAGGCAGTAATTTGCTGAACCATGGCTTATTGTACAACAAGGAAATTGATAATGAAGGATGGAAATGTTGTAATCTCTGTAATACAGTAGGAAGACAGTTACCAAAACTCTTGCTGCCGTTGTATGGGAGACCACCCATGTGACTAGTAAGTTAAGAAATCCAGCAAAAGCTATTTTCCCAGCACTAGTGGGCCCTTGCTAATACTGGCTAATGGAACAAAATACAGAAAGAAAAGAGCCAAATAAAAAAAGAATGGGTCATTAGTAAGTAAAAATTAAAAAGAAAATCAGACATTTCAAGACCTGGAAAAGCTGAATATTTTCAGACCCCAACAGAAGAGATTATATCTTAAACGGCTATAAGCAACAAACAGCTTTATTTCTCACTTTCATAAAATCAGTCACGGATTAAAAAAAAAAAAAAACAGATTAAGAGAGTGGCCTTCACATTTACATCTCTAGGGACACCAGTGGGTTGCGGAAGGAACCGTGGGACCTGAAAGCAAAACTGAACTGGCAGGAAGCTCATGTATTGGTCTCAGTAAATTTTTTAACGATGTGTATTGCCAAGGAAATGATCAACTTAGAGCAAAAAGCTTTGGGGTAAAACAGACAATGGAAACTGTGTAGGAAAAAGTCTCCCAAGTCTCCTCCCAGAGACAGAACTAAGGACTGCACCATGCGCCTATAAAAAGCCGTGCACGATCACACCCTCAACACTGCTTTGAGACAGAGATTTCGAAGTTACCGTGAATAAAGAGCAAAATCACAGGACCATCAGTGCTACAGGACCATCTTCTCCCACCCATCCCTAAACCTCTCGAGCTTTGCGGCAAGCACAAGCAGGAAAGAAAACTGCAAGAAATGGAGAGGAGGGCCTCTGGCTAAGGAGCCTGAGGCTGAGTCAAAGCAGTAACAAGAAAGATATCAAATCTACACTAAAGTTGAAGATACTTGAGGCCGGGGAAGCGAAAAACAGATCACACAACCAACTGCAGGGAAGGGATTTCAAAGTACACTGTCCTCAAGAGCCAAATACCTTAAAAAGGGACACAAGTGGAGGATTTAAAGAGATGAATACACAAACAAACAAACAGCAGAAGCAGACCTATAAATACAGAGAACAAAACTGATGGTTGCCAGGGGGAGGGGGCGACGAGGTGGGTGAAATGAGAGAAGGGGAGTGGGAGAGGCAGGCTTCCACTTACGGAATAAATAAGTCGTGGGGCTACAACATACAGCACAGGGAATACAGTCCATGGAATTGTAATAACATTGTATGGGGACAGATGGTAGCTACACTTGTAACATAGCAGGAGGAGAGATATTTGAGCACTATTCTGTTCTCCTAAACTAACGCAACATTGTTTGTCAGCCGCACTCACAAAATGGTAAAAATAAATAAATAAAACAAATAAAGACATGGACTCCATTGTAGGCATCAAATCTGAAGAGATAAATTATTTTAAAAAATTTTTAATGTTTTATTATTTATTTTTGGGAGAGAGAGACAGAGTGCGAGCGGGAGACAGAATGAAACACAGAATCTGAAGCAGCCTCTAGGCTCTGAGCTGTCAGCACACAGCCGGACTTGAGGCTCGAACTCACTAGCTTTTGGACTAGGATCTGAGGTGAAGTCGGACATTTCACCAACTGAGCCACCCAGGCGCCCCTGAAGAGGTAAATTATTTAATGGAGCAGGATTTTTAGTTAGGAATTGTGACTTTACTGAGCTACACAGAATAATCAAAGGAACGGTATAATAACACAGGTTCATTATGGAATTCTCACAAATTCATTCAGTGACCTTAAGTTTCAACTGAACATTGTCGTGTTTGGAGGATATAAAATATTTTGGGTTATTTAGATATCTTTTCCTATTTCATCCAAGACTTGTGAGGGGAAAAAAAGAAGTATGATTTAAAACACACACACACACACACACGCACACGCAAAACCAGTATTCCAAACATACACCTTCTGTGGATGAAAAGGAACAAAAGAAGGGGAAAAGTGTGTTCTGACATTCAGGCGGTAAAAAACAAAAGTAAGTGAAAATGCAGGGTTTTCCACGTCAAAAGAGGCTCTTTCTCCTTCACCACAGAAACCAAACATAGGGTACATACTTTCAGGTATAAAATATGTAAGTCACAGGGTACCTAGCTGGCTCAGTTGGTTGAGCACCCCACTCTTGACTTTGTCTCAGGTCATGATCCCAGGGTCATGGGATCAAGCCCCACAACAGCCTCTGTGCTGAGCATGGAGTCTCCTTAAGATTCTCTCGCTGTGTCTCTCTCTCTCTCTCTGTCTCTCTCCCTCAGCCCCCTCCACTTCCCCTGCTGGCTCTCGCTTTCTCTATAAAAATAAATAAATAAATAAATAAAATAGAAAATTAAAATTAAATAAACAAGTTACAAGGATAAAAAACACAAGAAATATAGTTAATAATATTGTAATAATGTTGTATGATGACAGATGGTAACTACACTTATTATGGTAAGCATTTCCTAATACAGAGAATTTTTGAATCATTATGTTGTTATTTGAAACTAGTATAACATCATGTGTCAACCATGCTGCAGTTAATTTTTTTTAAATAAAATTTTTAAAACACTGCTAAGTTTTGAGTTCTTTGCTAGACTACCCAAAAATAATGCCAAAAAATGAGGATCATGTGAAATACTTGGATATCACTGAAGATCAACACAAGAAAAGTCAGGTGCACAGAGATCAATGAAAATGATTTAAAAACTTGCATGCTTCTGAAATGAGGAACGTTCCCCCCAACATACACCCCAACACTAGTGACCCAGAGAAAGCTTTAAATCTACACCAACAGATATTAAAATATGGAAACAAGCATTAAAAGATACGAAAAGTTACCTTAAATCAGAAATGAAAATCTGAAGCCTCCTTGATGGCTCAATCATCTAAGCCTCTGACTTCAGCTCAGGTCAAGGTCTCATGGTTTGTGGGTTTAAGCCCTGTGTCAGGCTCTGTGCTGACAGTTCAGAGCCTGGAGCTTGCTTCAGATTCTGTGTCTCTGTCTCTTTCTACCCCTTCCCTGCTTGCATTCTGTCTCTTTTTCTCTCTCAAAAAAATTAACATTAAGAAAAAAAAAAAGAAATGAAAAACTGAAAATCAAAATGAATTTAAAAAGCATGAGCTTTATCCAACCAAATTATGACTATGAAAATTTCAAAAAAGTGGGGAGTGCCTGGGTGGCTCAGTCAGTTAAGCATCCAACTTCAGCTCAGGTCATGATCTCACGGTTTGTGAGTTCAAGCCCCACATCAGGCTCCATGCTGACAGCTCAGAGCCTGGAAACTGCTTCAGATTCTGTGTTTCCCTCCCGCGCTCTCTCTCTCTCTCTGTCCCTCCCCCGCTCATGCTCTTTCTCTCAAAAATAAACACTGAAAAAAATAAAACTTCAATAAAGAATAGCAATCATTTTTTAAATATATGAATATACCCGCAAAAGTAGAGATGAGGAGACAACTTTATCAATGTTATATGTATTTTAATTGATATAATTGACATATAACAATAGTTTCAGGTGTGCAACATAAGGATTAGATAACTATACACACATGGCTAAATGATCATAAGGCTAGTTGCCATCGATACATAGTTACAAATTGCTTCCATTGTGGAGAGAACTTCTAAGATGTGCTCCCTTAGAAACTTGCAAATAGACAATACGGTGTTATTAACTATAGTCACCAAGCTGTACATCGCATCCCCAGGACTTGTTTCTTTTGTAACAAGAAGTTTGTACCTTTTGACCACCTACATGTTCATCCATTTTGATGTCAACAATAATGCAACTAAAACTTGGGATGAAAAGGGAGAGAAAACATGCAAAGCTCATTGTTGTATAAGTAGTAGGTAGGTATTAAAGGGTGCCACCCCTCACCCAAACAAAAGCTAGTAAAGCAGGGGCGCCTGGGTGGCTCAGTCGGTTGAGTGTCTGACTTCAGCTCAGGTCAAGATTTTGCAGGCTGTCATTTCCAGCCCCGCGTCGGGCTCCATGCTGACAGCTTAGAGCCGGGAGCCTGCTTTGGATTCTGTGTCTCCCTCTCTCTCTGCCCCTCCCCTGCTCACGCTCTGTCTCTCTCTATCAAAAATAAATGAACATGAAAAGAAAACTAAAAAAAAAAAACAGCTGATAAAGCAGATAATAAAAGGTTAAATAAGCAAACAGGGAACTAAAGTCATTAAAGGAGATTTAAGTACCAAGGTAGCCCCCATAATAAAACATTCACCCTTAAATATCCAGTTTTGTCTTTTTTTAATAAAGGGCAGAGAATGTGCATCCTATACCTAGAGAAACATAGCAAATATAACAAAAGGCACAGAATTTTACATTTTAATTAAGTTGAAAATAAACCGAAGTCCTAAATAATTAATTAAAATTCAGTTGAAAATAAAATAAATTCAATCCTGAAAAATGTGAATCAGCATAAACCATCTATTAAGAGAAAAAAAAACACAACATTTTCAATATGGCACACACAAGGGCATGCAAAAACATGGTCATAAGACTCCGAATGTTAAAAAGGAAACTACCTACTAAGGCCTGATGGAATTTACTTCATAATGCAAGGAGCTAATATCTCTATGATCAAAATTTTCCCTTTTTTTCTCTCGCTGAACCTTGTAGTTGCAATTTCTTCATCAAGAAATGTAGCTTCAGGGTACCTGAGTAGTCACTCAGTTGGTTAAAGTCAGTCAGATGAGCGTCCGCCTTCAGCACAGGTCACAATCTCACGATTTGTGGGTTCAAGCCCTGCGACCGGCTCTGTGCTGCCAGCTCAGAGCCTGGAGCCTGCTTTGGATTCTGTGTCGCCCTCTCCCTCGGCCAGTCCCTCTCTCACACTCTGTCTCTCTCTCCTTCAAAAATAAACAAACATTAACAAAGAAAAAAAGAAAGCAAGCAGTGTAGCTTCTCTGAAGTCACAGAGTAATCAAGAGAACAATAGGATAATGCTGTTCCTCATCAGGGTGTTCCCAAGTTGGTTCAGCAGCCACTATTTTCAACTGAGCATTGGTGTCTTTGGGGGAGACAAAACATTTTTGATTTATTTTGATGTATTTTCCTGTCTCATCCAAGACTTGTGAGATTCCGTCTCCATATGTGTTTTCACCTCCCCTTCTGCACCATGGCCAATCACAAATGTTCTGTTTTTGTTATTTATCTCACTAACCCAGTTATATATGTCCTTCCATCTGTCATTAAAATAACACAGTTATTTAGCCTTCTTTTTCAGTGATGCCTCAGTCATGCTGGCGTTGGTGTTATGATCGTTCTGGTTTTCTTTTCTCATCTGAACTTTTAGAAAACAGGCTCACAATATTTCCAATGTTAAAAAGTAAATTAGCACCATCTCCATACAAAGCACAACAGTTAGTCCACAGACACAGCTAAAGAACGTCTGGTATCACTCCCAATTACAACCCACTCAAGCTGCACGCACTTACGTCACAATATTCAAAGTGAGGCAACAAGGGATAATCATTAACTGTCAATCATGGCTGCCAACGTCAGTCATCGGAGACGGCAACGTCAGAAACTGACACAGTGACTCCATCTGTGGGTAACCTCAACTGTATCCATCTGACACTAAGATGAAGGAGAAAAAAGTTCCTAACAAAGAATATGTTGAGATGAAAAGAGAAAGTATTTTAGGACTCCTGCAGTAAAGCCTCTTAGACTTAGGCTTATCCTACTTCCTTTTAGAAGGAGTGTTTCCAAAAAGGAGAAAAATATAGAGCATGTTTTCACAAGGAAGTCTGGAAGAGTCTGGATCATCAAGACACACCACCATGCACCTATTTAACAATTTGCAACACAAAAAGGGAGTGAGGCTTTCTCCTTTTGTATAAGACACAGTGAAACCCAGAAAGGTTGTCCCATCACACAACTGCCAGGTGGCTGCCTCCGGCCTCCATGAGTTCCTGTGCTGGTGAGCAGGGATGCGAAAATGGTCCATGGCAGCCAGACACCTGCAGAAGAGGGAGCTGGACTTATAAGGGTGATGGTGTCTGGCAGGCCCATCGAAAGCCGAAGTACCATGCAGATACCTTGGCTTGACAGTAATGTTGCATACCTATACTAGGCAATTTATACAGACACTTCTTTGGATTCCAAGTGGCTCAGGAAATAACATTGCCAGAATTTATGTCCCGTCTCAGGGCATGCATTATTAAACTCTCCCTGGCAAAACTTTTCCTGAAGTCAATTTGAATTCCCATCCAAGACCAACATACAGGGTAGAAGCAGCATGTGTAGAGCTGGGCAGGAGATCAGATTACTTCTGATGAAAGCCTAATGGTATCGCGCAACCTCAGAGGAAATCAGCTGTGCGCCAGCGAGGTGGAAAGAAATGTCTAAGGAAGCTGTCAGTGCAACAGGGAGATGAATGTGCCGGTCTTTAGCACACTGCCACATTCCTGGACACCGAAGACGACTCTTCTCAAGAGTTTCTGGTCTTAAAGGACAATAGTTTCTCTAAGTGTTAACTATTTTTTTTGCAGCTAATCTTAAATATAAGAGATTATTGAAGAAAATTAATTCAGTCACATGACTATCTGTCAAGTTTGAAGGAGAGCTTTAAATGCAATAGATGACCTCACAACATTCTCTGCCATTTTTTTATTTAGTACTACGTTCTTTAACTGTGTCCATGTAATTCATTTAGTTGGTAGGGAACATTTCTTTAGCTAGTCATTATATTCTTATGTGAACAGTTTGAGGGGCACCTGGACGACTCAGTCAGTCGAGCATCGACTTTGGCTCAGGTCATGATCTCACGGCTTATGAGTTCAATCCCCTCATCTAGCTCACTGCTGTCACTCAGAGCCTACTTCAGGTCCTCTGTCCCCTCTCTCTGCCTTCCCCTGCTCATGCTTTCTCTCTCAAAATGAACAAAAATTAAAAATAAATAAATAAACATGGGGTGCCGGGATGGTGGCTCAGTTGGTTGAGCATACAACTTTGGCTCAAGCCTTGATCTCACATCCATGGGTTCAAGCCCCACATCCGGCTCTGTGCTGACAGCCTGGAGCCTGCTTCAGATTCTTTGTGTCCCTCTCTCTCTGCCCCTTCCCCACTCATGCTGTGTCTCTGTCTCTCCAAAATAAAATAAAATGTTAAAATAAATCAACAAACAGCTTTAGTAAAATTGCCGTGTTTCTCTGAATATACGCTAGTCTGATTGTTAGGTTACTCCACCTGGCATTTGACGGTGATTCGCTACAGTTTACAGAGTCCCTCTGAAGGTCTATTTAATACACACACACACACACACACACACATACATATATATACACACATGTAGTTACATACACATATATATTAAGTAAAACTAGCAACAATTATTAACAATTAAATGATATTACAAACTCCAATTTCTATACTGAGTGAAAATATTTCTCCCAATCAATTTGGGAAGTAGGGGAAGGATCTATAGAGAAACAAAAAGGCTGAACGTGGAAGAGAGAGGAACCAGGGTAGGGCTAGACCTTCTTGGAGACTATTAAACCCTTTGGATACTGAGGTTGCCCCCAGCCTCATCTTATGTTACCAGACAGACTATGTCATCCTCATGAAGTGTAAAGCCAAATGTCTAACAGGTACAAGCCTGAAAAAGTATTAGTATCTTAAAAGTGTAGCCCCTATTATGTTACTCATGTTCAAGTGTTTTATAATTCACTTGGGCTGTCAGTACCCAATCAATTCCTGTAAGCCTGGATGAATGCCCTTTAACTGTTCAGACTCAAGCCAACCACCAGAGTGTGAACTGCAGTTTTGCTGGTTCACTGAAAATTGTCTGAGCTTCTCTTTACCTTTGTTTCCTCAACTTTACTTTAATTTTTTATGTTTTATCATTTCACCCTTATTTTTGTATTTTTTAAGTATAGCTGACACAAAGTTGTATTAGTTTCAGGTGTACGACATAGTGACTCAACAACTCTCTATGTTATGCTGTGCCCTCCACCGTGTAGCCACCATTGGTCACCATGCAACACTATCACAATACCACTGGGTATATTCCCTATGCTGTACCCTTTACTCCTGTGACTTATTCCTTCCCTAACTGGAAGCCTGTCTCTACCACTCCCCTTCACCTATTTTGCCCATCTCCCCATCCTCTGCCCCCCGGAACCATCAGTTCGTTCTCTGTATTTATACATCTGATTCTTTTGGTTTGTGCATTTGTTCTTTTAGAATCCACTGAGTGAAATCATATAGTATTTTTCCTACTCGGTCAGACTTATTTCACTTAGCATAATACCCTCTATGTCCATCCATGTTGTTTCCTCAATTTTAAATGGAAATAATGAGAGTGCTTATTTCATAAGATTGTTTTTAATGCTAATTAAGATGATACACCCAAAATACTTTCAACATTACCTGGCACAGAATAAATTTCATGAAGCATTAACTTTCTGTGATGAGGATATAAATAAAATGCAGCAAAATGTTGTATACCATCCTAAAAACTAAGAAGGAGAATCAAGTTCCTAAAGGTAATTCCAACAATAACTCCATTAATCTGTAATAATTATAATCTCTACCAAAAGGTTTTTTGGTTCAATAAAATCAGAGATGTATGCTTACAGAAAAGTGAATGCCTGGTTCACACCCCAATTTCTTCAAGCTTTTCTGGGCATGATGCCTACAAACTACACATACATTTATTTTGAGTTGCTTTATTTCACTTTGAGTGATGTCTTCCTCTTGTTTCCTTTGTTCATCCATCATTTTGTTTTTGATATCTTAAGAATTTCTCCTGGTAAGAACTAGCCACATGATAGGTAAAGCATAGATAACTTTTTCTGCAAAGCACAAAGTGAATATTCTAAGTACTATAAATATTGCATCAGGGACTTCTCCACTTGCCTACAGTGATGGAAGATGAATGCACCTCAGAAAAATTTGAGCAAGTTTTCCTAACTTGGAGACTTTAAATATATCTTTGGACATTTTTTTTATTGCTGAGTCCTTGCTAGACTGGAGTCAATTCCTTAGCATATTAGATGTCATAAGTCAGTCAAATTTTTTGAGATTATGTCAAAGATCCTACCCTGTGTAGGTATCTCAAAGTCTATTATTAATAACTTATTTCCTTATCTGAGAAACGTCCCCAGTCTTTAAAATTCCTCTAATATATAAATGCTGATGTAAATATGTGATCATTTCTAGTTTCAATATTCATTGATAACAACTTCAATGACCAATTTACACTTTACAGGTTATCTAGCCCATGCCATAGATGGAGATCCTTGAGGAATGAGCCACAAAACAATGTGTCTGGATGAAAGTCAAAAAATGAGTAAATTAGATAGGTATCAAGATAAACATTCCAAATATATTATTTTGCCTGAAGCTGGTATTGTTTACCATTTATATAATCCAAATTATAATCAAAATTATCATTTAATGATGATGTATTATTCGTTGCTATATTACTAAGGTCTACCAAAGGACCTAGTTTATAGTAGGAACTCAGTAAGTATTAAAAAGCTGAATGAGTAACTGAATCAATTAATAATTGTAGTAACCAGACTGTAATTGCCCTTGCAATCTGACCTAGACTCAGGCTTAAAATTCTCATAGTTCTTCCCAAACAGCTGCAATTTTTCTGATTCAAGTACAAATCTCTTGATTTGTGTTTCTGGCCAAAATGGAGTAACAGGGGCAAGGTATAAATATAACAAAATTGGTACAAGATTGGATCAACCTGCAGAATGTTGATCAAAGAAATCAAAGATGTAAATAAGTAAAGAGATATTCCATGTTCATGAATAGAGAGACTCAATATTATTAAGGTGTCTTTTCTTCCCACTTTGATCTATAGTTTCAATGCAATTTCAATCAAAATCCCAGCAAGTTATTTCTGGATAGAGACAAACTACTTCTAAAGTTTATAGGGATAGGTAAAAGACCCAGAATAGTCAAAACAATATAGAACAGAGTCAGAAGACTGATACTACCCAAACTTAACATTTACTATAAAGCTAAGGTTATCATGACAGTGCAGTTTTGACAAAATAATAGACAAATAAAAACATCAAACAGAACACAGAACCCAGAAATATATCAACACAAATAGACTCAGCTGATCTTTAACAAAAAAGCAAAAGCAATTCAATGAGAAAAGTAAAGTCTTTTCAACAAATGATACTAGACCAACTGAACATCTATATGCGAAGAAATAAATATGACATAGACCCTATGCTTTCTACTAAAATTAACTGAAAACAGATGACAGATATAAATAGAAAACTTATAGAAGATAACACTGAAAAAAATTCTAAGTGGCCTTGAATTTGGTGAGGATTTTTTAAATACAACACCAAAGAATGAATCATGAAATCAAAAACTGACAATTTGGACTTTATTAAAATTAAAAATCTCTTCTGTACAGAAGATACTGTTAAGAGACTGAAAAGATAACCACAGCCTGTAAGAAAATATTTACAAACATGTATCTTGTAAGTGACTTTTATCCATAATAAGCAAAGAACTGTTAAAACTCAATAATAAGAAAATAAACAACCGAGTTTCAACAGTGCAAACAGACATATGCCTCACCAAAGCAGATAGGCAGATGGGAAATAAACGTATTAAAAGATGCTCACCATCATTTGTCATCAGGGAATTGCAAATTAAAATAATAAGATAACATATTAGAATGCCTAAAATCGGGGGGCAGGGAGAGAGACAGTACTGAATGCTGTCAAGGATATGGAACACAGGAACTTACACTCGTTGCTGTTGGGAAAGCAAAATGGTATGGCCATTTTGGAACGCAGTTTGACAGATGTTAAAAAACTAAACATAGTCTTACCACACAATCCAGCAGCCATACTCTTAGATATTTACCCAAATAAAGAGAAAACAGATATCCACACAAGTATCTGCGCATAAATATTTACAGCAGCTTTATTTTAATCATCACAACCTGGAAGCAAGCAAGATGTTCTTCAATAGGTAAAGGAATAAACACACTGAAGTACTGTGCTGTGCAAACAGTGGATTCTTCAACAATAACAAGAAATGAATTATCAAACCTTGAAAATATGTGGAGGAACATTAAATGCATTTGGCTAATCGAAGCCAGTCCCAAAAGGCCATATACAGTATGATTCCCACTACATAACATTCCGGAGAAGCAAACTATACAGACAATGAAAAGATTAGTGGTTGCTGGAAACTTAGAACCAGGAGAGGAAAGATCATTAGACAGAATATAGTGGATTTTTAGGGCAATGAAACCATCCTTTATCAAACAGTGGTTGATGGATACATGGCGCTATATGTGTTTGTCAAAACCCATAGAAGTATATTACACACACACATACACACACAATGTCAGAAAGGAGGTTCATCCATTTCAAAATTAAAACAATTAATCCAATCAACAGGCTGAAGAAATCTCACACAATCATCTCAATAGAGAATGAAAATGCAGTGATAAAATCTCTCAAAAAATTTGGAATAGAAGGGAACTTCCTCAGTCTCAGAATGGTCATATACAAAAGCCTACAGCTCACGTCCTATTTAATTGTAAAAGACTGAATGTTTTTCCCCAAGTTCAGGAACAAGACTAGGACGTCTGCTTTTAACACTTAGACAAAACATTTTTTTTGGAGGTTTTAAGAATGGGTGTGGATTGGAAAGGAAGAAATAGAATAGTGTGTATTGACAAATGACATGATACATGTAGAAAATATGATAAAATATACCAAAAAAAGCTCCTACACCTAATAAGTATGTTTAGCAAAGTTGCAAAATACGTTGTTATATACATAAATAGTAGGATTTCTATACAGGAGCAACAAATAATCAGAAGTTGAAAATAATAAAAAAAATCCCATTTATAATAGTATCAAGTTCTATTAAATATTCATGGATAAATGTGAATGAAAATGTGAAACTAACTGAAAACCACACAATACTGCTGAGAGAAGTTAAAGACCTAATTAAATGGAGGGATCATCTGCTTCTACCCAGGTAAGAATACACACTAGTTAGTCCTGTCAATTTCCCCAAATCATCTACAATCCCAGTCAAAGTTGCTGTGGATGTTTTGGTAGAAACTGGTAAACTGGTTTAGAAATCCATATGGAAACACAAAGTAGTCTAAACAACTTTGAAGTGAAAGAGCAAAGTTGAAGAAATGACACTCTATGTTTAAGACTTGTATGTTATGTAATTATATACAGTGAAACCTTAGTTTGGAAGCATAATTTGTTCCAGAAGCATGCTGGTAATCCAAAGCACTTGTATATCAAAGCGAATTTCCCCATAAGGAAAAACAGAAACTCAGATGATTCATTCCACAACACAAAAATATTCATCTAAAAATGATTACAATACTGTAATAGAATACAAAATAATAAAGAAAATACAAAATATAAAGAACAATAAACAAATTAACCTCCACTTACCTTAGAAAATCTTTATGGCTGGTGTGAGGAAACAAGACAGAGGAGGTTTACTGTGTAGGATGACTTTCACTATCACTAATGGAATCACTGCTATCTATTGTTCAATGGAATCTTTCTGCATGGGGGCCATTGTATTTACTCACCCAGATGTTGACTACAGTGCAGTATTAATAAACTCTTGTCATATTCTGCATTTGATGTAATTAGCAATAAGGCAGCAGAGGAAAGGGTCTCTATCTGCAGGCTGCCTGACCTAAAATAAAACAAAGCATTTCTAAGCTTACTCTTGTATGGAAACGCACAGGACTGTCCATGGGTGCTTTGAAGTGACAAAAAATACATTAGTGCAAGTGTGGGCACGCTGTAACGTTCTGAAAAATCACTGATTTCTGCCAAACACTGCAGCCTGAGACTGAGCATCTGAGCCTGTAAAATAATCACCCACAATCCTATCGTGAAAAAGAAACAACAACCATTGGCTAAGTTGTGATCATGTGACATTTGGCATCACATACTACTAGTATTCCAAGACATTGTTCATTTATCTAGTTAAAATTTATTAGAATTGTTTGCTAGTCTTATGGAACACTTGCAGAACAAGTTACTCACACCCAATGTTTTACTATAGTACATTAAGATTGTAATGCTACATAAGGAAGAAAGTACTGTGCTGATTTAAATACAGAAAGAGGAACCCAGAAATAGATCTGCACACAAAGGGACATCTGATTTTCAACAAAGGTATAAAGGCAATTTAGTGGCAAAACAGTCTTTGCGACAAATGATGATGGAATAATTGGATATATGTACGCCTGAAAATAAATATTATATCTTAATATTTATTAATATTAATAGAGGAACAGAGGAACAGAAAGTTAATAAACATGGCAGAAATGTAAATGGTATAACCACTTCGGAAAACGATTAGTTCTCTTATGATTTAAATTTGCGCATATCATATGATCTAGCCCTTCCACTCCTAGGAATATATCAAGAGAAGGAAGAAAGCATCTATTCATGCAAACACATGCACAATGATTTTCAAAAGAGCTTGAGGTGCAACAACCAACATCAAAAACAATCTGCATGTCTGTTAGTAGGTACATAAATTCTTAAATTGTGGCACATACCATACAATGGAATATTACTCAGAAATAACAAAATAAGAAATAGCTGATATAAGCAGTAATTTTGGAGTATCCATCTCCAAATTATTATGAGAAAAAAAATCCAGACACAAAGAGAATACATGCTATATCATACAATTTATATCAAGTTCTAGATATGTAAGTTAGTCTAGAGTGACAGAAAGAAAAGCAGTGTTTGGGGGGAGGGGTTGGATAGAAGGATTATAAATTAGCTTAGCTACACTTTACACATGATAGATATGTTCACTTCCCAATGTGGTTGGTCATTATTTCATGGGTGTACACAGGTCAAAATTCATGAAATGATTCTCTTTAATATGTTCAGTTTATTGTAAGTCAATTAAACCTCAATATAAATTAGGAAAACAAAATTTTAATTAAAAAACCAGTTTGATAGATATGTGGAGAAAGAATTCTTTAAAATATGTTCAGGGTAGTCAAACAATTATTTCCATGCAGTTACATATAGCGATCATATAATATTCCCTATAACTAAGATTCCAATTAATTCTAAGAACATTCATTTTTCTACATTATTAAGCATTCCCCATGTGTTCAATGCTGTGCTTGGTGCTGAGAATTTAAAGGGCAAGAAAGTCTAGATGGATTATTTTACAGTGGTTAAGAGTACTGGGTTTACAGCATACTGACCTGGGTTCACCATTCAGCACCACACCTCTCTCCTGAAGGATCATAGGTGAATACTCAAGTTATCTAAACCTCATTTTCTTCTAATGTAAAGCAAGATGTAATGAAATTATATATGTCATATATCATGGGGCATGACAGGTGTTCAATAAACTACTAGTACTGCCTATTACTACTAAAATGAAAACAATGCCTTCCAGAAGATCTTATCGAATCTTGAGAAATAAAGGGAAAAACTGATTTGGAAAACATTGAAAAGCTTTTATTAGGCTTATTTCTCCTAAGAGAAGCTGTAATGATTTGTCAGTCTAAAAATACTTTCTGGAAAACTTCTGCCCTTAGTATCCTATTTTTCAATGACTAAAGAAAGCCAAGTTTCCTTTAAAGTGTCAGAATGGTACACTCGATACCAACTAGTGTTGTCTCAGTTAGCAAACTGCAATTCAATTACCCGCATGCAAGATGAAGAAAATAAACTTCAGAACCCATTTTAAAGGCCTTCTGTCAGCTGTAGCAGAGACCACCTGCTGTTGGCAAGTTGTGTTCAGCCAAAACATCTAGTGCACTTTCAAAATGCCTTTTTTTTTTTTTTTCATTTCAATTAGGACATAAAATGTCTCTAGTGGCAATCCCCAGGGCTTTCTGAACAGTATTTAAATTTGAACCATTTGAACCACCTTTGCAAATAAAGGTAGGCAGGGTAAAGAAAAAAAATCGAAGTATAAAATGCCTGTTTAAAGCATAGTTTTTCTTCAGGAACATCAGCCAGATATTCTGTGGTACTGTGAAGGACATAGGCTTGGCTCCAATGTAGACACTGCTACTCTCTTCTTCAGAATTTCCAGGCTGAGTACCTCTTTCGGTGGCCAAGAAGGACCAATGCTCAGAGATAAAGATGTCTTATAAACCTCTATGAATATTATAAATGCCTGTGCCAGAGAATACCCTCATCAAGTATCTAAGCTCTTTGCTGCCAAGGTCTAGGGGCAGTCTAAAAGAGAAGACAATAATTTGGTATTTTGAGAGTGGATCACTTCCTGCCTAGATGAACTCCCCTTTACCCCCAATCACTGATGGAACACAAATGACTTCTAACATTCTATTGTCAAACTGCTACCAGTGGTGAATTGGGCTAGCATGCTGGTTAACCGAATGCATTTGCTGGTACAGTACACCCACTGGGCATTTGAAGCTGACGGGGGCAAGTAACTGGAAGTGCAGTGGGATCAGATGGTTATTGCTAAATGATGTTGATGCAGTAGAGAAAAATAATGAAAGGCTAAAGACAGTTGTCAAGCATTTTAAAACCAAGTCTGTAAGCCAAATGGCCTGTGCGGTAGCATGCAAAGCCCTCATCAAACCCAGGGTGTAATAGTTTGAGCAGCTGAGCTAGAAAATTTTAAATATTGTATCTAGGGAACCTCCTAGGACAAGATCACTGTCCTGGTTGGGAAAACCTAGGAACTTGACATATGGAATGGAGACCTCTGGGAGGAATCTGATAAGATTTTAAGTACCCCAGGGGCACCTCAATTCAGTTGGTTGAGCATCTGACTTCAGCTCAGGTCATGATCTTGCATTCTTTGGTTTGAGCCCCGCATCGGGCTCTGAGCCTAGAGCCTGCTTTGGATTCTGTCTCTTTCTTTCTCTCTGTCCCTCCCCTGCTCATGCTCGGTCTCCCAAAAATAAATAAATAAATAAATAAATAAATAAATAAATAAATAAATAAATAAATAAATAAAACGAATAAAATGTTAAATAAAAACTTTAAAGATTTTAGGTACCCACATTCTTTGGGACCTTCTGAACCTACAGAAATGGCTGACTTTTAATAAGAGCTAGCACTTTTCACATGCTGGTGGGCATGGGCAGATGTCCCTCCCCATCAAAGACAAAGTTTCTCCCCTAAAAATATGCCCCATCCTCCTTTCTGACCAACTAGACACATACCTAGGGTTAACTCCTAGCATAGACTAGCTGGGGACATACCAGGGCTGTTAAGGAAAAAAGGGTCATATACCCCAAAGGATTTCCAAGACCTCTTTGGCATGTACCTACCAAAGCTGAAGGAATATGCATGGAAATACATTCTGCGAATGATTGTTCATGGGGTCCAGAACAAAAAAGTAGACCAGAGAGAGTTTACAATTGAGGACTTCAGAAGATGGTTTCTCATAATGTGGAAAAAGCAAAGAGAAGGCCTATCTATATTAAAGCAAAGTTGAACTGCTGTGGCAGACGGTGGGAGAAAAATTTCCAAGGCTCAAGTAAGTGAGCATTCTTTACTAATACACTGTACATGTTCAGAAGGCCCACCAGATGACTTTCTCCCCTAGGAAGGTACAGGGTCCAAAGGAATACTGCTGGCGAGAGATGTAAGAACTCAAGTGTTAACTGGTGATTCTCTTCTCTAGACAAGTGCTGAAGGAAAGACAAGTACTGATCTTGACTTGCTGATGGCAACCAAGATCACAGACACTATTAACAATAGGAGCCAGGTATCTGAATTTGAATGCCTTAAGCAAGATCATATTGATCGACGGGGGTGTAAATGTAGCCAAGGAGGTCTGGCATCTAGAAAGTTATCAAATGGGCTAACAGAACCGGGACAATCATAGCGGCACATCAGATGAGCATCCAACAGGAATACCCTTCAGCTTCATACAAGAATGACCAGGAGGCTGACAGTAGTGACTCCAATAAGAAGTCTTGACACCTTGCCCATCTCACAGGCCTAAGTCAGTTTTTACATCTTAAATCAGAACCCTTTGTTTTGTCCCCCAGAAGAAGGACCCTGCAAAACCACTAGCACATAGGATCAAGTTTCCTCAGTCCTTCCCCAAAGCTACATATGGCCATTTATTGAGGTTAACATACTCTAGGAAAAACAAAACACTCACATAGTTCAAGGAATATTGGAAACAGGATCTGAGTTGATATTAATATCCAGAAAAGCAATGGGGCATCTTAGCCCTGCTTCTACAGTAAGTACATGGGGTTCTGATAATAAATGGGGTCCCTATCAAGGTCTGACTTATCATGGGTACTCTGATTAGGTGGTCCCCACCCCCCAAGCAAATATTCCCCAGTTCCTAAATGGATAATCGGGATTGAGATACTTGGTAGTAGATGCGGTTGCTACCCTGAGTCCCTGGCCTGTGGGATCAGAGCTCCTGCAGGGGAAAAAATACAATGGAACGCTCTGAAACAACCCTCATATAGCTGCAATATTAGGTCAAAAGGAGTCAAATATTCTGGGATGACCAGTCCTACTATTTTATTATTTGTGGCTTAATTTTAGCTTTCTTTTTATAGCAAAAACAGGCGTTACTTTTATGGTCAAGAGTTACGTGAAATTTACCAGTAATTTTGTCAATGACCTTGTTACTTTGTTACCTTGTATTCCTCTATTTTGTTTCTATCTTCCTTTTCTTTGTCACTGCAACGTGTTTCTAGTTGTTACACAAAGTTCTCTGGTGGTTAAAATATCAATATATTTCTCAGTATTCTTTTTAAAATTTTTGTTAATGTTTATTTATTTTAGAGAGAGAGAAAGAGACAGAGCATGAGCGGGGAAGGAGTAGAAAGAGAGTGGGAGACAGAAAATCTGAAGCAGGCTCCAGGCTCCAAGCTGTCAGCACAGAGCCTGACATGGGGCTCAAACCCACACTATGAGATCATGACCAAAACTGAAGTTGGATGTTCAACTGAGTAAGCCACCTAGGCGGCCATCACTATGTCTTTAGTTAGTGCTTAGTCCTTTTTATATTATTTAATTAAATAATCTGTACTCAATGTGGGGCTCAAACTCATGACCCTGAGATCAGGAGTCACATGCCCTACTGACTGAGCCACCCAGGCACCCCATTCTTTCCCCATACTCCTGAAAACATTTATTTTGCAGGGCGTCCATTTCTAGGTTGATGGTTATTATTCCACAAAACCTTTGAATACACTGTTTTACTGTATTCCAGCATCAGTTGTTGCTGAAGAGGAGTTTATTGTATGTTGAATGGTCATCATCTTATCATTCCTCTGGCACCTGTGAAGTATTTCCTTTAACCCTGAGAGTCTGCAGTGACTCTGATGTGTCCAGATGATGTTCGTTTGTAGGTTTGTTCTTAATTTTTATCTTAACCAGAACTCCAGAAGATAATAAATTGATGATCAGTTCACTTTTCAGTATCTGAAAATTCTAAGTTATTATCTCTTCAAATACTGCTGTATTTTCATTTTCTCAGTTTCTGGTTTTGAATCTCTTATATTTCTTGATTTATCCCGCAGGACTTATTTATTGGCTGTCTCTTTACCGACCCTGGGGCGAATTCATTATCAACATATTCCTATTTGCTCTTCCACATTTTATGTCCAGTCTAGAGTTTTTACTGCCTCTTCAGCTTTTTATTTAAATAATATATAGTTTTATTTCCAAAATGTTTACTTTATAGATGCAAACACCCTAAACGAGCTCATTTTGAATTTTATTAGATGGTTTTATAAAATTAATTTCATTTAGAGGCACCTGGGTGGCCAAGTCAGTTAAATGTCCAACTTCTGCTCAGGTCATGATCTCACGATTTGTGGATTCGAGCCCTCATTGACATCTGCTGACAGCTCAGAGCCTGGAGCCTGCTCCGGATTCTGTGTGTGTCTCTCTCTGTCCCTCCCCCACTTTCACTCTGTCTCTCTCTTTCTCTCTCTCTCAAAAATAAATAAAACATTAAAATTTTTTAATAAAAAATAAAATCAATTTAATTTAGAGTAAATATATCTTTTGATTGCTGATTTTGCTTTACTTAGTATGCTCTTTCTTGGTAGTTCTTTCTGTGTTAATTTACCAGTTTAATATGTCTATGGTAACACCATTAGCTCCTTCTTGTTCATGAGTTTGGAATTTTTGGTTTGCAACGACTTACTGGAAAAATGAAAAGGTTATTTTTTTTCGCCCTGCTTTCTTGCCCACCCCCCTCATTTTCTTCACATTTTTGTCTAGTCATTTTGAAATTACCTCCTGCTCCCTAGACTCTAAGTTACCTCCTTCAACTCTAAATCAAGAAAAAGGGCTTCAAATAGGGATTTAGAGCAACTTTTACGGAGTTTGTGTACATAGCAGGTCCAGCGATGGAACCAATGTTTGCTTTCACAGTAGTCTATATGGACCCTACAACTTCCCTAGGTCCACACTCCTATACAAATTGTAAATATAAATATATGATGTTAGTTTGCTTTCCTTTTCTTTGTGCAGAAGGAGTTGTGGTTGTAGCTCAGGCACTGGTTTCATAAAGTGAGTCAGATTTATTTCTTCATCTTGAGTTGGGTAGTTTTAGCCCCAAGCATCAGAAGGAAGTAAATTCTCAGATACTAATGCCCATTTGCAGACCTGGAGCCCAAGCAGGTCCATGGATTCACATTAAGTCACCATTTTCCTATACCTCTGCTGTTTTTAGTCTGAAGTTTTATTTATAAAGTAAAAAGTTATTTAAAATGATTTTATTTTAGTAATATTTGTGGGAAAAATAACTACCATTATCAAAGCATTATTCTGATTAATTTAAAATAAAACCTTTCAATTCCTATTTCTAACAGAGTGAGATCGGAAAGAAAGAACACAGAGAAGATTTAATTGGGTGAATGTGGAAAGAATCTTTATATGTCTAATATGTCTTACATCTCATGGACAAGTTGAATTAGGAAAATCTATATGTAAACCCTCATGCCAAAAAAAAAAAAAAAAAAAAAAAAGGCAATCCCAAGTTGGGTAAACTGGTCCTATGAGCAAAAACTCTGAAAATAAATTCCTTACCTAGAGAAGAGCTAATTCAAGGGAGGACTGTGACAAGACAATTGGAGATGTAGAATTGAGTATATAACTGACTGAGCAACAATTCAGTATCAGGGAAGGAAGGAAAAGGAGAGGGATAGAGAGAAGCAAAGATGGAGCCAAGATTGATGAATGATAGCAAGGGGATTTAGTGAAAAGACTAAACTCCCTGATTCTAAAGATTGGGAGGTATTATTGCAAAATCTCACTCCCCAGAGATTATTTACCAAAGTATAAACAGCTCTCTTTCTTAACTAGTTTAAAAGCACTTAAATTGCAGCCTTAGCCAGGCACTTATTACTGAAGTTCCTTCAAGCTTAGTCATTCTCTACCATGCCTTGGAGCTAGACATAGTGCCTCATAAAAGTTCTTTCAACTTCTGCATATTCTAGGCATGAAACTTTGGGCTAGTTTTGCTGAGATTCACTCTTCAGTATTACTGATCTAAGAGGTTTCTGAGCATATATAAACCTTTGGATACTGATGTGAACTGCACTCTAGGGCTTCTAGAGTTGTCTGCTACTTAATTAGACCTTTCACGTAAGAACAAAGCAATGAGCTTGTGTCCCATCTCCAACAGATGCTTGTGCCAGATGCTCGGAGAAACACACACTCCATTTCCTATAATGTTGTCTACTGTTCATTTTTATATGGTGTCAAAGAAGCCTTTCCAAGAAGACTTCTAGAATTTACAAAGAAAACAAATAGAATATAAACTGTAAAAGAGCTAACCTCTATTTCAATATTTTTGCTGCATATGCTTTTTAATGAGTCCTCTCTTTTCTCTTGTTCTGTTGCTCATAGTTTAACTTCCACTTAATTGCCTTTGGTGATTCTATATTGGAGCTAATGTGTACCAGTAAGAGCCCTGATTATCTGTAGTATTACAGAACGCTGGATGAGGCCTCAAAGTCAACGGTCAGACAATCTCTCCACCTCAAAGCAGGTTCTGATAAAACAATATGTGGAAGGCATTGCCACCTGATGTGATGGAGAAAGAGACAAGAAAACAAAGAATATTTCTGAGGAGACAGGAAGATTTTGAAGAAAAACAAACTAGTGGCAAATGATATACATTGTGTTATTTTTCTCAAGACAGTCTCTAAATAGTTTCCCAAGAGGGCATTAGAAGGAGGAACTCAAAGAGAAGGACATCCAGCCAGGCAATAAGTCCCATTTATTTAGAATCACCACAGAGTCTGTCATTAACAAATATCAGTAATATCACTCTTTGTCAAGTAACATTACCTCTGATTAAAGCATGTATTTGCTAATACTTTCCTAGAATTAGGTGAAAGTCTGTATTCAGGGGCATCTGGGAATCACATTAAAATTCTTACTTCATATATTCATGAACACAGAGTAAGATATAATAGTGAGGGCATAGGTTTTGATGGCAAATGTTCCCATTTTTAGCACCTACTAGCTAAGTTACAGCCTCTCTTCAGCTGCTGTATGTCACTTAGATACTGTAATAACATAGTGAATCATTAAGTTCAAATAAGAAAATTACACAAGCAACTAGCACAGTGCTGAGTACCTAGTTGGTGATCAATAAATCGTCGTTTCCTGTCCATCAACTCCACCCTCTGACCCAAACTTTTTTTCTCATTGATTATTTTTTGTATGGCCCATCCTCTCCCCTCATATGTGATAGACCTCAGATATTAGCTAGTGACATCCTGCCTTTGGATCTTTAGGAAAAAATCAACTCAATCATTTATCTCATGTGTTATGTAAAATCCAAAGCTGTCTCTAAAATTTCAGCAAATTCCCAAGAACTTACATTCACAGTCTTAACAGGATCCTTTCTGCCCCAATGAACTCTCAGATTCCTTGCATCCCCCCATCTGCTGCCATTTGTTTCTCTCTGCTCCAAGCTGGTCCCTTTCCCAGACAAATTCTTACCCTTGATTTGTACATAAAAACAATTACATAAGCAAGAGAGATGCACACTGCAGAGACTGAAGAACTTCAGACAGAAAAAAATACGTAGCCTTGTTTTTATACTTCTCTTGTATGATCAAAGTTGGAAATTTGTTTCTGGACATCCGTTTTCAAGGTCCAACCCCTAAACCCTGTTGCTTAGCCTTTGTCTCCTATTTATCGTCCTTCATTTTTTCCCCACCACTGAATTTATGTTCGTCTCTTAACGCCTAGATAGCTTTTCTAGGTTTTCTCAACTTGTTTCTTCAGGAGCTCACTGTGTACCCTCTATTAGCTTAGCAGACCACATTCAGTTCTTTTACGCAGATAAGCTTTGATAGCAACGATTAAATTGTGTTTTTTTAATATCACATTAAGAGTTCTTAATATACTTTCTGAAGAAATTGTTTAAGATAAAAGAATTATTGAAAACATAAAGATGAAATACTTTTGTAGAGGAAATCAACATAAGATTTATTTCCCTTCCCTTTTTTTCTTCTCTTTCATTTTTTTTCTATAGCAGAATTACTTTCAAGGTTCATGAGTTATTTGATTTTGAACATACTACTTACAATTCGTACCCTGAGTCTCAGCTCAAGAATAAACCCAAACTTATCATCATAGTCGGAACAAGTCTTTCTGCCACAGAACACTCAATACTAGGAAGTTCTCATGTTGCTCTGACCCCAACTAGACTGCACTCTTCATGAGGACAGTAATTTTATATTATTCACTGCTAACTCCCGCCATTAGTTCAATAGCACTTGGCATAGTAGGTGCAGAAACATATTTTAGGTATATTTATGTTATAATGTAAAATGAGTGAATAGTCTTTCAATAATTTTCTCATTATTTTGTCCATGGTAATAGTGGTATTATTCTGACTATTCATTCCTATGTCACACTACCAGCCCACTAAATATAATGGCTTAAGACAAAAATTGATGATTTCTAATGGTTCTGTGGATTAACTGGGTCCAAATGGATACTTGTCACTTAAGGATATCCAATGACAACATGAGATAAAGCCTGAGTCTGGAGTTACCCTAAGACTCAACTAAGATGTATGTGCACTGTGCTTGGCCATTCGGTCCCCTTCTATGTGGCCCATATCTCTAGAAGAAGTTGGAATTTCTGTTTTGGTAGGTCAAGACACCAGGACATTAAGGAAGAAGCTGCTAGTTGTATTGAAAAACTGAGCATGGGACCAGACTAGTGCTATCGACAGAATGTTTTTCCCAAGACTTCATGTTAAATCCCCATAACCAATGTGATGATATTTGGAGGTGGGACCTTCATAAAGTGATTAGATCTTGAGGGCAGAGTCTATACAAATAGGACTAGCGAGTATATAAACGAGGCCCCAGAGCTCCCTGGCACCTTCCTCCATGTAAGGACACAGTGAGAGGATGGAAATCCATGAACCAGGAAGTTGACTCTAACCAGTAACCAACCTTGCTGGCACCCTGATCTTGGACTTCTCAGTCTCCAAAACTATAATAAATGTTTGCTGTTTATAAACCAGTCTATGGAAGTTGTTTTATAGCAGCCCAAACAGAGCAAGATATATAATATGACTTCTCCCATAATCAATTGTTCAGAAAAACCACTGACAGCCTAGCCCAGATTCAAGGACAAGAAACTATGTTCCACCACTCAATGTTGCATCATCAGTAACAAATACATTGAACTCTAACTATGGATAAAGCCCCCTTCAAAACCAAAAATATACACTATTTCATTTAGTGCCCATAACAACTACCTGAGATAGGTACTACCATTGCTATAGTCACACAGTCAGTGAGTGGGAACGGACTACTGCTCCTTGGCCTCTGCCTTTAGTGCCCAGGCCCTTTATCACTAAGACACATAGGCTCTGATTTAATTCACCAAAGATTCTTCTACTATGATTTACTGCCATCCATCTTTTAGTACGTGGCCAGCAGGTGACACATTCATTTATTTTGAGAAGTCCATACAGTTGTTTTTGCAAAAATGGGATTGCAATTGAACCTGAAAATTTTTTTAAGTCCATTGCTAGCTGAATACATGAACCCACAGCTAAGAATGGAAATTTAAATTCTGTCATGGTTGCTTTTGAGAAGAAAAAATCCACAACTTTATATTCGGTTGATTTTTAAAATTTATAGCACATATTAACTTGATATTGGGTTTCAAGATTGGGCCAGAACTCAGAAAGATTTTGTTGCCCAGTATTATATAGATCTTGCCCAGAATGGCCTGTCAGGTAATTATTTCAAGCTCTTATTGTTCATTTAGTAGCAAAGATGTTGGCCTTTTTAGCCTGATCTCCCCAGCCTTAAAGGTATGAGAAGTTTTATTTGGCACAGGAACAGGAAAATAAACTACTATAAGGAAAAAATATCATAGCTTGCTTGCTCTCATGAAAATATTTTATACTAATCTAGCTAGCTTGTATATCAAAGCCTGTAAAACAAAAAATATTATTCACTTTGACAGAAATTTCTTCTTGATATTTAAGTATCAATTTTTTTCTTGATTGAACTTTTTCCCATTTTACCAAGAAATCATAAGAGAAAAAATAAAGACTTCCCTACCTCTAGAAGTAAATCCTCAAAAGAGACGTGAGTAAATTTGTTTTGTAAAGCACTTTACAACTTCCATTGTTCGAAATTATCCCTAAAATATTTAAATAAAAATATTTTATAGATCTTAAGGCACTTTTACAAATGCTTAAATTGTTTAATCCTTCCTTTTTGTCTAAAAAACTACTGACAAGTTGATAGTTTCAATATTCTTGCAAAAACTTGACATTCTGAATTTCATACACACAGTAATATACTTTTTGTTTTCAGTAATATACTTTCCTTTCATCCTATAGTTTGTCATTTTGTTAGGAACACAGTATCATTAAATGTTATCATAGAATTAGCCTTAACTTTCAATCCCAAGTGCATTTGTTTAAAAGGAATAAATTTACTTGTCTCTCATCATCAAATCCTTACGAAATTTGTTCTTATGATTATTTCAGCACACGGTGTTTCAGAAAAGCAGATCTAGCATTTCAAATTTCCCAAGTGACTATGAGAAACAACTCAGTGGTAGAGGAGACTCAAAGGAGAATGTGAATTTGCAGTTTAAAATTAAAAACAAAATGATAATCCATGGCAATCAGTCTTTCTTATTTCTTTTTCCTACTCTCCAATCATCTTTAGGGACTAAGAAAATGGAATGGGGCCCAGAATTATGATAATAGCCCAGAGCATAATCATATAAATAGGGCACACAGTCTGAAATCCTGAGTTCATTTCCTGGCTTGCCCCTCTTCGGTTAGGAATTGCTTGGAGGGGTAGGGGAGGGGGGATCCTGTGAACGCATAACCTAAAATACATGTTTCTTCTGAAGAGAGAAGCATGATGCTATCTTTCAACCCTCTTTGAAATCCTTAATTAAAATTTATAACGCTGGGGGTGGCAGAAATTATGTAAAACTTGGTCTAATATTATATGAAGATTTCAGTATTAGACAAACCTTAGTATGATTTCAGAATAAAAGAAACCCTTTATTCTGAAGATTAAAGATAGCACCAAGAATAACTGCAAACTTTATAATGAATCTTTTTCAAAATGATGTTGTAATTTTCTATCCACACTTAGTAATCATGGTAGTCTTTGAATAATAATGAGTACTTTCTAAATTCTAAATGCAATTCCTCAACTATGGTTTAAAACTTGAGTTTAGCCTTTCTTTTGTCTCTAATGACTTGACTAGTTCAACGTTTAAGCCATGTGCAAGTCATTCTTGTGTCGTTCCATGAATTAATGTGAAAAACAGTGACCGAAGTCGAGGAACATGGGAATTAATAAAAACAAATTCCTGCTGTGAGGAAAAAGTAGAAGAGAGGGGACAGTTGCCTCTTGATTGAATGGTTTATTGAAATACCAAAAATAGATGACAAACAGTATCCATTCAAACACTGTCACTTCCATTCTAATAAAATACAAATCTTTTCTCCTGCAAACCTAAGAGAAATTGTAATTCAGTAGAAGAAAAATATGCAGACTGCTCTATTGATCTTTATGAAGTAAAAGATAATGAATTCATAATAGCCCACTTAGGAACAATGAATGCCTTTCATTCTAAGTTGAATGTAGAGGAGAAAATGGGGGGACAGACAGGATAGCAGGAAAGGGAAAACTGTTAAAACATCGTCCTTCAATTCATTTCCACACAGAGCATCATTTCGAATGCTGTCAGGAGCAGGGACCAAGGCAGTCAGGTTGTGGTATGTTGGCTTGTGGCTGGGAATGACTGATGTACTGTGTCAGGTGGATTCTACAGTAATTAGCTTCATTTTTATTTAAAAGTATTTATTAATATTCACAGTGTACTAAGTACACAGGAATGATGAGATGATTCTCTGGAGAAAAAAAAAAGTAAACTCCTCACAAGGGAGAAGACTATTACTTACATCTTCATTGAACTAGGTTTCTCTGGTTTTAAGACAACACAGCAATGTGCTATTTTTGTAAATTATTTTAGAGAGAGAGAGAGAGAGAGAGTGTGTAAGTTGGGAAGGCAAGCAGAGGGACAGAGAGATAGAATTTCAAGAAGGCTCCACAGTCAGCACAGAGCCCCATGTAGGGCTCTATCCCATAACCTTGGGATCATGACCTGAGCTGAAATCAAGAGTCAGAAACTCAACCAGCTGAGACACCCAGACTCCCAACACAACAGTATTTGTACAGTAATATTGTAGGGCATTATAACAGTATGCCAGAGTTCCTAATAAATCTTCAAAATGAACAACAAAAAAAAGTATTTATGCAGTGAGAAATTCTCATACAGTAATTTTGTTTGCTTTCAACGGGACTAGAGTTTTGGTATCCAAAACTCAAGACCAGTATAGTCAAGTAATATTTTAATGTGCAAGATTACCTAATAAATTTGAGCACTATACACAGCACAACTGTCTGGTCCAGGAAAAATGGCCCTACTACTCACCACCATGTCAATTCTTCAATATTCTGTATAGCTTTGACTTGTAATAAAATGCTTTTTTACACTTTCATGATTTTTTATATATAAAATAATAGACTTGGGGGTACTGGGGTGGCTTAGTTGATGAGCATCAGACTCTTTACTTTGGCTCAGGTCATGATCCCAAGGTCGTGGGATCGAGCCCCATGTCGGGCTCTGTGCTCAGTGTAGAGCCGCCTTAAGATTTCCCCTCCCCCTGCTCATGTACTCTCTCTCTCCAAAAAAATAAAACAATTAAAAAAAAATCATAGGGGTACCTGGGTGGCTCAGTCGGTTGAGCATACGACTTCGGCTCAGGTCATGATATCGCAGTTCATGAGTTTGAGCTTCTCACGGGTCTCTGGTCTGACAGCTCAGAGCCTGGAGCCAGCTTTGGATTCTGTGTCTCCCTTTCTTTCTCTCTCCCCACTCACACTCTGTCTCTCTCTCTCTCTCTCTGACTCTGTCACTCTCTCTCTCAAAAATAAACATTAACAAAATCATCAACTTGTATTTGTTCAAGTTTAGATAAAAAGTTAAATTAAAACTAGTAGTTTCAAGCCATTTTAAGAAATGCTAATTACATTTTATATCTTAAGTCCTTGGAATATCCAGGTTTATGCTAATATTTAGCATTAAATTTCTAAAACTTTTTGGACCTTTAACTAGGCGGAAGTATTGATAAATGATAGGCCAAATATAACCTCAAGATGCATTACAGCATTTCAGAAATGTACTTTTCAACTATCTGGCATCACACATTTTTCTATTGCTTAACTGAGATAGCAATTGTAAAATTTTTGAGGGATATTAACTTAACATATAGGGGCATTATCGAAATACCAAATACTTAGATTATCGCAGTGAAAAACATAGCCTCAGCCTACATGGACAGATCATTAAGGAATTTCTGAACCATCTTGATGATGAATTCATGTTCATCAGGATTTCAAATGTTTTGTGCTACCAAATAGATGTGAGAGATTTTACAGATGGAAATCTGAACTTAAATTATTCAATTGTGAAATGTGTCAAGGGGGATGGATAGAGACTAACAACTCCAGTTTTTTTTTTTTTTTTTTTTTTTTTTTTTTTTAACAATGAGGATCTAAAAATGAATCTTGCAGTTTGAGCAAGGAACATTCATTTAAACCATGAGGAAAAAAATATAAAGTCCAATGTTAAAAAAAAAAAAAAGAAATTTGGTTATTTCAGATCACAAAGTCAACTGCCTCGAAAACTTTAAAGCTGTTAAATTTAAAGTAATTTAAAGGGAACTTTTCTATCAACCCATCTATACCTCTTAAATGTCCAGTTTCCAATAGAATGCAGATATCCAACCTGATGACCAAACCATAGATAACCCTACGTCATTTCTTTCTCTTCAGTGGACATTAAATCCAACATTTCTTTGCACAAAAATGGAAAAGCAGGGGTTTTTTTTTTAATCAAATTATTTTAGTTGATGGAATAAGACAATTTAAAGAGAATTAAAGTCTCAAGAAACTTTCAAGATACTGAGCTCACAAGTCATCCTCATGTGGAAATTTGAGAACGTATTCTTTAGTTGACAAGATGGTATTACCAGTCTGAATAGTCTGGGTGGTACACTTTGGAACTCTCAGCTGCTAAGTACTGTGGGAGCCAAGGGTAGCCTACCCCATGAAGGGACACTTTGGCATGAACATTTTAAATTAAAAGCCAGCAGATTTAGGGAAAGCTCTTTATGTCCCCTTCAACTGCCTGCCTATATCAGGGAAAAAGCTATTAAAATAGATTCCTCTTTACCTAAGAAAAACTTGTCTGTTTATTAGGACAACCTTTGTTTTCTAAACATCTAGTCTCATTTCCCCACTAATCGACTTTCTCCTCTTTAGATCCTCAGACTCGACACCTCTCCACAGCTCATACAAGCCTCATGATCCTTGTGTCTCTGGATTATCAATGTCTGTGTGGATTTCCCTTACATATGCTATTAAATTTGATTTCCTCCACTTCGTCTGTCTCTTAATCTGTCTGATTCTTAATCCAGCTAGAAAGAACTTGAAAAACAGAATTCTTCCTTCTCAACAGTATAACAGAGTTCATTTGGGGTGCACTCAAGTGGCAGGCTAAACAAAGTTTGGCAGAATCAAGTTATTATCTAAAACAATGATATCCAATGTAAGTAAAGTAGTTCTAGATAAAACTAATTCAGTAAGTAAAAGATCTAGAAGAAGGCATCCAATACTACTCACATTTATTCTATTTTGACAATTTTTCAAGTCTTAGAAAAGTGATCCTAGGAAGTCCTACTCATCCTATAGATAGAAATTGAAGTTCCTTTTTCTAGATGTAGAGTTTCATTTATATATTGACAGGACAATATAAAAAAGCTCCTCACATGTATCTTATGACCCAGACATATGATCAGCAAGAGAAAGCAGTATCTATTGTTATCTTCCTTGGTTTAAGAACATCAAGTAAAACATGTACACATAAAATGATCACTGATACTTTATTCTGGTGTACAAGTAACACCTTTCATCACTGGCAAAAGGCAGGACATAAACCCCATGATGGGCAAAGTTGAGACTCCCACTTGGGTTTACAAGTACATACTCTGTAATCTCAGAAACTAATTTTTACTTACAAGTAAAATATTTTCACTTATACAGTAATTTTCTACATTTTCATTTTAAGAGAATCAAAGTCTTTTTTTTAATCAATTGGATTCATTACAGCTGACTAATGAGATTGAACATCATGAATTAAGTTTTGTGCATAAAATTAGTTTTTGACAAAAATATTTTTTATTTAGGTATAAGAACCCATACATTTAAAACAAACATTGCAACACAGGTATCTCCTTCTCAGAATATTTGTAGTCTTAGGGTTACAAAGTGAAAGTCATTGAAACTATTATGATAAACAGTTTATTATTATAGCAAAGCTCTTTGCCCAGTTAAGTAAATATACTTCAACAAAAATTCAATTCAATAATTATTTCACCCAGAGTAAATACTGATTTAACTTAAATTTTATAGTAATTCATATAGACACTAATATTCTTTCTTATCTAAACAGTGACTATCTAATAACTAAACCAGATTCCTTATTGAAATACATAGACCTTCCCATGAAGTGCCACTTAGATCAATGCCTTCTCATTTCTGCCATAGTTTTATTAAAAGCTGAATGAAACATATTTGTGCTTATGTAATGGGCCACAATTTGAGATAATATATCCCAGCTTATTGTGGATGTTTTTAGAAACTGTAGGAACCAAGGATGGGCCACTCCAAGATGGGTCACATGGCATTTAGATTATCTTGAGTCGAAAACAATAAAGACCCCAAAAGACTCCAGAAACAACCCTTATCTTCCCCACAACTGCCTAAAAGAATTTAGACAGAGGATCTGCTACAGGCAGAATATGCCACCATAGATAACTACATCATAGTATCAACCAGGAACTCCTAGGTAGACAAGGAGGAATTTAAAGTTTGTTTGTTAAAATGCTTCTCTGTATCCCATTGTTTCTGTGTAGCCCATCAAGCATTTGTTTCCAGAGGCTTACTCTTTCCTGTGACATTTCTTCCTACTCTTTGAAGTCCCAAACCCCTCCTCCCTTCCTCTTAATTCAGAAGGACGTATGTACCTCATTTTGTCAGTCTATGTAATTTCATGTGTGTATAAACTACCTATACACATGAAATTAAATTTTGTTTCCTATTAATCTTTCTCATGTAAATTTAATTTTTAGCTAAGCTAGAATCACACTGGACAGAGCAAAGATTCTCCATTTGCAACAAAACAAATTCAACCTTGGATTCTCCCTTAAGGTCACATCACATACTCATCTGATATAGAAAAACAATAAAATAACATCTCTTATGGTCACAAAATCGTCTCTAGCGAAATCTAAAAGAACTGCATCTACTGGTTCTGACCAAGCAACAATGGAAACACAGTTGAAGGCCATGTAGATCTAAATCATGAATATCCCTCAGCGTATAGCAAAGAGAAAACAAAGACACCAAAGTGGACTTACAGGGACAAAAGGTCAAAAGTCAATGTATAGAAAATGCACAAAAATATACATATATAGGGACAGGTACAAATCAAGGGGACACCTATTTCATAAAAGCTAATATAAATCCATTCTGGTGTTGAAGTCAAGCAGACTTTAGACTTCAGGGCTTTCATTTTCTCTCAGCCTCTGGACCTTGATTTCAGGATAAAGACCTAATTTCTTCTGCAAAAACCCTTCTGTTATTGGAAGATGGAATTATCACCTCTTCGGTAAGTCTTGTGATTTCTGACACATATCTTCAGTTCTTTCCCCCAAGTTCAATAGCAAGGCTGGTCTTTCATTTAATCCTCAACTATTCCAGTCATCTTCCTTTGTGGTATGTGCATATTTATTCTTCACCTGTTTTACTAACACATCGAAGACAGCAGGGACTGTACTTGGCTCCCAGCTCTGACCATAAAATCCAGCACTCTTTGGTTGCCTCCTTAAGAAAAAAACGTTTAAAAAGCTAAAACTCTATGCTTCTTGAGTAGCATATATTTGATAAGTACAGAAGGAGGATGCTTACTGTGAGGAGGATTCAACAACTGGTGAAGATTGAGCCAAACCAATCTGTGTCAACACTAACCTCAGCGCTGAAATTTGACCTCTACATGCTTATACATCTCTCTCTCTCTTTTATTTATATTCAGGCTAGCTAACATAGTTTATCTTGACCTTAGGAGTAGATTCCAGCATTTGTCACTTACATGACCACTCAGTGCCCTTCCCACAAAGTGCCCTCCTTAACATCCATTCCCCCACCCCCATCAGCCCTCAGTTTGTTCTCTGGGTCTAAAAAAAAACAAGAGCACACTTTACACACTGTATGTTAGCCATTTTGATAATAAATTATATTACTATTAAATAAATAGACTCTTATGGTTCGTTTCCCTCTCTGTTTTTTATCATATTTTTCCTACTATTCTCCTATGAGCATTTGTTAAGTTTCTCAAATTCCACATATGAGGGAAATCATCTGATATCTGTCTTTCTCTGACTTATTTTGCTTAGGATAATACCCTCCAGCTCCATCCACGTTGTTGCCAATGACAAGATTTCATTCTTTTTCATCACAAAGTAGTATTCCATTGTATATATGTATACCACATCTTCTTAATTCATTCATCAGTTGATGGACATTTGGACTCTTTCTATAATTAGGCTATTGTTGATAATGCTGCTATAAACATTGGGGTGCATGTGCCCCTTCGAATCAGCACTCGTGTATCATCTTGATAAATTCCTACTAGTGTTATTGCTGGGTAATAGGGTAATTCTATGTTTCATCTTTTGAGGAACCTTCACACTGTTTTCCAGAGGGACTACACCAGTTTGAATTCTCACCAAGAGTGCAAGAGGGTTCCCCTTTCTCTACATCCTTTCCAACATCTGTTGTTTCTTGAGTTGTTAATTTTAGCTACTTTGACCAGTCTGAGGTGGTATCTCAATGTGGGCTTGATTGGTATTTCTCTGGTAATGAGTGATGTTGAACATCTTTTCTGGTCTGTTTTGCCATCTGGATATCTTCTTTGGAAAAGTGCATGTCCATGTCTTCTGCCCATTTCTTCACTATATTATTTGTTTTTCAGCTTTTAAGTTTGTTAAGTCCTTTATCGATTTTGGGTACTAACCCTTTATCTGATATGTCATTTTTATGTACCTTCTCCCATTCTGTCGGTTGCCTTTTAGTTTTGTTGATTATTTCCTTTACTGTGCAGAAGATTTTTATTTGATGAGGTCCAGGTAATTTTTGCTTTTATTTCCCTTGCCATCAGAGACATAGACTTAACTCTTTTCCCACCTAAGTTTCTTTAAAAAACTGTCCCTGACCTCTCAGGGAGTCAGCCTGAGGATTCGTTCCTTTGTGCTGCCTCCCTTGTATTGGAGAAGACCCAATGAAGCCTTGCAGGAAACTCTCATGTCGCCTCTTAACAATTTCTGTTGCTTTGAGAGCCCAAGGGCCTGGGTTCACAACACAGGCCTAAATAAACTCAACACTATAGATCTTGACTGAGTAGTATAGAACACACTGGTACTGCCTTAATTTACAACAATTTTTTTGTTACTCTATTTCAGGTAATACCATTTTATCTTTTTTGATGTCCAAATTGAACTAGTGGATTATTTGTAGGTCTGAATTAACATAGGGTACCTACTACCTTAACTGGGTATATAGTATAGTACTTATGTATTTAAATAGTTGGCAAGTTCGTTTAGGACATCTCGACATCACCTATAAGCAAACATGATATTCTCATGTGCCCAGTATGACATTTTTGAATAGATTACCAAATGATCACTGAAAAATTTAAAGCTCATCTATACACATGCACATAAACACAGCTTTGCCTTAAGATATCAGTTACATCAATAAACATATAAAGCACATAGCTAAGAAATCTTTTATCTTTTGGAACCCATATGTTCATTCTGCTCCATGATTCATTCCAACTTTAATAGGGACAAAAATCAAACATACTTTGGTAATTAGCATCTTACTGTCAGCACATAAAGCCACTCTCTCTCTCTCTCTGAAAACACAGAAGCTACCCTTTCATAAGGGAAATTTACATTTATAAAGCAAATCACCATTTGTAAGGGTATTTCCCACTCTGTGCCAGACAGAGAAAAATTACTAAAGCACAAGAAATCTTATCAATAGAGAAGACATTGATTTAAATCCAAAAAAACCAAATCTTCTCCTTGTTTACTGTGCTTTTCTCAGTAATCTACCATACATACACACCCCAACCCTAACACAGTCCCAGTATTTTTTTTTCCCTACTGAAGATGGTATTTAATATGCTAATTTGGGCCTTCTTTGGGAGTAACTCATTCTTCCTGGGTATCTCCCATATATATATGAGGTATACATGTTAATAAACTTCTAGTTAAAATAAAAGTAACTCTCTCCCTCAAAATTTAGAAGTAATTTTTTAAATCCATCTTCTCATCATGTCGCTGATTTTTTTTAAACAAATATGATCCTTGTGTTACAATTATTTAATTTTTTAAAGTGAAATACAGAAGATCTACTATTTCTTCAAGGTCACTCAAGTGATTACTTTGAGTTAAAAAAAAATGTCACATAGCTTTAAATAAATATTATGGGTCTGCATTCAGAACCAGGGTTATATTTTTCCTTTAGTTCTGAGATTTGACTTGCTCTAGATTAGGAAATTAAAGGTAAAATAAAGAACTACCTCTCAAAACAAAACAAACAGAAAAAGATATTCTACAAATTTTACTTGGATTATCTTGTGATAATAGTGTTAAAAGACAACCACAGGCCCAAAATGGTGTCACGTAGGCCAGGTCGCCAAACCAGAGCTTAGTATCTGACCTAATTACTCTTTCGACTTTCTCCAGAAACATCAATCATCAGAGAACTTATCTGTCACAGGAGCCCTCTCCATGTGACCGAAGAAATGGCATAACCTGCATGATAAGATCCTCTGCCCTTACCCCTTAGACAAGTGCCCTTGCCTATTTTCTTTTCTTTTGCTATTACCTCTTTGCCCCACCTACGTCCTATAAAAATCTTTCATTTTGTACAACTCCTGGAAGCTAGCGTTTACTTGCTAAACCAGATGCTGTTCAATTTGCGAATCACCTAATCAAGTCCTTTGACCTTCAAATTTACTCAGTTGAATTTTGGTTTTTAACACTGGTATGCCCATACATACATAAGAGACAGCACCAATTTTGGCAGTGTGAAGTCCTGTATTTGAACTTCACTTCCATTCTTATCAGCCTTATGACCCGTGGCAGGTTATTCCCCCTGACGAAAAGCTATTGGCCTTCTGGAAAGTAAGTATTTTCAAGTAAGATTAAGAACTTCTCTCACCTTTGTTTTAAAGTGTTATTCCTTGATCTCACTGTCATTATTTTTGACTTCCATCTATAAGTTGCTTACTCCTAAATAATTATCTTCTAAGACCTGTTTCCTCTTAAATTCCCTAAGTATATAATCTACTTCCTTGAGATTTTTTTTTTTAGCCTAGGCAAATCAAATTCAAGGTCCTCAACCTGAACTCATCATCTTTCTCCTTGAACCTTTCTGTCCTCCAGTATCCTACCCATGTAGGTATAGAACTGAGTCCCACTTGATCTGCTACTGTTTAGCACAGTCATTTTTCTCTCTTCTTCTTTAGCTGTAGGAGTCATTGTTCTGGGTAACTCGACCTTGCCATTCTCTTGCCTCCACACTTTAGTGAATTCCAGTTTCTTACAAGTTATCATTCACATAATACTATCTAAGACCTTTGTGCATTGAGCCCTGTCTACCTTTCCAGCTTCAGCTCTCGCCACTTTCTGACTCACTCATGAGTGAGTATTTACCCACTAAATACCTAAATGAGTTATTATTTACCCACCAACATCAGGATAGTTCCCAATTCCTCTCCTTTTCCTCATGATTCCCTCCTTATTCTTTCCCACTTTCTCCAATTAATTAATACCACCTCTTAAGACAAGATCAGGTGTCCTGTTGAAAAGAAAACTCTTTTCTAATTCCTGTTCCTCCGCTCCTCTGATTCATATACAATAAAACTCATTAACATTTTAATTGCTGCACTTCTAGTTTATTTTAATTATCTTCGCCTATATCTACATTCCCTTAATCCTCTTTTTATCAGTTGACTCCTAATCACATAAGAGACAATGTAGATATGAAGGATGAAAGAGTAAATGAATGACATCTGAGCAAAGCTTTAAAAAGATAGGCTAGGTAGTGACCCGTGCAAGTGGCAGAAAGGTTGTTCCGGGCAAAGGCACAACCTGAGCAGAGGCACAAAGAGGCAAGCAGAGAGTACATCCAAATCAATGTGAAGCCAGTCAAACTGAAAATGATTACGGCAGCATGGTGCAGTGACTACTACTGACCTAGCTTTGTCCTCTGTGGGTACTTGAAACTGTCAGGAGAGCCTGTCCAATCCAGGTATCCTTCTTTACCTCAGCACTTTATATAGACAACAAACGGATTTGCTGAGAATGACTCAATTCATACTTTATAATAAGTATCAGATCAAGTCAACAAATATGTAATTCCATAGATCACACAGTACCAAGAACAGAGTTCTGTAGATTTCCAATTCCAATTTGATCAGGAAGTGACGAGAGTCTTGTTCTTGTTCATGACCATTAACACAGACAGTCTGTCAATTTTCTAAGACAGCAGCCTCTGCTCTGGGCTTCAGCGCTCTTGGAGCACCCTGTCCTTACACCACACCATTCTGTACTATGTGATTCCATCCTTGTATTGCAGAATTTATTCACTCTCTGCTTTAAGGTCACCCTACGTTTTTGTTTGTTTGTTTGTTTTTGTTTTTCAACCAAAGTGACAGTTAGGGTAGCTTTGTGCCTCTCCGTCATGCTCTACAAAATGTCTGGCCTGCATTACTTGGTTCTGTGGACTGACTTCTTTCTATTTGGGGGGACCTGAATTTTTCTGTCTCTAATCTTAGGACATTGTGTTCTCTAGCCATCTGTTTCTGGGTTCTGCCTACACAGCAGAGACAGAAGAAAAAAGTTTTATATTCTACTTCTTTTGTTGGAAAGAGTAATTTCCAGATTGAGCGTGAACTAACAGCAGAACCCCCACTGCATGTGAATTGTGACTTTCAGGTAGAACACAGGGACACCCACACCTCAACCTAACAACTCAGTTACTGTCTGATCGACAACTGTATACTCCTTTCCGCGAACCTCAACATGGTGAACACCTTGTGGTGGGTAAATGGAATTTATGAAGCTGCTACATTTGCAAAGTCAGCTGAGGTCAAAATCATGGAGGGTTTGTAATGAAGGGCTATATAAGGCCTGAATGAATAAAGGAATAAATAAAGGTAATATAAAGACAATAGTAATATCAAATAAGTGATATTCCTCACAACAGAGAGTAAAACAGTTCTGTTTTTACTTGAATATTGAGAGTCTTAAGTGGGATGCAGGTGTTGTCAGTATATAAATTAGTTTGGTCATAAACATATCATGTGCTCCAAAATTCTAAATAGATTTTTTTAAGCTTTAGTTGGAATTTTCCATTAAAAGACATGACCTGCTTTTCAAAGCAACGATAAAACCTTTTTTCTTCAGGTTGTTTTAATACTAAAAATAAATCACCCCTGAGCACCCATGCATTTGTATCAGAGTAGTATCCACCCCAGCATTATTCCTGAAGGACAACCTGTCTGCCTAAAGTATCAAAATTGACCTCTATTTACCCTTGGAAATTAAGAATTCTTAGCAGTGTCTGTTATGTTTGATAACAATGGTTCTTGGCAGAACAAATTAGCAATGTTCAATCAACATCAAAAAAGCACGTTGGAACTTACCGGACAGAAAGTTATTTTGACACATTGAGAATGTGCTATATATTGAGAAAAGAAATCCCTTTGAATTCCTTTCAATTAGGTTTGATCTTTAGACAAATGTTCCATGTGTAATTTAATTTTTGTATATTTAATTTAATTATCAGCTCAATATTTGGGCTATTATGGCACTTCATTTCTTTTCCCTTTGCTATTACTGGGTTCTCTGTGTTGTGCATGATAACTCTATTTCAAAGGTGAAGGAACAGGACCAGTACATCTTTAAAAATGTGAAACATTTAAATGTAAAAACATCGAATTAATTATATGTGTAAAAAGTGAGTATTTTAAAACATCAAGTTGATAGCAATCTTGTTCACATTGGTTGTTTTGTCATTAGGACTTCTTGTTTTGAAACAGTACTAGTAGCTACTTTGTCACAAATATTTAAATTAATACATAGATTTAACTAGGCCATATTAAAGGTCCTTCTTTTGTGTGTGTGTATATAACCTTGGTACCTCAGTACCTAAGTATCTACGTCTTAGATATAAAAAAAAAAAAACAACAACCTCATGAGAGGCTGAATACATATACAAGAATGACTTCCATGGATGTATTACTTTGAGAAATATCAAGGTACAGAAATATAACACCAATTTCAGATTTTAGTCCTGAAATTTCTATAGGCTCATTACTAAAGCATTTGCTCTCATTTATAGTTTGGAAAATATGAAATGCTAACAAATGTACCAAAATTTTAATATGAATGATTTTTCCGACCCTTTAGTAGATCCTATGGGATGCCACCCAAGTCTTCCCTTGGAGGCTAACACACACATCCCTCAGAAGCAAGGAGTTCTGACTTTTGCAAAACAGAGATTTCATTCAAGCTTATATATGCTCACTCCCCCCTGAGACAGCCAACAACCAATACTACTACTGATATGTAAATGCACAGATCCCATCTCCTTGCCACAAATTTGAATCCCTCTAAAGGATTAGAGTTCCAGAACTTCACTGGGTTCTCGGGATGCCCCTGCTGATACTACAGCACTTTTCCAGTTCTAATTCTGCCCACTTCTACTTCCTCAAATCTCTTGTACGAATTATTGGTACTACCCTGTACACTAACTACATGTAATGTCTATCTTGGAGTCTACTATCTGAGGAAAATGATCATGAAATTTGTGCCAGGAAATAGGCACTAAAATGAGATTTTGGAACCATACTATCCACTATCCAGACGCCATTCATCACTGGTATTAGATGAATGCAACAAAGACCCTAGCATGCGGTTTCTTTTCACCGGTGACCTGGGATAGGAGATTAGTGGAAGGGAGTATTTTGGTGACTATATTATCTCAGACATTTGAGAGCTTCAGTGAAATTGAAACTATTATGACTGTAGGAAAAAACTGACTTTGGCTGATTGCTACTGATGCATTAGAGAAAAATATAAAAAGGTGGAGAGTGATTAATTCCTTATTCAAGGCAAAGTAGGAAACCCAGAAGACCTGCCTGGTAAAATATAACGAGTATCCTCTGTCCTGCATCCTGACTGCAATAAATGCTGAGGATCAAACCCAGGACTTAGAAAAGTACCAAGACTCTCAAGAGTATTGAATTCTCAACTCCAATAACCATAAGTCTCTATGCCAGGGTCAGATGCATTACTGGGAAGGAGTAAGAATCTAAGATTAAGTTTGGAAAGTCTATGTCTACAAGCTAAAATACATTGAATTCCCACATGCTCCAGAATTCTCTAGTCCTGAAAAGTGTCTCTCTGCTCTTTGTTAATGGCTGGTGCTCCTTCTACTCACTTGAAAATAAAGTTAGAATTTACTGACATTGTTAAACTGTCCATGATTCAATATTTATAATTCTAACATGGACCCAAATAGGCAGGTGCTAACATTCTATTAAGGTGACTCTAGAATCGTGGAAAAAGTAATAACCTGCACTGAGAAAACCTTTACTGAGAAAAGTAAGAATGATTAAAAAGCAATGAAAGACTATAGAAGAATTCACAGAAGGCTAAGAGAAGTGGTCATGCCAGAGGAGGTATACTACATAAAAATCAAAAAAACTTTGGAAACCCAAAAAATGACTATGTTCCACAGAGAGGACCTGGAGGACCCTCTGTTTACCAAAGTATAAGAAATCTGTTAGTGATAAGGGAATTGGCATCATTAAGAGGCTCAGTGGTAGCTGTCCTCTGTAGGGCAAGAGTAACAGTAGGATATGCTGTTACTAAAATGGTTTCCCTGATAGCAATAGGAAGGATGTAATTCCAAAATAATAGAGGCCGTATGGTGTGACTTAAGCATTAGAGACAAAATTGGAGAAATTATCCCAATGAGCAGCAAGGCTGGACTGAGAGCAAAAGTGGACTGACTCATAGAAAGCCTTAGAAATGGTTAACAGAACACAGTGACCCTAGGGAAAAGATAGGGTATTAATTAACACATACAGTTATCAGGTTGGATGATCAGGAGAGTAAGGATGCCTGCCCTAAAAAACTCACAATTTCTTGCAGAACCCCTTCGTTACTGGATAGACCAGTTTCCCAGGAAGGACTCAGTCTCACTACAGAAAGAAAATAATGAAACTTTCTCTAGCACTTTACTAAAAATATCTATGGCCATTTACTCAATTAACTTCACACTGAAGAAAGGGAATAGGCATATTTCTTGTAATGCTTGGACGCCATGTCTGAGTTGATATTTCCACCCAGAAAACATCAAGCATCCACTCCCTCCGGCCACCTCTTTTAGACTAAGGAAATGTGCAGCCCAGGTGGTTGTCTCTGGCCTGGAGTAGGGCCGGCTTCCGTGTGTATACTGGGTCCACTCATCTATCTTACAGTAGTTTTTTGGTCCCTGAAAGTATAACTGGATTGGCTCCACAGTATAGTTGTCAGAAATGCCATATTGGTTCTATGCCTTCTAAGGCAAGAGCTGTTGTAGTGGGGAAAGCCACATGAAAGCCTCTGAAACTTCCCCACCCTCAGCCAAGATATTAAGCAACTCTATTAAATCTCAAGGAGAATTATCTTAATATTCAAAAGATCAAGTGCTGACAGTCCCCATCCTATCCCCATCTACTTTTCCATGCAGGCCCTTGTGCAAACCAGACAGATCCTGAAGTATAACAATGGCCTACTGCACCCTCAACCAAGTATTAGACCCAGTTATAGCTTCTTGGCCTAAGTGTTGTTTTTTGCTAGAAAACATCAATAGACGTGAGTTAAACTACCATGAATTTCAATGCATTTTCACCCCATAGGTATCAAAAATCAATTTACATGCACATGGGAATGAGTCCAGTCTACACTTCCAGTTTTCCTCTGGGTATAGGCTTAGTCTCCAGTACTCAGTTGCTATTGTCTGAAGCAATATACATCATTTATATATTCTTCAGAATATGACATTAGTGCAGCCAGTAATGACAACATATTAATCAAATCAAATTACTAGTTCAATTTGACTAAACAAAATGCCAACATGTTAATCAAATCAATAAACACATTTATGCTAAATATGTTACAGAGGTACACTAGAAAATTTTTGTCAACAAATTTTTTTATATGTCCTATGGTCTGGAGCATGCCAGGATATATCCTTTATGAATGACTAATTGTTTTATTACATCTCCTATCACCAAGGCAACATGATATTACCAGGCTGGACTCTCTAGTATCTACAGGTGTATGATCTAGATTTGGGAATATTGAGCTAATACACTGACACCATTACACAAAAGCAGCCTGCTTTGAGTGAGACCAAGAAAATAACAGAACTGGACACCAGAGCTAGTGTTCAGTCCAAGCATCCCTGCCTCTTGGGCCATATGATCTGGCAGACCCTATAGTGTGAAAGGTATTTATGGTGGACAAAATATGCCATCTAGAAAATTCATCAGCAGGAGAATTCCAACATAAACTCCCAGCGTTCTTGATCATGATCATGTAACCTCCAACAGATGGTTAACTATTTGAAAAACAACCTGCATTGTCCTTCTGGGCATTGGCAAGGATACGTCAAGTGTCCATACGGCCAAAGTGCCAAATGTCTATGCAACCAGAATACCTCATGCGTGGTGTTTTATCCCAATATAGAGTGGGCCCAACAACAACTTCTTGTAATATTGAAAAGGAACATGTGAGATTTGGCTTGGGTAGGTTCAGAGGGTCTAAGGATCTGTTCGCAAAGAGATTTTGTTCTCTTTCTCTGTGACTCTGTATCTCTGTCTCTCAGGTCAGAACTATAACTACATGCCAGCAAAGGATACCTTAAGACCAGATGATGGAGGCAACAAAGGCCAACCTTGGATCATGGATGCAGAAGCTCAGTATGTCAATTGGAGAGAAAAAGTAACTGCTACTTAGGCATTGGGGAAATCCTTGCAACGGTCAGAGTTTGCAGAGTATAGACCATCTGTTTTGTGTGGGTAAAAAAAAAAAAAAAAAAAAAAAGGTCTGAAAGAAGATTATTTGTAGTCTCCTAGGCAGCAGTGAATGACTTGGCTATTAGGTCATGGAAATGAGAAAACAAAAAATAGATTGGAAAACTAGAAGGTCTGAAAAGAATGTAATGTATGTCAATGGATCTACATATTGTATGTCCACGGTCACTAGAGAGCATTTACCACAGAAATGACACTAATAGGTTATTATTATATAAGAAGTTATTATTATTATACAGAATGACTAAGCCATTTGGGATCAGCCTGCCTCTATCATTGGCTATTCCAGTGTTTTGTATTTGAACAGAATAAATAGCTTTGACAGAAGGGATGTAAGCTATACACGGACCCAAGAGCTGGTCTCTCATTCACTGTGTCTGATTTAGGTACTACCAAGTATCCAAATTTTCAGCAATAGAGATTGAATCTCAGGTGGTGTGCTAGTAAATGAGTATCACCTGGTTATCCAAGGGGGAAAAAAAAAAACACCTCTTATTTCTCTGACAAACATGGTCCCTGCATGGTAAATTTCAACTTATCAAGTAGACATTACTCAGCTCCAAGATGTGAACAGGTGTACACAATCACTTCTTGAGAGACAATTCAAGCCAACTATAGCACAGCATTGCCAGTATGGCACCACCCATTCAAGAGAGCAACCAGGAACCTAGTGTCATGGATCCTTTCCATGATGGAATAGATAGTGTATCATCTTGACTGAGATATATCTATAGATGTTTCATGAAAGCTGCTCCTCTGACCAACAGGGCTTCAGTGAGCACTATTATCTGAAGGTTAACAGAATGTTTGATCCCCTGAATGATCCCTTATTACATATTGAATGGAACAGAGTTCCCCAGCAAATAACTGGGGCTACGGGAACAGTATCGTGGGGTATAATGTTTCTATCACATACTATACCACACAGAAGCTGCTGATAGATTAAATGGCCTTTTGAAGGTACAGCTACCTGCTTACAATTAGGATACTGCATATGAGGCACTGTCTTTTAGGACTCAGAACATACCCCAGCCAATGACAGTTGCTTCCATATTAAGTTTACTACATGGAACCAAGAAGGCAGATGTAGAAGAGACCACGGTTTCTTGCAGAGCCCTGATGTCATGTTTGCCAAATTAGTGCTTCCAGATCCTGAAATTTTAAGTTCTACATTTCTAGAGGTTTTATTCTCCCATCAAGTAAATACTTCTATCAGGGGACTCGGCAAGAGTCCCAGGGGACTTCAAGCTCTCATTCCCCAGCTGAAGAGACTATTATCCACGGAGAGCTAAAAGCTCAATTGCCCTCTGAGAAAAGTTGTTGCTTCCCCCAAGTTTGTTACTCTTCTAAGGGACGTTGCAGCAAATGTCCTGAACACCTCAGCTCAACTTGGAGTACATCTGAAAGTTCATCTCATATCTGAGTTCTACTTGTGCCAGGCGAAGCCTCTGGTGAACTGCATCACAGTTCAAATCCTTCCCCTACCCCATTATGTTTCCCTTTCTCCCTTCCTCACAGATGTTGGTCCCAAAGAGTACTCCTCTTGTCAAGCCGTTTGCCTGAAAAAAACCCCAACTATGCCAGCTACCATTGATCTCAATCTCCTCTCGCAAAACATTTCCCAAATCCACTCCCCTTTATTTTTCTGGCCACTTTATACCAAAATTCTAGGATTTCCATTTTTTCTATACTTGCTTACTCTTACATTAAAAAAAAACAAAAACAAATGGGAAGCAGTGTTCATGGAAACTGGTACTCAGTTTTTAGGGCACTTTTATAGGTGCTGTAAGTGACATTTTTCTGAGGAGCAAATACCCAGGTGTGAAAGAAATCACCCCTCACCAACCACCTCACCATAGAACACAGTCTGATTTCTCCAATCTGTGCTACAAAAAGAAAACAACCACACTACTGCTAGATTTAAAACAAAACCACACACCTTTGAGCCAAGTGCTACATGTCATCCCTTGGTCTTTAATTGCCTCACTATAAATAGCAGTTTCCTATCTCCTTTAAAATTGCTCCAAGATTCATGTACAAGTTCTCTTATAATTTTGATAAATGTATAGGGTGTGAGGCCCTCCTCCCTTTCCAATTTCGATAAAGGCTTTGTGAATTACAAAGATTATTTGGCTTTTTAACACATCATTAAATCTCTATGCACTTTTAGAACTTTCTGAGAAATCTACTCACCTTTCAAATCCATTCAGGGTATAAGTAGTACTAAAATAAATTGGGTGTTATCATAAAACTTCTTTCTAGGCCAGTGTATAGGTGAGATAAACAGTACTTCTAGGTAAAATTTCTCTTGTTACATTCATCTTCATTTCAAAAACTCTTCTTCTTCTTCTCCTTCTCCTTCCCCTTCTTTTTTAAGAGAGAGAAAGAGCTTGAGAGCAAGGGAGAGACAGAAAGAAAGGGAGAGAGAAACCCAGGCTCCCATACTGTCAGCGCAGAGCCCAACACAGGGTTCTATCCTAGGACTAAGGAGATCCTAATCTGAGCCAAGATCAAGATTCTGACACTTAACCTACTGAGCCACCCAGGTGCCTCTCTTCCTTTTCTTTAAGTTATCAAGCACATTCAGAGCTCAGGTACTGCTTTTGTTTTCCCTTCCTTTCTCCCCTACCACCCCATTTTCAACAAGATTGCTTCCGAAGCAAAAAAGTCATGTCCTCATTGAGTTCTAAACCATGTATTTTAAAGGAGATGGAAAAACTAGAAATGAGCAACAAGACAAATGTATCTCTGTATCTTTTGACTATAGTCACAGAATCCAAGGCATTTTTGATATATCAGTATGTGACGTATGAGTAAGACGTATTAGATCAAGGCATCAATTGCACTGCAAATGGTACTTTACAATGTCAGTATCTTGAATCAATCTCTACCCCCATAACTCACATTTTTCCCCTCTTACCCTTTCTATCCCTTAGTTCTAATGATCAGCGAATTTAAAATTTATTACAGAATTTATTTCTCACTTTTTCTCTAATATTTCATGTATTCTTTCCACCACAAATGTAATTGCTATGTCACTTTTAAAAAGATATAAAAGTAACTTTACTGTTTAACAGATTAATTATATTATAATTGGCTTTACGATAAAATCTACAACCAACATATACAGGATTGAAGAGAGGAAACATTCCTTAAACTTTTAGAAAATTAAGTTTACAATGTGTAACATGACATTCAATGAAATATATCATTTATTGTGTATTTAGTCAAGTTACTTTTTAGGAAAATGTAAATACTGTACAGGGGCACCTGGGTGGCTCAGTCTGTTAAGGAAAATGTAAATACTTTACTATCTGTTTGTCTTCCTGAGCCTCTTCTCTCTTCCAGCCTCTAAGTGTATTGTTTCTTTTAGAACCCAAAATATAGCAGCACATAATTTCCATGGAAAGCTTTTAATAGGAAATCAATGAGTGATTGGATTTGTAACTGTTTGAATTTAAAGTAAGTTACAGCAATAAATGTACATCAGCAGAAAGGCAAATCTATTTCCAAAACTAGATCAAATAAGCACACCAACTGTATTGTGGGACTTCATCGAAAATTAAAACATTTAAGAGGGTCACAGAGTAATGTATTTAAGTAAGTACCATTATAACCATGGGAGAATTCTTGGCAACTACCAGATCTTTCAACAAAATGAGTATAAAGAATTATTTTTTACTTTTGTGCTTATTAAACTCAAATGATATAATTACCTCATATTAACAAAATAGAATCCTCATATTTCAAATTAAAAAATCAAACTGGTATTGAAAAATAGTAATTCAAAATACATAGTCCAAAACATGAAGGCTGGCCATCTCATAGACTTCATTGTCTATTCCCCCACAATTCACTGTCCAACAGTCCCTGGAATCTGTGGCAGATTGAGTAGAGTTAGTAAAGCAATAAATGAACAGGCCTACAGCATTTCAAAGTGAAAGCTACCAGTTACACCAAACTGAGCACTATAATAGCTTTCTTATAGTGCATGACAGTGGGAAGGATCTTTTACTCAAGAATCAGTATGGTCGACTAAGAATTTAACACCCCGTTTATGGTTTTGTGAGATTAAGGAATTCAACTAGACTTCATTCAGTTCACTACGTGAGCAAATCACCTCTCCTCTGTGTGCTCTGATTAGCTTTTTTCATCAACGGGGGATATCCGTTGCAACTCAACAGACAACATGAGGTTTAACTGAGAAATTTAGGAGGAATGTATCTACAAATAATAATACAATACTGTTTTTATCCAAAGTGAATTAGGTCTTTATATATCATTAAGTTATTTGTGGCTACATTTGGAATCTACCACAAGTACATCAAACCTCAGGTTTCGTTAACACGGGTTTCTTTTTTCTTCCTGCCTTCTCCTTACTTTTTACCAGAGGAGAATTCTGAGTCATTTGAGAGACTTGTAACTAAAGTCAGAGTCCCCAGACTTACAGAATTTATCTCCTTCCTCCAAGCCTTACTAAGAAGCAAGACACCAAGCAGCACCTGGGTCGATCAATTGGTTAAGCATTGAACTTGGCTCAGGTCATGATCTCGTGGTTCTCGGGTTTGAGCCCTGCACTCAGCTCTGTGCTGACAGGTCAGAGCCTGGAGCCCGCTTTGGATTCTGTGTCTACCTCTCCCGCTAGCCTTCACCTATTCACATTGTCTCTCTCTCTCAAAAATAAACATTAAAAAAAAAAAACCTAGAAAAAAGACACTGAAGCATTCCTTATAACTTACAAAAACATTTATTTACCCAGTAGATCCTTAATATCTGTCCATCATCGCCCTACTTTCTGACTTTGGCAAAACAAAAATGAACATGATATAGTTTCCACAAGTTAGGATCTCACAACTCCTTGCGTGGAGATTCCTAACGGATATGACTCAGCAGGACTCCTGGGAAATACTCATTATCAGCTCATTACTTGGAGCCACTCACCCTGGAAAACATCAGGGCTAATCCCAGACCTAGAACTATACTTTACCAGAGTGCTCCAGGCTTCCTGTGAAAGCACTTTGTCCCCAGATCACAACCCCTTGAGCTTTGCCTTTCCCCATCACATTCTTTGAGCTTCTGCACACTGGCGTTCCATACAGTCTAATCCCATAGTGAGGTATTGAAGAGTTCAGACTCCCCAGTTCTATGGTGCATTTTCAAATCTTACCTCTTTTATTTACCAGTTTTGTATACTTTGGCAAATATAAAAAACTTCTAGGCCTCATTTTCTCCCTCTTCAAAATAGGGGTCAATAGGACCTAGGGTTGCTGGGAGACAAATTAATATACATGAAGCACATAGAACGGTGCCTGGCACGTAGTAAGGACTCAATGCCAAGTATCCTCATCACTGTCATTATTGCATACCATGGGTAAACTTAGAGGGGATTAGTAGCAAACTGCTTAATACTGAGGAGCCTATTCCCAAAGGACAAATGACCCAATCGTTTTGAATATTCTATCAAAACTCTCTCTGGACTCAAAAGAGACTAAAAATAGCTAAGCTGATATTGTAAAAGAGACCTTCATACTTAATCATTTTTTTCCCTAGGACATGATGAAATTTGATCTTAAAGTCAAGAGACAGGATCTAGAGCGCTCTTCTGAATCAAACGATTCTTGTGCTACCCAAAGATTAGAACCAACAATAGAAATACCTTTGCATATTAACAGGCATCCTTGATCCATTCGCCTTAGAAACTGGACTTGACACATCTATCCCACTAGTCATAGATGCCAGTGGACTTAATTTTTGAGGTATCTCTGGATTTCATCTCTACCTTTCCATTCTCATCAGTTACCATGATCCCTGACCTGAACTACAGCAACTGATGCAATGGCCACTCCTGCCTCTCTATTAATCTAGTCTGCCTACAGCCTCAAGAATAATGTGTTGAAAATACAAATATGAGTAGGTTTCTTTTCTGTCTTTTAAAAACGGCCTTAGGAAAAGAAAAGATTTTGAAGGTTGCTGGAATGAAATCTCACCATGAACTACAAGGCCCTCCAGGATCTGTAGATCAAATACAACTCAGGCCAGTGACTGTCTTCCCCACATTTCTCTCCTAGACTGTGCTTTCTCAAATCCTCCAGGCAACTGTACTCTTTGCTTCCGTAATTGCTATTCCCTCTGTCTGGAAAGCCCCCTAATACCCAGTCAATATCCTTTTGACCTGCTGAAGCCTATTCAACCCTCCACTGTCTAATCTACATCCCTTTCTCAAAAGATAATAGTCTAAGTCATCTCATCTTTTAAAATCATGCTTCTCTTTACTGATGGTTAACACTAACATAATTCTGTTATTAAGTGTACAATTTATTAACACATTTCCCCCAGTTTCATGTAAGTTCCACCAGGAAAGGGGCTTCATATTTTTATTCACTGTTGATTCCCATTGACCATCAGTATTTTTCTTTGATGTACCAATAGGTAATTCCTAATTACATTTATTAAAACTTGGTAGACTTATCACAGGCCAATTAGTATTTCAGAGAGCTTAGATTCACTAACCTCTAAACTCTTGATTCTCAATTCCACATTTAATTTAAGAACAAGCAAGAACCACCCCCACTTCCTAATGTTTCACCGTTCCTTTATTAACAGCAAATTCAGGTCTCAGTTCTGGAGGTTTGCCCAGCTCTTCACTCTAGACCAATGATTAGTACTTTATTCATATCCTAAAGAAATGAACATCATATTTCTTACACACACACACAAATATAAGAAGTTACCTCTATCTGAGGACACTTTCATTTCGCTTGCTATCCAAGGGGCAAATAGTAATACCAAGTCTAAGCCCTCAACAAACAAAGAATGACAAATGAAAAACTAGCCTTAGCTTTTCCAAAATATATGTATATATGTATATACATATATGTTTGAACTATTAAGAGAAATTCAGAAAATGCTTCTGACAGGACCATAGATCCAAACACTTAATACATTTCTTTTATATTTTCCCTTCCACTTGCCTGTGACTTCACACATTGCAGGGTGACCCTTCTGCCATAAAGGTTTAACAAATTTTATCCCCATCCTCCCACAATTTGTAATGATTATGAAAAGCTAATATACCTATTCCATATAAATTCTCAAAACCATTAATTCATTTTTACAAAAAAGAGTTTTTCTTCTGTTTCAGAAATGATACTTTATGTGTGTTTTCTAGTTATTATGACCCATCTATTTCAGCTTTTTTAAAAGGTATGCCTTTTCCAAGAGTTACTTAAATGTTTCTATTCTCTTGGATTCTGACTTGGCAATCCTAGTACATTGTTTTTATTGACCAAATATCTACTTTCATTCCCCAGGAGAGAATCTCGCTTCCTCATCCCCCAGCAGTCAGAACTTGTGATTGGTCTTGATCATGAGCAAAAGTTTTATGTGTCACAGACAGAAGTTTTAAGGCTCCATTCATACTTCATCACATCGTCTCTTTCTCTGAATAATGATAAACGATAATCTATCCAGCAGTTGTTCAGAAAGGCTGTGTCCCAGAGAGAAGAAGAGAGTCAAAGCCCACCCGCAAATGACACAGAGCAAATAAGAGAAATCAAACCTTTTACTATAAATCATTGAGCTTTGAGGGGGATGTTACTCTAGGATAACCACATCTACCCTGATTGATAAAGAGCTATCTTCATCTCTCTCAATTCCTGCTCTCTGTTTCTGTGGGGATAGCGTTAGTTGTCACGTATATACTAATTATTCTCCCCCAAAAAATCTTCAGCTCTACCAGGAAAATCGCCTCATCATTGTATGTGTATTTTAGGTGTCTCCTGAACAATTTCATCTGGATGCCATTCAGTTTATGATAATGACCCAAATCAAATTAATCATCTTTCTTTAAAAGTTACTACTTTCCCTCATTCCAATAGTATGCATATGTTACAAGCTTCCTCAAATGTTGCCTCTTTTAACCTCTCTCATATCCAATTGATGGTCAAATTTCATCGATTCTATAATCCAAGTAGCTATTAAACCTATTCCATTCTCTTCATCTCCTTGTCCAAGTTCCAGTTTAGAATCTCATCATTCATCTCCTGGGACTGAAAAATAACTTACCAAATTGTGTTCACTTCTAATCTTGCACAACCTCAACTTATTGTCCTAATTTTCACCAACATGGTCTTTCTAAAAGTCAAATGTGCTTTTATCACTTCACTGCTTGGGATCCACTGATGGTGCCCAAGACTCTGTACAACATCTGAAACTTTGGTACAGCCTTTGAGATTCCACATGATCTGACTCGAACCCCCATCTTTAGTTTTACCAACTGATAAAATTCCACATTCATCTTCCAAATTGACTGACTTCCTCTGATGGCATCATGTTCTCTAAACCCTCTGATCCCTTTCCTATATATTTTTTTCATCAGTGCTGCTTTACTTCCCACAAATGGCTAATTCTTCTCATCAATGTGAACTTAAGTTCCAACACGGGACATCACCACAATAGCAAGCAGATGTAAATGAGTACCTTTGGAATGCATGCAATTTGAATGTATCGTTTGGAAAGAAAAAGTATTTATTAGATTTAGCTCTGACATGGGATGGTAAATACAGAAGGCAGTTTACAGTAGGTTAACAATTAAATGAAAGGCAGGACTTGGAGACACTACCCTACAGATTTGAAAATACTGGTGTTATTGTAGATGAAAGGTCGCAGTTGACCTTTTGTAAATCCCATCCATTGATTTCCTCAGAAAACAAGCCCAAGAAACTATCAAATTGTTCTCAGAGGGATGAGGCACGAAGTTCCATTTATCATCTTCCAACCTATTTTTCAAAACAGCATTTTTAATAAGTGCAAACAATTTTCTGACTAGTGTGTATCAGTTAGGATGGGGAGATAGAGTGAAATGACTCGAGTAGAAATAATAGGAAGAAAATTTTTCTCAGAATAGGGTATCAGCGTGAAATTTGGAGACCAATTAGTTAGAGCTGCTAGATGGCATTAGAGTCATTAGAATTCTTCTTGAGGGAGTGGGGGTCTGACACAGGGCATGGTAGATCCAAAAGGAGTTCTTGAGAAATGTCACTGCTTTGCCAGAGGAGAAGTATGGAAGCTGATGTTTACTCATGGAGAGTTTAAAATGAGAGTAGCACTGCAAAGTAGAAACACCCTAAAGATTTGAAAATACTGGTGTGATTGTAGACGAAAGGTCACAGTTGACCTTTTGTAAATCCCATCCATTGATTTCCTCAGAAAACAAGCCCAAGAAACTATCAAATTGTTCTCAGAGGGATGAGGCACGAAGTTCCATTTATCATCTTCCAACCTATTTTTCAAAACAGCACTTTTAATATGATTTCACCAAGTATCCTTGACAAAACCATCTGACAACACAAAATGAATTTTCTGTCTTTAAAAAGCGTGAATGATATCTAAAACCAGGTTTGAATGATGTGAAGGGCTGGACAAGGTACAAACCGGGCCAACATAGACAGACAGAAACAAAGAGCCCCCAATAAATACTTAAAAGAAACAAAAATGGAGAGAAGACACCATCATTTTTAATTTCTTAATTTTGCTCAAGAACAGTCTTGGGCAGGGGTGGGGGTAGGGGTGGTGTTGTGGTGTACAGCCATCTGTCCTTACTGGAATCAACAAATTCCTTTCAAATTCTCTTAGCTAAAATGACCTGACAAACCTCAAAATCCTGATCCTCAATTTGTATGGATATTTTGGAGATTCATTGTTGCTTATAAAGCTAGTAGTCCCCTTAGCAAAAGTTATTCTCCCTGTATAAAGTAGGAATCTACACACAAACACAGAAAGATAAAATTAAATGCTGAATATATGGCTTTGGGGGAAGAATGTTTTTTCTACAAACTCGTCCTTATCTCTAATTAAAACTATCTTTCCTAAAACCAAATTTCTAGGGATTCTTTAGTTTTCTTGCACCTACATAATATTTAATACTGTGTTGGCCAAGTGCCTCTCACCTTAGACTATTAGATTGGAACATGCTTTGTTAGCAATACTTAGGGCTGGTGTTAAAACATCTTTGAAATACTTTATTCAAGTTTCTACATAATTTTGACTAATTTTCCCAGAAATCTAATAAAAATGGATGGGGACAGTTATCTTGTCTATCAGTCTAGCAACACTTCTCCATATGACTAAAAAATACGTGTCCATGTTTACATCAAAAACCCATGATCTATGAATATTCAAAGAAGTTACTCCATCACACGGATAAACATTCCTACTACATTTTCTTTACATTTTTATGCTGATGATTTGTATTAGGAAAAAAAAAAACATATCCATGTTCCTGCCATTAGGAAAAATGCAAAACAAAATTTTTATGCTCTGATTAGTATTAAGACACTTCAAACATCTCTAAAAGGCACTTCAAATGTTGCTTGGCACTGCTTCCGATGTTTTCATTTCTAGTTTTTATATCCTTCTAGAAGTCTTGTGTTTTCCTTTTTTTCATGCTATAGTGCTTTAATTTATCCTTGTTACAAAGCCCCAAAAATCAAGCCAATAGTTTTGGACCTGCAGGAACCATTTGGCCAATTCCGAGCTGGCAGAGAATGGGGCGCTTACATTCTCTCAGGCAGCCTGTGGGAAACGCATCAGTGGTCTCTATGTAGAAAGGTGAGTGAGTGTCCACATCAAGACAATACATCATTGCAATGGATACTTAGTCACAGAGGAATTCAATTTAATGAGAAAGTTCCAGTTCATGGTCTTTGTCAGTCACAATACTGCTCTAAGTTCTCTTTGTAAATTCTATATCCATGCCACTGAACACTAGCTTATCTTTTGTGAAAATTAGAATCCAGTTATTGCAATTATTAACACTGGTAGAGACCAGATAGCTATTTTAAGATGCAAATTTGAATGGTTGGGTCAACTAGCAAAGCATGTGAAACATCAAAGTCTTTTCTTGGACATTAAATTGAGAAAAATAATAAAGGATAAAGAATAGTGAAAAAAGTCATCTCTGGTTTAAGAAAATTATTACTGGTTAGAAAATCATCCCATGTACAACCTAGTTGACATTGTTATTAGAAAACTAAGTTCTTTCTAAGCTTATTCTTATTTTTTAATACTTATTTTTGAGAGAGACAGAGCACTAGCAGGGGAGAGGCAGAGAGAGAGAGAGAAAGAGAGAATCTGAAGGAGACTCCAGGCTCCGAGTCATCAGCCAGAGCCCAACACAGGGCTCGAACTCACAAACACCGAGATCACGACCTGAGCCGAAGTCAGATGCTTAACCAACTGAGCCACCCAGGCACCCCTAGAAAACTATGTTCTTTCTAAACCTTGAGTTTGCTTCTCCATTTATACGCCCAAGTAAAACATATCCATGACGTATGAACATCTTGGACGGCTACTAATTTGACATCCAAGGCAACATTCGACAACCATTTATTCTAAGAACTGAAGAAAATCTGGCAACTGCATGAGGGCAGGGCCAATACTGCACACACCAGCTACTTAAGAATTTAAAGATTTGGAGGCAAATTCCTAAAAACTCATTAACAATAGGCATGGACCATGCATTATCTTCATGTATCTGGATCACATCAAAATTACTTCAATAAATCTAAGCTGCTGCAGTATTACACTTTATTTTGTATAGGTAAAGACAACTTTTTATTTTCATTTCGGTGGCTTCTCAATGTCTTCCTTCTCTGAGAAGGCTTTTCTAACTACACCATTTCAAATAGTGGCCCCTCTCTGTGGAAAATTTACTTTCTCTTTTATGTTGTCTAGTTCTTTAGGGTTCCCCCCCTATTTGAAATGGTATTACCTGTCTAGGTGTTAACTTGGTTCTTCTCTGCTGGTCTCCCGATAATGGAAGCTAATGGGGACAGAGGCTCCCTGTGCTTTACTCCCCCCTCAATCCCAGCCCCTAGAACATGGGCTGCCCCATGAAGATGCTCATTGTCCTTGAATGAATAGTGACAATCAGCTACTTTCATATAAAATTATCACATTTCAGTCAGCAATTTTATTTATTTTTTTTGATTTTTTAAATTTATTTTTGAGAGACAGAGAGCATGAGCAGGGAAGGGGCAGAGAGAGAGAACACAGAATCCAAAGCAGGCTCCAGGCTCTGAGCTGTCAGCACAGAGCCCGATGCGGGGCCTGAACTCATGAGCCATGAGATCATGACCTGAGCCGAAGTCAGACGCCTAACTGACTGAGCCACCCAGGCACCCCTCAGTCAGCAATTTTAAACTCTATGGTTTTCGGTAGTATTGGAAAACCTATTTTATTCTTTCCCTCCCCTACCAACATAAACATTTAAGGCACTATAAAGATTAAAAAAAAAAAAAGTACACAACTTTATCATCCTATCATCCTGGTAAAACATTCTTTTTATCTTCCATCTTTAGTGTATTTCCGTGACCCATCTCTCTGGGGAACGAGGCACATACTGCATTGATGGAGACAAAGTTTGTGTTTAGCATCGGGCCATCTGAGAGGTTATCTTCCACAATACTTAGTATCATCGTAACATGTTACAGCGACATCACTGTGGTATCTTCACAAGAGCGCTGACATGCAACATCATGTAAGGGAGGGAAATATCAGCAATTAAAGAAACGTCACTTAGGAGAGGAGGTTGTAGAGTGTCCAAATCTGTGCTGATGTCTGAATAGCCCGTACCTTAGAGGCTGTCTTCAGTGTAAATGGGACTCACCATCAGAAATCATGCTGTTTTGTCAAATCGACAACCAAAGTCTTATGTATACTAATGTTAAGAGTGGAAGATGAAAATGTAGGGTTGTTTTTATCAGTTTAACCTTTTCAATAATCCGAACTGTTACCTCCAGGGAAAACTTTGGGGAAGACAGGTATCTTGTTCAATGACCCGCCTTCCTAGGGGAAAGGAGAAATCCAAGAATCACAGAGGGAAGAGAAGGGAAGGGGGAAAGGGAGGCAGCAAGCAGTCAGCTGTTTTAGAACTCCTCCCCGCACACACAGATCCAAGTGATTACTGCCTCTGAGAGAGTTCACAGAAATTATCTTGATTCTCTTCATTCATGGATTGATTTTTAGTATTTTCATTCCTACTAGCACAAGTCTCCCCTACATATTAATAATAGCTATAAGTATCTCTAAAGGAATCGTGACCTGAAATTGACTGATTTTCCTCATTCATGTGAGAGGGAGGAATGTAAAAGAAAAGCTCAAAGGGCAGAGTACAAAATAGACTTACTAATGAGACCTAAAAACCATGTCATAGGTTGACCATGTGTTAACTTGTACTCTCCTCTGGCTTCCTTTCTCTAAAGACAAACAATGAAGAAAGTGCTAGGGATGCTTTTTGGCTTTTTCTCTACAACATGCAGGTGTGATTTAAAATAAGCTAGAAGGAAGGATTTCACCGCAAGGGGTAACTTACAACACAATTACAATATGCATAGCCTTCAACCATTCCCGGACTTGAAACAAGATACCTCTGAGTGTTACCTAGCACATTATTAAAGGACAAGATTTCTGCCCCACACACATACCCATTTTTTTTCTTTCCATATTTCAACACCGTGTCTACAATGACCACTCAGGAATAGATCTAGCTTGTATCTCCACAATAGCTATGTATTTCGATGTAGCGAATTAGGACTTGAAATTTTGAGGATCATTTTACAAGGATCTTCTCTCCGTCATATACTCTTTTCAAACAGAGTTGTACAGAGGCGGAGAAAAAGAAGCATCAGAGACAGTCACAGAGATGGATTCAGACAGTCAGGTCTAATCATGAACATAAACTAAAAATAGTGGCATTTTTTTCTCTTTGGTATCTATGACCTTCCCAAAACTGTCTTGTTTCCCTTGTCCTTCCTCTTTTCCCCTGAACCCAGCCCTCTGAAGTCAGAAGTGATCTAATTGCCTGGCCTCTAACAACACATCTTCCAGGCAAACATTAGGAGAAAGTGGAATATTGCAGTATTATAACTAGGTGTTTGATGTATGCTATCTTATGTAATCTTAACAATATATTCCTAATCATCATTATACCCATTTTACAGGCAAAAAGACTGGGGTTTCCTGATTTGTTCATTGCTGCCCAGATTATAAATTAAAGATATGATTCAAGCTCTAGTTCTTCTGACCTTAAAACCCGGATCTTTCCAATGCCTTGAGTGATTTTTCACTCTGCCTCCTTACCCAGGCTTACTCTTCCTTGGCCAGCAGTTGGATTGAATTAATTAGCTCCAACAGAGCCTGAATAATGAGGGAGTCTGAATATTCCTTCCCTCCAAGGACTGCACATATTTACACAGGAGAAAACATCCTTAACTAATGAAGGATTTCCTAAGTTACAATTTCTGGGCTAAGTATCACTTTTCTGGTAGAGCGACATTGGGGCTGAATGCTCTACTTGCTTTGTTCAGCAGGCCATGGCTCTCAAATGGTCAAATGTATTTAGTCCGAACAGACAATTGAGTGTTGTGTTCCACAATGTGTATGTGTTTTTTGTTTGTTTTGATTTTCTTCTGGTGTTACTGGCAGGCCCTGAAGCAGTTGCAGTAAAATTTGGGAGAACATTGTTTGCTGGGGAAATTTGGTTCAGTTCTTAATAAATGCACTGGTCATGTTTCAAATTGTCTTTCTGTACCCTTCAAATGCTGTTGCTTCCACAGCTTAAATCGAGATAACCTCAGTTTGATTTCCTTATTGTCTCACTGGTCTCTTTTAGGATATCTAGAGGGAGAGAAGCAACATGACTCCTGGGCAGTAAGAGGCTCTGCCACAGGTATTAATGCATCACATTCTAGAGTTGTTTGAACTGTTTTAGCAGTGGAACAGGGATTAGTAAATTAACCTCATTTTGTAGTTACTTCCTCAACTATAAATGGGGTCAATAGTAGTACCTCACTCGGAAGCTGTCTAGAGCAATTTGTCTCCCATACACCTATAGTTTCAAAGTTAAGGGTCAAGTTCCAAAGCCAAAGATTCTAATCTCAGATCTTGCTGTTAACTCATAGTTTTGTGAACCACTTCAGCTCACTTAGCTTCTCTTGCTTGGATTGTACACAAAGAATAACTACAGTATCTACCTCTTGACTCCTGTGATTAAACAATGTATATCAGATATATCAAAGAGTGCCTGACATATTTTGTTACCATATGTGAAATTGCTTTGTAATTCACTAAGTACTTCAGAAACATGCGAAGTTCTTGTGCTGCATCCTATGTAGCAAGAAGGGATTCCTTGTTGTCTTCAGTATACAAGAAAATAGTATTCATAGGAGAGCCATGTGTTTGCCTTGGTGTTCCATCATCATATGATGAAGTGCACAGAGTTCGCCAGCTCAGTCAAGTGAGGAATGAGGGAAAGAAGAAGCTGGAACATTGAGGGCAGCATGAGATTTCAAAATGATTTCTCAGAACCAAGGAGGAAAATTTTCGATCAGACCTTAAAGAATAAAAATCTAACTTTAAAAACATAATTGCAGGGACGCCTGGGTGGCTTAGGTGGTTAGGTATCTGACTTTGGCTCAGGTCATGATCTCATATTCATGAGTTCAAGCCCTGCATTGGGCTCTTTGCTTATAGCTCAGAGTCTGGAGCCTGCTTCGGATTCTGTGTCTCCCTCTCTCTCTCTCTGCCTTTCTCCTGATTGTGATCTCTCTCCTCTCAAAAATAAACATTAAAAAAATAAATAAACAATTGCACACTGATTTAGAAACAAATGGTCACAATGATCGAGTATGATCATCTAGAAGTGATCTTCAAAGCCAAAGTGATTACGGCAAATTCAGGAGATATTATAGACAAAGGAAGGGCACAGTTGAGCATACAGCTCTATGTTATGTGGTCCCACTGTGCAGTGTAGCCGTGAAAGAGTTCGAAGGCCCAAGCGACATAGAAAGTATCTCTCCAGAAATGCTGGTATGTAAACCAATAAAAAGTATTGTTGGAAAACTCATGTTTCAGTGATGAAAAATTCATCCGTAAAGAGCCTGGAAAGTAGAATATATTATAGGAACTTCCAGAGACCAGTTCATCTTTTGCCCAAAATAAACAAACAGGTAATAATAATAATAATAGACATTATCACTACTTCTGCTCCTCCCTACACCACCCATAAATCCCCCCACAGTGCCATGGGCTGCTTCTCGAAATCAGTCATGGTACAAAACAAACACATAAAGCTTTTCACAAATCTCCAGATTTGAAAATGAAAATAGGTTAAAACAAACAAACAAAAAACAAACAAGTAAAAAACAAGCAACATCCCAGGAAACCAGACCACTGGTGAAGCTCCCTGCTCAGAAGTTGCCTACAATTAGTCCTTTGCTCCAAATACACTCTTCCATGTAAACTGAACATTTTAATATATACCTCTGCATCATCTGTATGTTTTGTCTAGATATTTGAAATGAAACATCTACTTTTCAGAATGAAAATGCCTCTGGGGTTGTGAAGATATCTGCCTCTTAAACCTTTAACAGACATGAACTCCATTGGACAATTAGAGTTGTACTCCAAGAGAGACACAGGTAAGTAACTTGGAAGAAAAACTCAAGGAGGCAAGTCACGCCTCACTGTGGGTGGGGTTAGAACACACAATGACAGAGTAGCATCCCTTAGGTGTGCAGAAAAATCAAAGAAAATACTAAGGGAAACAGAAAAAGAAGGACTATTGATAATTTTTGCATACATTTTAACTTTGGCTTCGGACCATCCTGACCTAAGGAAAAAAAAAAATCAAGTCTTCTCTTTGTGATGCTTTTATTTTTTAATGTTTGTTTATTTTTGAGAGACAGAGTGCAAGTGGGGGAGGGGCAGAGAGAGAGGGAGACACAGAATCAGAACCAGGCTCCAGGCTCTGAGCTGTCAGCACAGAGCCTGGCGTGGGGTTTGAACCCATGAACGCTGAGATCATGACCTGAGCCAGAGTCAGACATTTAACCAACTGACCCCCCAGACCCCTTTTTGATTCTATTCTAAACTTCATGACCTCAGAACTTGGATTAGATTTTTAAATGAATACTTTACTTCAGTTACATTCATTCTAAGTTAACAGGCTTCTGATCACTGGTTTCAAACCTGATTATGGAGATTTTTCTGGGAATGTGTACCTAATGTACATTTTAAGTTATTAGAATGAATTTTTAAAAATTTTGACTTAAGCTAGAGAAGAACTAACAAACTCCAAGTGGAATGAAGAAAAGTGAACATAAGTTCAGAAAAGAGTGGGTCCACGTATAAAGGTTCAAGCCATTTCACAGAGGCAAGACAAAAGGGAGGCCCCAACCACCATGGCTACTGAGGTAGGAAACAAGGTATGGAAAACCTCAGCCTTACCAGCTCAAGGTGCCAGAGAACAGACTGCAGTGCTGACACAACGGCTGGAAATTTTAAAAAATCCTCATATCAAGAATACAAAGGAATGAGACCATCTAGGTAGGCGATCTTCCCAAATCCCTAACAGCTAAATCCCTCATACATGGGGAAGAGATCCTAAAGTATTGTGGGTAATTAGACAGAAACAAGAGGAATCTACTCTTGAAAGACAGAGCTGTAGAATCAATCTTTGAGTTTGATGCGTTCATAACTGAGAACATTTCACCGAACATTAGACAGCTAGCATATGAAAGACTGACAATACTATACACTGGTGAGAATGTAGTCTAACTAGAACTTTCATCCTTTGCTGGTAGGAAGGTAAATTTGTTCCTGCCAATATAGAGACTATGGCAGCATCATGGACTGCTATGTACAATTACCATGTGACCTACTAATCACACTCAGAAAATTACCCAAGAAAGAAAGCCTATGTCCGAAGATCTGTTAATGTTCCTAGCAACCTAATAGTCATCACTCAAAACTGTTAATACAAACATCCATCAATCAGTAGATAAAACCAATTATAGTATTTTACAGTGAAATACTACTAAGCAATATAAAAGGATTGAACAGCTGATAAAACCACATGGATACATCTCAAAATTAGTAAGCTCAGATGAAAAAGCCAGATGAAAAGAATATATCCTGAATTATTCTTTATTGTATGAAATTCTAGCAAACACAAATTCCTCTTAGTAACAGAAAGCCTGTCAATAGTTTCCTGGGTTGGAAGAGACAGACTGCAAAGGGCAATGAGCTAACTTTTGGGGTGATGGGACTGATCTGTATCCTTTTCCTTTAATGTTTATTTATTTTTGATAGAGACGGAGAGCATGGGAGTGGGGCAGGCAGAGAGGGAGAGCAAGAATCCAAAGTAGGTTCCACACTGCCAGTGCAGAACCCAACACAGGGCTCAAACCCACGAACTGTGAGATCATGACCTGAGCTGAAATCAAGAGTCTGACACTTAACTGACTGAGCCACCCAGGTGCCCCACAATGATCCGTATCCTAAGAGGTGGTTGTTACCTAGGTGTGTACCTTTGTCAAAACTCCTTGAACTACACATGTAAAATAGCACTGTTGACTATATTCAGACGGAACTCCACTAAAATATGTATCAAAAAGTAGGTGGCAGGTGGTACTTTTCTAACTTGTTTTTCATATGCCTCTTAACTATTTTCCATAATCTGGTTATTTCTTCAAAAATGCTAATTCGGCATTACTTGTGACCAAAACAGATCTATGTAGGCTGTTCTACTTGGTGTCTCAACACTTCTCACTTCTTCAAGTCTCCTTCATTTGTGTGCTCAGTATTCCTCCAGTCCCCGCAGTTTCTACTCTGTCCTCACACTTCTGACCTTTAAAAATGCTCATCAACTGAAAATAATTTTAATAGCTTAGAAGAGCAATGCAATAACAAACTGAGTTCTTTATAGGAAAGACTTATTGTAATTTAGTCAAGAAATATTGTGGGGAGAGGGAAAAATAATGTAAATACTTCATTTTTATTTTGTTATCTATTGGAGAGCCTTTAGATATTTTATAGCACTGCACCAACAGAATCTTGTTTCTGCATGGTATGGCATTGCTCTCAGCTGTAAAATCAAACAAACATATATCCTACTTCATTCTCCAACTCCTTCTGTGACAAGCAGTGGCCGCCAGGCACAGATGTGGTCAAGAGATAGAAGCAGAAATGGCTGGGCAGAGAGCTTATAAGGCAATTATAGTGAGAAGCTGATGCTATTTGAATATGATTTTTATCTTGTGCTTTTTTCCTTTCTTCTCTCCTTGAATTCAGACATGGCTGGAGTCAGAGAAGCCATCTTGCAACCAGAAATGGTAAACAGGACAACAAAAGCTTAAGGACAACTCTAAGGTTGGTGGAGCAGAAAGTTAGGTGGACCCTGAACTCTGATAACTTCCTAGGGCTACCAAGCCAAGCCTGCATTTTCTAGACCTAAACTTTTTTGTTACATGAAAGACAAAACAAAACACCTGATTTGATTTACTTGAATTTCAAATGCCACGGAGCCTATGCCTATAGGATACATGCAACCCCAACATCTTTAGGCCAAAATCTTTCTTTCATGGATCAGAGAATGGAGGCACAGAGGGTAAGTGGCTTCCTTCACTAAGTTTTCCTTTCCTCTCTCATTTTAATTCATGACCAAGTTCTGAAATCCAGGACTCTTTGTTCTCTATGCCATGCAAGATTCGTCAATACATAAAAAAGCCTATAGGAGAAAATTGCTAAGACGAATTTATTTCTTCAATAATGTAAGTTTAGGAAAGCTACAACAAACCACTAGAGTTTAACACCCTGAACTACAGACATTTACATTAAAGGATTTCATTGTATGTTGAGTAGCTAGGATTTAGAGTGGAATGTACTTAACAGAGGTTAAAATAGGAAAAAAAAAAATCAAGTATGTATCTCTCTAAAATAAAACTATATTGAGAAAGTAACTTTCAAATATGCCATGGTCTTGGATAGGAGACACAAAGTTTTCACGTTATCTGTTCTCCCTGAATTAATTTAGAATCCCAATAAAAATAGGTATTCAGGAACAGGGTAGGTCTATATGGAAGACCATCAGAAGGACTTCCCGGGAAAACATGATCCTCTCCAACAAAATAGAGAAATAGTTCCAATTGGCATTAATAAGGATTGCAAATGCACCATATTTAAAACTTCTTGATATTTGCACAAAAATATCACACACATAGACACAAGGTAAATATGAGAGTCGATGGTGGTATTAATTAAATTGATGGGGGGAATCGCTTATCACACCTAATTTTCACATTGTGTATGTCTTCTAATTTCATAAATCATACCTCAATAAAACTGAACAAAACTAGGAAATTTATCCAAATTTTTATGTTTACTGTACAACACAGAATTATCATTACAATCACAAAATATAAGAGACCCCCTTCCTTAAACCATTCACTATCCTAAGTTCCAAAGAATTCAGGAACTAAAATAGTAAAAAGTGAAACCATATAAACATCAGACAAAAACATGGGTAAATTTCTTTATGACTATGGTTGGAGAAACATCCCTAATTATGATTCAAATCCAGGTGCAAAGGGAAAAGCTATTAGGTTTGACAACGACTACATAAAATTAAAAACAAAAAAAAGTTTCCTGGCAAACAAATAACAACAGTGATATAGGAAATTAAATACCATACTGATATTAAAATACACGTCCAACTTCTATGATAAGCAAAATACTAATGACACCAGAACATAGGAGCTTCTCAGAATACAGAAGAAAAATGTGCAAGGTCTAAGAATGGACATTTAACAGATAAGGAAATAGAAGTATCTCTCAACCATTTGTGTTTTACCTGGTTCATTCTAATTGCATTCAAATTAAAACAGAGTTTTACCTTCTCATGTATAGATTAGAAAATATGAAAACTTGTCACATGATACTTTGTTGGCAATGTTGAGTGAAATCGTTATTTTCAGATACTGCTACCAGGGACGCAAAGTAGTAGATGATATTTAAGTACTTTGATGAGGCAACATTTAGCCAAAATATCTAAGACCTTACCCTTTTTACTCAGCAATTCTACTTCCAGTAATCAACCCCAAAGTTACACTACCAACAATTTTAAAGGGGTGTATACAGTATACAAAGATCCTCATACAGCAAATGCCAAGAACAGGAGACTATTCGAACGAACTGTACTTTGTCCTCCGAGTGGAGTACTATGCAGCTTTAGAAAATAAAATAAAGGAATCTCAGCTGTATGAATACATAATTTCCAAGATTTTTTTTTGTTTAATGTTTATTTATTTTTGAGAGAGACAGACAGAGCATGAGCGGAGGAAGGACAGAGAGGGAGACACAGAATCCAAAGCAGGCTCCAGACTCTGAGCTCTCAGCACAGAGCCCAACATGGGGGTCAGAACTCACAAACCATGAGATCGTGACCTGAGCCGAAGTCAGACTTTCAACTGACTGAGCCACCCAGGTGCCCCCCTAAGACTTGTTTGTGTGTGAAAAAGAAAAAAGAGGGAGAAAATGAGGTATCTAAGAAAGATAGAAACGCGTATTATTTAAATGTAATTGAGGGTTAAACTACATTTAATTAAAATTAGAGAAAAGGAAAAAGATACAATACTTACAAAAGCTAGACTTCTCTAAACATAGTTTTGTAGACTTTAATACGAACCTCTAAACATTGAGTGTAATTATTCAACAAAAATTTGAAAGTGATCCTAGGAAGCTTAGATTTTCAGTGAAATAAATAAACCTAACTGCATTAATTTGTTAAGATTATCCCAAAGAGGAAAACTATTCTAAGTTACTTTAAAACTCAGTCATTTCATATATCCAAGCGGGTTAATGCACTAAGCCACAAAATAAGGGTTTCAAAAATATGGTTTTAAAAGCCTTTCGACTATTTTCACAAATGGCATTTTTGGTGATATTGTTAGTAGTTTTTACTCTTATACTATTGCATAGCATGTATTGTGGGATGAAAAACTTAAGTAATTATGTTAGTGTCTGATACCGGGATTTTATCATTGGATATGAGACATCAGATTGAGGAGGTCAAATACATTCCGTGGGATTAAATTGAAACTGAATCCTAAGTATTAATTCCTAACTTTAGTCTCTAAAAATAAACTAACATTTCTAAGCTCTGTTCACTGAAAAATCCCAGCAGCAATGGCAAACCAGTGGCAATGATAACCCTTCACCTTTGCATTGTGACCTTTAGTGATATCTAAATACTCTTTCCCCACTGAAAGCAATTGGTTTTGGGGACTCCTTGGCGGCTTAGTCAGGTAAGCACTGGACTCTTGATTTTGGCTCAGGTCATGAACTCATGGTTGATTCGTGGGATCCGGCCCCACATCAGGCTCCGTGTTGACAGCACAGGCCTGCTCACTGGCCTGCTTGGGATTTTCTCTCTCTCTCTCTCTCTCTCTCTCTCTCTCTGTCTCTCTCTCTCTCAGTCTCTGCCCCTCCCCCACTATCATATTCATGTTTTTGCTCTCTCTCTCAGAATAAATAAATACACTTAATTAAAAAAAAAAAACAATTGGTTTTCTTGAGGCTGGAATGCTTTGACATTTTTTAATGTTCATTTTTTAAGGTTCAGGGCAGGAAATAGGACAAAGGTTTCCAGGGAAATCTTGCTCAACAGAAAGTAAGAAGCTAGCAACGACTATTAGAAGTATGTAAAGTGGCCCAAGCCAGGATTTGACACAAAGGATTTCCATTACTCAAGAGTAAGAATAACAAAGGATCATTACTTGTTAAAAACTAAAATGGATTGAAACCCAGCAAGTATGTTTAAATGCATGAACTGCTAATAATCACTGGAGAACTGGCCACCATTGGCAGATATTACTTTTAAAACTAGTCAATAAAATGCTGTCAAGCATTTATCCATTCTTTGGGGTAACCACATAGTGTGAAATGAGATACAATTTTATTCTTTGTAAAGGTATGCTTGCTAATAGAAAGGGAAGGATATAATTCAACTATCTCCATTTTATAACCCCAAAGAAAATAATGGATCTAAGTCATGATCATTAATGACTGTTAAGAATATATAAAATGGTTAAACGTCCGACTTCAGCTCAGATCATGATCTCACGGTTCGTGAGCTCAAGCCCTCCTCGGGATCTGTGCTGACAGCTCAGAGCCTGGAGCCTGCTTCGGATTCTGTGTCTCCCTCTCTCTCTGCCCCTCCCCTGCTCATGCTCTGTCTCTCTCAGAAATAAACATTAAAAAAACTAAACTTTTAAAATATATATATAAAATGGTATAAATAGGAATTACATGCTTATAGTAAGAATATTAAATATGAAGTATATTTGCCTAAATTATTCACACCCAATCAAGTATTGGCCTCTACCTACCAAAGTACAAAATGTACTGGGGACAATGTAGTATTTAAATGACACAAGAGGAATGTAATTAGTAACTCATAGGCTATGAGAAACTTCACAGAACACATTCACAGAATTATTCAGCAACTAAAAGACTGAAACATGCTAAGAATCCTAACCAAATGAATACATAGACCTTATGTGATACCTCACTTGAGTAAGTCAATTGTAAAAACCATTTATAAATCAATCAGAAAATTTGGAGCAGTGACTATACATTTGACAGTAGTAAGTCATTCTTAGCCATTTTTAGGTGTACTAATCATTTTGTGGCTCTTCAGAAAACATCATGTATGGAAACTTTCTAAAATACTGACAGTGAAAATGAATCAAGTGTCTCAGAGTTGTTTTAAAAGGATCTGGGTATTATTGTAGGTGAGACCAGAGTTTCTAATTTTTCAAAGCTGGATAGTGGACTCCATGTCATTAATCCCTGTGAATTTGTGTAGGACAGATGTCCGTAGGATGACAAGGTTTAAGAATATTTCCAAAAATAAGCACAAATACACAGAACAGGTGAGCACAGAAGCTTCTGCGAGGGCACTGAAAGCAATTACGTTTATACAATTCTTGCCCATTTATCCCACACACTGGTTTTACCCTTTAATCCTAAACCTATTGTTTCAACTGCAGGGACAAGGTAAGGTGGCCGAGAATGTGGCACTGGAATATGGCACCCGACCAACACTTTATACAGGACCTTGTCTGTAGGTAGAAAGATCAGCAACTGGAATGTGCTCATGTTGAATGCTTGGATGCAGAATAAGTTACCCAACTTAGCAAGCCGAAAGTCAAAGATTTTCATTCAGAATTCTACCATCCAAGCAGGGTAGTTTACCTACAAGGAGGCTGTTTTATGATGTAGAAATAGCTAACATGCAGCTTTCTTTTCTCCTAAAGCAATGTGGAAAAATTAGAAGCAGGGCCAATACAAGGGATTTGCATTGCATTTGCTGGATTTTCAAGTCAGATGGATATGTGTACCCATAGGTTTCCATCTTCCCTAAAATAACTGAAGTTTAATTTAAGTTGCTTCATGGATGATAATGAGGTGAGAAGAGGATTCTACAGTCAATACAGTCAAATACAAACACATTATTATTAAAATCAGTAACCTTCTATTTTATTTAAGTGACTCCAATTCCAGTCTATAAAATAGTCAGAATTCAAAAACTTGTATTGTTTCATGGCCTTCAAAGGTTTTTTTTTTAATTTTTTATACAGCATTAAGTTTTATAGTTATTTTGCTTGCTGATAATTTATCAAATTTCAGCATATTCCATCTATTCTTGGTAAGTAGGAAAAAATCATGGGATACAGATTTTTCTATTCTAGTTTCAGGGTTTTTTTTTGATTGTAGAAAGCTAAAAAATGAAAAATAAAAATAAAAATAAGAAATGGAAGGGAAAAGCAAAAAAAAAAAATAACTTATTGGATAGGAGAATATGCTGACCTAAAGCTCTGTAATTCTGCTCTATAATTTTACCTGATTATTTCCTCCTCAAAGGAAGAGGAACCTAAGCTTTGTATAATTATGTATTTCCAACAAGACCGTGAAAATAACGACTTACTGTAGTAGGCAACAGAACAGAACCATGTCGTAATATAAACAGTTTTAGATGTCGATGAGGTCTTCTAATTCTTCTTAGCAATGTGTGACTGACAAGTCTGCACTGTTGACTGCTGGTTGGTCATATAGATCTTGAGATTATTATACTTGAAATGGGTGGGACTTGGGTCTGTGTGCACATGCCCACACAAGCATGGGTATCGCAAATAGTTACTACAAATTAGCCAACTTTGGATAAAGTATACATGTCTCTACAGACCTACAAGTCTAATTACCTTTTTTTAACAAAATTTATGTGGAAAATAGAAAAAGTTCATTCTAAATATTAACATGTTTATTTTGCCCTTAATATTGCAAAGTCCCAGCCTGTCTGCCTGCCTGTATGCACATGCAAAATAGTTTGCATTTCCTTAATTCTTTCTCTGAGCTGGAAATGCATATACAAACTCTTACAACAGTTGTAAGTTTAAACTGTGAGTATGACCCGGAGTGGCAAAATATTAGCCACGTCTTCATGGTATTCATGTCCTCCACTTTGATCAGTTAATATAAAACCATGATAAGATCATGACTCATCATCCCATGGAGGGGATTGTTCATGGAACAATTAACCAAACTGACAAATTTGATTAATGGATTTAATAAATGAAGTTAATCAATATACCATTAACTAAAAGACTCTGCAAATATGCAGATCATCCATGACTAATTAGTGCCTAAAGATAGGAGCTGCCTAAATATAGACCTGTGTTTACTCTATTGAAGAGTAAACATGGAAATATTTAATATTATCAACCTGTTCTCAATACTTTCCCATTCTCACCTGGCAAATCTGAAATTACTATAGAATCCTTTAACTTGGGCTTAGGTTCTTCTAAATAGAAACAACAAAAAGCAGTTAAATAGATGTACAGAGAGCATAAGTAAAAACAGATAGTGGCAATTCGGTTGGTAGCTAAGAGAAATAAATCAATTTCAACAGTTTGCTAATAAAACATTAGACCACATGTTTTCTGCTGCACTGATGGACCATATGGTGATGGATTTATTTTATGTTGGCAGCAGGAAAATTTTATGGAAAAGAAATTAGATTGACATTTTGTTTTATTTTTACACATTGTAGAGTTTATTTATGAGCTGATTATAAGAGAAATATGGTGTGTGCCCATTCGTGTAGGAGCCTTGATTATGTTTTTAATCAAAGAAGTTATTTAAGATATATTTCCATTCCTCCAGTAACTGCTACCTAATGGGGTAACTGAAAGAGACCAGGGCTGGTGGCCGCACTCACAAGACCTCTTAAAATCTGTTCTTCAAGACCCAACAAAGCTTCTGGACGCACCTTGACTCTTAGCATCCATCTGGAGCCAACTTGGCTTTGAATAAAGTAGGATGAGGGTGTCCAGAGACTAGCGTTGCCATCCTGGCCACAGAACATAGTACAGTTCTGCCACCTAGTGGTTGCTTTCACACACGTGACTTGGCAGCATTTACACTTGTGTGTGTTCCATCTACATTTGCAAAGAAAAACACTGATGCCGCGAAGGGCCAACAAAAGCTTGGCAAAGCACTTTCTATCACGTGAAAAACAAAAGTATCCAGGCTTTAAGAGATAAACACAACTGCTCCTATACTAAATGTGCAAGACAGATGAAGCGCTTCATAATCTGGTCTCTCTACCCACTGACCACCTCAACCCCCTCCATAAAGAACCACTTGCTGTTACCCGAATGCATTGGATTCTGTCAGAGGCTTCTTTTATGGGTGCATAATTCCCTTACTCATCTGGGCTGCACTGAACATTTGTACATTTTTGAACTTGGGAATTAGGTCCCCAGGAAGCCTCAACTTCCTCCTAGGCAGTTTGTCTCATGTCATTTTGTTATCTAACTGATCCCATTCTGTGTTTGGCATGCCTGCCTTACCTTCCAGAAGGTAAGTTCTTTTATCTTTAAAGTTTACCTTTGTATCTTTCAATTGCCAAAATACTTACTGTGCCTCTAACCATAATTAAAGGATATAGGTATTGATGTATGTGGTCTTTTGGAAGGCGTGTTTAATTCCTAATTTAGAACAAGTATTGTTAAAAAAAAATAAAGCTAATGGTTTCTAAAAATCTTTTCCAGGCATGATCTCTTAATGCTTCATAAACTAGATTTCTCTGTATTTCCACGTGATTTAAAGGACATGTGTGTGGGGCTCCTGGGTAGCTCAGTTGGTTGAGCATCCGACTTCAGCTCAGGTCATGATCTCGGGCAGTTTGTGAGTTCACACATCACTTCCAGTTTGTCAGGCTCTGTATAAACAGCTAGGAGCCTGGAGCCTGCTTCCCATCCTGTATCTCCCTCTCTCTCTGCCCCTGCTCTACTCCGTCAATCTCTCTCAAAAATAAATGAGCATAAAAAAAAAAAAAAGATAAAGGACATGTATATCATATATATATATATATATATATGGTAAATATATATATGGTAATATATATGCAATATATATATGGTAAATATATATATATATATGGTAAATTTGGATCCTTGTCCTTACAAGGAATGCCATCTTTAATAGTGCTGAAATCTTTTAGACTGATCGTGAAAGGAAATCTGAAGCAACTGTGAAAGTCATTTCACATTGAGTGACTGAAATGAAAAATAAAACTCAAAAAGGTACAGATATCCTTTTTTCGGAAAATAAAATTTCTTTTTTCGGAAAATAAAATTACCGGGATTAATCTTCAATTTGTGCAAATCTTTACTCTCAAAAATACATTTTTGTGGTGATTTCATGAACACAAGTTTTTACTTAATATAGCTTGTCCCGAGCTATCTTCAAGCCACACCTGCTTGCTGTACTGATCGACAGCATTTAGGCATTTCCAGATTACATAACTGAAATAGTTGTGGAAGAGACAGCTCGGTTTCTTTTTCCCCTTTCATAATCTGCTGAGTTCACAGCTAAATCCTGGTTTATAATTTTATTGTCCAAAGATGTATTCAAGAAGATGAAGTTTGAGGCTTGAAGCTGCCATGTAGAGTTTGTGAAACTATTGGCTGTGCACAGAAATCACTTTTCCATGTAGGCGGGTCATGTGATGTGGACAGATGTTAAGTTGTGAATTTTAAAAGAGATAACAGATTATCATCAAGTGCCATGGAGGTCACAACACATAAGTGAAATCTTAGCATACTGGCTTCCATGTGCTTTTCTGGATCTAATACTCAATCCCATCCCTCCTTTAGAAGGGAGTTAATAAATACAAATGTAAAGTTGTCTTAGAATAATTGAAATCAAATAAACCACGATTTCTCTAAATAAAAAGTATTTTTATTTATTCCTCTCTCCCTTTAATTAGAGATGGTTATTTTTTTATTGCTGGATTCATTCTGAATTTTCAACCTAAGAAAATCTCAAGTGGCATCATAAAAACCCTACAAGCCTTTCACTTTATTTGAAGAAGTACTTTCTAAACCTGTATTATTATTAAGTCCTGGGAGCTTTTAAAATACACCAATGCCTCGGTACCAGTCTAGACTTACAGAAATACTGAGGCTAAGGCCTGGAATCTATTTTAAAAGCTCTCCAGGTGATTCCTACACATGTCCGTTGAGACAAGGTAATAAATTGCTATTTGCGAAGAATTGGTTCTCAAGTTGCGGTCCTCAGAACAGCAAGGCCTTTATCACCAGATTATAAGAAATGCAAATTATCAGACCTCACCCAGACTTACTAAAGCAGGAATTCTGGGGGTGGATCACAGAAATCACCACTTTAACAAGCCTTCCAGGTGACGCTGAATCATGCTAAAGGTAATGCTTGAGGTTCTGGTTCTGAAAATCAAGTTGAAAATTCAAGGTTCATTTATTTCAACAAGATTATGCTCACTATTTTGAGAAAATACAAGCAAGATAATGTTCCTAACATTACAAAGGGCAAAATGACACCAATTCTATTAGGTCTCTGTAATCCTTTTTATCAAGTTATTTCTTACTATGTCCATTTATAACCATTATGTATTTTCTCTAGGTTACCATTATAGATTCTACATGCCATGGGCGAAGCTTGAATACGTTTTTGTTCAAGAAACTGCATCTCCTAAATCAACTGTTCTCACAAATACTACTCCTTGTAGAGGCAATCATTTTGCCTCATTTTATAGACTGATAAAGTACTAAGCAAAATTACTCTTTGAAAATTGAGCATAAAGTCTTGCACATAACAGAGGCTTAGATGGTTACAAAGCTTTCCCCAATTTTATCTTGTTTGTCCTATCATTATGAGATAGATATTCATGTTCTAACATAAATATAGAAGATGACATTAAATGGCTCTCTGATGCTGTTATTTGACAACCTTTTGGGTGATTCTTGGCTGTAATCTGAAACTGGCCCCTGGTATGTGGAGGGCAGGGACATATGGAACAAAGAGACAGGCCCCTCCAGGTTTGTAGATGACAGTTTCAATAAGCAAGGGAACTTACCCATGAGGCTTGTCTTGGGCTGCGCCAAGAGGAATAGATCCCACACCTTCCTGACCCTCTTTAAAGTTTATAGAAAGGGGCCTTAACTGGTTTCAGTCATGTATACAATGCAGGTGTTCTCAACACTCCTTCACTGGTATTTGGAGCAGCCTCTGGGAGTCGGAAAACAATTGGAACCCACATTCCAAGGACATTCCAAGGACAGGGTAGGAGGTCAGGAGCCTCCAAACACCCTGTTCCTGCTGACTGGTCAACTGGCAGTAGCATGGGGTTCCCAATAGTCCTCTGGTAAGTATGTGAGACCAGATTACAAAACCATTTCCTGTAAACTCAAGTTCAGGTTTCTTTACATTAGATCCCACAACCAAGTCTATTGGATGCACATAACAGGTAGTCCATATCCATTTGTGTAATGGAACTGGCAAAGACAAACTCCATAAGAATTCCCAGCCTTAAGCATCAAATAAGAAAACCAATTCACCTCTACTAAAGATGGTAATTTGCGGAAGTTCACAGATGAAGTAAACTTGACAAAAATTCAGTATGGTACCTGGACAATACTGAGGGTTTTGGTCCAGCATCAAAAACTTGAATTCACTATTTTTCAGGTTGCTCAACAAATTTGTGCTACACACTCTCAAGAGCTCATGTCTTGAAATACCCTGTCAACATTTAAACTGAGTTATTCATTTTTCTAGACCTCAGATTTTAGCTGAGTTATTGATCACCGTGAATTTCTGGGTTTAAGTATGAATTGCTCTACAACATTCAGCATGTCAGATACCTCCCATTTCTTTATTATTTTCCGCCAAATCAAAACTAGTTTCTAGCTTCCAATCATCAGAGCTGACAAAATCAGTATCAATTCTTTTTGAAATCTCACTCCCCACTATTAGTCAGACAGTAACACTTAAGTTTACAAATTTCACTAAAATGAAGACCTGTCCCCACCCCCATCCACGCTCCTTGTCACTGTAGTCAGTGGCCTTTGCTCAGGTTTGAGGTACATTAGGAGACAGCTGGTCTGCATTCTCTCCAGAAGCTCCAGATCACACTATGGAACCTTTCCTTCAACAGGTTCCTCAAGGATCCAGAAAGCTATCACTTTTAAGACTGTCACACCAGAGGAGCACCTGGGTGGCTCAGCTGATTAAGTGTCTGACTTGGGCTGAGGTCATGATCTCAGGGTTCATGAGTCTGAGCCCCGCTCACAATTCAGAGCCCCATGTCAGGCTCTGTGCTGACTGCTCAGAGCCTGAAGCCTTCTTTGGATTCTGTGTCTCCTTCAGTCTGCCCCTCCCCAACTTGTTTTCTCTCTCAAAAATAAATAAAAACCTTTTAAAAATTAAAAACTAAAAAAAAAACTGTCACACCAGTGATATTCTAATGATTCAAGAACCCATTTGCAAAATTTGAGACAGATTTTCCCCTCTCTCAAGTATTCCATGATCCGAAATTACAACTGTTTGTGAAAGACCTCTTTTCTTTCCAAACCCCAAAGGACAAACCTCCCTCCTGCTCTCAATCTCATTCTCTGAACATCCAATCAATTTGCTTAATGGACCAATACTTTATACCACCTAAACAAAGAACTCGTGCATTAGTTATCTGGCTGATTTTCTCGAGAGAAAAAAAATAAATAAAAATTTCACTCTCTCCAATTCCAAAAGGCCATTTACCTTCCTTGAAGCAAGGAGATCCCAGACAAAAATATAATCCTGGCCACTCTGGTGGGTCTATAGCAAATATTATTGTTAATTATAATAATCATCAATTAAACATGAAGAGCCAAATACAGTGTTTTACTAGGTCATTGTGCATATAAATCACTGAATAGCTCAAAAGTGGTATAGCTTAGAAGAAATATAAAAGCATATAAAAGTGTTCTTTGATTTTCTTTTCCTAGTTCACCTTAAAGATCACATCAACTTCTTCCCATTGAGAACAAAGTGGATTTACAAGAGTCCTATTCATGTTCAAACAGTGACATCTCTTCCCAGGATTAAGAGACCAAGGATACACATACAGGTCCAACCACACATACCCCATGTAGAGTCTCACTCATAGTCCCTCCACGTGACAAGCTTACTCAAGGTGGAGGGCAAGGGTCACAAGTTTATCCTGGTCTCCATCAGCTAGGAAAGCAAGACACACTAGTACAACTGGAGCCTGGATTCCACAGCTGATTAGATGTAGAGAGTGGAGAAGTTAAAGGAAATGGAGTCAAGAAACAATTGCAGTGTAGTAACTCCCGTGTTTCATCAGTCTTTCACTGGGACTTGGCGTTTTATTTCTCTTTTTTTAATGTTTATTCATTTTCCAGACAGAGAGAGAGAGAGGGGGAAAGAGAGAGAGAGAGCCAGTAGGGGGAGGGGCAGAGAAAGAGGAAGACACAGAATCTGAAGCAGGTTCCAGGCTCTGAACGGTCAGCACAGAGCCCAATGTAGGGCTCAAACTTAGGAACCACAAGATCACGACCTGAGCCCAAGTCAGACATTTAACCCACTGAGCCACCCAGGTGCCCTGGGACTTGGCTTTTTTTTTTTTTCTTTAATTTTTTTTAGTGTTTTTTTTTTTTTTTTTCAGTTTTGAGACATAGAGACAGAGTGTGAGCAGGAGAAGGGCAGAGAGAGAGAAATACAGATTCCGAAGCAGTCTCCAGGCTCCAGGCTCCAAGCCGTCAGCACAGAGCCTGATATGGAGCTCGAACTGTGAGATCATGATCTGAGCTGAAGTCGGCCACCCAACCGACTGAGCCACCCAGGTGCCCCTGGGACTTGGCTTTTTAGATAGAACAGTGCAATCTTAAAAATTCACAGGGAGCTTAATTTGGGACATGTTGAGTGTAATGCCGCTGAGACATGTAAGGTCCCTGGAGACGATTTGCCCAGGGAGTCGACCCAGGAGAAAGCGATTTAGGTCTGGAACTCAGCGGAGAGGCCTGAGCATTGAACATTCAACTTTCTATCAAAATTCCCAGCTTCAATCAAAAACTTTAAATTGCCTTTTTAATTAATCACTTTATTACTAAAGCCTTATCTTCCCCTGCATCCTACTAATCCCAAGAATTTAAATTTCTGTGCCCTCTTTTCCAAGAGAGGACTACCTTTGAGTGTGGCTTCTATTTGTGTGTGCACATAGAGGAGGAGGGAGTTTGCTTTTATAAAACTAAGGCAGAGATTTCTAAATTCTAAATAAACTCCAGGGGCTCACAGAATTTAGGTAAATTGAAGAAAAAAAAAAAAACATTCTGTATTTAGCAATCATAATCAACATGATGAGTCCAGAGACCAGACTTGACAGAGCAAATAAGTCAGCTTACGTCCCAAGAATAGTTTAATCTTAGTCAAGTGCCGCTTCTCAGCTTTCTTCAGTGAATGAAATCCTGCACATAGCCCACGCAACCTAGAAAATCTTAGTCTGGCAATGCCTCAGCTGAAATAATCCACGTGTCTCTCGGCCGTAACAAATTCACCCCTTTTCCTACGAAACCCCCTCTGCAGGCTCTCCTGGGCCACTCACTGATGGTGAGCAGCCCTCACGGCTTCCTGCCTACTGTTCACAGGCAGATAAGCCTGGTTTTGAATCCTGGGTTTTCTGGAGATCTCGGCATTCCAAGCTCCCACTGGGCTTTCTACCTGGGAAAACTTGGGCCAATTATGTAGTCTGAGATGCTGTTTCCTTAGATGCAAAATGGTTCTAATAATATCCATTTCATGGGAGTGTGATGAGTAATCAGCAGTGTGTCTGTTAAGGTACTTAGCATCATGGATGGCACATTCAAGCCCTGAAGCAATTTTTTTCTTCCCTTTTTTCTCTCCTGTGCTTCCCTTCCTTTGGTCAGCCCCTTTTGCATTATCTGTCTTCCTGGGTGGTGACTTTATCTCCCCACTTCCTCTCCTCATTTCTCCTTCCTTCTTCTAGTTCGTCCGTTTTAGTTACAATAGGTGTTTTATACAATCAAAGGTCTGATTCTAACACTCCTGGTTTCAGTGTTGCAAACTTTCCCCAATGAAATAAAAATACATATGCAACTCCTTCAGTCTTGGCTCTCAAGGCCACTTTTCTGGCACTTGGTTGACACAGTAACAAGAAGGTCAGCAAAACTACCCTTTACTGTGCAAATACTATACTGAAGTCATGAAGCAAATACTGAAGTTAACCACTCCTACTCCTCACAGCAAACTTGGGAGGAATGTATTACCATGATTTATAACTAAGGAACCCAACAGGCATAGAAGGCAATTAAGATGCCCCCAATGACATAGTCACAAGGTGCCAGAAGCCAGTTCATGTTGACTCCACAATGTGCCTTTATTCCGAAGACTGCTGCCTCCTTGTCCTCTTGCCAATATATTTGTTCCAATTCTGCACCTTCAAACATGCCATTCCTTGCACCTGGAATGCCCCTCACTCCCAGATCTACACAGTCAACTCAATGTCCTGCTTCGAAGCCAGATTTCTAGGGTACAAAGGCAGAGATAGCAGCCTTTGTCTTTCCTGAGCCCAGAGCACATTCTACAGAACTCTCTATAAATAACTATTAAAGCACCACTAAACTGTGAAATCCTCAAGGGCAGAAACTTTTATTCATCACTGAATCACAGGACCTACTATGTATTAGCGTTTCAATAAATCTTTCAAATTCTTTTACACATTGTCTCATTGCCCCTATTTCACTGGGCCCTCCATAAGTGCCTTATCTCTACATGTTAGCATGCCCCAGAGCCTAGTCCTTGAACTTCCTTTTCATTTATACACGTGCATCTTCAATCATTTCCACCAGTTCTTTAACTCTAAATACTGTCTAAATGCTGATGAGGCCTACATTTATTTCCTTTAGTCTGGAATTCATATACTTAGACTCATTTAGCTATGAATTTAACAGCTTACTTAATTCACTAATATGTCTCATAATTAAAACATGTAAAATGAAGCCCCCTGTGTTCCCCACATGCTGTTCGTACCATAGTCTTACTATCGGCAGAAAGGTCATTTTCATCCTTCCAATTTCAGTTTTGGGGTCCTCCTTGAAACCTCACTTTCTCCCACACCCTATGTCCACTCCACCAGCAAATCTAACTAGTTGACACCATGAACTAGATCAATAATCTCTCGTTTCTACCGTAATTGCTACTACCTTGGTCCAACATTCACTCTTATTGGAGTTGTACTTGTGCTATTGCCTCTTGCTTTCTTCCAAACCTGTTCTCCTGGAGTCTATTCTCCAAACAGCAGGCTGATTGATACTTTTAAATGCTTATTTTTGGGATAAAGCACACACAAGCACAAGGAAATGGCAAAGAGAAAGGGAAAGAGAAAATCCCAAGCAGGTTTCAGGCTATCAACACAGAGCCCAACTGAGGGCTCGATCTCACAGTTTTTAAGATCATGACCTGAGTGGAAATCAAGAGTTTCATGCTCAACCAAATGAGCCATCCAGGTATTTCCAGATCGACCCTTTTAAAACAGAAGACAAATAACCTCTTTGCTTAAAACTCTTTAATGGCTTTCTTTTCTATTGGGAACCTAATTCACCGTTTTTACAGGAGCCTACCTGTCCCAATATGATATGCTTCCCAATCCCTACCAATCAGATTTCATTTCTTACTCTTCTCCCTGTATCTCCATTTGAGCTTTCTTAACGGTAAGAAAACACTGTTACCCCCTTCTTAATGTCTATGTGTTCCCTACTTCTTTCAGAACTTCTCACTTCCCAAAGACTCACATAAACTCTCTCTTCCTTCCTTCAGGTCAGTGATCCTATGCTGTTCTGTGATTACACAAACCTACCTGTTACTTTCCGTTGTTTTACAAGCTTTCTTTTTTCAATACCACTTTTCATCTGGCATAATATAGGTCTACCTGATTATGTGCTCATTATCCATTTACCAATCTCCTCACTTTGTGTCCACTTTTATTTTTCAATCCGTTCACTATTGTTCTCTCTCAAAATGCAGTGAAAGATCCTAGGAAAGCTAACTAGTTCCTGTGACCTGGCATTCAGCACACCGAATCAAACCCCAGGATGTTTCCCAGTACATGGACCACTGAACAAATGGATTAAGTCCCATTTTCTTAGCCAAAAACTTAACTTTGAATATTGGCTGTTTCCTGCATGGGGACTATTAATGAGGGGAGCCTTGAAGAGAAGCCAAATTCAGTCCAGACATTCTGAAATTCTCCCCAGATGAAATGGTAATGGCTAGGAACCTGTAGGGGATGGGAGAGGTTGGAGAAGTATTCCTTGGAGAACCTGATAATGAACTGCCCTGAAATACGCTCTCTCCAACACTTCTTTAGATTAACTTTAGTGAAGAGAACTAAAAGTAAATTTTCTAACCCAAAAAACCTATGGGACACTTTCAACAGATTATTGAGTCATGTAAGTGTTCTTGACTAGAGGCCAGTGAAACCTATGAAATCTTCTACATTGAAATGAATTAATCTCCCATTAGCTTCTAAGATTACAGTATTAGGCATGTTGGGTTTCACTTCATAAATACCCCCAAAGAAGTAGAAATGTTGGCTCCGATTGTACAGTGGCAATTTTAACTTCATAGATCCCTAGGTAGTCTTTTATCCATGTTATTATCCAAGTGACTTCTCTGAAGTATAGTTCTATTTCCACACAAACACAGTAGCACTAAAAAATTATCACCCATACAGTAAGTTGTTTAGTAAGTTAATGCAAATGAAACCTTTCTCATTACAACTTCATACTCAAAGGAATTACTGCCTTAAAATTAAGCCTGCTCTAGAACATTTCAAAAACTAGAAATGTTTAGCCACCGAGAAATTTGTGAAACCAAACTGTACACTTATTCATGGATAGATTCCAGAAAATGTGGGACCTTACTATTGAGGTCATAAGGTTCCATTATTTTCTCAGGTTCATGCACTCAATGAATCAAGACATTAGTAGAGAAGACTACACATGTCCTTTCAAAAACACAAAAATGGGCAGGAATCCCTGAAATGAAAGCATTTCAGAAGTATTATTGATTGATTCTTGGTAGCTTTGCATAAGCCCTTTAGTAGAAAGGCCTAAAAACAGCTAATTTTTAACCCTTGCATAAAAAACTCCAACGCAATTCAATAAACATGTATAGAATGCTTATTTTGTAAATTTTACGGTCCTTGTCTCCCTGAGAGAACACAAACAGGTCTAAGATACAATTCCTGCCCTGAGGGTCCTTAAAAATGGATAGTCAGAAAGCTAGGATCATATTTACAAAATCAAGGGAGGGTATGTAAGGTAAGAGATGTGTGCCAAATGCTTTGGGAAGTTAGACATCTGAAAAACTCAAGGGAATATACAAAAAGATACCAGAATGAAGTCGTACCACAAAGGTTGAACTGTTTTTGAGCAAAGTTTTAAAGAAATCCTCAATGGTAACACATATCCCACCAAGCCCAGGATATGTTTAGGTAATAGAAGGTGACCCATATGAAATGTATAAGACCCTGGGTGATCCCTTCTTTCGGATATTCACACCATCATGTTGTCACCTCCCTTTGAGTGGGAGATGGACCTCAACCCTAGCGGTTAATGAATAGAACATGGCAGACATGATGGGATGTTATTTCCACACTTATGTTACAAGTGACTTTGACTTCCACCTTGCTGTATTTTTCCTATGACTTTCTTGGCTCACAAACTCTGAGGAAACAAGATACCATATTGGAGAGGCTTATGTGCCAAGGAATTGAGGGAAGGCTTCAGCCAACACAGAGTGAGAAACTAAGACCCTCAGTGCAATAACCCTGAGGGACTCAATCCTGCCAACAAGGCTATGAAGGAGCTTATGAAGCACATGTTTCCCTAGTTGAACTTCGAGATGCTTCTAGCTACACCACGCACCTGGCCTGCAGCCTGTGAGAGACTATGAAGGAGGAGATTTAATGAAGCCACATACAGATTTCTGACCTAAAATACTAGGAGATAACTCTTGTTTTAAGCTATCAAATTTGGAGTCATTTGTGATGCAGGGAAAGAGAATGTCTGCAGCCAAGATTGACTGTGGCTGGGCGCATGGAGTAATTATTTACATAGTGCTTTGTTATTCTCCAAGCACTTTCCCATGCACCGTCATTTGATTTTTAACAATCCTCCGAGGTGGGAAAAACAGGTGCAATACTCTTTTTATAGATCAGGAGTAATTGCTGTGGTTTTATGGTTTATATTCGGAGTCATACTACTAACTAGTGTTTTGTCTTTAGTTCAGTGCTCTTTTCATTACAACCCTCAGAGGAATAGAAGACATTTCAAAGATGGCACATATACTAGTATTATAGTCTTTCATGTGGATGGACAAAGATGGCAAGTACCCGATCACAGGGCAATTGGTTCTGCTCTTCATCTTTGCCTTTCCAATTCGTGAAACCTGAATATGTTAGAAATACATCTTCCACTGGATTTTACAGCTTTGTTTTGGTGTCTTTGTCCTTCTGTAAGTATGTCACCGAAATGTCAAAGTATGTTGACATTTCAGTTGGTTTTGAATGGCCATTGATTTTTCAATAAATTGAAAACATCTGACACGCCAACAGGCAGGTTTCCCATATGGCATGTAACACCGCTGTAGACTGTAACACATGTTTTGAATTGTTCTGAAAACGCATGGCCCAACTATTAAATACTCAATCGGTTGATTTTATTTCCTCCTATTAACATTACATTGTTATACCATAATGAAATTATAAACATATACTTCCTCTCACTAATGAGGGCACACAGAAAGAAGCTGAATCTTAATAAATGAGTTATTAAGATGAACTCTACTCCAATAGAGTAATACTCTCAGTGACACTCAACAATGCTGCATTTATTAATATTTATAACCTGCAAACCTCTCAGATTTTGTTCTTAAGCAATGGATAATTTTTTATTTATTCTTGGCCATCCATGTTTTCATTCTCACTGGCACCTTTCATTTTGAACTTCCTACTTTTTCTGTTAAAAAGGAACTCACAAAATAATCAAGGATCCTAATGGTAATGTTTAAAATGGGACTACCCAGGGGTGCCTGAGTGGCTCATACAGTTAAGCCTCCAACTCTTGATTTCAGCTCAGATCATGATCTCAGAGTTCCTGAGATGGAGCCTGCTTGCGATTCTCTCTCTCCCTCTCTGTCCCGATCTCTCCATACCTCCCTTGCTGTCTCACACTCTCTTGCTCTCAAAATAAATAAACTTTAAAAAGCAAAAGAATTAGTCAGGTTCTACACTAGAGTTAAATATGAAAGAGGTTATGGAGCCAGCCTGTGGGAGTTTGAAGTCTGTCCCCTTGATACTCAGATAACATGAGAAAACTTCCTTTAAAAAAAATCTGTGCTTCTGATAATAAAGATACTAATCATCTGAAGTTGATATGAAGACTAATTAAGTGAATATTTTGAATGTGAATTTGAAATCCTGGTGGGGGGTGCCAGATACTAGTGTTTAATAAATAATTTTCTAGTGGATTCCAATAAGCCGACATGCTGATTGTCTAAATCTGTGACTTTCAACTTGGCTAGAAATTATAATCACCCGGTAGCTCTTAAAAATTACCAAGTCTTGGGCCCTGTATTCAAGCTGCTGTAACAAACTGCTACCAACTTAGCAACTCAAAACAACACCAATTTATTAACTTACTGTTTTGGAGATGAGAAGTCCAAAATGCTGTCACTGGAAAAACCTCACGATGTCAGGAAGGCTGTGTTCTCTCTCCAGGTTCTATGGGAGAATCTATTTTCTTGTTCCTTTTTGTGACTTGCAAAGTCAGCCTGGATTCCTTGGCCTGGGGGCTGCTTCCTCTGACTTGAAAGCCTGCAGCAGCTAAGAGAGTCTTCCTCACACTGCTTCCCTCTGATATTGACTCATCTCCTTCCGTCCCTCTATCACATTTAAGGGCCCCTGTGAATACATTGGGACCACCTGAATATTCCAGAATAATCTAAGGTCAGCTTGTTAACAAAATTGATTCCATCTGTTACCTTAATTCCCCTTTGTCGTAGGACAAATTCTAGGAATTACAAAGAAAACACCTTTGGGGGGCTGTTCTTCTGTCTCCTGTAGACTCCCACCCTCCAAAGAGTCAGATTTGATTGCTCCTGCCATGGATATTCTTCACAAACTCACTAAGTGATTCTAATGGCTAGCTTCTCGTGAAGACTACTAATCTAAATATTGTTGGGCTTCCTCGAACATTATACCATGAAATGTTTTATAATAGTCAAATTAGATTTAGAAAGCATTTAATTAAATAAATTAGATGTTAAAGACAGTAAGAAATTCTGTGAGAGTAAAATCTGTTCAACCTTATTAAACTAGTCTCTCAAACTTTTTGGAGTAATACCTATTAAAAGCCCAAGTAGTTATTTTTCTGTGTAGGGCCTTTGGGATCTAATGTTCTAGGGAGGAAAATTGAGCATAATTGTGTGTACTTTGTTTTGTTTTCTTTACTCAGATGTTTAAAGAAATTTTTTTTTTTGTTTTACTGTTAAAATGTTGCATTTAGCAAATGTCAAGAGCTTACACTCTAAATTCAACACAATCTATTCAGTATTGTATTTCCACACATATTAATAAGAACCACACGGTCAATATAGTATAATTCAATCATTCTTTGAGGAGAGAGTAGGAAAGAGCTAGAAAGAGCCAAAAATAGAACTGTTTTGTTAAATTTAAAAAATTGATATTTTTATGCTAATATCTGAGGACTAGTTTACACAAAACCATATAGTGACTTGAAAGCATAAATAAAGTTGAGTCACTCTATTTCATACAGGCACACTGTGAAGGGAGGTCATACCTGAAAAATCATAAAAATTGAGTGCATATTTCCCAGGAGATTCACAAATACATAAGTATTGAACTATTGTCCTCAAACTTCTAAGCAGAAATCAACCTTCTTGAGTAGCAAATAAATGTGGAACTTACAGTCTCTGGAAAATTTTGTATCCATTGAAACAAGACTCATGATTAACAATGGAAATAATCTGCCAACTACATTCCTATGTTTCAGAAGAAGGATAATTCAGAACAAATAATCAGACTAAATGAATAGCTCTGGCAGTCAAAGAGTGAGCTGGCTACTTAGGAAAGATTCTCTCTTCAAATAAACTAAGGTAAATGGTTATTTCTGGTTACTGCATTATCTATATCCCTTGGATGGAATGTCCCCAAATGCAAACTGGATTTACAGTTTAGCAGAGTTTTGAGGATCAGGAGAAACTGGAGAAGTTCAGAGTTTAAGCTATTGTTGAAGGTTACCAAGAAAATATTCAACCACTGTTCTATTGCCTAACCCAGAAAATAATGTTCAGAGTTCGTTGTTTGTTTTGTTTTGTTTTTCCATCTTGGAAGTGGCACACAGTGACATACAATAGGATAGTGGTGAACGACACAGCCCTAAAGCCCACCTAACCTATGTGCAAATCCTGACTACACCGTTTATTGTAATGCTACCTTGAATAGGAGAGTTATTTGGATGGCCTTGGATTTCCTGAGTAAAACAGTGATACCTCAATGCTTGAAACTTAGCAAAAGACTCACTTAGTAAAAAGCTACTCTTCGTAGCTCTTATTTTTATAGTTTATTATATTTATACTTATTACAAAAGTAATGTGATTAAATACTTAGACAAATTTAATTTAAATGGGTTATTTTGTGAATTTTATTAAAAGTACATTTGCAACTTATACAAGAAGTTAAGGAACTAAGTAGAATTTAATTTGAAACACTGCTACATGAGATGCGCATAATTTTTCCACTAATTAATGCTATTGGTTTTCAGAAATAGAAACACTTTTCAAAGCTCAACTCCCATATTTACAGATAAGAAACTGAAACGCAGAGAGTTCAAGTGACTTTCATATTTTTTAAACACATGAAAAATAAAGGATAGAAAAGGCAGAGGCAAGATTTCATGCTGAATAGAGTCTCACTCTATTAAGATCTCAAAACTACTTAAAATTCTTGAAAGAAGCTTTTTTGTACTTAAGACTCTCCAAATAATTCGTTCAGAAAGCACACACGAAATATTTACTGTGTGCTAGTCACCAATCACCGCTAAATGCTGAACAAAAGTTGAACAGTGATAAAAAGGGACGTGGAATTAACAAAATGGGATTTTTTGAGAGCGTTGGAATAGGAGGAGACCTTGATTCCGACATTTTTATATTACTGACAAGGTCGTTACGTTTTAGAAAATGTTTAAATAACTTGCTCATAATCCTTCCGCCAGCAGATGACATATTTTAACTTCCACAAACTCCCATTTTGTCTACCCAGCAAATATTGAAATATTTATAGGAGATTTTGAGGCCTAAGGGAAACAACATTATCAGATCTTTATATTGAGTACAAGAGGAGATTTGCAGTATTGGCAAATTCTCTTCGCATTTATTTCCATTTAAAAACCTGGAAAAACCCTTTCCTGAATTTTCTCACAGGAGATTGGATTTTTAAAAGGTCTGGGATTGAAAAAGCAGATTTTTTTTTTAATGTCAAAATAACAACTGGCTAGTTTCAGCAGGCTCAGGTGAAACAATGAAGCTATCAATGGTCAGTGGGGGCAGGAGGCACGTGCATCCTCATTAGTCGTCTATCCCCCTCTGATTGCAGATTTACAGCCTGGGATTCACCATCTCATCTTTCCCTGACCTGAGCTAACTTGCCTCTTGCCAAATGAGAATCGTCCTGTTTTTCCAATCTCCTTATGTTGGGTTTCTGCGGTATGCTGCTCACTGCACTGGCGTAAGAACCTCACTGGGTTCTTGACTGTGTGTTAGACTTGTGATTTCTGCTATTGCACACACATTGGCAAAGGGAAAAGGTACTGATTTTTTTTTAACTTGAAAAAAATGCAGTCCAGCAGTCTAAAACCTGACTCACTCAGTAAGCAGTTTGCTTGTATCCAGCACTGTGCTGGGCATTATCTATTAGAGGATCTCATTATTCCTCTGGTGTACTTACGGTAATAAGTTTTTATTTGGTCTCCCGGCTTTCAGTCTTGTCTGTATACTGTTGCCAGATAATCTTCTTAAAGCCCAACTCCAATTATATTATTCCTCTGATTAAAAACTAACGCGCACACACACACACACACACACACACACACACAAATGAATACAAGTTTAAAAAATAGAGAAAACTGAGTAAGGTCTGCATGCCAGCTAATGGTAATATATCAAAGTCAGTTTCCTGGTTTTGATATTCTACTATACTTGTAGAAGATGCCACTATTGGGGGAAGCTGGGCGACGGGTACATGAGACTCTGTACTATGTATGTACTTCCTAGGAGTCCAGAATTAGCTCAAAATTTAATTTTTTAAAATGTTCTTATTTATTTTTGAGAGAGCACAAGCAGGAGAGGGGCAGAGAGAGAGGGACATAGAATCTTAAGCAGGCTCTGTGCTGACAGCAGTGAGCCCAATGTGGGGCTTGAACCCACAAACCGCAAGATCATGACCTGAACCAAAATCAGATGCTCACCCGGCTGAGCCACCCAGGCGCCCTGAAATTTAATTTTTTTAAAAGTAAAACCTGTGAAAGGATTTCTTCGCATTTTCAAAACACATGAAACTCTGTATTATATTGCAGCATACTCTCCAAAACAGAACAACTTAAAATGTTTTAAATATGTCTTATGTTTACTAAGACACTTTAGCCTGGGGCAATACCTTTCTCTCACACATTTTGACTCCTCAAACACTCTTTCAAGATGTGCCTTGGGGCACGAATGTGGCTCTGTTTGTTAAGCATCCAACTTGGGCTCAGGTCATGATCTCGGGGTTCCAGGGTTCGAGCCCCGCGTCGGGCTCTGTGCTGACAGCTCAGAGCCTGGAGCCTGCTTTGGATTCTGTGTCTCCCTCTCTCTCTGCTCCTCCCCCACTCATGCTCTGTCTCTCTCTATCTCAAAAATAAAAATGAACTATAAAGATGTGTCTTAAGAGCTGCCGTTCCTTGCAAACATCACACAGTCATCAGCTCAAGACAACCCCTCCCACCCAGAGAACCTGTGCCTGCTCACTTTTGGCACTTCGGTGTCTAGTATTCCATATGAAGAGTGATTTTAAGCCCCCACTAAATTGCTCTTAGAGGACAGGGTCTGTGTCTCACTGATCTGTTTCATGTCCAAAGATTCTAGCAAGTGCTTTGCTCAGTACTTATTGGAGTAAAATGAAGAATTCCACCTTCAGCATGCAGTGGGCATTTTCCCGTGAAAGTGCCCAGGTCAGCTGACATCAATTGATAAGCCAAAACTTTGATGCACACTAAAGAGAACAGAATACACATATTTTTAATCTAGTGCAGCTTTTCATGTTTTAAATGTTATTTTCTTTGAATATTCTCTGTTAGATACTATAGACAATGAATGTTGTTCGGGTACAGCTGGTGGATACTCTGGCATTAAACTCGAACAACAGAGGCTGTCTGGACCGCATGAAGGCAAATCCGGGTGTGCCCGGCATGGAGGTTTCACACCAGTTGAGAGGAAATGACACGTTAGCAGGGTCTCCTCCGTTGCATACATTCTCTCTCTTGGTTTACTTCCCATCATATTCTCATTGCTTCTCTCCACTGCTCAATCATACAGGGTCCAGCAAATTCCTCCAGGGCTGCTGGAATGCGGTTCCTTGATCTGCAATGACCTCCATTGAAGGATTCTACCTCACTGCAGAGTGGTGTTCCAATCCCAATGCTCAGATGATTCTTTGTCCAGCACTCACTGTGACACAGCATAATATTTCAGCATCTATTTTGATGAATGAATGCAGAAGCAAATAAACCATAATGTAACAATGCAAAAGGAACCTCCCCCTTAAAAAAAAAAAAAGATGTGTATGCATTTACTTAATGTGCATTTCTGCATCTAGTTGCCAAATGTGCTAAAACAATTTGTTTGAATCCACAAATAGAAAGGAGTTTTATTCAGATACTGTTTCCTACCTCGAGCTATATTTTATCTGAGGTGATTAAGCTGCTGGCATTTTGTAATGAATTCACATTCAATAGAGCATATTGAGGGCCTCTTAAAAGTGACAGGGTCTGCACTAGACACTGCACGTACCTCACTTTTTCCTCAGTGTTTGTGATGCATTTGAAGGTGGCACGTATCCCTTCTAACTCCAGTGTCTCCTTGTCAACAAAAGGTCTGTAATAAATAAACTAGAGTCGGTGACATCACCCACGGGTTGCACCGCTTCCCAGGCCCAAACACGGGTCTCACGCTGGTAGCAGCACAATCTGATGAAACTGAATTAAATGACAATGACTTTTTAGTTGAGTAATTACACTTTTTCCTCAACAAGTATCAACTGATAATGCACTAAGGGGCAGCTTCATTTTTGCTGACTTATAATTGATCCTCCGCAGAGGTCATGCTTTTTATTATAGAACTTTTTATTTTTATTACACAACTTTTTATTATAAACCTTTTAAAATAAACTTTTGAAACTACGCCCTCTTCACTTCCTGCAATGAATAATTCCTTTCAAAATTTGAAAAGTCAAAGGGGAAGAATATGTTTATCAAGAGGAGTGCCTTGCAAATATATGTTCTGATAATTACCTTATGCTCAGAAACATGGTAACTCTGTCCAATACAATCCAGAAAGACTTAGCCTGGCACAGCCTTTGAATTAGATGAATGAATTCAACTAAACCTATGTCTTGGCACCATATAACTTCAGAGGAGCGCTAAGAAATACATTCATTTTTGTTCTCTGAGCTTATAAGAAGATAAACTTACATTTGTTTTCATTGCACAGACTGAGGCACTGTGGTATCATTATTTTGAGTACCCTCAAAAAGATTTCTTCAAAGTTATAACCAGGAGTTAGGAGGAAAACTCTAGTTCCTTAAAAATCCCCATAATATCCTCATCAATTTTTATAATCTGAGAATTTAGGGGGAAATACTATAGTCTGGTGTAATCTATAAAAGGTACTGGCAGAAGTAAAGTGCAATCTGTCTAATTTATAAGCATTTTAATTTTACACACTAAAGAAACAAGAATTTGAGATTACGAAGTCAAGAAACAGTCTGGATACGGAGCCCATTAATTCAGAGTTGGGTTGAGAAAAGAAATATAAACGTTGGATAAAAGCTATTGAGGAAGAAAAGATATTAAAGCAGTTAGGCTTTCAGCATGCTTGTTTCTCTCACATGAGTGAATATGCCTTCTGTAACGAAAAAAATATAACACGGATCTCCTGCCCTCAGAGAGCTATCTGGATAGAGCAAATCTCAAGATTTATTCCCAGTAAATTAGAGCACAGTGAAGAAAAGAACTGAGGGACACACTGGAACATGAGCTGAAATCTCAAAGAATAAAATTTGTGCCCCTGTTAATAAAATAAAATTTGGACAAATGTAGAAGAAGAGAGAGAAGGGAGAAACACCTACAAATGCAGAGACCAGACAGGCTACAACTAAAGTTTTTTGTTTGTTTGTTTGTTTTTTAATATAAAGCTAGGTAGGAAGTCTTTCAGGCAGATAAATCTAAAATTAATAAAGAGCTAATACATGTGTGTGTTCTTGAGTAGAGTAGCCAGGAATTTAAATGGCACACCAATCAGTAGGGGAAGAGACCAGAGCTCTTGAGTTAAGAACCTATTGTATGTGTATGTTTGTGCAGTTATAGCTTTCATTAAGATGGTCACAACAGGATGTGAGACTCAGGGGCAAATCTGGAATGTATTTCAAATGAAGAAATGGTAAATCTGGTGACATATGGATGGGAAACTGGATATTTGATAAAGATAGGGGTTAAATTTGATTCTAATTTTTCAGGACTATAAGGATACAGAAGAAAATGCTATTAAGTAAATCTGAGGTGTAAGAAAGGGAGTGGATGTGGGAAAATACTCAAAGTGGTTTATAAACAGAATTTAAAGGAGATATACAATATCATTAAGAATTATTCGAGCGCGTATTAGCTACAGGTTGTTCCAAATGTGTGAGTAAATCTTGGGTGAGTGGTTTGGCTGGATACCATAAATTTGAGGAGAAAGATATCCTTAGTTCCTGAGGGGTGAAGATGTGTCCAAAACAGTGAAGGGACGGTCATGGATTACCTTGAAGGTCATCTCCATAGAGAACAGAAGAAGAACAGAGGAGTAGAAAAAAAAAAAATAAAAGACTAATAGAAGGTCAGAGAATCGTGCAGTGTAGGGAAGGGGCCACTTTTATCATTAAGCTCTCTTGGGCATTCTTAAAATGCACTATCATTACTTGAAATAAAATACATTTTTATATAGAGAAAGTTTCCAGTGAGCGCTATAATAAATAAACCTCGGAATCTCAGTGAACTTTTATCTGACACAGAGTTGATGAATTTCAGAAAATCACAGTTCCCTTATTTGTAGTTATACTAATGCTGGTGGTAAAGATTATACTCAAAATTTCTGTGAGCAATACTTGAAAGAAATGGATTTTGTTATATTACGTCTGATAGAAATATAATAAGTGAACCAATGTACCATTCACTCATTCTTTGTGGCAAAACAGACAACACAAGGAAGGCAGCCAGCAGCTCTACAAAACACGTCACATTCTTTGGACTGCTTGAGTGAAAATAACCAACAGAAGAGCTGACTCAGGAGAATTAGACTTTTGTAAAAGGGAACAAGCACTACTCCTGGTTGACCTAGCAATGAGGCCACACACTATCCATGATAGCACTGCAATGTGATAAATCACATGCAGATAAACCACAAAGTCATTTGAATCAGAGATATGAGGCTCTAACTTGGAAGAAATCTGAAGACAAGTCTACTAAACATTTTTTTTCTATTTTTTATATAATTCACTAATCTTATAATTAGTAAAGTATACACTTATATATATAATTATATATATACTAATCTACTAATTATATAATTTTTTATATAATTGACTGTCAAGTTAGCTAACATGCAGTGTATGCAGTATGACTTCAGTAGTAGATTCCCATAATTCATCACTTACATACAACACCCAGTGTTCATCCCAACAAATGCCCTCCTCACTGCCCATCACCCATTTTCCCTGCCCCCTGCTCCCCCGCTTCCATTCTCAGTTTGTATTTAAGAGTCTCTTATGGTTTGCCTTTCTGTTTGTAACTACTTTTTTTCTTTCCCTTCCTCCCTGGTCTTCTGTTAGTTTCTCAACTTCCATATATCAGTGAAAACACATATCTGTCTTCCTCTGACTGACTTTTTTCACTTAGTAAAATACTCTCCATTTCCATCAACATGTCTCCTAAGAAGACGTGAGACAATGATAAGGAAGAATTTTAATAAAAAAATTAAAACTGATCAAAAAGATATAACAAGGGTTAGAGAGGATGCGGAGAAAAAGGAACCTTCATCCACAGTGGGTGGAAATGCAATCTGGTGCAGCCATTATGGAAAACAGCAAGAAGATTCCTCAAAAACCTAAGGATGGAACTCCTGGGGCACCCAGATGGCTCAGTTGGTTAAGCATCCGACTCTTCGCTTTGGCTCAGATCATGATCCCATGGTTCGTATGTTCGAGGCCCCACACTAGGATCTAGGCTGACAGTGCAGAGCCTACTTGGGATTCTCTGTGTGTGCCCTCTCTCTCTCACCCACCCTGCTCTCTCTCTCTCCCTCTCTCAAAAAATAAATAAATAAACACTAAAAAAGAAAGATAGGACTCCCATATAAACCAGCTATATACCATTTCTGGGTATTTATCTAAAGAAAGTGAAAACACTAATTTGAAAAGATATATTCAAAAGATATATTTACCCCAATTCTCACTGCAACATTATTCACAATAACCAAGATATGACAACAAGGTAAATGTGCATAGATGGATGAATATATAAAAAGGATGTGATATATATACATATAGATATATAGATATCTATCTATACATCATACTATTCAGCCATAAAAAAGGAAACCGGACCATTTACAACAACATGCATGAACCTTGAGAATACTATGCTGAAATAAATTAGACAAATTTTATATGGTTTCACTTATATGAAGAACATAAAAAAACAAAACAAACAAAACAAAACTCATAGGTACCGAGACCGGGTACACAGGTACTGACTGATGGTTATCATGGGAGAAAAGAGTTGAAGGGTGGGCAAAATGAATAAAGGGGGTGAGTTTATAGTGATGTTTGGTAACTAGACTTACTGTGATGATGACTTCCCAGTGTGTAGAAAGACTCCATTATTATGCTGCACACCTGAAACTAATGTGATGTTATATGCCAGTTTATCTCAATTCAAAAAAAGATTGATTTTGGGTTTGTATTCTTTCATCTTCTGGATCTTGAGCTTACTAATTGTTTCCTCCATCAATTTGTTTAAAAATTAGTACAAAAATGTCAAGAGTTTTGCATGCTCACATTGTCTTATCATCACCCTTTCAATCTTTGCTGCCAGTAAAAAGGATCTGGGTTAGGAAGTAAGAAGTGTCACCAGCTTAATTTGGCCAGGAATTGTAGCAACTGTAGCAGCCATGGCATTAGATTGGTAGATCTCATACTTGTCTACATATTGAGATATTAAAAAAAAATTTAAATACTAGTGCCTGATCCTCATCCGTACTGATTCTGACTCTCTTGATGAAGGCAGTAGCCTGGTAATCTGAATTTTTTTAAAAACTCCCTAGGTGATTCTCATGTTTAGTCAAGGCCAAGAACCACTGGTTCGGACTTTTCTCCTTGGTCTCTTTCTACTATCCAGGGAGCTGCACTGTCTCTGAGAGGAACATGAGAATCCAGGAAAGCAGAATTAAGAGTCATCACTGATTATTACTTCATTATTAGCTGAACTTCACTATGTCCCTTGAATATATTCATTTGCGTTTATGTGTCAGGCATTGTTCTGCAGTCTTGGAATACACAGTGAACAAAGGCAAACAAAGGTCTCTTTTATTGTGAAGCTCATGTTAACCAGGAGAGACGCAGCAAACAATACAATAAACAGAATAAATGTCACTGTATTTTAAAAGGTGATAATGTGTTACACAACAAAAGAAAAAGTAGAGCAAGGTGTGAGAGAATCAAAAACACTGGCAGAGGTGAAGGAATTACAATTTTAATAAGGTCATCAGAGAGACCTTTGATCTGACCTTTACTAAGCACCTTTCTGCGTATTGATTCATTCCTTTTCCCCCAACAGCTCCTGGGTATTATTACCTACATTACTTCTGTAATGTAGGTAATACAGAAGTAACTGAGGTAATGTAGGTAATACAAAAGTAACTGAGGCTCAAAGAGGTAGAGCAACCTGCTTAAAATCACACAGTTCCTAGTTTGTCTAGCCATGAATAAAACTCAAGTTTGTTTGAGCCCAAAGCCAATACTCCTATCCACCGACCATGCTTCCTTCTTTCTTTTAGTCATAATTTTATTTATCAAATGAATACATCTGGCTGTGTTCCCTCCATTGAGGCATCACATAGTTCTTCTTGGATTGCCAGTCAAAACTAATGTTCCCAAGGGATAGTCACCCTGTAATATAAGCCTAACTGTAGCTTTTGGATGACGATGCCAAGTTCCAAAAGAAGGTATGTACGTATGGTTTTTCTTACATTTTTTAGTTAGTCCAGATATGTGCTGTTTTCAGGGGCTGTCAAACACTGCAACTACAATTTCTAATTTGCTGATGTTTAGCTGTCATCCTCTTACAGTAAATTCATGGGGCTTAAATGGTGAGGGATTTGTCTGGAGCCTCTTTATGGCACCCATCACCTTCCAAAAATCTCATTTCCTAATACCATCAGTCTAGGAGTTAGGATTTCAACATGAGTTTAGGTGGGACACAAATATTCAGTCCATGGAAGAGGTGAATACAGCACTTCCTGAAATTGCTGAAGTCCCATGTGATGATGCCTTCAGTTCTGAAAATGTGGTGTGTGTGTGTGTGTGTGTGTGTGTGTGAAATTCTATCTTTCCTGCTGCAATATTTCAGCTCTACCATGATACAGGAAACTAAACTTAACATGCATATATCGAAATATCTGGTCTCCAATTTAAATTTTCTTGTCCATTTGCCACTATCTTTATTAAATAACTGATTTTATTAAGAAGATTTCCTTGATGGCTAAGTAATCTTTGTTCCAAGGTAATACTGTAGACATTCAAAAGGAACATTCTTTGTGCTATGTTTAGAATATGTGAGGAGAGGAATGCCTGGGCAGCTCAGTCAGTTAGGTGACCAGCTTTGACTCAGGTCATGATCTTGCAGTCTGTGGGTTCAAGCCCCACGTCCGGCTTTGTACTGACAGCTCAGAGCCTGGAGCCTGCTTCAGATTCTATGTCTCCCTCTCTTTCCATCTCTCCCCCACTTGTACTCTGTCTCAGTCTCTTTCTCAAAATTAAACAAACATGAAAAAAATTTTTAAAAAGAATATCTGAGGAGAATAGTTAGTAAATCAATATGGAATACTGTGGAGTACTGTGAATAGTTAATCTTGTTCTATCTTTAAAATACATCTTTCGTATGTCTCTCCTCAAAGTTCTTGTCCAAATCTTATCTTCCATCACAGAGGACCTTACAGAGATCCCTTCAAATATTCAATGCTGCTGATAGAATAAAACCAAAGTCCTGTTTGGCCCACAAGACCTTTCAGAGTCTGGCTCCTTCTTCACCAGTGTCATACAGCCTTCCCTACCTTGCTCACCACACTCCAGCCAAGGTAACCTTCTTTCTTTTCTTTGAACACACCCAGCTCTTCCCCACCTACAGACTTTACATCTTTCCTCTTTATCAAAAAAAATTTTTTTGATGTTCATTTACTTTTGAGAGAGAGAGACAGAGGCATGAGTGGGAAAGGGGCAGAGGAAGGAGACACAGAATCCAAAGCAGGTTCCAAGCTCTGAGCTATCAACACAGAGCCTGACGTAGGGCTCAAACTCATGGACCTTGAGATCTTGACCTGAGCTGAAGTCGGATGCCTAAAAGACTGAGCCACCCAGGCGCCCCACATCTTTCCTCTTCTACCAAGCTTTCTCCTAACTGGTTCATTCTCATCATTTACAGCTCACCTCCCAAGTCCTGCCATTTAGTAGACATACATGTAGCTATTAACCTATTTAACATCTTATGACATTATCCTGCCATGTTTGACAATCTCCCTTGTAGTCTCTGTTAGATTATCCTATTTTTTCTACCTATCACTCTTCTTATCTCATTTATTTATTTGTTTAGTTGGGAATGTTCTGCCCTGCCCACTAGATAATAGGCTCCCTGACACACAGACCTTCTCCATATGCATAGACCTTATTTGTATCCACAGCAACTACCACAGTGACTCCAATCAATACTTGTTAAATCCAAAAATGATGAGTAAATATCTGCATACTCTGAGACAGACATGAAAACCTGATGCATTTCATCCACAAGGTACAAGAAAGAAAAAGTGGGAAAAATGTGTTTGTCTCTGTGTAGGCAGACATGTATTCTGTGCGTTCGGTAAGTGTGAGAATGTGTGAGTTGATCTCTCAGAGCAAACACAGATACACGCCTTCGAAATATGAATTAATACAGGAGTTTCCCCAATTTTATTAACTCTGGAGTTCCAATCAGTTGTACAATTTTATTTTTTGTTACATAAAAATTAAAGTTTATATTGGTTTTGGGGAGAGCCATACAGTGGCTTTGGGGACAGTTACATGAGTACATTTGTATGTGCCCATTGTGATCCAATAACAAAAAATGCTAGGCCACCGATGGTTTCTAATAAATGCCTAGCAGTGCTAAAATATAATAACGAGGACTCTAAATATGGGAAGGAGAAAGGTCTCTGATAGTTTCATGCTACTTAGAACTGGAGAGTTCCGACTTAAGACATCAAACCATGTAGCGCGCCACTAAACAACACTGCTTTAGGTGGCTTGGAAAACAAGATGAGAAGAAGAAAAAGACTTTCCAGTTTGGCTAACGTTGGTTTCCAATGCAAAAGGAATGGATGCGGGCAATTTGACATTTAAGGAAACACTGTTTTGTTAGAAGGATTCTCAGGGGGCGCAATATAAACATTGCAAAGGTTATCGTTTGCCTCTGCAGCAAGGGAGCAGACTTCTCTTGAAAAATAAATAATATGAGGAAAAATTAAATACATAAAATAAAATAATTAAATAAAAATTAATTTGAAATTAAAAAAACACAAAAATATTGCTTGGTTGAATGATATGGAGGGAAATTCTTCATTTAAAAACCCCACTCAGTTGCTTAAGTGGCTGACTCTTAATCTCACCTCAGGTTATGATCTCACGGGCTTTGAGTTCGAGCACCGCGTAAGGCTACTCACTATCAGTGTCAATCCTGCTTAGGATTCTCTCTCTCTCTCCCTGTTTTTTCTGCCCCTCCCCTGCTTGCACATTCTCTCTCTCAAAATAAATAAATGAACTTAAAAAACTTATAAAGAAAATAAAATCCCCACAGACAGCTTGTGATGTGTGGCCGCAGGTCTCAGCTCTAATTTGGTCAGTCGACTCCATGAGGGACGTGAGGGACGTAGGAGGACACAAATGGGTCACACCTGGACCTGTTTTCCACATCTACATTTGCACCGCCTCAAGCGCTACTTACATCCGGAGTCCCCTGTCACCAAGCTGAATGAAACCCTCCGCCATGTGAAGTCTCTCTTTTAAAATTGTATTATCCTGATTTTTTTAGCTTATTTTTTTCTCCTGTTCTCAGCCAAGATACTAATTTTATTCAAGTGCTTCAAAGATCTATTGCTTGCTCTTGGCAGACAATATCGGGTACTGCCTCTGGTTAAGCCTTTATGAAAAAGCTGATTTTTTTCTAGAAGAGAAAACTTGTGTTGCAGGACAACAAAAGACTTTCATGCTGCTTTCTTAAATCTGAATGAACCTGCTGGATTGATAAGAACACTAAATCCAGAATTAGCATAGTGTTCAAATTCGGCCTCTCTGCAGTGGCCCTGAGCTATATAATTCACATTCTCTCATTCATTATTATTCTCAGATAAGAGGAGAGGCAAAAGAGACTCTAATGTACATATTAATATTGGAGTTGTGTGAAAGAAAATGTAGCATTCCACAGGAGGATGAAAGATGATATTTTCCATATGGAAATTTCCTGAAGAGTGACACCAGAGAATAACGGCGAGGCCTTGGCTTCCTTAAAGAAGAATCTGAACAAGTTTTCTACTTTGATCTTACCACAAATACTGGTGTTACTTCAAGTCTGTGAGCGTCTAAATCATTGTTTCCAGACATAGGTAATACAGTGTCAGGTGCACAATTAAACATATTAACATAAAAAATGAAAGATTTCTCAAATATTCTTTAAAAATACTGGAAAATTATATTTAGACTGCGTTAAAATCTAATTATATCTACTAACCTACTAGTGATACTTTTAAGACTATAGGAAGATTGTACCACTATCTTATATGCATCCTTTTCTAGACACCTTTTGTAACTTCAGCCCTTCTTGTATTCTAAAAGACCCATTCTCTCTGCTAGATCATCCTCATAAGCTCATTTACAATAAAGTGACAATAAAGTAACGATGGCTTCATATTTTACCCAGAGGAGCATCTTCCTTAAAGGGCTATGAGACAGCGAAAGTTTAAGCCAAAGAAAGAGTTTTCGCATGGCCAAATGTTCGGTATTCTTGACAGTGCACACGTATCACAGAAACACAGCCGTCCGTAATTAAAACCACAAAACGCATCATCTGTTCTGCCCGCCTGTGGCCCATTCTCCGACACCGTGGGCCACCAAATTTAGCACACAGTGGAAGCACCTGGAGGACTTCTGAAGCCACAGATTGCTCAGTCTCACCCCCAGAGTTTCTGATTCAATAGGTATGAGATGGAGCCACAGAACGTATATTTCTAATTATCTGCGATGCTGCTGGTTGGTGGGCACACTTTGAGAACCGCGGATCTAAGTTAATGATTCTCATACTCATCTGAAGTCACCTAAGGAGCCTTAAAAATCCGGATGCCACCCACAGAGATCCTGATGGCGTGCATCAACCACGTGACCCAGAATCGACCTTTTGAAAAGATCCCTAGGTGATTCTATTATGCAGCAAAGTTTTTAATTCACTACTCAAAGTATTTTAATGATAATATACTCACATAGAATTAGATAATACTGCTCTGATACTCCCAACCTTACTCTAACAATATCAGATGTATGCTCCTTAAACACCAGTCATGTGTGCTACGTGCTAGGAGTGCTCTGGCCTGCAAAGTCCGGTGTGAGGTGACCCCTGTAAACCTTTCTGACCTCACATCTCAGTGCTCTCTGCCACCTGCCCACAGTCACTCTGCTCCAAGCACAAAAGCCTCTCTGTTGCTCCTACAGCACATCAAATGCACTCCCAATGCAGGGCCTTTGCACTCACTGTCCCTCTTCCAGAAACACTCTGTCCCCATGGCTTCCTCCCTCCCTTGCTGGGGTCCAGTTCCAGTGAATCTAGGGGGCCCCGAAGGATGGACGGTCAGGCGAAAGGAAGTGAGAGAGCCACGAGAGAGATGGAGTCTGATGACCTAGCAGGCAGCCCTGGCAATTCTGGCATCTCTGCCCTGCTGGTCTCAGTGTCTTTATTTAAAGGCAGTGAGTGACAATACATCCATGACAAGGCATCATTTACAATTTTTCTTAGGTTGGCATATTTGTGAATCCCCCAGACTTAGAAGAAGATATTTTTATCTTAGATTAGGCAGTAACCATTTCTATGACTTTGTTCCAAAATCACGCATTGTTTTTGACGCAGAGCAGAGGAAATAACAAGATAAAGTTTTTAGGAAGAGAGCAGGATTGTCGTAGCCCTGGGTAAACAGAGGGCGCATACATTGTTGCCTTAAGACCCATGTTAATCATCTCTAGGTAGATTAGGAGTCATTCTATCCATAATCTTTAACCATAATGGAGGAGGTATTATTCGCTTGGTAGAGACATGATCTCTAATGCTTGTCTAAGTTCTTTTCCTTTGTGAGTGAGTGAGCCTATATCGTAAGGGCTCATGTCTATCTATTCTTTTTGGTAGTTTCTGTAAATGTATTTTGTTACTGCCTTTTTATTATAAGGGAGCATGGGGATGAGAATTACAAAAGGATTCGTGAAATGTTAACCTCAGGGAGGTGCTCAATATTTGTTGTTGATCAGTGAAGATATGTGTAGCTACTTTTGTTTGGCTACTGTTTGTACCTTATCTATAAACAGTGCTTCTAACTTTTGGGCTAGGCTAACCTCTGGGGAAGGTCCTAAGTCTCTTTACAATCTCTCATATCATTCTGCTAATCAAATACTGAGAGAAGCTTTACAGAGATGTGCCTTGAGGTTTTATGGTGGGGCTGAAGGGATGATTAACACAATGTGATACCTGCAGGGAAAATCTAGTTTGGTTCAAGGAGTCTTGGGCCTAATGTCTACTAATTTCTAGCCAACTCATAACTGCTATTCTGTATGATCAATTTGTGTAACCTCTCCCCAAGAGGCAACTTTGAGGTTACTTCTGGCCAGATTACTCTCATTCATATATTATCCATCAAGACATCACACTCCAGGTCCCCTTTTTATTTGAATGCCATAAAACAAAAGAGCATAACATTCCTTGGGGCCAATGAGAGCAGCTCAAGAAATCCAAGCCTGAAAAATTATTTAGAAGGAGGTAAGACTAGGCACCATCTTGGCTGGCGGGAGCTTTGCTTCAACCGCTTTTTTCACACAGGGAAGGGTCTCAACCTGCAACCCCAGAATGGCTCCCAACAGTCCCTTCCTCTAGAACACCTCAAATAGCATCAGTTCAAAGACGCCTTCCTAACCTCTTATCTAAGAGAGGTTGTCTTCCCTCAGCACTTACTTTATTCCCTTACCTCTCTTTATATGTCTTCATAGCACTTGGCACTACTTGAGTTACTACGCATTTATTCATTTATTATCTGTCTCATTCTACTGAACGCAAGCCCTGTGAAGCAGCCTATGTTTTTCCTTCTAGTTTTTATTTAAAGTCCAGTTAGTTAGCATACAGTGTAGTAGTAGTTTCAGGTGTGCAATACAGTGGTTGGGCACTTCCATACAACACCCGGTGCACATCACAAGTGAACTCCTTACTCTCTACCGCATATTTAACCCATCCACCCACCCGACTCCCCTCTGGTAACCATCAGTTTTGTTCTCTAGAGTTAAGAGTCTGTTTCTTAGTTTGCCTCCCTCTCGCTCTGTTTTATTCCCTTTGCTCATTTGTTTTATTTCTTTAATTCCATTTATGGAGAAAATCGTATGGTATTTGTCTTTCTCTGACTTATTTCACTTAGCATAATACTCTCTAGCTCCACCCACATCACTGGAAATGGCAATATTTCATTCTTTTTTATGGATGAGGAGTATTCCATTGTATATACATACTACTTCTTTATCTATTCATCAGTCAATGGACACTTGGGCTATTTCCATAATTTGGCTACTATAGATAATGCTGCTATAAACCTTGGTGTGCACATGTCCCTTTGAATTACTATTTTTTTACCCTTTGGGTAAATACCTAGCAGTGAAATTGCAGTATTGTACGATAGTTCCATTTTTAACTTTTTGAGGAACTATCATACTGTTTTCCAGACTGGCTGTTGTGTTTTGTTCACAGCTATATACCCAGTGCCTACTGATGTGCTTGACCTATAATAGACACTAAATCAATATTGCTGAACAGGTGGGGATGTAATAATAACATAAGCATGCTTTCTTGCTTCATACATCCAACCTTTGAATAGCATTCATGGGTTTAAAAAGAAAATGGACACAAGAATAGTCCATATGGCTAGAAGAGCACACAAGAAGAGTAAGAAACCACCTTTAAGTTCTCAGAGAAGACTTCCCAGAGAAATCATTTCTAAACTAAGAACTAAAAATAAGTAGTCATCTTCCAGGAGAAGGTGGTGGAAACTGCTCAGAACACATCATATTGATGAAGTGAAAGAAGCTTAACAGATAATTCAGCAAGGGTTTACTCCATTTCCACTAAGAACAACGTGCTGCAATTGGAAAATAAAATATACAGGGATGACTGGGTGGCTCAGTCAGTTCAGTGTCTGACTTCAGCTCAGGTCATAATCTTGCAGTTTGTGAGTTCAAGCCCCACACTGGGCTCTGGGCTGACAGCTCAGAGCCTGGAGCCTACTTGGGATTCTGGGTCTTCCTCTCTCTCTTCCCCTCCCCATCTCACTGCTCTGTCTCTCTCTCTCTCAAAAATAAATAAAAACATTTTTAAAAATTAAAAAAAAAAAACAAGAAAAAGAATATATACAAAGATGACTCAGATTGAAATCCAAGAGCTTGAGATCCTGAAAGGCTAGACTCAGACTGAAGGATTTTTAAAAACTCTTTCTTGCCCTGCTATTACTCCAGCAGGCAACACCATGCATGTAGCATAGCAGACTCTCTATTGGCATCTTGATGAATTCATTTATGAACAAAGGAATTGTAAACCATGAGACTTCAGGATCTTATTTACATTCCCACAGTGACGTCCACACAGAAGGGGCTCAGAAAATAATTATTGATCAATGACCCCCTAAGAAGAATGATATTTACTACACTTTACCCAAATCCCAAACTGTAGGACCCATCCAACATGAAATTTAGGTATTATCATTATTTTATCTGTCAAAAACAAACCATAATTATTTCATTCCATTCCATTTTTTCCACAAGCCACCATGAAAAATGATTATGTTTCCAGCTTTGATTTTATGTTAAATTTCCTTTACAAAAATGATGCAGTAAATTATTTGGTGTAAGATCCCTCTCTGTACTAACCAAAAGACAGACAAAACCTTTTTTTTTTTTTTTTAACCTGTCAACCTCATGCAACGGTACATCCAGGTTTTTGTAATTTTCTTATCCTATTTTAATCGTGAGGTATCTGACAGGTCTTACATTCTTCTGTTGTGACAAAGCTTAAAAAAGACACTGTGGAGAAAACGAGACTGAATACTTCTCTGACACTCAAGTTTTAAAATTAATTAAATTAGATTTAATAAACACTGACTCTTTTAACTCCAGGCATGCTCTTTTAGAATCCTGAAGGCATTGGAAACATAATTTAGGTAAAATGGACAATATCTAACAAACCCATCAGAATTTCGGGGGGCCAACGATAAAGAGGCTCAATGATCCCTCCTCTTGGTATTCTGGCTCTTAGGTAATCCCCTCGCCCTGACCATAGGGCTTCACTCTAACAAATAAAACTTCATCAAAAGTGATGAATTCCCACTTCCAAAGACAGTGGCTTCTATCTTGGGCCCGCTGTAGCTCTAACTCCTTTTTGAGTCACCCTTCGCAGAGACACTCAGGCAGCCTCCCAGGAGGCCCCCCGTGGTGAGCAACGTGGGGCAGCCTCCCAGTGCCCACACCAGTGAGCTGGGGAAGGGCTGCTGAGGAGCCCTGCTGTCGCTATGTGAATGAGCTGGGAAGGAGATTCTACAGCCCAGGTGAGCCCAGGGGTGGTTTCAGTGGTGACCTGCAGCTGGCTGCAACCTCACGAGACTTCCGGAACCAAAAGTGCCCAGCTAACCCACACCTAGATTCCGTGGAAACCGCAAAGTGATCTGAAATCACAGCTACTTTTATTATCCGTTTTCTTATCGACTTACATTTACATTCTCCCCTTCAGTTCTCCTTTTCTCTTCTTGGTGTTATATCCCTTTATCCCATTTTCTCCTATTTTTAAGCATTCTTTTTTTTTTAGATTTTTAATGTTTATTTATTTTTGAGAGACATAGAGACAGAGCATGAGCAGGGGAAGGGCAGAGAGTGAGGGAAACACAGAATCTGAAGCTCCAGGCTCTGAGCTGTCAGCACAGAGCCCGACGCGGGGCTCAAACTCACCGACCGAGAGATCATAACCTGAGCCGAAGTTGGACGCTCAACTGACTGTGCCACCCAGGAGCCCTAAGCATTCTTTTAAGAAACAGGTATTGAATTCCTACTGTTTTCTCTTACATTGACTACTATTAGGTAGAAAATAGGTGAATAAACAGAGGACCTCAACCCTCTGAAGGCTTATAATGTCTCTTCCTACCTTCTATGGTTTTACTTTCTGCCATTCTTCCTCATCACCCTGCTCCCGATATTTGCGAAGCGACATTACCTTGATTATTTTATTTACTGGGCACAGAAACTGTCTACAACCCACAGACAGGTCCACCTTCCTCATGTAAGAGCTTCTGCCATTGCTTAATCTCTTTAAGATCTCTTTATGATCACGAGTCTCCGATAAAAGCTATTGATATAACTAAACCCGATATATTGAAAATTTTTTAATAAATATTATAAATGACTTGAAATGCTTGCCCTCATTTTAAGATCTGCCGACTTTCTTGACATTAGAAGTCACTATGATTACGTTTAGAAACATAAATCCATTCCTATAAATAACCTGTAAGTTTCTTTAAGGATTTATCTTTTTTACCAACTAGCCAAAATGGAAAAAAAAATCCCTTTTTCACAGAGCATTTAAATGATTTCAGTGCAGTGACATGTGCTCCTAAGAAATGCTCAGTGGATCTTTAGCACAGAGTTGAAAAATACTGCAAACTTAGAACACAGTAGTGTGGCTGGCTGCTTAACAGTGCCAACCTTGGGAGTGAGACTGCTGGGAACGAAATTCTAGTCTTATTTCAAATAGCACTATGCTGGCGACTCACTTCACCTCATAGCTGTGCTTCCTCATCTGTGAAATGTTGGCAACTAAGGTATCTGCCTGGTAGAGTTTTTATAAAGATGACATGAGTTAATACTTCTAAGTTGCCTAGAATCTGGTACCCGGTATCTATTTTACTATTTAATAAATAAGAATAAAATGAAGAGTGAGGTTTACAGCTCTCCAAGACGGAAGTTTAAAAGGAAACGAAACCATAAAAGAGAAAGGAGAGCTGCTTGATAATCACAAGAGTTCCAGCTCTGAGTCCTATAAAAAAAGTAGTAACTCACCTTTTCTCACATACACACTCTTCCAAGAATGTCTACATTCAGAAGAAACACAGGGAGCACTCCAGGACTTCCCAGGAGACCACACTGGCTGAAATGAGCAGATATTTGAATGCACAGTGTGAGTGATATGGAATCAAACCTACTATGTTCTAGTCATATTAATTGGGATGCAAGTAGAATTTGGAGGTTGTGTAAAGGCAAATTATTTTAATTCAGCATTTTGGGCCAGTAAAGGAATACCAGCTGAAATGAAAAGCTGTTTGTACATTCATTTGGCATCTATTGAGGAGCAAGTTTCTTGGGGGGCCAAGGTTAATAGTTACGGGCTTTAGGAAGTTTACTCTAGATGTGAAAACAGACTATGCTGTGTGGTCTAATGAAGCCATATCACAGATAGAATAATAATGTAGAGAAAAGAGGAAGATAATGTGGAGAGAAAATAGTTTTCTCAAAACAAGTAAAAACAGAAAGACACATTAAAAAGAGTAAAGTTTGGGGTGCCTGGATGACTCTGATGGTTAAGCATCTGACTTCGGCTCAGGTCATGATCTCATGGTCCATGGGTTCAAGCCTCATGTCAGGCGCTATTCTGACAGCTCAGACCCTGAGCCTGCTTCAGATTCTGTGTCTCCCTCTCTCTCTGCTCCTCCCCTGCTCATGCTCTGTCTCTCAAAAATAAATAAAAGACGTTAAATTAAAAAAAAATTAAATAAAAAGAGTAGAGGCTGGAATGATAATTAAATAAAAAAAGAGAAAAGATTGAATGATAATAAAGGCAGATGACATTCCAGGCAGAGCAATCAGACTCTGCAAAATCACAAAGAGGCACCTGAGTGTTGGAAATTGACAGCTCCGGTCTGCTATGTGTGGAATGTATGAAAGAAAGTGATGGAAAAGAACAAAGACACATAGTTACTGGAGAAGGTCTTGAAAGGACTGAGTGCCATGGTAAGAAATATATGGTTCTTAAGGGCCAAGAAACGCTCACAAAAATAGACTGCTGGTCAAATAAGCTTGGGAAATGCTGAACAGCCCATCTCCTTGGAGAGTACAGTGTCTATAAAGGCCATAAGCAATCAGAAAGAAATTATTCTTTGGACTTATTTAAATAGGCAAATTCAAATGGAATTCCATTTTCTGGAAATAAGCGTCCCCAGGAACATAGTTCAGAGGATACTGCAGTGCAGGCAATGGAGAGTAACTTTGCTTTTGATAGGAAAGACAAATTTTAACGGAAAAAAATTTAAAAAAAAGTACTCAGGGAGAAAGACAGGATATGAGTAGAGTGCCAAGCAGGAAAATGGCAGGGGGATGTCGATGAGGAAATCATTAGGAGGCAGAACAGCAGGACAGGGCATCGGACTCACGGTGGAGTCAGAGGAAGAGAAGTTAGTTTAAAGTGACTGAGAGAGATTTTATCATTTAAAATCTAGTAGTTGTTATCTTCCTTTTAGGTGTCAAACACAAAAAATGGTTTAGAAAATTTTAAGCAAGAGAGGCACTGACCTTAGGAACTTACACATAGGTACAGCAAGCTAAACCCCAACAGAACCAATGTGTTAGAGGTGTGGTTTCCTCAGTGCTCCTGGATTTTGTCTGTGGAGCCCTTTTTCCAGTCCCTGCATACTCTTCCACATCTTCCCTGCCCCACCCTCTTCCACATCCCTTGTTAGAGCCCTTACATTCCTGTTTCCACTGCATTTCTTTCTCCAGGAAAGACTCCATTCATTTACACCTCAGTGCGAATTTCAATAGACACAGTTGCCTCTTGGATATTTTTAATTTAAGCCTATTATTCTGATGCACACTGGAGGCTTTACCTTTTGCATATCAAATACATCAACAAAGGGAAGAAGAGTAACTTCTTGGGGAAAAAAGAATTTGAGTCACCCTAAAAATCACAGGGCACAGGTAGCTGTGAAGGATAGCTCTGGAACTGCGAGGGTGAAGAAAAGTAATAACCCATCAGATCGCCTCCCAATGCTTGTGAAGTACACATTGCAGCAACAGCTTCCCCAAAATACTGGGAACAGGGACAATGAAATGAACATTTCCTCAAGAGCGAGCCACTATTTTTTACATCAGAATACACAGAGATGTTTGTTTAAAAGATGCAGATTCTCAGACTCCATCTTTTGGAATCTCTGGGTTCGAGACCAGGAATCTGAATTTTTAACCCACAGCCCTAAATCACTCTCTATGAACACTAATATTCAAGAACTATTGACTATATAAAATGTATGGAGATTATGTTAGGTAGAAGGGCTAACATAAAATATAGACAAACAACGTTTGGTTAATCAGATTTGGGGTTATTTTTCTCGCGAGTGGAAGAGAAGCCAGAAAACAAATTTCACTGTGAACTCGCTTTAGGTAAGTTCATTACAGAGGGATTTACTAGTATTTCTCAGAATGAATTTAAAATCATCTTGGAACATTTTTATTATCTTGATTTAAGAAAGGATTTAATTTTAAATCATTCTAATTTGAAATAGCTAGTTGATATAATCAAAGTTTAACCAAAAATGGTATTGGTATTTAATTACTTGACATTACCTCGGTCTGTTGTTCACAAATTTGAAATAGATAAAGATCTTTTTTGTGTGTGCAAGATAAGAAAAGTAAATTTAAAATAATTATTTTGGAATACTTTCATACCATAAAAATGAAGGATTCTTTTGTTTGCCAATGGCAGATAAATGTGAGACTCTGAGATCGACCATTTCCATGTTAAGTTTATAGTTCTATTTTTAATACAAAAAGCAAATTATTTGCATTTTGGATTTTTCCATCTATCAGCAGGATTAACATATATGTAATACTATTTAGAAAAAGCTTATAGGTTACATTTAAAATTTTCTAGAGACAAAGGTTCTGTGTTTATTTCAAATGTTGCAGAGATGCTATTTGCCCAAGCGAACAGGAAAATTGGAAATATATTTGTACCGTGTTAATTGACTTCATCTTACTCCCTTTTTTTATTCTCTGATTAGAAAAAGAAGATTATATTTTACTTGCTCAACACTCGAGTTTGCAATTTAGTATTCATTTAAGCAAGAGTTCTTATGTCTGGCTAAATATAAAGATCATCAGGGAATATCTTAAACTTACTAATTCTCAGGCTCCACTGAGAAATTTGAAGGATAGGGCTAGACTACTATGTGTTTTAGAAACTCACGGGGTAATTCTAATGTCTGGGCATGTAATGAGATACCTGGTTTACAGGGAAAAGATATCAGTTCTCCATGTGCAGAAGACTCTCTTGTGGTTCAATGGGCTCATCACAGGAAGAGATTCAATGAATAGAATCCAACTGTACACTCACACCTGTTCCCTGGCATTGTGTATATATGTCTGCATTTGTGCGTGCATGCACGTGTGTGCGGGCATTGGGATTTGTTTGTTCATTTGCTTGTTTTTTACCATTAACAATAAATGGGATTTTCTGAATGTTTTACTCTTCACTCCAATCTCTCTGAGACATGGCTGGACGCTTGGCAGTCAAAGCCAAATTTTGCATTACATGTCCAAATTGTCCCTGCCACCGAGTATTAGTGATGAAAGGAGTTGAAGATAGCCCCTGACTTGCAGTTAGGCATCATAAAATTTACATTAAAATGTTTTTTAATATATTATCTAAAATACCTTAAAACTTAAAGACATAACACACTTCAATCAAAATTAAAATAGAGATCATTTCCAGGCTGATATGCATGGCTTTCAATATATCAAATCAGGATTATGTCGAAAATGGAAAACTACTTCATGATAAAAGCATGAAAATGTACTCACAGTATATAAAGTGCAAAATCTGGCTTGAAATATATGTATGATGGAATCTCAGTTTTATTGGGGAAAATGTTCTCAGTATAAATGGGGAAAAGACAAAAGCTTTAAAACACAATGTTAACATGCTTGCTTCTAGGTGATGAGTGCCAGCTATCTGATTTTCTATACTTTTCAAATTTGCCCTTGATGAACATTGCATTAAAGTCAGATTACATCCAAATTATTTTTTTTAATTTATTTATTTTTGAGAGAGAGAGAGAGGAGGGGTAGAGAGAGAGGGAGACAGGAAATCTGAAGCAGGCTCCAAGCTCTGAGCTATCAGCACAGAGCCGAATGTGGGGCTCGAACTCATGAACCATGAGATCACAACCTGAATCGAAGTGGGATACTTAACCCACTGAGCCACCCAGGCACCCCCAAACTGGCTTTATAACTCAGAGTGATTTATAAAAAATACTTAGATTAGATTTGTTTTCTAAAACTATAGTAGTATTTTTACCTAAAAGATAATGTAAAACTACTTATTTTACCCATACTTTTCTGATTGCTGAATTCTTAAAGGAGGAATGATTTTGCCTATTTTTACCTTAGGAGGGATGATCTAAGTTAAGTTGATTTGGCTTATGCAACTTCGTTGGTTGGATTCACACATTTGCAGAACCCAGGAAGGCAAATATGTTCCAGAAGATGCAGTAAAATATCCACATGCCAACTTTCATTTTATCTACCGATTTTCTAATTTGTCTAGTCTCTTTTTTTCTGTGCCCTTCTTTCACTTTTAATAGCATGTTAACAACAAAAAGAAAATTTTTATTTGGGCATTTTAATAAATGTCTTTGGATAAGCGCATGCAACAGGCTCACATGGTAACGTGTGTGAAATGGAGTGTGCAGAGCCTATAAGCCAGACAAGAATAAAGCGATTTTTAAATCTCCAGTGATTTCTCTATTTTTTAAAAAAAAAATTAATGGAAAAGATCTGTTGTCCAATAATTATCCTTAATTAGGACCTCATAATTAAGTAAATCTATGCTTACTAATATGAAGCAGAAGTAGTGGTTAGAACAGAAAGAGGTTAAGTGGTTTGATTTTTGAGGAAGAGCAGTAAGTTACCGACAAAGGAGCTTGAAAGGTGAGAGACAGGGCTAAAATTGATGTAAATTAAATAGAAGAAATTAGGGGAAGTGGGAATCAGAGACAGGCTGTATGTCAGAGCCAACTTCAGGTTTTTCTCCTAAATTTCTATTTTTCTAACTACATTTACCCAAGTTAGTTAGGATGGTAGTTACAGTGCAGCCATTTCCATCCATGCTTCTAGATAAAAGGCAATTAGACATAAATTTTAAAAACCAAATTGCTCAGAAATCCCGTTCTTAATAATTGTGAGTTAATAAAAATATATTTAGGAAGATAGTTTAATAGCATGCACATAATATAATGTTAATTAAAACCAGTGGAGTACAGACATATAAATAAGGTGAGGTAGCAACTATTTAAAAACATATGCATAGGCCGAGGAAAACAGACTGGAAATAAATGTACCCAAACCGATGGCTGTGAATAGTTGTCTCTGGGTGGAAGAACTGAGAGTGATTTTTAAATTACTTCTGCATTATTTTCTATAATTAAAGGCTTATTTCAAAACAGAACTAGCTGTTGATTCGCATAGAATAATATCTGAAGTATACACGTATACATATATGTAAAATAAGGCTAAAGTCACTTGAAATGAGGAAAATTCAATCTAACAAAACCAAACAATCAAAAAAGACTCATTTAGACGTGAATTTAGAGCTTAGGAATCAAAACTGAAAAACAAATGAAACAATCTGCAAGGAATACTAGAATTTAATAGAGACACTTTCTTGACTTTCTGAATCACTTTTTGTGTATACAGTTAGTCCCGCGAGGTGACGGGGGAAAACATGGAGTCTGTGAGATCATTATCAGAACAGAAGGAAGGTGAGAAACTGAGTAAGCTCGGCAGACATTGCTTCTCAAAAACAGTAGGTAAACACATGCTGGTTTTTAACTGACTGTTGTTGGTCTCAGAATGGAGGCTGGGATTCATACGCTGAGGTGGGGAAATACACCATTTTAAAGTGAAAAATGAGTTCAATGCTGCAAAGCATCTTTGTACTAAAGGAGGTGAGGAAGTTGCTTTAGTCTCGACTTTCTGGCTTCATAGGTAAGAGTCTCTCCACTTAAACACTTCCCCATAAGGCAGGGTAGTAAGTCAAAGGTCATTCTATATTCACACTGTCCCTACGGACTTCTCCCAAGTTAGATAAAGGAAGCTAAACAAATTTGGCCAAAGCTCTCGTCTACAAAACAGACCTTCAGCTATTGGATGGGAGTTATCATGAGCACAGCCAGCCTAATCTTTTTTAGGCTTCTCTTTTTTATTTTCATGCTCTGGCTTGTTGATTTATTCCTTCAAATTTGGCACCCAAAACTAAATACTACTTCAGATATCGTCTTACCAGAAGGGGAACTTTCACAGGAGATAGATCCCAGATCCCCGCAAATACTCAAAGTCACAAATCTCACCATAACATATCGTTATTGCAGTAAAATTCTCAATGCATTGTTGAGTATGCACACATGCATGTGCACGTGCACACACACACACACACTCACATTAAGAAAAAAAAAAAAAAGAAGAAGAAGAAGAAGAAGAGCCAGTAGCTTGCAGGATGAACTATTTAGCAATGAGCCATGGGAGGACTTTCAGAAAGGAAGGATAGTAAAAACAGAATGGGGAGAGAGAAATCTGGTCACTGAACAAGAGCCAAATCAAACAGAGCTCTATGTGTCATCCTCAGGAGTACTGACCGTTTTCAGAGCCTATAGAATACAAAGATTGGTATACATAAGCATCACTCTGATGACCAGAAGTGTGGTTTGAATGACAGCAAAAGGAGAGGCAAGAAGATATAGCGAGAGAATGTTATGATCATCTGTGTGGAAAGTGATGTTCTAATCTAAGGTGAGAAAGGTCATAATTGAGCAGAATCTGAGTCAAAATCTAGGTTCTTCCTGGTGAGGGAGGTGAAGGCGGCAAGGATTGTGCCATATTTCATCTCACTTTTCAGGCATAGCTAGTAATTGTCTAATTTTGCAAACCTGAAGTAAAGAGCATAGACAATAAGCTTTATTAGTCAATAAAAAGCAGTTCTATCAATCCAGTGATAATTAGTGTCCTGAATGGAGTTAGAAAGCATTTTGCTGACAGCAAATTTTTAGAGAAAATAGATATTTGTGAAAAATATAAAATGCTGATAAGTGCACTTAAAGGAAAATACAAACTCAATTCACAAAGCCAATCAAAGACTTAAAAAACTTAAATGGAATTTGTGATATGTGATATCACTTCCAGGAGAGTAAACCCACACCATCACATGGAGTGATGACAGATATCCAATCGGTAGCTGGAATTTCAGTTCCTAAAATTATGTAAATTCTCAGTTAAAGCCAAATGATCTAGTACAATCTGAACGTGGATAGCTTTCTATGAAGTCAATGCATTTATTCAATGCCTTCCCTTCTACTTTCTCATTGGCATTATTAGTAACTGAGTATCAGACTTCTCTCCATTAAGAGTCCACTTGGGAGCTTGTCCATCTTGATGAACATTTGGCTCATATCTAAATATTCCAAAATGTATCTTCTGTGATTATTCTAATTTTTTTAAATCACTTGGTCACTCTCCTTCGAACTTTCATTCACTGCCACACCACAAACTTCCTGCAAGCCAAAGTTAAGAATACCAAAATTGATGGATATTCTCTTGTTGTATCTCTAGCTAGAAAATCACAAAGTCCATTTCCTTTTCCACGAGTCACAATCTTGTGGCTCAGCTCCAGGAAAGACCAGCCTTATGCAGGTGTCTTCTCTCCAAAACTTAGTAACATCTAGGATTACAAAGAGATGGGACAGTGGTGAAATACACAGGCTCCAGAGCTCAGTCGCCTGGGTTCAAATCTCAGTTCTGTGACCTTCAAGCTCTGTATTCTTGGGCAAGCAAATATGAATCTCTCTGTCTCAACATTCCCAATCTAAGAGGAGAAAATAATATCTACTTGGCATCGTCATGGGGAGTACACAGAAAGTGCTACAAGAGTGTCTGGCTCATGATAAGCACCATGTAAATGTTAGCTACAATTTTTATTATTTGTTGTTATTGGCATTATTTTACCTGTCCATCAGTCTTCCAGATTCTTGGCATCTGACATGACATTATCAAAAAATGTGACCAACATATAACTAACTAATACTGTCGGCTTCCTATAATGAGACAATAGAATGTGAGTAAAGAACTTCTATTTAATCTCTGTCAATAGAAGAATATGCTAAACTCTCATTCTATTATGATGTCTGTACATCTTTATATCAATCAATAATTTAAAGATAGATAATGAATATTTTATGGCCTGTAGCTGTGGTCAATCACTAATAATTCCCAGTTCTGTGTAACTTCAATAAATATTTAATATCTTTAGCCAAAAATGATCAAGGTGGGGAGGAAAATAGCATTGGCAAATAGAAGCACAATTTATTTTGAAGTGAAAAAATCTTCATGTATCCAGCAGAATCAACTATGAAATATAAAAAGGCAATCAGCTCTCAACTGCAGTGGCACCATCAGAGACAAGGCTCTGTCAGGACTGTCATTAGCAGGTACTCATTGGCAATGCTATTGCCTTGCACAGAAGCCTCTGGTGCTCACAACACAGAGCCACCATCTCACCTTAAAGTCAACTATGGGAGACTCTGGGAGCTAGCCTTCAACTCTACAAGGTTCTTTCAATGTCTTGAAGGCTCATTTACTGCATGAGGATATTTTTTGTTGCCAGTAATAGAAAATACAATTTTCAACGTCTTACACATACTTTGGTTCTTGTTACTGAACCATTCAGAGGTAGGATTGGCTTCATGTATGTTTTATCATACTTTAAGCTGCATTTCTCTTCGATTGTCTCTGCTCTGGCCCTTCTAATGCAGGTTTCATTTCCAGCCTGGTGTCTACCATGTAGTAAACTTGGAAACAGTATCAGGCCCCCATCAACCATACAGCATTTCCTCCAGAAGACAGATAGCTCTCTTCTTTGAGCACAGGTCAAAAGCTCTGAGCTTCACTCAGTTAGGACTTAGGTCGTAGGTCATCCCTGATCAATTATTCTGCACTAGAGATGTGATTTTGCTGGGTGGTTGTGGCCACTACAGGGTAGGACAAAGGCAGAATAAGGATTACTACAACACTGCTATTTTTTTACTTAGCTACCATTCTGGAGTCAGGTCTGAGATTCCTATTCCTATCAAAAGCTTCATTCCTTCTATATCACACAACTCAACCACTATCAGTAGGATAAACACAGGAGTATCCTTTTCACAAATGCCATGAACTTCAGATGAGCTAGCTGTCCACTTTGACTGTATGCTACATCAGCAGAAGTTCTCATATCCAGTACTATATGCATTAGTTCTTGTTCAGATAAGGCAAAGTGTTGGTTAAGAGAGTACATTTTTTTAAATAATTTATTGTCAAATTGGTTTCCATATAACACCCAGTACTCATCCCAACAAGTACCCTCCTCTGTGCCCGTCACCCTCTCTCCCCCCTCCCACCCTCCCCTCACCCCTCAGTTTGTTCTTAGTCTTTGAGAGTCTCTTATGTTTTGTCTCCCTCCCTTTCTGTGTCTTTTTTCTTTTCTCCCTACTCCCCTCCCCTATGGTTCCCTGCTAAGTCTCTCAAAATCCACCTATGCGTGGAAACATATGGTATCTGTCTTTTCTCTGACTTATTTCACTTTACATAATACCTTCCAGTTCCATCCATGTTGCTACACGTGGCCAGATTTCATTCTTTCTCATTGCCATGTAGTATTCCATTGTATATATATATACCACATCTTCTTTATCCATTCGTCAGGTGATGGACACTTAGTCTCTTTGCACAATTTGGCTATTGTCGAAAGTGCTGCTATGAACATTGGGGTACACGTGCCCCTATGCATCAGCACTCCTGTGTCTCTTGGGTAGATTCTTAGCAGTGCTATTGCTGGGTCATCAGGTAGCTCTATTTTCATTTTTTGGAGGAACCGCCACACCGTTTTCTAGAGTGGCTGCACTAGTTTGCATTCCCACCAACAGTGTGGGAGGGTGCCTGCTTCTCCACATCCTTGCCAGCATCTATAGTTTCCTAATTTATTCATTTTAGCCACTCTAACCGGTGTGAGGTGGTATCTCAGTGTGGTTTTGATTTGTATTTCCCTGATGTTGAGTGACATTGAGCATCATTTCATGTGTCTGTTTGCCATCTGGATTTCTTTGGAGAAGGGTCTATTCATATCTTCTGCCCATTTCTTCACTGGATTATTTGTTTTTCTGGCATGGAGTTTGGTAAGTTCTTTATAGATTTTAGATACTAGTCCTTTATCCGATATGCCATTTGCAATTACCCTTTCCCATTCTGTCAGTTGTCTATTAGTTTTGTTGGTTGTTTCCTTTGCCATGCAGAAGCTTTTTATCTTGACGAGATCCCAATAGTTCATTTTTGCTTTTAATTCAAGAGGGTACATTTTTTAAAAAGAATTTAAAATAGATTATTTTCACTTAATAGTTAAGACTTATTTAATGACACTAATTATTTTAAGTTACTTAAAAGAAAGAAATACTTTTCCAGGAGTTTATGCCCAATATCTAACATTTCATCAGAATATTGGTGGTTCATTCAGCTATATTTCAACCAATCAAATTGGTTCTAGATTCAGTTGTATAGCTCCTTCACCCACGTCTTTATTTTTTTCCGTCCATACATGCAGGAATTGTGCATTTTGAATAATTTCATTTGCCAGAATATTTACCACTAACCCTTATGCATTGCCTTCCACTAAATCATTACACTCTTTAACAGCCTCCAAATCAGCTAATACTCTAGAGTCTTTATTATTTCTCATAGTTCAGAGTTTATCATAGCACTACAATTCTCAAGTGGTATTTTCCACCTATATTTATCAAAGGATAAAGTAAGAAGTTTATGTCTTTAATAATGACACACTGTAAAAGTCTTCGTTTAGTGAATGCTAATGATTCCATAAGACATAATCTTGTCTTATGTTTTTCCAAAACAGGAAAATTTTTCCCTGCATCATCTTTTTAAAATACTCTAGAATCCTTTAAGGCATAGGCTGACAATCAGGAATGTCCCAATGAAGAGAAAAAGAAAGTCTTTGCAATACCTTAGGTTTTTCAAATTGGGGTGTAAAAGTGTGTTATCTAAAACGAATATGCCTTTTGTGTAACTGTATTTTTTTTCACATGTTTCTTTGAACAAGTCACCATCTATCCAAGCTGGTTTGTATGGGCTGCACTAAATTGGTAAAGATAAAACGATTTATGTTTTTAAAGCTGAAGGATTTGCTGATTTAAAAAACAGCAATTTGGGATATAAGCTGCATTGCTGCAAGTGGCGGCTGTGACTTCTTCGAATTTTGATTCTAGATGCTGCATGCTCTTATTTTTATACCATTATTTTTGTAAGTAAATGTGACATATTCTCATTTAGAGCTGCTTCTCCAATTTTGTGGAGTTGCACTCTAATCCAATTTTCTCTGTTGATAAATGACTTTAAATTTTCTGTAAGTCTCTGGGCAGTATGCATATCACCAGGTAATTTCTCCCACTTGGTGGTCAATATCTAGATCCCATGATTTTTTTTTCCTCAACATCCATACCAAAGTCAATTTGTTAAAAGCATATGGGCTACCCGCACTTTTGAGGCAATGGCAGGATCTTTTTGAATATGGTTGATGAAAATTCTACATCGTCTGTGTTGCATAGGAAACACCCATTATGGATCATTTATAATTTATAATTTGAATTTGCATTTCTGAGATAGGACAAAAAATTAGACACTTGTAAAAAGTCTTATATACGAAATTGCTGATTGTTGCATTTTTACAATGTTCTAGCCCACACATAATTCAAAAAGATTTTATTTTGCAAAGTGACTTTATCCTGTCTTTATAACGCATATAATAGCTTTTATGCCTACAAATCTCTTATTCCACTCGTAAATCAATGGTTTTCCTTGTTAGTTAAACCAAATGATTAAAATAGCATGTGTACACTGTTGTGGCAAGTAGACTGTATGATGAACTCAACAATTCCAACCTCCCAGTATTCACAGTGTTGGATCATTCCTTCACCTTGAGTGTGGGCTATCCAGTGACCTGCTATTAATCAATATAAGATGAAAAAAGAGATGAGATGTCACTTCTGTGACTAATCTACATAAAATGGTGACTTCTGTCTTGCTTTCAGATTCTATCCTTCTTGGTTTACAGGTTTTGATGAACCAAGCTATATGTTGCAGTGGCCAACATGGCCATGAACTAAGGGTACCCCCAACTCACAGCCAGCCAGGCACTGAGACCTTCCTTTCAACCACTATAAAAGAAATAAATTCTATCAAAGCCTGCATACGTTGGGAAACACATCCTTCCACAGTTGAGCCTTCACATGAGATTGCAACCCTAACACCTTAATTACATCCTTGTGAAAGCCCCCGAAAGAGGAGACCAGGCTAAGCTGTGTCCAGACCTCTGACCCACTAAAGCTATAAGATAATAAATGTGTGTTGCGTTAATTCACAAGTTTATGGTAATTTATTAGACACCAAATAAAAATCTAATACACTTGCCATAAACAAGCCTGAGAAAAATCAAAACTAACTCTGAATAAGCTCAAATAATGACAATATAATCAGATACTAAGCAATAATCCACTATCATGGTACTTTAGGGGTCTTCAGTCAGTATTTTTTACAGAAGGGTAAACAACAGCATCAGATCCTGGTAAGTCAGTGAAGTAGAAGAATATTGAGTTTAAACACTCTTACAGATCTAGTTCATTCATTCAACAGTATATTGAGCACCACTTGTTGGCACAGTCCTAGAATCTAGCTGTTAAGTAGAGAATAACACAGGGTCCCTGGTCTCTTGGAGCTCAAATTCTTGTGGAACTATGGTAAAAATTAAACAAATGAACTAAAGTGATTTCAGAATGTAAGTTTTGAGAGAGCAGGAATTTATCCCCTTTCCCTTTTGCATTATCCTCAAACCCCTAGATAGTGAATGACCAATTGTAGGTACTCTGAAAATATTTGCTGAATAGATAAATAGTAATTAATGAAATGGAGACAACCAAGACAGCCTAACATACAGAGTGACCAGAACTATTACTGTAGAAGGAGAAGTTAGCGGAGGCCTTCCAGACAAGCTGACATTTGAGTTGAGACATGAAGTATGAGATAGAGCCATCCTTTTGAAACTTAGGGAAAGAGAATTTAAAAGAGAAGCACCCACATGGACAGAGATGTTGAGGATGAAGGGTGTAGCCTGTGGCGGGGGACTAGTTCACATATAAACAAATTAACCTGTCCAACTATTGAGCCTACGACATTGCAAACAAGCATATCTCCTGAGGAGACTTTCAGCATGAGCAGACAACACCATTAAAACATTCAAATGCCCCCAGCAAATTATAAATAACTTTTCTTCGCAAGGGTGATAGAAAACATAGTTAGTGCTCATTATGGGCTTAACTATCCTCTCATTATGAAGGTCATTAACATTAGAATTTTGTAAATTGAACATTCATTAAAGATGTGCTTTAATGTAAGACTGTAATTGTAGTTCATACACTTTCTCTCCAGTGTGGTACATAATTCCTACCCATCATTACACCATACTTTTGTAGGAATCATTTTCTTAATCTAAGAGGCAAATGAGAAGAGTAATTTACTCAAGTTTAGCACTGAAATTGTTTATTATATTAGAAAGCTTCTGTAAGTCTCAGAATGATAGTTCTAAAAATATTTGCATCTGTCTTCTCTTTTATGCAAGTTTCATGAAAGTTCCCAAAGAACAAGAAAATTTTCTAATGCATCTCTCATCATGCTAAACTCAGTTCTCTTGTGTAATTCAGGCACCCTCTTATATTATGCATAATAAACATATAAATTAAGTTTCTGCTTATTTATCTATTTATGACATTATTACCAGAAGATAGTGTATCATATTATTGGAGTTTAAGTTTCAGATGTTTTGTCTTAAATATAAACTATGTAATATACTGGAATACTAGTTTGGGAGAATGTGGAGCATACCTCAAAAGAGATTAGACATCTTATAGAACAGCTGGCCGGGGTGAGTCTCCAGAGTAATAATTAGCAAAACAGGTACTTTTGACAGCCTTTAATTAATATGAAATGTAAATGAGAATATAACTGTATTTTATCTTTATCACAACAATTAGGACTATTTCTACTAAGAAGAGAGATAGAGAGCTAAGAAACTACCAGACCGGAGCAACCTAGATGATATCCTCAGTCTCCACTGTGCTATTTCCCGACCTAAATCAAGGAAGGAGAATTGAATACCTGAAACAAGCGGAATGGGATGTTCACTCCTGGTTTAGCAGATTTTTCTAGTGTTTTTATTCACACAACATTTATCCCTAGGTTTCGCCAAAATAAGGGTGAATAATGGCCATTGACCAGATAGAAGCTCCATGCCTCTCTCTAGGATCACTGCCGATGACTTTAAAAAGCTCAGGGTATGTTTTATGTGCTTACGTACATAATTCTCTCTGCTATGATTCCGTCGTTGTCCTTTTATTTAATTCATATCTTCTGCTAAATTTTAAATGCCTCTAGAGTATCTTAGAGATACCAGGTGCTCTTTAAGACTGCCAACACTGTGTCTTTGATGTTCTGATATTTCCTTGAAAATAGGCCTTACTGGTCTGCCTGGGTGGCTCCGTGGGTTAAGCGTCCAACTCTTGGTCTAGGCTCTCGGTCATGAGATCAAGCCTTGAGCTCCATGTTGGACTATGCGCTGGGTGTAGAGGCTGCTTGAGATTCTCTGTCTCTGTCTCTCTCTCTCCCTCTGCCCCTCTCCAGCTTGTGTGCATTCTCTCTCTCTCTCTCAAGAAAAGAAGAAAAGAAAAGAAAAAAAAAGAAAAGGAAAGGAAAGAAAAGAAAAGAAAGGAAAAAAGAAAAGAAGAGAAGAAGCCTTACCAAAAATCTTTGAATTGTGTATAGTACACAGAAAATATTGTATAATGCTTACCTGCTCCTACTACTATTTCTAGTCTAAATATCTTGGTTCAGCCTTATGCTCAAGTCATAATATTCATTTTAGGTTTTAGCAGTGATCCCCAATAGGAGAAATAGACTTAAAATCTCCCCATTTATAGGGGCACCTGGGCGGCTTAGTTGGTTAAGTGACCAACTTCAGCTCAGGTAGTGATCTCACAGTTTGTGGCTTCGAGCCCCATGGCAGGTCAGCACAAAAGCCTGGAGCCTATTTTGGATTCTGTGTCTCCCTCTCTCTCTGCCCCTCCCCCACTTGCAGTCTCTCTGTCTCTCTCTCTCTCTCTCTCTCTCTCAAAAATAAACATTAATTTTTTTAATAAAAAATTAAAAAATAAAATCTCTCCATTTTCTCACCACCAGCAGGTTAAACTCTTAACCAAGAGTTATAAAGCAGTATTGACTCTGAGCTCCTCTCTTTCAGAAATTATATGCTTGTTTTACATATTTGGTGTCTCTTCTGAGGCTTCAGAGTGTAGTTTTGGGGAAAGTATTAACAATGATCTCAATAATATACATTATGCAATATATTTCACCATCCCTCTCAAATTCATGTTTAATCCCTCAGAATGAGTTCTTTCTAAGATCTTAAAGTCCTATTAAAAGAAGCCCTGAGTAAATCTCACCCCACCATTGCTATAGACATAAGTAGAAGTGACTAATTTCCAGAGACAATATGTTTAAAAAATTATAATTTAGTTAAATATGTTCTATAACATAAGAAACATGGATTGAGTCTGTTTCTTTTTAATTAATATTGGAATTGATATATCCCCTTTATTGAATTATTGAATCTGGGACTTAACATTGTCCATCCATTCCCAACTATGGCATTCTAAAAATAGAATTAACCATTATATAAAATCAACCTCATGGAATTTACCACTTCCACGGGACTGCCATATTTTCTAACATACTCTCTGGAACATACATATGCCAGGAAAATAATTATGATGTAATGCATACCATTTGATTCAGAGCCATGGTGAATAACAAGATCTTCTATCTGTACATTGTTTGAAAAAGCAATCTGCACCCAAAAAAAACTAAATGTTAAAATCATAATTATAAAAGTGATGTTTTAATTGACTCTGAAAATAAAATATAGCTATTGAACTATAGAGTATGTATTTCAGATCATCAATTCTGCAAAATTAATATTTAATAATCTGCAATGAAACTTGTCATTTTGTGACCTGAAATTCAAGCCATAAGCTGGGGAAACATGAAAATCCATGGTCATATGGTCAATTATTTGGATATGAAATGAATACAAGTGTCATTCCTCCCTCTACTAGAGGCTTAAGAATAATCTGAAGAAATCAAGACATCCATTTTTCTGCTTGAGGTAGGTCTACAAATACTAATGAACTGTCCTGATTCCGAAGCTGACACCTCTGACCCATTATGAGTCATCGCAGTGCTTTTCCACTAACGGTGAGGATTTTTCCCTATTTTATCCCTTTTTACATTGATTTATAGGATTGGATCTTAGGTCTCCAAATGCACTGAAATGAATTCACTACTCAGTAGAGAACCAACATAAAATCAAATCCCAAATCACATTAGAATCATGAACTGGCAATGTACCCACATACAGAGAGTCTAACTGATAGACTTGACTTATTCAGAGTAGGATACTTAACATTTTCCAAGTTTGTAAATAATGAGAAATAATAGAAATCAGACGGAGATGAAAATGGAAGAGATGTGTGGAGGCTGCAACAGTCTTACTAATGTGTCGCCCTCAATTCCCACCCTCAGTTCGTGGCATAACCTAAGACAAGACAGACCTCCCTGTGGAGGAAGGCCCTTTATCACAAGGCAGAAAACTGACCGGAATATCGATAAACTATCGATAAGCAGACCGGAAGTGGCCACACTAGGCCTCTCTGTTTCTTTTCCCAGCTTACCAGCCAAAAGTATGACTCCCCCTTCCTAAGAAACAGTAAGAGAAGAAGCAAGAAACTAGAATTGTTTTCCCAGTAAAATCTGTCTTGAAGAATAAAAAGGAAATCCCTTCTCCTTCCTTTTGGAAACATCAAGAGTGAAAATTAGTTTTCCTACCTTCAACACTCAACGCGAAATGCCATCTTCTTTACATAGATTCTGAATTGAAAAGATCGGCTAGTTTTTCCTTCTTTATTTTATTTTCTGTTTCAATATCTCTTTCAGAACTTAATTTCAGAAGAGTGACACATTTGATTAGGCCTATATAGAAATCCCAGAAGACAACTACTTCGTGACAGAACTAGTAAGAAGTCTGCCTCTAATTGATATGGACTTATTTTAAAATTCATCTGGGATAAGGAAATAATTGTATTTGATAGTTATAAAATCATATGTAGGAGATCTAATGACCAAATTAAAGGATTTGTAATTTTAACCTTTAGCTGACCTGAAAAGAAATAATCTCCTTAATTCAAAACTAGCCTTTTCTGCATACTTGCTTTTATGAAATTTCTTGCAACTTATGGTTATCTTAAATTACATATATTCATCAAAAACATTTACCAATGAATATTAGAAGTATTAAAGTCTTATACTTTTATACATTTTCTTCAAAAGCAGTTTAAAATTCATACATCCTTTTCACAAAGAAAATTCACTTTAAATCTACTTCACATTGAATTTTCACTGAATATTTTTTGAGATATAATTGACACGGAACATTATCTTAGTTTCAGGTGTACAACATAATGATTCAGTTTGTGTATATAATGCCAAATGATCATGACAATATGTTTAATTGACATTCATCACCACTCACAGTTACAAATTAAGTATTTTTTAAAATGTGTCCAAGTAAATTGATTTTGCTATTAATCCTGTGAGCGAGAAAGGTGAGGAGGAAAAAGAAAAAGCTTGACTTTCTGCTTGTTCCCTTCCAATCATAAATTTAAATTTTATGTTTTGCATTGTGTCATCCAACTGACTCGCTTTTTCTCCATAGATCATCCAAGACTGAGAGAAATCCTTTATTTATAGGATAGATCCACAAAATAGAAGCAGAGTGAAAAGATTATATACTGGGCATGACTCCTGTCCCATCTCCATTTCTGAGGAGCATGTTTCAATGAGGAATATCAAATGACTGTTAATGACACTTGTCTTATATTCCTTTATATAGGCCCTTGATTTAACCTGACATAGGAAGGATTAGAAAAATCAAAGTACTGTATGGTTCATTACTCCTTGGCAAATGCATCAGCTTTTATAAAATAATTTTATGTTTTATTAGTTAAAGATGTTTTTTCTTATAATTTCAGAGCTGCAGAGTTATCTGATTCAGTTTTGGGAAGACATCGTCCATACAAACTAAGAGGCAAAACTATTTATTTTCAAGAAAACCACAGAAGGCAGACACAATGTTTTTTTTTACATAAAAATGTAAACTTTTTTCTTTTATGATAATGGGTATGTATTTTCTATCTATTCTAGAGTCAGTTTTATAAATTACATTTTTAATGGATTATACTCTGTTCATGTTTATGCTACATTTTCAACTGAATAAGTTTTTTAATCTTAATTTTGTATTATAACAATTAGTACTATATAAGAAATTTTTGCTTCATTTCTTTACGTGTGTTCACTAGAAGGTGCAACACTAACTTTATTTTATCTTCTGGCAAAAGCATCTTTACTCTGAGCACCAAGATTTCTTGTCTTACTGAACCTGACCTTTCAGGAATATAAAACAATTTCCCCGAAGTGAGTCACTAGGAATGACTCAGTATGTGGGTCCATGGTTTCTACCTATCAGAGGCCAGCACCATATTTGGCTGTTACTTCCAAATATGTGCCTACGTGGATCCTCCTCTGTACCTTTAAAGATCATTCCAGGGGCATCTGGGTGGCTCAGTTGGCTAAGCGTCGGACTTTGGCTCAGGTCATGATTGATCTCGTCTTCCAGAGTTCAAGCCGTGCATCAGGCTCTATGCCGACAGCTCTAAGCCTGGAACCTGTTTCAGATTCTATATCTCCCTCTCTCTTTCTCTGCCCTGCTTTCATTCTGTCCCTCTCTCTCAAAAATAAATAAATATTTAAAAAATAATTTTTAAATAATAAATAATAAAAAAGATCATTCCAAAGTTTTATCAGGTCTGTAACTTCTGGGCAATATGGATTTGGCCGTGTGCTCATGGTCACATGTTCCCTGCAAAGTAGGTCACCTGACCTTACGCAATGCCACGTGGGGACCCCTAATGATAAGTGAAGTTAACGTTCAGAATGTCAAAGCCCTCAGATTGTAGTGCCAGTAGGGCACTGCAGGCAAGAAATGCAAACTCATACCCAGAATACATGTCAATCACAAAAGGACAAGTATTTGCCCCTTCTAAGACGGAAAGGGTGCAATAAAATCTACTTGCCACAGAGAACTGGCTGGTGTCCTCTAGGACTCAGTGCTGGCTCCTGCAGCAACAGCAAAGGCTGGATGACCCTGTCATAGGGAACTCATGCTTTGGGGCTTGAGCCACGTCTCCATTCTGCAACTGTAATCACTCCATTCATGGTCTTCTAACACAATCTCTGCTACCTACAGAGGCTTGGACAAATCAGCAGATCCAGCTAGTTCTTCAATGTCATCTGGGTAGTGAATGCTGTACCATGGGCCTTGCTGGGGATACAGAATTCTGCAAGCTTCGAGCCTGCTCCCTTAAGCCTATCCTTGCACAAAGCTCTTCACCTCAAATGTCTCAATCTTTTTTTTTTTTTTTCCTGCCAGGTTCTGGACTAACTAGTCACACCATTTTTCATAGCGAAGGATTCCATATATTTTTTCATGTCTGACCAATTGTCTCTCCACATTAAGTAAAAGATGAAGTGTATTATTTAAGGATACTCTTAGCTAAAGGGTCTCCCTTCAGTACTGTGTATAAGGGCCACATTGTTGCAATGCAACAGCACCCCACTTTTGACTTATACTAACTTATCAAGTTAACCCATTCACGAACCAGGCCTAGGCATTTTCACTATGTCTTCTTGTCAGAACCCCATCACGAGGTGTTGAGAATGCACAAAACACTGAACCTCAAGAAATTCATCATGGCAGCAGGCCCCTAAATCTCAATGTGGTATACTTCACTCTCCGGAGTATATCTATTTTAATACGTCCACAGTTCTTTCCACATTCTGCTTTCGCTGTGTTATTAATATGATGATATCAATTTACAGTGAATGAACATTATGTTCTGCGGAATGTCTCAATCAGTACTTTCCACATTTTTAAAAGCAGAGACGAGTGAAATAAATTTTAACAACATGTATTATTTAAACTCAAATGGTTATTTCAAAGTGTAATCACTATAAAAATACATTAGATAGTTGACATTATTCTTTGGTACTAAAGCTTCAAAATCAAGCATGTATGTTACACAAACCTCACATTTCAGTTTGCACTAGGAACATTTCAAATGCTCGATAGCTACAGGTAAACTGTACTTCTGGCCAGGATGGATAAACAGGGATAAGACTTACTCCCCTGTAGACAGAAAAAAAAAAAAAAAACTGGACAAAACATGTGAAATCATGGTTTTCAAGAAGGCAGGTATTGGGAAACAAAAGACAGGGATCCCATAGAGACGGGAAACGAATGAAGTTAGTCCTATGGCTGCCCCAGCTTCTGCCTGGAGAGGAGGTCCAGGATGTTTACAAGGAGAGGGAACCCAAGAGGAGGTCAGCAGACCCCCTGATATGAGGACGTGAGAGTCTAGGAAGACCAAGGCAGTTACAGTTCTTAGGAAAGAACCAGAGAGCAGAACAGTGCACACAGAGAGTCCGAGGGATCTTCAAAGGATCATCACTTGCATGAGGAAACTAGACAGGTCAGGAAAACAATCACATTAAAGGATTGGAGGAAACACACACTAACACAAATTTAGAAACAGTGCTCATCCCTGAAAGGCAGATTGGAAAACTTCAAGATTCAGTGCACAGTGGGGAGAATACCCCAAATGTCTATGCTTCAGTAGTGGGTAATAATTAGGTCTAGAATAGACACTGAAACACCCAAAAAGCGAGACCCAAAGGGATCAAACTATTTCCAAGTAACTCGGCTGCATCTCTAAATAAGGCTCGAGAATATTTATAGGACTACAAAAATATCCAGCAAACAAAAAAAATGATAAGATTCATAACATCTAGCCTCCAAAAAAATTATGAAGCTTGCAAATAATCAAAATATACCTCATAACAAGGAGGAAAATTAACCAACTGACACCAACCCAGAACGGACACAGATGTTAGAATGAACAGATGAGAACATTATAGCAGTTATAACTATTTTCTGTAAGTCTAAAAATGTATGCTGAGAAGACCTTCTGATTTCAGATACAACATGGAAAAAGACTGGAAGTTGACTCTTACTCTTAAAATGAGAAAAAAAATGGGACAAATTGAAAATCGATGATTTGTCTTTCAAACATCAGAGAACTGAGGTCACTGAACAAAACACCACCTGGAAATTTAAGGAGGCAGGTACATCCAGAGACACAACACCTGAGATGTACCCAGATAAGGAAGAAGTTTCTGGAGCTATAAACTTGTGGGAACACTTAAATAGCAATGTGATGGATTGCTGGAGGCTGAATGAGCACTAATAAAAGACCCAGAACCCCTAGGAGAGTAATTCTAGGGAGCCCCACATTTCTGTGGGCTTCTCTCCAGGGACCTCACCAAATCTCATTGAGAAGATTAAAGAAAGATCTCCTCTGGCTCCTGTTGAGAGAAGTTGGGGAGAAATACTGTGAAATACATTTAAAATCTTCTCTACAACAAAAGCTTTCTATCCAAGAGTAAGAACTTTGTCAGAGAACAATTCCAAAATTTTACTCCATGTGGGGGAAGCAGAAGGGAATTTTTCTCCACTCCAGCCCTTCTCCAGACTTCCTGTTTCATCTTAAGGGAATAAGTGGGAAACGTAATCAATACAGATCAGAGCTTCAAGGATACAAACTGGGAGTAAGTAAAGGATTAGAGTAAAATGCAGGGCAGGAAATGGAGGGGCAGTTACGGCACTCTCATCTGAGAGCCCTAAAAGCAATGATACTTCAGTAGTAGCAAAGCACATTTAATACCTACGTCTTGGTTTCTAATCATTTTTTTCCTTTCAGAAAAACCAGAACTCTTTGGAGAAATGTCTGACACTAGAGTTCAGGCAAGGAATACACAAACATGGGGCATCTTGTAGTGCTAGAATGTAAGAAAATTAACAACAAAACAAAACAAAACCCCACAATGGTAGGGAATGTCGAAAGACACAAGAGCTAACTTAAAGAGTTCTCACTGGCTACAGTTAAAACAATTTGAGAAACAGAATAAATAAGTAGTAATGGATTATAACCCAAAGTATAAAATAAATACCCATGAGTCCATACTGAAGTGATTCTATAAATAAAAAGGACACTAAAGATAAGTCACCTATTCAGAATTCCAAATAATTTATGTAAATACTCTATCTTCAAGGGCAAGAGCATAATTCCCCATTCCTGAAGTCTGAGGTCCATATAGTGATTTCCTTCCAAAGAGTACAATGTAGAAACAAGGAAACACAAGTGACTTTGCAGGGGACAAATCTGACAGACATTACCTCAGCCAGGTGACTGAGGTTAACAACAGCAGTAATACGACACATTAATAGTATGTACTCTTAATACTGTGTGTTAAAAATGGCACTTTTCCCATTGGCCCTCCTTCCAAAAACCCTACTCTACTTGTGAGAAAAACATCAAACATCAACTGAAGGACAGCCTGTAAACCTGACTCAAACAAGGTCACTCAACAAAAAGAAGAGAAGTCTGAGAAACTATCAAGAGGAGCCTGACGCAAGACAGCTATCTGTAATGTGATAACCTGGATGGAACGCTGGACCAGATAAAACTTGTTAGGTAAAAAGCAGGGAAACGTTAATAAAATATGGATGTCTACTAAAAATAAGCTATTAATATTGATTTATTAATTACGACAATGTACCATAGTAGTATAAGTATTAGTGACAGGAATCTGGGAATGGAGCATATGGGAACTCTCTGTACGATCTTCAAAAACTGTTTTGTAAACCAAAACGTATTCTGTAATGAGAAGTTTATTTAAAAGTGTTAGCGATGTGGACAATCTTTTAAAAAATGTCGAATGAACTTCAAGAAAGGAAAACTGCAATGTTAAAAAAAGCCTGGATAGGCATTGCCTCAGGGGCAGATTTAAGAGGGTGCCAAATCAGGGTAAACATGTTTTAATGCAAATAGTTTTTAAATTGTGAGTAATGCAAAAAGTATCTGTGATGAAGATAATAAAAAAATTTCAAGAAGGAAAGAATTCAAAATGGTGGTGCCACGCCATACTGGAGACTGAGGCGAAAGGGAAAATGTGAGCCCCATAACCATGTTTTTATGTGTTTCTTTAGTGGTTCTTTCCAGAACATTAGAGTGATTGAAAAATATTGGGAAACTGAAAGCATTACATTAAAACTCACAACATTATTTTAAGTTTAAATATTTGGGAGGTACATCTACATCTATTAATAAAGTTTGTATTCATAAAACAAGTTATTCTCATTTGTTTCAAGTAAGAGCCAAAATCAAAAGTGAGATAAGCACAAAACCGGATTTGGAAAACATTACTGATGAGTTTTCTTTGATTAAATCTAGGAAAATAAAACTATCCTATTCTGTCTGCGGTGTGAATAAAAATCTGAAGTTAAGTAATATATATTTTAGTTATACCTACTTTTTCATTGTTCAGTGTTTTTCCAATACAGGAGCAGAATAAGAAAGTCAGCTGCAGACTGACATATGCACAGCCGCTTGAGTAATAGAAACGGAACAAGCAAATTTCACTTGGCAAAGGATGGTACTTTCAATAAATGCTATGAGACAATGGAAAAACCAAAGAAAAAACCTTGACTCCTTTCTCAGATCATGTATAAAAATTAGTTCACGATGCATCACAGACCTAAATGGGAAAGGTAAAATAATACATATTCTCTGTATTATGTTTCCCTTAGGTAATGCAAATATTTCTTTGATAGGATACTAAAAAACACTAAGAGAAAAGAAAAAGATGAATTAGACCTTAGTAAAAACTGAGTACTTTTATTTAGTAAAAATTCTGTTAAGAGAGTGAAAAGGTAAGCTACAGTTTGGGAGAAAATATTCACTATTGAGAAAATATCCAATCAAGAACTTATATCCAGAATACATAAGGCATTTCTACAAATCAATGGAAAAAAAAAGAAACTCAATTGAAAAATACTTGAATAAAGTATTTTGTAAAAGAGGATATCCAGGTAACAAAAAAAAAAAAAAAAACACCAACCAAACAAAAAACAACAAAAAAAGAATGTTGTTCAAAAGTATTATAATAGAAATACAAACTAATAGCATAATGAGATGTCACTGCACGTGTGTTTGAAACTGTTACTTACCCTTGGGAGTAACTTAAATGAGTACCAAGAATAAAAGTCAAAAATAAATACATTTGTTGTTTCATATCTCATAAATAAATGTTGCTTTTTTATTTAATAAAAGAGAAAGATACGTGTAACTAAAAACCAAATAGTCTCGCAGCTAGCACAAGTTTTGAGTTTTGTTAATAGGAATTAGAAAATATTAAATATCTAATGAGATAATATGATAACTGATTAAATTTGAATTAATATTTTATCACACGATTAACAAAATATTTCTTAGCTACTTTCTAACACACATAGATTCTCAGAGAAGTTACAGAAAAGAATGTCTTCATGTGTTAACCTATGGCTGTGAAAAATGTGTTATTTCCAAAATGATTCTGTTTGCATCTGAAAGAGTTAGCATCACCAATCTGTGAATTAATATTTAGGACAGAATACTGAGAACATACAAGGATTAGTTATATTTAAATACATGTAAAGGGATGTTTTTAGCATTCACTACTTCTTACCATTGTCTTTTTTTTTTTTTGCTACAAAGCTAGGCATTGTTGACTTTTCTATCAAAGAATGAAAAAGGCTGAGTTGCTAATTGAACATTCTCATGACCTCTGTCACCCTCACTCTACCATATGTCTGAATTCAGACATACCCTACATGTTCCAAAACCCTGTATTTAATTTTTTTTTAACACTTATTCATTGTTGAGAGACAGAGAGCGAGTGGAGGAGGGATAGAGAGAGAATCTGAAGCTGTCCTCACAGAGCCCAACACAGGACTCAAACCCACAAACTTTGAGATCATGACCTGAGTCAGAGCCAAACACCTAACTGACTGAGTCACCCAGGCGCCTCTTCAAAACCCCATGTTTAAAGCCAGGCTTCACACTTAACAGAAATATATATGACAGGAAAGAATAGGTTTAAAAAAGTATTTCCTTACTTTGGTGGGGCAGTGTCCATTGGTAGGACTTGGGAGTGTTAGAAAAGAGATAGGCATATCTTCTGTAAAATGTGAGAAAAATTATTTTGAGCAGGGCTGCTTTCCAAAGGATTTTAAGATCAACTTTAAGAAGAAGTACATGTGGAAGTTCAAGAGCTATAGTTGAAAAAAAATCTGTGTGTACAGTCAAGCAAAACAGATTGAAAGACAGAATTTTACAAATTTACGTCTTGGAAATGCTATCAAATTAAGAAGGAATGATGGGGCTATTTCACTTCTGAGTTGTCTTAGGTGGTGGAAAATTAGAGGTGAAGGTTAAGGAGAAGATATTTTCCATTTGTAAGTTCAAAAACTGATTTCTACTAATGTATGCAAATTACTGAAATAATAAGCATCTAAATGTTGCCACTGTTCATAGTAAATGAGATCAATGTTTTGTCAGCTTTGTAAATGACTTATAATAAAGGTAACAGGAAATGCAATTTGAGTAACTTGCACTACATTTTTCTGAGGGCATTTTAATTACAAAAAGAGTCTTTTCAGTTTTTCATTGCTGAAGACAGGTTTAGTACCAGCTTCAACAATGGGGAAAAAATGGTATTTGTACGAGGTTTAAGGGCCATGTTTTAAAGTGGCCATTTTTGAGCTGATTCAACTGAATATATTTTCACTAAACATTTCTTTTCTAAAAGGGCATATTTTGAATTAGAAAATGAAACTTACCAGGCTTTTCTTCCTGTGTTTTATTCTCTGATAATTTTGCTTACTTGAATAGCTATTGCTCAGGAACATAAAGTATCAATCTGCCTCCAGGAACACAGTCTTGACCTCTTGACCACAGATGATTCTCTTAAACTACATCTTGTGATACTAGGAATAAATTGTTTTTATTTTTTATATGACTTTCACCCTGGACAAAATCTATTAGATTGTCAGAAGAGTGCAGGGCGTTCCTATGACCTTATCACTCAAAAGTACTAAAGTTACAAAATACTTCTTCCTGGATTCTAAAAAGAAATGTTCTGTATCCTTCTCCTTCTCTTTCTTCTTCTTATTTATTTATTTATTTATTTGAGTAAAATCTCAAGGAAATATGATGTGTTGCCAGCCATACTCCAAGCTAAACAAAATTTTCAGGATTTCACTCCTTCCTTCTGTTGGTTCTATAAAAGTCAGAAAGAATTTAGTACTTCTTATAGACCTAATATTTAACCAATCATCTAAAGAGGAAGACACCTTTCCAAATCACGATGATTTTGTGGATCTGTGAGGACCCACGCATCCCAGCAGTTATTGTTGCATTCCTTCTGATCTAAATTAAAGACATGTTTTGGAACTACACCACCCATTTCAGAATTTAAACCTAAGCCTTTCCAGCATAGGAAATATAATCAATAACATCATAACAACTTCATATGGGGACAAATGATAACTAGCCTTATGGTAGTGATCAATTCATAATGTATATAAATGCTGAATCACTAAGCTGTATGCCTATAACTAATACAATATTATATGGCAATTAGTTGGCAATAAAAAAATAAAGGAAAAACAGAAACAAAAAACCTCGATCTTCCCACTCTGCCCTGTTCCCATCCTCTATGCCTCGCTGTCACCTTAGCAATGCCCAATTCAACAGCCATCACCACTATAGCATCTCTTCATCCATTTATTACTTGAGCATGCGTTGTGTCCCAAGTCTTTCCTCAATAGTGGAAAGATCAACGATGGAAACAAAGTTCTCTTCCCTTCTGGAGGTTATATTCTGTCATGACGAGGCACGGAGAGATTAAAAAAAAGAGTCAAAAATTAAATTATATGATATATTAGAAAGTAGTATGTACTATGGAAATAAAACCAAGGACAGGGAAGTTGGGATGATGGATTGCAATTTTAAATACAGTGGTCAGGGCAAGCCTAGATGAAAAAAGACATTTAAGTAAATTCTACATGGAGTGAGGTCAATATCTCTATAGAAAACTGGGAGAAGAACATACCAAGGAAAAGTAACAGCTAGTATAGAGGTCTGAGGCAAAAATAAAGCTAACTTGCTCTAGGAAGATAAAGAAGGTCCTTAAGCTTGGAGATAATAAATAAGAAGAGGCTAGTGATGAAGCTAGAGAAGTGAGTCAGACCAGACAAAGGGCATTTGAGGCCTTTGTAAGGAATGGGGCTTTTACTCTGAATCAACAGAAGTCAACAATATTGACATGAGCCAGCTTAAGTTTCCAAGTTACTAATTCTAAAGTAGGGCGCTGAAGCAGGGACTGGCAAGAGGTTGTTGCAGGGACCTGAAGAAGGACAAATGGGGGTTCTGACCAAGTGAGAGAACTGCTTTAGTAGTGGTGATAAGAAACAGTTAGGAAATGAAGATATTTTGAAGAGCTACCAGGATTTTCTAACAAAATGGTTGCAGGATAAGTGAGATGGAAGAGAAGAAAGGAAGACTCCAGGGTTTTCAAGCTGATAAATCATTGATTCTATTCATCATCCATTATTATCAGTGCATGGAAACAAAGAGAGAGAAAGAGAGAAATGGAGATAGACACATAGAGAGAGAGAGTAAAATAGAAAGGAAGAAAAAATTAATAAAAAAATTGAATAGTAAATGATAAATGTTTATTACTGCGTTGTCCATGGAAAGAAAAGAAGTGAATTTGAATACCCCTTCTTCCATTTATTAGGCAAATTATTTACCTTTCTGACCTTCCATTTGTATGTCCCTAAAAGTACGTATCATCAATTTTTTAAAATACTGAGAGAGATTTAGAAAGATAACATAAAATAACTTTTTCTTATTTTTTCCCTTCACTGTTATGTATTGCTAAACAAATACAATAAACTGAGGTTTTTAAGGACCAGCTCAGGAATTCTCAGACATATTTTTTCTGCTGTCATTAAATCTCTATTTTCTATATAAGGTTTATAGTCCTTATGTTTTCTCTCCCCTTAGAAATTTACCCCAAATCATCAAAAAAGATTATTTCAATATGAAGCAACTGCATATTAATATGTTCCTACTGAGAACCGAGCCTCCGCGATGATTTTTCCTAAGTAAAAACCAAAAGGACACATACATACCAAACAGGAAAAGAGAAATTAAAAACAATACTGAGATTAATTCATAAATTGCCAACCTTACCGACTAAATTCAAATCTACAGCACAAAAAACAACGTGAGCATTACTAGATATCTAAATGGAAGAAGCATGTCTCTTCAACGTATGTATATGAGATTTTTTTAATTTATTTTTATTTTTTTAAATGTTTTATTTATTTCTGAGAGACAGTGAGACAGAGCGTGAGCAGGGGAAGGGCAGAGGGAGAGAGGGAGACACAGAATCCGAAGCCGGCTCCAGGTTCTGAGCTGTCAGCACAGAGCCCGACGCGGGACTCAAACCCACAGAACGCGAGATCATGACCTGAACTGTAGTCGGCCGCTCAACCAACTGAGCCACCCAGGCGCCCCTCAGTGGTTTTTTTAAAAGTCTGTTCTTTAAATCTTTTCAACACTCTCTAGGTAAGTTCCATAAAGGTTTATTTTCCCCAAAAAGATTTCATGTAATATTTTTGACCTTATAGTAAAGGGATATCTAGACTCATAAGCACAGGATAACATAACCTGCCTTTCAGTTTGTTCTCAAGTCATAAATCTTTTATATATAAAATGTCTTTAGAAAACCAGTAAGCTGTTATTAAAAGAATGTAGATACTTGTCAGTGCTCCCACATAACTTCATTTACCAAATAACAATTCAAATTATTTCATACTCAATGACAGTCTGGAAATAAATAAAAGAGGGATCAATGGGGAGTGGAAGGGGTCCCAGATATTAAAGTTCTCCATGAAGAGAAAAGTTGGTGCCAAGAGAATACTTGGTTCCATACAAAGGACTGGAAAGCAACAAAATGATGAAAATATATGTGGATATTAAGTAAACAAACTTCATTTTAAAATATTTTTAAAAGATAATTGGCAAGAGAAAAAAACCTCACAATGTGCTTATGTGGAAATAAAACTAAGACTGCAAAACTCAAAGAAATGATGGCAAAATTGGGACTATATCACAATAAGCTCCTTAAATTATATGTGCAGTGATATAATACTATTTGAAAATAGGATGTGGTAAGTTAAAGATTCATATTGTAAGCCCTAATATCACCACTAAAATATTTTTTAATACAACTAACTCTGCAGATAAAACCAAATATAAAATGAAACGAAAAACAAAACAATTTGGCTGACACTGATAAAACACTCCACCAGACCACAGCACAATATACAGAATATACATTCTTTTCAGGTTTACATGCAATAATGCTGGAGGTAGGCCATTTGTTGGGCCTTTAAATGTCTTAATACATCTAAAATGAATTAAAGTACAAATTACAAATATAGAAAATGCTCAAACATTTGCGAGCTGAGTCACACACTTTTAAATAATGCACCGAGTCTAAGAAGTCACAGAAGAAAACTAGTAGATGTATTAGGCTGAATGATAATGAGAACACAAATACCAGCATTTGCAGATACAATTATAACAGTATCCACAGGCTTCACTGGTGAATTCTATCAAATGTTTAAGGAGGAAATAATTTTAAAAGTCTCAGAAAATATTGGAGTATAAAAAAATACTTCACAATTCATTTTGGGAGACCAACATTTCCCTAAAATCAAAAATATGCAAACATATTATAAGAATGCAAACTACGGACAAGTGTTTTTTTCTAGGAATAGATACTAGGAATGGAAAGAAATACTGTATTCCCTAGAACAGAACAGAAGGAAAGTAGACACTAAAGATATAAACGAAGTTCCCTGGGGCACCTGGGTGGTTCAGCTGGTTAAGCTTCAGACTCTTGATTTCTGCTCAGGTCATGATCTGACAGTAGTGAGATGGAGCCCTGTATTGGGCTCAGCACTCAGAGCATGGAGCCTGCTTGGGATTCTCTCTCTCCCTCGCTCTCTTTCACTCTGCCCCTCCCTCATATGCACACACATGCTCTCAATCTCTCCAAGACTAAATAAATAAACATTTTTTAAGTAAGTGAAAAATACAGAAAGTTCATCAACTTGATAAAGGATATCTATAAAAAAAACTAATGGTGAAAACTGAATGTTTCCCTTAAGATCAGGAAAAAGCAAAGGATATTCACTCTCGACACCTGTATTACACATTGCAGTGGTAATCCTAACCAGTGCACTAAAGGAAATAAAAAGTAATAAAAGGCATGAAGATTGAACGAAAGTTGTAAAATCTCTTCACTCATAGTTCACATCATCATGTATATAGAAAACGTAACGAAATCTATAAAATTACAACAGGTAAGTGATTTTCACAAGGCTGTAGGACACAAGAGCAGTATCCAAAAGTTAAATATATTTCAATATAACAACAAGAAGTTGGAAAATAAAATAAAAAATACACTGTACATGGGATGCCTGGGTGGCTCAGATAGTTAAGCATCTGACTTCAGCTCAGGTCATGATCTTGGGGGTCATGGGTTCGAGTCCCACATCGGGTACTGTGCTGACTGCTGACAGCTCAGAGCCTGAGCCTGCTTCGGATTCTGTGTCTCCCTCTCTCTCTGCCCCTCCCTCACTCACACTCTGTCTCTCTCTCTCTCAAAAGTACATGAACTTTAAAAAAGTTTTAAAAAGCACTTTATAAAAATACTCAAACTTTAAAATGTATTAGAAAACTTGATAATATTAAGATACTAATTCTCCTTTAATTGACATATGGATTCAGTAAAATCCCAGTCAGATTCCTAGCGGGTATTTCTGAGAATTTGACAATTTTAAAATCTAAGGACATGGGGAAGGGGGGATGGAGATTAAGGCGTGTACTTGTCCTGATGAGCAGGGGGTAACGTATGGTGTTGAATCACTACACTATACACCTGAAACTAATATAACCCTATATGTTAACTAACTGGAATTAAAATAAAAACTTAAATTAAAAAAGACAAAATTATTTCTAAAAATAAATTAAGGAAATGTACTGTGAATAATCTAGAAATGGGTATGATGGAATATAAGGGAAAATGGAGTACATTTCCATTTCCATGGTAAATAACCAATGTAAGTGATCTAGATATGATAATTAAGAGAGCATGTTATTGGTACGAGGATAATTAGAAGCATCAATAGAACAGAATAGAAACTCCAGAAGTTGACCTACCTGTGGATGATAAATTGAATGTCAACAAACATTTCAGCGTCAATCGAGAATGATAATCTTCTCAACAAACTAGGATGGAAAAATTAAATATCCATATGGAGAATAAAGGAACCTTGACACTTCTTCACACTGTACACAAAAAAAAGTTTAATTGAAATGGATCACAGTCCCAAAAACATAGAAGAAACAGTTGGTTTAGACAATGACTTCTCAGAGCAGAAAAAAAGCACACCTATTAAAATATTGAAAAATCCTGCCTCATCGAAATTAAAAATCTTGTGGTGTTTAAAAGCCACTATTACAATGAAAAACAAAAATAAAAACAATCCATAGCTTAGAGGATAATTCCCAGTATTCTTAGGACATAGATTTAACAAAGAACTTGTATCCAGAATATACTAAAACCTCTTACAATTCATTATTAGAGAAACAACACAATATAATTTGGTAAAATTTGAATGTATATTTCACAAGAGTAGATATACAAATGATGAATGATGAGTAAGTACATGAAATGATGCTCAATATCATTAGACTAGGAAATTATATTAAATACAAATTAAATAAGATCCTCTTGACTGGTTAGAAATGAAAGGGCTCTTTCTAAATTTTGGTGGGGACGTAGAGGAGCTACTGCTTTCATGCCTTGGCGCTGGCAATATAAAACAATACGATCACTTTGGAAAAGGTTAGAAGTCTCTCAAAGAGTTAAAAATATATACTTCCCATACCACCTAGCCATTCCCTTCCCAAGTATTCTGTCTAAAGGAATGAAAACTGCATGTTCACGCATTCGTGCAAAACTGTTGACAGCAGCTTTACTCATTATAACTAGAACTGCGAAACCATCTAATGGCCGCTGACAGGTGAACAGAGGAAGAAACTGTGATAGATCCATTCAATGGAATATTACTCAGCAATAAAAATGAACTAATGTGATACATACAAAGGAATCTTAAATCATTATGCTAACAGAGAAGCCAGGCACCAAAGAACACATGCTGTGGTATTTTGTTTATATTAAATTCAAGAACAGACAAAACAAGAGGAGACATTCCCTTGTAGCTTAAGTCTTCTGGAAAACTCAGAATGCAGTTAGTGGTTACTTGGACCTGAAGTTGGAAGGAAGTTTCCTGTAAATGGACATGAAAGAACTTTTTTGGGTTAATGCAAATTTTTAACATCTTGATATGGTGGAGGTTATAGAAATGTACACTTAAAATAGATACAAGGAAATAATAAATAAAATATTATGTAAAATATTTTTATATTTTCTATAATTCCATAATTATAAAATAGTCACAAAATAATATTAAATAAATAAATGAAACCTAATAATCTATGGTCAAATTAACCCATATTCTGTAAACTGTTCACTTTAACCTACTCTGAATTATTTTCTCTACATGTTTAATGAAAATAATACAGTTCCTGACAGACTATTCAAAAAATATCCGTTGCATTCTACTCAGTAATATTAAAATACACATATAGATATAAGTATTTTTAACACCCTAAATATCCTCTATTTCTTTGTCCATATCTAGGAATTGTCTATTAGGTACCCCATAAAAGGAAGTTATGCTACCATTACATTTTCTTTGAGTATACAGACTTTTCTTCAACCCTGAAAGTAAATTCACTAGAAGTTTAATTTTCCATTTTAATTAAAAACTCCAATGACATGTCACACTGTATCATAGCTTTCCACTGCAAATGCAGAAAGGAAAGCCCGTGATCCATTATGGAAGGTTAGCGAAACTCAGGGCACCATGGGTTTTCATTTAAAACCCAGAGTGTATACATTCCAAGAAATACAAAAATGCAGAACTAAAAATATACCCCTAAAACTCTTCTCAAGTAGATGGGCCAAAAAAGTAATTGCATTTACAACAGAAAAAAATATGCTACCGCGTTTCAGACTTGGTATTATTTTACGAGTAGTTTGTTTCTTGTGTTGTAGAATTCACTCACATCAGTATGACCAGCTTATGTGATAGTTAATTTTCAACGCCTTACTCACTAAAGTAAATTTAATATAAGGTATGTCTAAAGAACGTCAAAGAATCTAAATAATAAAATTTATGAATTTTAAGGAAGAAGATTTAAATTTCCCTATCAGAATGAAGAATTTCAATCTTGAGTTTGTTCACAGCCCACAGTCAGTGATCTCAGGAACTGATATTTGAAGAGAGAAATTTAGGATGTAGAATAAAATGGGTGGACCAAGAACAACTTACCTGATGATTCACTATCGTTTTTCTCAATGATTCTAACTGCTTATTGAGTTATAATTGATATACAAAAATGCACATTTTTATAGTTTGTTTTTTTGTTTGTTTGTTTGTTTTTTTTGGGGGGGGGAAGGAGCAGAGAGAGAGAGAATACCAAGCAGGCTCTGCACTGTCAGCACTGATCCTGACACAGGCTCAACTTCATGAACCATGAGATCATGACCTGAGCCAAAATCAAGAGTTGGATGCTTAACCGACTGAGCCATCCAGGTGCTCCCAAAATACACATGTCTAATGTCTACAATCTGATGACTTGGGACACATGCATACCACCATCCCCACATTAAGGTAATAAACATATCCATCACCTCCAAAAGTTTCCTTTGTTTCTTTTTATGCTTTTTGTTGTTGTTGTCTTTCGGTTTTTTGTAGTAAGAACACAGCATGAGATCTACCCTCCTAAAAAATACTCAAGTACAGTGCTTTAGTATATGTTGCTTGTTTCATTCAAGTACACAGTACCATACTACAAACTCTAGGCACTATGTTGTACACCAAGTCTCTAGAGTTACACAGTTTGCATAACTGAAACTTTATGTCCATTGAACAGCAAATGAATGAAATGAAATCATGTAGTATTTGTCCATCTGTCAGTGGCTTATTTTACTTAGCACAATGTCCTTCAGATTCATCCACCTTGCTGGAACTGGTAGGACTTCCTTCTTTTAGGTGAGTGAATAATATTCCGTTGTATGTGTATACCACATTTCCTTTATCTATTCATCTCTTGATAGACATTTGGGCCATTTCCACATCTCAGTCACTGTGAATAATGCCATAATGAAGACAGAAGGGCAGATATCTCTTTGGGATCCTGAGTTCATCTCTTTTGAGTACTGGATTATACACTAATTTTGTTTTTAATTTTTTGAACCATCTCCATACTGGTTCCCATAGTAATAGCTGCACCATTTTACATCGCCACTAACAGTGTCGAAGGGTTCCACTTCTTCTGCACCCTTGCTAACATTTGTTATCTCTTGATAACAGTCATCTAACAGTTGTGAAGTGACATCTCATTGAGGTTTTGATTTGCATTTCCCTATCGATGAATAATGTTGAGCACCTGTCACATACCTGGTGGCCATCTGTCTGTCTTCTTTAGAGCAATGTCTATTCAGTCCTTTGACCATTTTTTTAAATGGAATTTTTTCTACTGAGCCATGGCTTTTTAAACACATTTTGTGTATGAAACTTTAATCGGATAAATGTTTTGCAATATTTTACCAATTCATAGGCTGCCTTTTCATTTGCTGATTGCTTGCTCTTCTGTGCAGAAACTTTTTAGTTTAATGTAGTATCACCTGCCTATATTTGCTTTTGTCGTCTGTACCTTTGGTGTCGTATCTAAAAACACAATTCCTAAGACCAATGTCAAGAAGCTATTTCCCTAAGTTTACTTTCAGGAGCTTTACAGTTTCAGGCACTACCTTTATGTCTTTAATTCATTTGAAGTTAACTTTTGCATATACTTTGAAATAAGAATACAATTTTATTCTGTTGCATGGAATGCATCCAGTCATTCTAACATCATTTTTTGAAGACTACTCTCTCCTCATGGTATATTCTAGCTACCTGGTCAAATCAGTTGACTGTAGATGTGTGGACTTATTTCTGGGCTTTCTTTTCTGTTCCATTGGCTTAAAGGTTTGTCTTTAGGCCAGTACTACATTATTTTAATTATGTAGTTCTCTAATATATTTTGAAACCGAGATATGTGATGTTTCCAGCTTTGTTCTTTCTCATGATCACTTTGGCTATTCTGACTCTTTTGTATTTCCACATTAATTTTAGGATTTTTTTTCTATTTCAGTGAAAAAAAAATGCCATTGGGATTCTGACAGGGACAGCATTGAGTCTGTAGACTGTTTTCAGTACATCTTAGCAGTTATTCAGTCTTCCAATCTATGAATATGGGATATCTTTTCATGCATTTGTGTTTTCTCTAATATTTTGCGGTTATCAGTATACAGACCTTTCACATTTTGGTCAGGCTTATTCCTAAGTTTTTTATTCTTTTTTATGCTATTGTAAATGAGATTATTTACTAACTTTCCTTTTTGTATAGTTCATTGTTTGTGTATAGAAATACCAATGATTTTTTGTGGGTTGACTTTACTGAATTCTTTAATTAGTTCTAACAGTATATTGGTGGGTTTTCTTTTTTTAACTTTATTTATTTTGAAAGAGAGAGAAAGTGCAAGTGGGAGAGGGGCAGAGAGAGAGGGAGAGAGGGAAATCCAAGCAAATTCTGCACAAAGCCCAAAGCAGGGCTTGAACCCACCAACTGTAAGGTCATTACCTGAGCTGAAGTTGGACGTTTAACCCACTGAGCCACCCAGGTAAAAATCACGTCATCTGTAAACAGATGGGGATTTTCTATATAAAATCACGTCATCTGCAAACGGATACCATTTTACTTCTTCCTTTTCAATTCAGATGCCTTTTTTTTTTTCTTTATTCTTGCCTAATTACTCTGACCAGGACTTCTAGCACACTATTTAATAGAAATACTGAGAGTGGTCATCCTTGTCTTGTTCCCGATCTTAAAAGAAAGTCCTTCACTTTTTCCAATAAAGAACTCACAGTCTGACAGAGGACAGCTGATGGAAGAATTTTTTAAGTTAAGGAGACACTATGATATGCAAAGTTTTTCCTCTATTCAGTGAATGCTCTAAAATGAAAAGTAATTTAGAAGAAGCTTAATGGGTTTTATACCTGGTGTTTTATTGGTCTTTTCTTTAAGGAGTCCTCCTTTTCATTTAGACAAAGTAAAAACTTCTTAAAATGTTTCATATTGATCTTCTCCTCAGACATTTAACATATATTTTGTAAAATATGAGATTAACATATTTTTCTCTAATGTTAAAGGGAAGCTGTAAAGAAGAAGAGACTCCTCTCACACAATTATAGAACAGGATCAAGTTTCTCAAATTAGATTCACCAAACAATTACACGCTGTATTATTATGTATGACAATTCTATAGCAGGTGCTGTCTTAGCTCACCAATATTTTACAATATCTTTGTACAAGAAACTGTCTTCTGTTGATTTGCACGATGATGCCTAGTGAATGTTAAGTACATTACGGATGTGCAATAAATACTTCTTGGTTTGTACGTGGATTAATATATGTTATGGATTAAAATATCTGCCCCCCTCCAAATTCATATTTGAAATTTAATCTCCAATGTGTTATTTGAAGGTGGGCGTTTGGGAGGTAATTAGGTCATGAGAATGGAGCCCTCAGCAATGAGATTAGTATTCTTGCAATAAGAGGCCGAAGAGTTTGCTCTTTTTTCCATCTGAGGATATAATGAGAAGTTAGCCATCTACAAACCCAGAAGAGGGCTGCTACCAAAATCCAACCATGCGGGCACCCTAATGTCAGACCCCCAGGCCCTAGCACAATGGAAAATAAATTTCTGTTATCTACAAGCCATCTAGTCCCTGGTACTTTGTTATAGCAGCCCAAACTGACTAAGACAATACACTTAGAATTATCCTCAGGAAGAATAATCGTTCTTCCTTGGATCATATTTTAAGGATTTTCCCCTCAAAGATCTTACTGTAATTTCTACTTTCACTGGAAATATGATACCTTTGGGGCAAATATATTGATTTCAAAGCAAAATTTTCAGCTTGTCACTTTTTATCCTAAAAATAGCATTTCTGGCATCCAGCCTTAATCATGTGAGCGTTCAGCTTTGGCTTGGTCTACCAGGTACCGCGGGGACAACAGGGCATGAAAATCAATAAACCTAGATTCTAGCTTCAGTTCCTTGCATCTCTCTTTCCTCTTTCACAAAATTAATGGTAAGGTCTTTGTCCTCACCGATCCGCAGGAAAAAGTGGGAATTCACAATAATATTTTCTCGTGGCTTAGGTGATCTGGGAAAGGTGCCAAGAGAACAGTACTTTGTATGCATCATTGTCAACCCTGATTTTCAGCGCATAATAATGAGTTATCAGTCATGTCTTACTCTAAAGTATGTGATGATAGAGACTATAGCACAGGTATTTTTCCAATATAAGGGAGCAGGGAAAGCAATCTGACAATTTTCTGTATACTCCTAAAATTTCATTAGGCATTTCAGTTCCTGGTTTGGACAACAGCACTCGCAGGCAATTTTTAAAAGAAAAATGGCCTCTTTCCCTTTTTTTTTTTTTTTTTACTACAAAGTTTTGCTACATAAAGCTAACCCAAGGAAATAAAATGAAGTCGATGTTGGTCTAAGCCACTGGCTTCCAAATGTTGCTGCACATAATAATGACTTTAGGATCTTTAAAAATTCTGATTTCGGGTGAGTACCCCCAGAAATTCTGATTTAATGGGTTTGGGCCACAATCTGGATATCTGGATTTTTTTAACAGCTCCTCAAGTGATTCTAACGTACAGCCAAGCTTGAGAATGACTATACAAAGCAAATGCCCAATCTCATTTCAGTCTTATTTTTTAGCTGCTGAAATTTTTCATATTACATTTTGTTTCCTCTCAACAAGATGTTAACTTTGCAAATACTTACTTTATTTATAAATTGCAAGTCACCTTTATACATAACCTTTCTTACTATCATTCACTTAAATCTTAACATTCGGCTCGAATTGTCCTTACGGTGCCCATTAATTAATTCTAGATGGACATTATTTTCTCCTATCAAACTAGAATTTTCAAGTTTTTCTAAAATTCAAAAGAAAATATCCTCTCTAGTTTTTACCATTACCTAAAATTATGCTTACTCAATGAAATGTTGCTCTCATACGTGCAATGTCAGGGAGATGTCACCCCACCAGGTGCATCAGCTGGTTGTGTTCTCGCCAAGCTGTGCTCTACACGGCATCAAAATCAACTCTGCACGTCCCATTTCCTCAGGGTGCCAAAGTTATTTTAATAAATTAATCTGTTGTAAGGCATCCATGGAAAATCTCACCTCTATTCCTTCACTCAAGCTGCACGTTTTCCTTGGAATAACTTTCTCAGCCCTATCCCCTGGCTTTTGGACTGATGAATACAGGTTTTATATTCCATGGCCCAGCTTGGTCATCTTATCCACCATGCGGTCTGTTCTTAGGCTGCTTTTCCCAGAAAAAATGATCACTCCATCCTTTGGGCACTCAGTGGGTAGTTAATGTTTCTTCATAGACCTACAATTGCCTTATACTATCAATTTACCTGATGACTCTCTTTAAGTGGCTATAAATCACTCAAAGGAAGGAAACTTATCTTCCTTATCTTTATGTCCCAAGTTCCCATCACTGTACTTAACATTGGAGATACAAATATGTATACACTTATCCAGTGAATTAAATTGTTTTATTAATGATAATAATATGGGATTTGACTAATTTGAAAAGATGTATATGTCCTGTGTTCATTGCAACATTATATACAAGAGTCAAGATATAGAGGCAATCTAAATGTTTATCAATAGATAAATGTATAAAGAAAATGTGGTATGCACACATACACAAACACATACATATATACCATGGAATACTGACCATAAAAAAAAAAGAATAAAATGTTGCCATCTGTGACAACATGGATGGACTTAGAGGGTACTATGGTAAGTGAAATAAGGCAAGAAGAGAAAGGCACATACCATATGGTTTCACTTATATGTAGAATCTAAAAAGCCAGAACAAACAAAAAATAAAACTAAACAAACACAACTAAACAGATATAAACACAGAGAACAAATTAGTGGTTGCCAGAGGGGGTGGGGGATGGGCAAAAATAGGTGAAGGGCATTAAAAGGTACCAATTTCTAGTTATAAAATAAGTAAGTCATGGGGATGTAAAGCACACCATAGGGAAAACAGCCAATAATACTTTAATAATTTTGTATGATAACATAGAGTAACTACACTTATCTTGGCAAGCATTTTGCGATGTATATAAATGTCAAATCACTATATTGTATACCTAAAACTAATATAATATTGTGTGTCAACCATATCTGAAAAGAAGGAAGGAAGGAAGGAAGGAAAGAAGGAAGGAAGGAAGGAATGTTAGGAAGGAGAGAAGGGAGAGAGGGAGAAAGGAAAAGGAAAAGGAAAAGGAAAGGAAAGGAAAGGAAAGGAAAGGAAAGGAAAGGAAAAGGGGAAACAAGAAAGGGGGGAGAAAAGGAAACGGGGAAGGGAAAGGAAGGGAAGAAAAAGAAAGAAGGGAAAGGAAGGGAAGAAAAAGAAAGAAGAGAAAAGAAAAGAAAAGAAAGAGAAGAAAAGAGGAAAGGAAAGAAAAGAAAAAGAAAAAGTGAAAAAAGAAAAAGGGTTTGGAGTCAGTATGAGTGCAAATTTCAATTCTGTTCTACTAGTGTATTTTTAATGCATTATATAAATTTTCTAAGCCTAAACAACCCCATTCATAAAATGTGACTCACTCTGTCTCTCAAAAATAAATCAATGCAAAAAAAAATTAATAAAAAACTAAATAAGTAAAATAAAAATAAAATAAAAGTAAATACATAAACAATTATATTAACTGCAAATGGTCTAGAAATACCAGTTAAAAGAAAAATGATTGCACTGGACTTAAAAAGTAGACCCAACTCTGTGCTGCCTATGAAAGACTTGTATTAAATATAAAGATACAGATACGTTAGACATTTAAAAAAATGGAAAGGTAGAGCATGTAAGAATTAATGAAGAAAGAAAGTTGAGGTGGCTAAAATAGCTTTATCCATAATCACCAAAAAATGGAGACAATTCTAACATTCTTGAAATGGTGAACAAACTGGTATATCCATACAATGAAATATTACTCAGCAATGTTAAGAAACAAACTCTGCATTCACATAATAACATGGATTAATCACAAGTGTGTGTATTACTCTAAGTGAAAGAAGCTGGGCTGAAAAAGCTACATAAGGTATGACTGATTTCTATGATTTTACAGAATGGATAAAACTACAGGAACTGAATTTAGATCAGTGGTCAGGAGGTACAAGTTGTAGGAAAAGGGGTTAATGATGCAGGTGTATGAATACTTAGGGATAATGAAATCGTTCTGTATCTTGATTGCAGTGGTAGTAACATGAATATACATATTTATCAAATTCATCAAACTTAAAAGGGTAAATTTTACAACATGTGATTTATACTTTAATAAATCTGACTTTAAAAAGGCACACTAGACATTAAAGACACGTTAATAAGCAGGTCAAATATTTTTCCTCTCTTAATACACATTAAAAAGAGGTATAAATGTCCCTTTGGAAATATGTGTCAAGTGACACTGTATTTCAAAACCAGCATCAAAGCTTCAGGGTTTAATGCTATTAATTTTCTCTGGTTCAGTTCTAGGCACCCTGGAGGGCACTAAATAAACAGTCCTTGACTGATTGACTTTTCTTTATAGTTCCTGAAGCACAAAGTTTAAAAACCATTGACTGGAGAGTGGGAAAAGGAGGTAGGAAACTATAATTTTTGAAAGGACAGAAACAAGCCCCTGGAATTATGCCCGATGGCTTAACCATCATGTTTAAGCACTGTTTAGAGGAAATATAGAAAAAAAATCAGGGAGTTATGGGTAGCAACCTCCTTGTTTTATGTCCTATTCTTCCTCCTGCATAGCTCACCTTCTCACTCCCTTCCCTTCCCCACTGCCGGTCAGTCTATCTCTCTCTCCCACACTAACACACATTTATTTGCATGGGTACTACATACACTGAAATTCTGGGTATTTTTTTTTTCTCACACAAGTTCAAATATCTGAGAAGAGATTTATCTGCATTTTGAAAAGATCAATCAACGGATTAGGCTTTAGCTACAAGATATCAATCACATTTAAGCTGGAGGGGAAGTGTTTGTCTAAACTCCCCACATCACACCCGTATGATTATCCACTCCCCTAACCACAAAACAATCACTTCTTCTGTCTTTAAAGTATTACCAAATATACACTGAACTTTGAAAAGTTACACTGTGTTGTCTGGATATTAAGGAGTTCGCAAAGCCAATTTATTTAGATAAAGATCTTACTTCAAAGAACCTTACAAAGCAACACTTACGTCCCAAAGCCACTGACCAATTTTCCCTTACTTTAGATTTTTTTTAATGTTTATTTATTTTTGAGAGACAGAGACAGAGCATGAACACGGGGGACGCAGAGAGAGAGGGAGATACAGAATCAGAAGCAGGCTCCAGGCTCTGAGACATCAGCACAGAGCCCGACGTAGGGCTCGAACTCACAAACCATGAAATCATGACCTGAGCTGAAGTGCTTAACTGACTGAGCCACCCAGGCATCCCTCCCTTACTTTAGGAAGGATATTTAGAAATCATCAAGAATTTCAGGGGGCACCTGTGTGCCTTAATTGGTTAAATGCATTACATCTATACTTATTATTAATATGAACAATTTAAGAGTATTAAAAGAAATTAGTTTCATCAAACAGTATTTTTAAGTTTTCCTTCTGTAGGTGCACTTTTTGCTCTATGAAATCATATATCTCTCTCTCTCTCCTGCCCTTTAAGCTATTTGTATCTGATCAGTGTTCTAACCTTGGTGACGTATCTGTTCCACACTCTGGTGAAAGAATTATTTCAAGATGCAGAGTAGGATAGAGAAGAGGGGCTTGAGCTTTGAAGTAAGATGGAAACTGAGTTTGAATACTGGCTGCGTGAGTAGGCAAAAGCACATAATATATCTAAATAGATCCCTCCACGGTTCATTGTTCCTTCAACGTATATTTAAAAAACACGGTCATCTGACGTGTATCAGCCTTACTCATCTCATCTTCTCAACAACTTCACCCCACCCCTTCACCAACTAACTTCCAATAATAAGAAATAAATAAACATTTTCAGCTTCCTGAACATTCCAGGAACCCTCTTGGCTCCAGCTTTTTGCACGTGCTTTGTTTCATTTGCCTAGAATACTCCCACCACCAACACCTAATGTTAGCTAACTTTTACTATTAAAATAACGCTCAGGGGCACCTGGGTGGCTCAGCTGATTAAGCATCTGACTTCAGTTCAGGTCATGAACTTGTGGTTCATGGGTTCGTGCCCCGCATCAGGCTCTGTGCTGACAGCTCAGAGCCTGGAGCCTGCTTCAGATTCTGCGTCCTCCTCTCTCTCTGCCCCTCCCCTGCTTGTGCTCTGTCTGTCTCTCTCTTTCAAAAATAAATAAGTGTTAAAAAAAATTTAATAAGTAAATAAAAATAAAATAATACTCAGAAGTCATTTTGTAATGTAATGAATGAAAAAAGCTAATGTTTGATTGTTGCACCACAAAAGGCTTCTCAGAAGAGGTCAAATTCCAAAGACGGGTAAACCATAGGGCAAAGCGAGAAATGAAATTCATACGGGAAAAGTGGCCAAGCAAAGGAGTGGGAGTAAACATGGAAGGCAGGTGGGAGAGTGAAAAAAGTGAGGAGAGATCCAGTAGTACAATGGACTTGAGTGAAAGGTGTTATCTGAGCAGGGTCAATGACAAGCAAGACAGCAGTTCCCTGGGGTCAACTATAAAACACTCCGTGGCCAGACTCCAAGACTCAGAACATTTCTTCAGTAAAGCTACACCTCCCTTTGCTGTCTTCTCCCTGCTGGATTTCATGCTTCTGTCCATGTTTTCCTCCTTCGTCCATCCTGCATAACGATTTCGATCCATGATTCTGCTGGAGGGCTGGCCTAGTTTTAGATCAGAGGTTTTCGGTTTTTCATGAAAAGACGAGATGCTACCAGTGATCCAGTTATGTCTCAATTTAGGAGTCAATTTTAACTGAAAAAACAATTCTGGTTGACTTATTTTTTTTAATTTGCTAGAATTATTAGCTACCCACAGCAGCTAACATATAATCATATAATCAGAAAACCATTTGGACAATCAAGCGCTGAGGAGGACAAGAGCCAGGACTGCTCTGGAGACCTCCATCAGAAAAAGCTTTGAGGAAAGATATCAAGGTGAAGGAGCAATGTCAAAGGAAATATCTCTGAGGCTCTGCCATCAGAATGACTCAATTCCAATTCTGCACAAGACTCAAAATCCAGAAGTCAGAATGGCCTAGCTAGGATCACAGGTGGGTTCTTGGGCCAATGGGACTAGACACTGGGCGGGGAGGGGGGGGCATGGAAAATGCAGTGCATGTGATTAACAAGTCCATGCAACCCCTGAGATGGAGGTAGGAAATTCCTAAAAGAAAGGTAGGGTGCCACTACTAAAGTAAGAGTAATGGGTGACAGAAAGACAAACTCAAAAGATGTCTCCTACAATTTTTGCATTGCTTATGGGTAAATCTGGCCAGAGGCACGTAACAAGTATTAAGGTAATGTTCGTAGTGAGTTTCAATGATCTACAATTGATCGTGTGTTTGTGAACTCTGTTATGTGCTTCAAAGTCACAAGTGAAGTCTAGGGCAGAAGACTCAAGAGATTCCATCTACCAAGTGAGCAATTAGGCAGGCATCCTCCCACATCCCCAATCTTGTAACTTCCAGAGGACTCCCCACTGTCCCACCTCAATTACACTCTTTTATTATCCCAAACTATAGGCAGAACTTCAGAAAATGTGATTCAACACACAGAACTGTCCACGTGGACTAGAGCCAGAAGGTGAACAGCAGCTCTTTCTCTGGTTACCCATGCTCCATCACACGGGCCTACCAAGGATGTATTGTGTCATTTGCAGGAAAGTAGAAGCTTGGTGGTTTCTTAGACTTTGTGCAGAAAGACAGGTTGATGATAAAATACAGTGTAAATTTTTTTTCCAAACTTCTGTTTTTGTGCTTGAAGAAACACTGGAGAGGACCCAGGAAAATATGTGAACCAGAAAGGGTTTTGCATCAGCATCCTCTGTCTCTCCACCTAACCTTGTTTCTATGTGTGCTTCTTGATTTGATGGATGCTTAGATGCTCGCCTTCCTCTACCCCTGCCAATGGTTAAGACCAGAAAGGGGTCTTCTGTCAGCCATATGCCCCTCATTTTAAATTTAGTTGAAACTACCAAGACTGAAATCCACCTGGAATAAAATTCTTTCTTCTCTGCGATAGAAATTTAAGGCATCACCTAAAAACTTTGGGTGGCAGAGAACCTTCTCAGCTCCCCGAAAATGATATCATATGAACAGTAAATAACCTCTTATATTTAAAAAAAGAATTGTCTTTAAAATGATATTTTAAAGTATCTCTCTGAGTTTATAAACTTTCTGGGATTTGTCAAATTGCACCTTTTATCAACCACCTTACTACAAGAGTATATTTATTTGAGACTATAAATTAGAAAACACCAAAATTGTATACTTGAGGTGCGAGAGTGGTTCAGTCAGTTAAGCCATCTGACTTCAGCTCAGGTCATGATCTCACATTCATGAGTTTGAGCCCTGCATTGGATTCTGTGCATTCAGCTCAGAGCCTGGAGCCTGCTTCAGATTCTGTGTCTCCCTCTCTCTCTACCCTCCCCAACTCATGCTCTGTCTCTTTCTCTGAAAAACATTAACATTAAAAAAAAAAAGTAATAATAAACAAAACTGTATACTTGGCAAAAGTCATAATAAAGTAAAAGGCACCAAGAGCTAGCAACACATTTAAAAATCACGTGTTTCACAAAACAGATGAACACAGGAGAAGGGAAGGAAAAATAAGATAAAAATGCCCTTAAGGAGGCATACCATAAAAGACCTTTAAACACAGAGAACTGAGGGTTGCTGGAGAGGAGGAGAGTGAAGGATGGTCTAAATGGCTGCTGAGCAGTCAGGAGGGCACTTCTCAGGATGAGCACTGGGTGTCATATGTAAATGATTCATCATTGGGATCTAATCCTGAAACCTATACTAGACTTTATGTTAACTAACTTGAATTGAAATAAAAAATAGGGGTGCCTGGGTGCCTCAGTCAGTTGGGTGTCTGACTCTTGATCTTGGCTTGGGTCATGATCTCATGGTTCCTGAGATGGAGTCCCACATAGAGCTCTGTACTGTCAGCACAGAGCCTGCTTGGGATTCTCTCTCTCCCTCTCTCTATCTGTCCTACCGTGTTCTTTCTCTTCTTCTCAAAATAAATAAATAAACTTTAAAAAACAGATTTTGAAATAATAAATAAACAAATAATCACCTATTTCAAATCTAAACTACCCAACTACCCACAGACTATCAGCCCAACAGTTTTCAAGTCTCATAAGAAATTCCTCTCTTGCAAATTAAATTACTATTCTGAAACTAGTTCTAAATTATTTTAGACGAACTAATTCTAAAGAAAACTGTAAAGACCAGGAAAGACAAATAGAATTTTCTAAAAGTTTTTTCTGTAAATGCTCTCTGTAATAATGTGTTATTTTATTACACAAGCAGTATATGGCCATTGTATAAATATTAGAAATTAAAATATCACCTGTAATTCCACCATTCAGAAATAACTTTTGTTGACACTTGGGTATATAGCCTTTTATATTTTTCTACACATAATCCATCTCTATTACAAGTTAGATTGTACTCTGTACATTATTTTTAATCTTTCATTTGTTAAATAATGTATCATGCACAGCTTCCCATCCCAACAAATATAAATCTAAAACATATTAAGGCACTCTTAGTATGGCAATGCCTGAACATTAGGCATTAATATTTATTTACCAATTCCTTTATCTTTGGGACATTTTAGTTGTTCCCAAGTTTTCTATTATATCTATGAGAAACCTATGAATATTCCTGAATACAGAACATACCATTTATTAACTATGCTTGAGTATCAGAATACAGCAATGTTTCATCTTTCTGAAAACCACCTGTCAATAACGCAAGAGATCTGAAAAAGCAATTAAAACTGAGTAGGCTGTAGGCACATGTTTGTCTGCCCTCCACTATGCCTCAAAGCTCATGGTAGGAGAGGGTCCCCAGTTACCCTCTTGTCATCCCTCTGCCCTTCTTCCCACCACCCCATCCCCAACATGCCCTAATAATAAAAGTGGACTGACTAGGAAAGGACACACATCATTTGATCATAAAAGTAATCCTCGGTTCTCTGCTCAAAACCATGTCATTTTATTCAAAGCACAATTAGAATTAGTTTGCTTTCAATTCTTCGGAAAAATAGAAACAAAAGAGAAATAAAGACATTGGAGGTAACTGTACTAAAAATAAAGGCATGTGACTTTTGCCTTTGGGTGTTAAGAAAAACATTCAAAAATAATAATGACTGCTGTAATTTTTTTTAATGTTTATTTTTGAGAGAGAGAAATCAGGGGAGGGGCAGAGAGAGAAGAGGATGGAGGATCTGAAGTGGGCTCCATATTGACAGAGAGAGCCTGATGTGGGGCGGGGCTCAAACTCACCAACCTTGAGATCATGGCCGGAGCTGAAGTCATATACTAACAGGCTGAGTCACCCAGGTGCCCCATGACTACTGTAATTTAAACATAGGTAACATTCATTGGATATTTTCTCTGTCAGCTGCTGTTCTAGATGGTTTCCAATCACTATACTGTCTAACCGCATGAGGTAGGTAACAGTATTGTTATGCATACTTAACAGACAGGAAAATTATACTAAAAGTAGATTAGTACTTGTATTCTTAGGAAATAATAAATACATACAGTAAACATACTTAGATAAAGGGATATAAAACTGCGGTGGGTAAAATGTATATGCACAATGTCATGACTCATATAAACTAAATCACCAAAAAATTTCAAAAGGATAGGTACTATGTAATATACTTGATGTTTCAATCTGAATTATTTTTTAATTCAATGCTTAAAATTAATAAACTTCAGTTTTCTAAAAGATACTATTGTCTGTAAATTGCGTCATCTTCTAGTCACTAGCTACTGTAGCTATAAAACCATTGAAAGGTAGGTAGAATGACTAAGGAAATAAATTTTTAATTTTATATTATTCAAATTAATATAATTTGAATCTTAAAACTGAAAACAGTTTTTTGTAGGCCCACATCTCACTTTGCACAGAATAAGGTAGTATTGTATGGGAAGTACCGTGTTTCAGTCGTTACACATAAACACATACCTAATCTAGTAATTTGTGTCAATGGGTTGATTCAATTTGAATACTTTTCTCTGCAGCAATAAAATATTATAATATGTTTATGTGAATATTGTACTCAGTCAGCATGGGTTAAAGTGATACTTTTGTAAAGTCTATTTGATAATTAAATTGAATTATTCATTATAATTCCAGTTAGAATAAAATTAAATTATTTTTATAGAATAAAAATAAACATGAATATATTTTCAAATTTAAAATATAGGTTTATTTTGATACTGGAATTAAAAGAAGAGTCAGAAGCTGGTACTAACTATGACAGGAACACTAGAGAAAAAAAAAAGCTCAAAGAAAGTACGTTACAAGTTCACAAAGAATATCAATTGCAATTCGTTATATCAGAATAAAACAAAGAAGTGTTTATTGTTTAAAAATAAATAGAATAAGTTAGATGATACTAGAAGACTTCTAGCAAAAACATAGGTAATTTGATGTTTCCTTTCAAACGTCAAAAAAGAATCAGTTAAATTAGTGACTGAAATCAGAATTAAATTTAAATGTAAAAATTTTTTAAGAATTTTAAACAAAATTTGAGCTTATGATTTTGGGAATATATAGAATGGTTTGAATTGCTGCAAAGGGTACGAGGTGGCTCAGTCGGTTAAGCCTCCAGCTCTTGATTTCAGCTCAGGTCACGATTTCACAGTTCATGGGATGGAGCACCACATGGGGCTCTGTGTCGGCAGCTAGGATCCTGCTTGGGATTCTGGCTCTTTCTGTCTATGCCCCTCCCCCTGTCTTTCTCTCTCTCTCTCTGCCTCTCTCTCTCTCTCTCAAAATAAACAAACTTGTTTAAAAAAAAAATCATTCTTACATGGCAAGATGGTAAAAGAAATCATGATTTTAGTTATAGAAATTTCATAAAGGAATTGTAAGACTCAAAAAGAAGTTTTACAAAAGTAAAAGATCTCAATTACATCACCAGATAATATTAGAACTATCAACTGATTTCAATTTAAAACACTATGAGCACTTTTCTTCAGCTTTAATTGAGTTATTCATATAAGACATACTGTCTAATCACTATTTTAAGGGGGTTTTGTCTCAATGGATTTACAATTTACTGAAAAATAAACTGTCAATTCGCAGCCCAAAAAATCAAAGCTGTGGAATAATTTTGAGTAGCTTGTATCTGTCAAGGAGAATTACAACTATGAAAAATTTCTTTCTATAACAATAAATGGTATTCCAGTTACAGCAAGTCAAAATATGAATTTATTAGAATTTTAAGATGAAAAACAATTTTCCTGTATTATTTTATTGTACAGCATGATACCTATTGAAAATATTTGTGCTCAGGTTTCTAAAGTAGTCTCTATAATTTTAAGATACACATTTAGATGTGTATGTGTGTGTGTATACAAATGCTATGAATAATTTCAGCATGTGGAACTATGAAAAGATACAGAATATAAAAAATTCTGTTACCTTACAGTATTGTTTGTGGGGGGGTTTTGACAATGTTCATTGGTTGAGTGCTAACCAAGGTTACAAAGATTTACCGTTCTGTCAACTCCACTTCAAGATTTCTTGAAACAAAAGAAAATCTGTTCAACATGGAAGAAAAAAAAGCGGCAGTACAATTTAATCTTGTTGCTAATATCACACTGCCTATGAATGAGTTAAACTTGAAGTTCCAAAGGAAAGGAGAAGCCACGGTACCTGAATTTATGTTAAAACTGAAATTTCTCATAGTAGAAAATAAATAAAAATGTCTGAATATATTTTTCTAACATGAACCAGTATGAAGAAAACGTTCACTGTAATTGATGGAGTTATGTAAATGGGCTGCCAAAATGCCAAAAAAATTTGAAAAATGTTTCGTCGACATTGCTAAGTTTAGGTTTTGTTTTTAATTTACACAATAATCATGTGAAGTTAATATACTAGGTTGATATAAAAGCTAGTGAATTTTCGTAATTTAGAAAGATGTACTTTAAGAGTCATATGTGTTTTCTCAGTCAAATAATTTCTAAAGAAATGAAAGAGTATTGCCAAGATTGATGTTAATGTTAAAGGAAAATGATTCTTTGGTACTTGATTCCACTTATTTAAAATTTTTTAAGTCATTTCAAAAAAACTTTGGTAGGTCAGGTTGGTTTTACAAATGGAAACTATAGGAAATCTAACTATAGGTCATGTATTCCCAATGTACATGTATGGCTCAAACAGGCATGTGTTCTAAGTGTATATATTCTCAATTTGAAACACACTACCAAAAAAACCAAAATGTATAAAATATCTTATTCATAAATTGTATATTGATTATATATTAAATATTAATGTGATAATATTTTGGTATATCTGGCTTATTAAAAATATAATAAAGTTTAAAATTATAAACTTATTATAAATAAGTTATATTCTTTAAAAACTAATCTCATCTGTTTCTTTTTACACTTTTAATGTGGCTACTGGAAAGTTTAAACCTACATATGTTTGCTCACATTACATTTCTACTGGATTTCACTGATATATAATAACTATTTCTCCTTAATCTCCAGATTTCACAAATGTTTTAAACTGTCTTCTCTTTCCAGAATACTTTCATTTTATTTTTTCTCTATAAAACTTATGTATATTATATAAATGTAGAAAAATACAGAAAAACAAAATAGAATACTTTTAAATCACCCATAATTGAACTCAGAATTACTATTAATACTTTTATGTGTGTTCTGGTCTTACCAGATACCACATACCCACATACCCAAGAATTATAAAAGATCATTGTATTTTTTTCCAAAAAAATATATTTGAGCCAATGAGAAGAGTTGAAAAGTAAATTCATGATGTAGTCAAGAAAAGATTAAAGAAGTTATGCCTTGGTGGAGGTTGGGGGGGGGTGTTAATGATTAAAAGCAAAGTATTCCATTTCTCTCCAAAAGATATTAAGAGAATTAAAAGACAACCAACAGACTGGGAGAATCTATTTGCAAGACACATTTGATAAAACATTATTATCCAAAATATACAAAGGAAATCTTACAACTCAACAATAAGAAACAAACAACCTGATCAAAAAATGGCTAAAAGCCTTAATAAAAAGAAAAATTCACCAAAAAGACAGAAGATGGCAAGCCAACATATAAAAAGATGCCCCACATCATATGTCATCAGAGAAATGCAAGCTAAAACAAGAATGTAATACTACTGCACACCTATTAGAATGGCCAAAAGCCAGATCACCAACAGCGTCAAAGGCTGGCAAGGATGTACAGCATTGACAACACTCATCCGCTGCTGGTGGGAACGCAAACTGGTACAGCCACTTTGGAAGTCAGCTTGGCAGTTTTTGCAAAACTAAATGTATTCTTACCATACAATCCAGCAATCACACTACTTGGTACTACTACTCAAAGGAGTTGAAAATTTATGTCCACACAACACATAAAGCTCCACGCTGATGTTTACAGCAGCTTTATTCATAACTGTCCAAACCTGGAAACAAACAAGATGTCCTTCGGTAGGTGAATGGATTAATAAACTATGGCTCATCCAGACAACAGAATATTATTCAGCACTAGAAAGGAGGGGGGTATCAAGCCATGAAAAGACACAGAAGAAACTCACATACATATTACTAAGTAAAAAAAGTCAATATGGAAAGGCTGTATACTGTCTGATTCCAGCTATATTACATGCTGGAGAACACGAAACAATAGAGGAAGGGAAGAAGGAGTAGGCAGAACACAGAGGATTTTTAGGGCAGTGAAACTACTCTGTATGATACTATAGTGATAGACACATATCATTATATATTTGTCTATTTTCATAAAATGTACAACATTAAGAGAGAGCCCTAGGGGCACCTGAGTAGCTTGGTCAGTTAAGCACTTGACTTCAGCTCAGGTCACGATCTCACAGTTTGTGAGTCTGAGCCCCGCATCGGGCTCTGCGTTGACAATGCAGAGTCTGCTTGGGATTCTCTCTCTCCTCTCTCTCTCTCTGCCCTCTCTCACTTGTGTGCTCTCTCTCTCTCTCTCAGATAAATAAATAAACTTAAGAGCAAAAAGAATGAGCCCTAATGTAAACTCTGGATTCGGGGTAATTATAATGTGTCAATGGATGTTCATCAATTCTAACAACATACCACTCCAGTGGGGGGTGTTGATAACGGGGGAGAACTTGCATGCGTGGGGAGCAGCAGGTGTACGGAAAATTTCTATACCTTCCACTCAGTTGTGCTGTGAACCTAAAACTAATTTTAAAAAAAAGGGTCTATTTTTTAAAAAGCACAAGATATTCTATTCTTTCTCTGAAGTTAGGTAAGGTTTTTTTACCCCGTGGATTTAGTGTCTAGGCTTCCCAAAACAAATAACACACTTTAGAAACTGGGAGGTGTTCTACTTAAGCCCAATGAAAGCAATTTACAGAGAAGATGCCTAAAGTTAAGTAATTTCAACAAACTTTTACCATGTTAGTTCCTAGGAAGAAAATTAATGTCTTTAAATCATAAAAACTTGTATAAACATGTCATGGGTAGTTCAAGCAATCATTTACAAACATGGAGTCTTCTCGTCATCTGTTAGTGACATAGATTAATCTAATATTTCTCTGTATATAGAACACAAGCCTATGTACCTATGAAATTTTTCCATTTGATTTATTCAACGAATACTGTATATTAGTTGTTGAATTAACAGCACTTTCAGGTAATTCTTTTAGTCACTGTACAATAATCTTTTTAAAAGACAACTGACTATAATGTGTGTACATGTGTGGGTGTGTGGTATTATCAAAGAGGAACTTCATTATATTTTGTGCTTACTTTGGAAGAGCTATACCAGAAGGTGAGATTTAGGGTGGCTTTCTCCATGTGACTATGTATTACACTCATTTCTTCTTCTTCTTTTTTTAATGTTTAGTGTTGAGAGCGAGAACGAGTGGGGGAGGGTCAGAGAGAGGGAGAGACACAGAATCTGAAGCAGGCTCCAGGCTCTGAGCTGTCAGCACAGAGCCTGACGCAGGGTTTGAACTCGCAAACCACGAGATCATGACCTGAGCTGAAGTCAGATGCTTAACCAACTGAGTCACCCAGGTGCCCCTTATTTCTTCTTTACATCAAAGTTGAAGTTTGCATGAACTGACAATAAGAGCAATTTAAACGTAATCCCTCCGTGTCAAATTTTAACTGGAAATTCACAAAACTTTATTTTAATAAAGGCTTCTTAGGTAACAAACCACACTCACTAACCCTTGTCCCTATATTAGAGGCTATGCCACAAAATCCGTTGAAACATGAATCTCTACTTGACAACAGTAACATCTCTTAGAAACAGGTTATTCATCGTATAACATCGTCAACCGTCCAGATATCTTCTCTTCCTGTTCTTCCTCCACGATGTCTCTAAAAACAACATATCCCTCCAGCAGAGAGACTTGCAGAGAGAATGTATATTTCCACACCAAACTACACTCTTTCCTTACACGTTACGGACTAGGCCAGAGTTAGGAATTTATGAACTACCTTACCTTCTCCAAGGGATATAATTTGTCCTGAATTAAAGCATTTAAAGAGCCCACCTTTCTCACATCTTTGATAATTCATCCAATGTAATTACAGACTAACAATAGCACGACTGAGACTATTTTAATGTCCTTGTAGCTCTGTAGCCAATAAGAAATAAAACTGTTTTTTCCTTGTTTTTTTTGTGTGTGTGGTTTTTTTTTTTATTTTTGGTTTTGTTTTCTAAACATGATTAATTTCATGCATTTTACCTGTATATTCCTCAGGGCAGAAAATGCTAATGTTATATTGTTTTGAGTTAAAAGTTACTGTTTATGGCCTTTTCTTTCCATTTATTGCTTGGCTTGTTGCATCCACAAGAAGTGATGAAGTTTAATTACCTTTATGAAAACGAACTTAAACCTGTTATTATTTTACACAACGTCTAATGGCAATACCGCTTGAGAATGAACAACAAAAGCAAACCAAGTGTGTCATAGTACTTATAGCATGAAAAGTCAGAGCAAGGAACTCTTATTTATTAGAACAACATTAGCTCTTCATGGTACAGAAAATTGATTCTCCTTTCCTGATTTGTTAGTTTTCTTCACACTCTATGGGGCGATTACAATGCTTTTCTGTAATTCTCTACTTTATCATTTCCCACTAGTAATAGTACAGCTATTACTTTCTGCAATGATACGTTATGTGAAGTTAAAATCCAATCAAATAATAGAATTTATAGCATCTAGGTTCCTAGAATACGGATTTTTTTTAAATCTAAAGACAAGTGTTACACATTAAGTTTCAAACAAACTGGAGAGGATTTTCTGCTTCGTTTGTGTACATGGGCTATGAAGAAGATTAGGGAGGGGGGAGATGTGAGGAACTCATACAATTTGTTCACAGCTTGCAATATTTTTTTTCCTTCTCCCACAGAATTCCAAAATTGGTCTCAATCAATAATTAAAATGTATGACAAAACTGGGATTACCAACAGCCCACAGTGTTAGGAAGGGAAAAAAGATATCATATAAGGCTTGACATCTAGTGCTTCATAGCCGGCACTGAATTAATTGAGGGATTGAGAAATTTTGTCTCTAGAATTTTGTCAGACGAGATGGACATAAAATTTATCTCAACTCTTTACCAGCTACGTGACCTTGGGCAAGTTACTTAGCTACAGCCAATCTTTTTGCAAAAACCATACAGGATTTTTATAAAGATTAAGAAAGAAAATGTATATAAAGAACTTAGTACAATATCTTGCTAATAGTAGATCCTCAATACATGTTCATCTTTATTATTGTTGTTGTTAGTATTATTAATTGATCCTTAATTAAAAAAATGGGAGTTAAGTAGATATTCAATAGATGTGAGTTTGTTATCATCCTTAGTGTTGCTGTTGTTTTGAGCAGTATTCTCTTTCTCAAGCACTGTACAAGTGGAGTGCACGCTGTCCCTTCACTCCTATCATCCATCGAAGGCGAAGGATCCTTCCACCGAGGGACCTATATTTTTAGATTTTTTTCATTTATTTATCATGGAGAGCACCAACTCTCTTTCTGGCACCTGGGGTCGATGCAGAGGGAATAGAGAAATAGGAGGTACAATTATTCATAAGAATGTGGGGTCAGCGCAGCAAAGACGGTTGATAGCGACGACAACAGATTAGAGCCCATAGTTCACTCCTCCGCAGCATCTAAACTAGCTTGAAACAGCTTCACATTGGGGCGGAAGAAGCCTGTCCCCTTCCACCTCCCTTCAGAATGAAAGTGGCAATAATAAAAATGTTCACCAGCCTCGACTTACAGCTATTCGTTTTTGAGTGACAGTGAAAATAACAAAATTCCAGTGGACTTCGCTGTAACAGAATGGATCTGATAGTAGCCAAGTCCTTCCCTAAAATGCATGGTCATCTTAGGAAAACTCCTGGAAGATGAGGAAAGCGAAAAACAAGAATATTATTTCAAGATAAAGGCAGATTTGCCACAGAAACCTCCTACGTAAATGGAAAAAGAGAAAGACACTTTAGAGAGTACATGTGTTTTTCTTGCTAAGGCACACAGATGCGTGTGCTCCACTAAGTTTGTTAGGTAATTTATCACCATAGGTGTATCAGTTCAAAACTATTATCTGAAATAATGAGACATAGTCATTAAAAACATAGAAGGAATAATAAGAACTGAGAAAATAGAATTAGTGAGATAAAGCTTTCTCTTTTTTTGTTTATTTCTTTATTTTGAGAGGGAGCACAACACACAAGCAAGAAAGCGGGGTAGGGGTAGAAAGGGAGGGAGAGAAAGAATCTCAGACAGGCTCTGCACTGCCAGCTCAGAGCCCCACCCGGGGCTCAATCCCAGAAACCATGAGATCAGGACCTGAGCCAAAATCTAGATTTAGACACTTAACCAACTGAGCCACCCAGGTGCCCCAAGATGAGATTTTCTTGTTGCTATTTTCCTTCCCTTTTTTTTTTCTTGACTCACACAAAAGGATGAATGATGCCTGTAGTGGCAAGAAAAGAAAAACATCAATGAGATGTATCATGCAAAGCAAAGGAAGAAGAAAGCAAAAAAAGGAAAATGCAAAAGCAAAAAAAAAAAAAAAATGAGAAATTGGATAGAGGAGAAAAAGAGGAAATGGGATGTTAAACAACCGAACTATAAAAATAATTACAAGGGGAGTGGGAAGAATATTCCAGAACTTTAGAAGAGCTGGGTCAAGTAAGCAAGAAGTAGCATAAAAATAAAAAACAAGAAAGAAACTCTGAGGAAAGAAGGAAAAGACTACTGAAAGATTTTAACAATTTAGGACAAAAAAAAAAAAAACTCAAATAAAAGAATGATCACAACAAACTCCTGCCAAAAAAGAAACGCTAAGATTCAAAGAGACCAAACAAATTTTGAACTTATTTTTCTTAAAATGGACTAGTGTGAGTACACACCAAAACTACAAACAGTAAAAGTTCATTCAGATAAAAATCAAGGTCATAAAAGGGTAAGACTCCAAGGAAGCAAAATAATCTATTTATAGGTCACTGGTGCTTCTTAAAAAGTCTTTTACTGTTTAGGGAATGCATTGCCAAGACACAAATACAGCTGGAGGGGACATGGGCGGGGGGCATTGTCGAGTGGCTTCTCTGTGTAACAACACAACACAAAACAAAGGATGTTCCAGTTTTATCTAAGGGTGAAAGAAACTGAACCTTCCTCTTGGGACTCAAGGAAGGGATAACATTGAAAATCATCCAAGTGATAACAGGAAATAAGTGAGCTGATACTGTGTCTGCAAAAGTGAAAGATAAAAAGAATAAGCATCAATAAAATACTGTTTTCAGGGGAAAATGTAAATTTGGGGAGAAATACTTGAGAATGTTTTAGAGAGGCTTTAACAGAAGGGAAGCAGTAGTGACTGAGCACAATTACTGTTCAGAAAGCCTAGGTCTGGATTCTGGCTCTGCTGCTTACTCAGTGAGTGATACTTAGTGAGGAACTTAACCATTCTGTGTCTGTTTATCCTCTTTATTATAAAAGGGTATTATACAATTTTTCTGAAGATTAAATAAAGTATTGAATATAACCACTTGGCATAGTGCTTGGTGGTCAACCACTATTACTAGTTTTGTATTAAATAAACCAGTACAAACATTTTAAAAAGTTAGTAACGACATTAGGGAGCCTGGGTGACTCAGTCGGTTAAGTTTCCAAATTTGGCTCAGGTCATGATCTCAGGGCTCATGAGTTTGAGCCCTGTATCAGGTTCTGTGCTGACAGCTCAGAGCCTGGAGCCTGCTTCAGATTCTGTGTCTGCCTCTCTATCTGCTCCTCCCCTGCTCACACTCTGTCTCTCTTTCAAGAATAAATATAGGGCGCCTGGGTGGCTCAGTCGGTTGGGCGTCCGACTTCAGTTCAGGTCATGATCTCACCCTTGTGGGTTCGAGCCCCGCATTGGGCTCTGTGTCGATGGCTCAGAGCCTGGAGCTGCTTTGGATTCTGTGTCTCCTTCTCTTTCTCTGCCTCTCCCCTGCTCACACTCTGTCTCTCTCTCTCAAAAATAAATAAACATTAGAAAAAAATTAAAAAAAAGAATAAATACAGATTTAAAAGCAATTTTTTTAAGTTTGTGACAACTATAAACTAAAAAATATTAATAACTTTTATTCAGACTCTAATGTATCATTAATATTGTATAATTATGTCCTTATAAATATTCTATTATTACACAACCATATTGATAGAATTTTCTTCTGTGAAAAATGTAATATTAGTCATTTGGGGCTTTTTGTTTGTTTTTAAATATTCATACACAGTCAACTCTGAGAGAACAATAATAACTCAAAGATAAGGAATATGAATGACATTGTAATGACCAAAAAAGGTAAATATTCAAAAATAAAAACTCTGAGGTGTCAAAGAATACTGTGATAATGTGAAAAGTGCATTTGGGTAGAGATCACTTGTTAATAATTCCAAGAATGATTTTTTTCAGTTTATTCTATTTATTTTGAGAGAGACAGAGAATCCCAAGCTGGCCTCCGTGCTGTCACCACAGAGCCCAATGTGGGGCTTGAATTCACAAATCGTGAGATCATGACCTGAGCCAAAATCAAGAGTCAGACACTTAACCATCTGAGTCACCCAGATGCCTTGATAATTATGAAGGTGAGTTTTAAGTATCTTGTCTTCTAATTTCTAATATAAGAAATGTGGCTTTCTACTAAAAGACTATTTAAGTCTACCAGAGTAAAAAAAGAAACCTGTTTCAGAGCTATAAGTTTTAAATATATAAATAAATAAACAAAATGTGTTTGATTTAAAAATCAAAATCCTAGGGGCGCCTGGGCACCTCAGACGGTTGAGCATCTGATTCTGGTTTCAGTTCCGGTCATGATCCCATTGTCCTGGGAATGAGCCCTGCATCAGGCTCGGCACTGGACGTGGAATCTGCTTAAGATTCTCTGTCTCCCTCCCTCTCGGCCCCTCCCCTGCTTGCTTGCTCTCTCTCAAAAAAATAAATAAAATAAAATAAATAAAAATAAAAGTAAAAGATCTAAATAATCACATAGTTGTGGGAAAATTCTGTGACAACAAAAGTAATTGTGACCCCGTGGATAGGAACTTGTCTATCTTTGTGTCATTCTTCCTACCATAATAAAAGTTCAAAGTATAATACCAACATTCAATAATATAAATTTGAGTGTTGAAAATATAAAACATGGGGCACTTGGGTGGCTCAGTCAGTTAAGTATCCAACTTCAGCTCAGGTCATTATCTCATAGTCCATGAGTTTGAGACGCACGTTGGGCTCTATGCTAATAGCTCAGAGCCTGGAGCCTGCTTCATAGTCTATGTCTCCCTCTCTCTCTACCCCTCCCCAACTTGTGCTCTGCCCTTCTTTCTCTCTTTCAAAATAATAAACATTAAAAAATTTTTTAAAAGTATAAAACATCATAGACTCAGTAAATTTTAAAAGGTATATGAGAGCTATTATTGAACAATCACTACTCAAATACTTTCACTTCTACAATTTTTCAATATTTTATTAATTTCTGCTCTTCTGAATTCTAATTCCCATTTTAAGATTTTCTTAAACTTACATCGTCCTTTATCTACTTCATTTAATTCAGTATCAAATACACTGATTTTCACTTTTTCTTGTATGACGGATTTTTAAGACAACAAATTTTCTTTTGTACACTACTTTACTTGTAGCATGTAGGCTCTAATTCAGTGTGTTCATTTTTGTTAATTTCTATATAATCATATATTTTGGCTTTGATTTCACATTTTTTCAGGGTTTTGTCTCTGTACTTCACTAATTAATAGGGGATTCTGATTATACCTAGAAACAGGTCCTGTTTTCTGTCTTACTCACTGTCTTTAATTCAAAGTAGCACAATGTCATTCACCTAGTAGGGAAGATAATTAGTGACTGACGGATGAATTATTAATCAGTCTAATTTTCGAATTTAAAAGATGTGGAATGATAGACTGAGCATTTTCTAGTTATTTAGAAGCCATTAAATATGACGTGCAAGAAAAAGGAGCAGTGTGTTGAAGAAGGAGGAGTAGAAAGGGGAGGGAGTGGAAAACAGTAATATGGGATTTAAAAGCTTCAAGTTCTGGACACCGTATCTGACAATAGCATACTGCCCCCATTTGAGGAGCCGCTAGACTAACCTTCCTTAAGTATAAAGCAAGGGAGTTTTCTTGCCCACGAAATCCAAAATCCTCCCTTATATCTGTGTTGTTATGGTTCACCCTAATATAGATAGATCACAGATGTAAAATATACATCTATAGATATCTTACACACACACACGTGTGTTTCCATCATTTACTGAGTAATCACTACCAGAGCAGGAAACTCTAGCACTTCTGAATTAGGAACACTATCTAAATTTCTTTGTTCTATGTTTTTATTTTGTTTGTAAGTAAACTCTGTCCCTAACGTGGGGCTCAAACTCGCCAGGAGATCAAGAGCTGCAGCCTCTACTCAGCCAGCCGGGAGCCATGTCTAAATTTCCTAACCAAAAATACCTACCGATAGTTCATCCATTCTATCGCCAACACCTGTAGTAATGGGGAACTCGCTCTAACATGAATCAACAAGTCTGCTTTGAAATGCTGACTCATATTAAATGTATGTTGCTATACATTCTAATTGTGCATGACGGAGCCACACCAAGAAAAGCCATCCATTTTCATATAAAGTCACAGATGCCATTTTTTGTCAGTGTAAACCTGCAGGATCATAACTCAAATTTATACAGAGATGGGAGAACACACATTAATAATCGTTACCTTTGTTACTAGATGGAGTCTTCTCTTTCTGCTTCAGTGATGGTTCCACTAACCTGTCATCTGGTGAAGTATGTCAGTGAGAATTACAGGTCGCCTCCTATCTCACACACAACTCGTGTCCTCTGACATCCCCGAGAGAGTCACTCATGTGTCTGCCAGAGAAACAGTCTTTAGCTCTCACACAAGCCTCTGTTTCCCCTTTTCCTCATGGAGGTAGTGGTTTCACAGGAGTCACTGCGAGGATCCCACGCTCAAGTTGCAGGGCCAGGCACACCCTGAAAATGCACACAGCTAACAGCTGAGGGGGGTTGATTGGGGAGACCACGCCTCCTGTGAAAAGGTCAGCCGCAACTCAAAGATAGCTTGTGATTCCAGGAGGGAATGCCTGTCAGAACTTTTGAAAACTTTGAAAGCGAAACTTTTTTTTCTTTTAACGTTTATTTATTTTTGAGAGACAAAGCATGAGAGGGGGACGGGCAGAGAGAAACGGAGGCACAGAACCTGAAGCAGGCTCCAGGCTCCGAGCTGTCAGGACAGAGTCCCATGCAGGGCTCGAACTCATCGCCGACAGGGAGATGATGACCTGAGCCAAAGTCAGACCCTTAACCGAATGAGTCACCAAGGCGCCCCTGAAAACCAAAGTTTTGACTGAAATGTCCCAAGTCTTATATGTTGGCAACTATTTGAAATTTTTCAAAGATAATACCATGGGGGAGGGGAAGAGGGGAAAGGAAAAAAAGACACAGAGAGGGAGGGAGATAAAACATAAGAGACTCTCAAAGACTAAGAACAAACTGAGGGTGAGGGGAGTGAGGGAGGGGGGATAGGGGGTGACTGGCATTAAACAGAGCACGTGTTGAGATGAACACTGGGTGTTATATGTAAACCAATTTGAAAATAAACTCTTAAAAAAATAAGTAAATAAATAAATAATAGGGGCGCCTGGGTGGCTCAGTCGGTTGAACGGCAGACTTCAGCTCAGGTCGTGATCTTGCAGTCTGTGAGTTCGAGCCCCGCATCGGGTTCTGTGCTGATGCCTTGGAGCCTGGAGCCTGCTTCGGATTCTGTGTCTGCCTCTCTCTCTGCCCTTCCCCTGCTCACACTCTGTCTCTCTGTCTCTCAAAAATAAATAAACGTTAAAAAAATTAATTAAAAAATAAAAATAAAAATAAATAAAATAAAATACTTAAAATCTATAAAAAAAAGAAAAATTAAAAAAAAAAGATAATACAGAGACTAAGATGGAAATAAGTATGTCTGTGGCTTAAATTTGACCCCATGCTGCCGGCTTCAGCTTCAAGTTTCTGGCCCAGGCAAAAATTTTTTTTTCCCCTCAGCATCACCTGTCTGTCTTTTCGTCACTGGGGGTGATAAGAGACTGGATCTTAGGAACAACAGCCTGTGTTTATATTCGCCAGGTACAGTGTTTTGTAAATGAGATGTGTCAAGGATGTTACTGATGTTCTGCTTGTTCTTTTAGAAAACTTGCTATTTTAAAGCCATAACCGTAAATATTGGAGTTCAGAGCTTTCAGATGTTTTGACTTTCTGAGATGATAAAATGGTTTCTTAAGGTAGTATTTAATTTCATTAGGCCACAATGAAACTATAGATAATCGTAGGCCCAGGAGAATCCTGGAACACTATTTATTCTAGGTGAGTCTATTATCTCCATCTCTTCCTCTAGCAATTTTCACCTTACCTTTACATTAATTTTCAACCCCTTTTCCAAGAGATGGCAACAATTATTTCTATAACCCAGAGCAGAGATCGGCAGACATTCAGTAAAGGACCAGACAGCAAACATTTTAAGTAAATATTTTGGGCTTTGCAGATCATGTGGTCTATCTTGGGACAGCTCCAGGATGCCTGTGTGGTGTGAAAGCAGCAAAAACAATATGAAATGAATAGCATGGCTGTGTCCCAATAACATTTTATATATGTATTAAAATTTGAATTTAACATAATTTTCATGCGACACAAAATATTATACTTTTCATTCATTTCAACCATTTAAAACCACAAAACTTATTCTCAGCTCATAGATCATAAAAAATGGGTGGGGGGCTCGATTTGGCCCACAAGCTATAGTTTTCTTACCTCTTATTTCAGAGTTCATCACTCCCAGTATATCAAAGTGTCTGGAATACCAAATTACTTATAAATACTTAAAAATTTCTTAGCTATATTGCCAAATTTTTAAGAAAGTGACTTAAGTGGAGAATAACAACGAGTGGATTATTTGAAAAACATTCCACCTAAACCCAGGGAACTTACCCATAATCCTACAAAAAACAGGTCACATGAGAATTGCTCATTAAACACATCTTTGCCCACTTGTGAAATTTTCTTATTTTACAAATCCACAGTCTAGCAGAAAGCTTAAATTTTCAGTGAAGATTAACAATACAGTTGACCTTTGAACAGTGCAGAGTCTAGGAGCATTGCCTTCCTGTGCAGTTGAAAATCTGTGTATAACTTTTTACTCCATAAAAACATAACTACTAATAGCCTACTGTTCATCGGAAGCCATACCAATAACTTACACCGTCAATTAACACATATTTTGCATATTATATGTATATATACTGTATTCTTACAACCAAGAATGTTAGAGAAAAGAAAATGTTATTAAGCTAATTTAAAAAATGAGAAAATACATTTATAGTATTATACCGTATTTACTGGGGGAAAAAACCTACATGTAAAGTGGATCCACACAGTTCTACCCTGTGTTTGTTGTTTAAGGGTCAACTGTACTCTTAGTGCTTTCTCCGGCTCTGACATTGGCCAACTGTTTTTGAAGATGAGTTTTCTGACCATCTTAGCTCCTACTAATATAACAGAGGCAGATAATAGCCAGGGATTGCTGGACCATCCCTATCACATAAGAAACCTGGGTAGATACATTAGCAGATATATTTTTCTCCATCTTACCTTTTGAATATATTCCAAGGAAATTTTTTTTGGGGGGGAGTGTTTTTAAGAGAGAGAGAGAAGAGAAAGAGAGAGGGCACAAGTGAGCAAGGGGCAGAGAGAGACAGAGAGACAGACAGAGAGAGAGAGAGAGAGAAGTGGAGCTCACCATGTTTTACCTGAAGCAGGGCTTGTGTTTTACCCAAAGTGCGACTCGAGCTCACCCGATGTGGGACTCTAGCCCATGAACCGTGAGATCATGACCTGAGCTGAAGTCAGATCCTTAACTACTGAGCCACCTCAGTGCCTGAAAAAAATTGTTTATTAAATGTGCTGGTAGATTTCCTTTTCCCTAAGCAAACAATCATTATCTTTTACTTTCTCTAGAAATTTAAGAACACACACAGGAGATTTATTTCATACAATTCTTAGAGGTTGTTTACATGACCACGACATCATAAAATCATTTATCACATGCAACTCTGTCTTAAGTACTTATACAGAGTGTTCCCTTTTGCAAAGGTGTTGTATCCAGAATAAATAAACCTCTGGCAGGAATGCAAGTGAAGCTAAAATTATCTAACAAAACAATAAATGGTATTTTAATAATTTTGAGCATTTTCCTTTACATATTTCACATATGTCCTGAAAATATATAAAACTAAGAACATCAAACCAACAGATCCTTTGCAAATGTTTCAAGAGTTTGGGGTCCAGATTCAGCATTTTATAGTTATTTAGTGTCTTCTAGAATAGATTAGCTAGAGTTAAACTAACGTGTTCACTTTGTAAACAGTAATGGATGTTGTATTTCAGGGGAAAAAAAGTCATCCTACAAGCTTCAAAGAACTGTGCTAATAGAATGGCTTAACTAATAGTGTGTTATATTGAAATACTGAAATGGAGGTACAGTTAAGTGTTTCTAAAATATGGAAAATTTCAGGTAAGATCAACTTTTGTGTTCATCGTTCTTCATGTTACAAGCTATTTCATTAAAATCCAGGAAGAGTTCTTTGCTTTTCTTCTTTGAGAGTTTATTGATTTGTATAAAATATTTATAACCAGGTGTCCTTCTAATGTCTTACTTGGTGATAAATCTCCTAAGACTTTGTGCCCAGAAATTAAAGGCCTCAGAAGAAGTCATCACTGTATTTTGATGGTGGTGGTGATGGTGTATTTGTGTGTTTTCTTTCATGTCCATTTATTTAGACATTCAAATTACATAAAGAGAGGTCATCCAAAATGGAGCCATTTTTAAGAGAAATAAAGATGAAATTCATCATATATCTCTAAAAGTTTCCACAAAAACTATCATTGATCATCGTTTCTTAGATTAATCAGCTGTTAATATGTAATACTCAATAATATTATCTCAAATTTAACAGTTCAAATTTAAATACCTTAACCTTAAGGAATTCATAGAAAACTTTTGTCAAATGTTTCAATGAAAAATAGATAATATATGTCATGAAATGCCCATGAAGTAGTTTGCTAATAATTCTTTTTGAAACTAGGTTCTCTTTCACCATGCAACATTATTACAAAATTATTAAGTTCCCTCTGCTACCCTTTTCATCTCCGAAACCAATATAACCTTGTATGTTAACTATACTTCAATAATAAATAAATGAATTTAAAAATATGTTCTTTTTATCTTCACATTCTTTTATAATTACTTAGATTGGTCATTTAAGTGATATTTTCTAAAATTTCATGTGAGTTCTGTTTTATCTAGTGCTCACTATATCCTGCCACCACAGGCAAACACATAGTGTTCAGAACAATTAGCAAAAAACGAAGCTAGGTCACATTATAAAGAACTAGAATAAACCTAGCTATCGGCCACTTGCCACCCAGTCAGAACAGAATTTTTAGAAACAGTTAAACTGAAAGTATTCAACTGGCAAGTATACTTTATGAACGCGAAGTCATTTTAAAGGAAAAAGCCCTGCATTGGAAATCAAGAGGAAGATTTTTATTGCTGGCTCCGATACCAATGAGCTATCTAGTCTTTGCTAAGTCTTCTAAAATTGTTGTTTGTTCATCTGTAAAGTGGATTTATAAGGCCTGTCCAATTGATAAAGCAAAATTGTGTTTTAAAGAAGTTAATACGTATGGAAATCTTTTGAAATGTATTACGTTCTAAAATTTTAGTCTATTATCGAATCAATTCTAGTTACACTTACTTATGTATTCATCCATTACTTTCACATTTCTATTTCACTTTGAGTTATAATTAGAGTTATAAAAGTTTTGAAAAAAAACAATGTTGGATAGGTGCAGGATTATGATGATATGATAAATAAAATAAATCTGATAATTTGTAAAAATCTAGATTTTTTTCACCTTGCTTCACAACTTCAGTGTGTGTGTGTGTGTGTGTGTGTGTGTGTGTGTGTGTGTGGGTGACCCTTCCATGGAGAGGTGTACATTGAGAAATTCCAGCCCAAAGGCCAAAATCTACTTTATGTCTACTCCTGACCGTGCTGGAGCATGCTCCCAGGAAGGCGTAGTAGACTGAGATCATGATTCACTTTATTTACAACTACATCATCAATTTAACTGCAGCAACCAAAAGCATCTCATTAAGAACTAGATGATGTATTTTCTGGTCATGTGTCTGGCTATTATAAGTCTTTTTGTTTAAAAAAAATTAGGCTGTCTTAACCAAAGCAAGTCATTTAGTCGTCTAACATATATCCCCACACTAATGATTTAGAATACAAGACAATGATATATATGCTGCTGGTGAACTAAAATTCAATCATGATAACAATATCAAGAATATTAATGATGTTGTTATATATACTCATACAACACTGCTTTTGCACTCAGTTATATTTTGTAGATAAATAATGATCTGTATATATTTAAAATACTAAAATTTAAGGGGCACCTGGCTGGCTCAATTGGTGGAGCCTGTGACTCAGTCTTGGGATTGTAAGTTCAAGCTTCTACGTTGGGTGTGCAGATTACTTAAACAAATAAAATATTTTAAAAATACTAAAATTTAAGATGAAATGTCCCTATATGACTGAAAACTATAATATCTGAAACAGGCTTCAGAATTTAAAATACTTCAGTACATTTGGCCAAGTATTATTCTTTCATATTATACGTAATCCACATTTGCTTTCAAGAATACTCAACACAAATAAAATTTCCCCCAGTAAGTCTCTTCCCATGAAAATATTTGTTAAATATACTCTGATCCAGGTTAAAATCAATAGTGATTCAAAAACAGTTTTCAAAGTTGACCTACTCATGACAGCTGTTTCTGTTTGTAATCAGCTTTAAATTCTATCTAACATAAAGATTTTGACTAATCTTTAAGTGACCTATGTATATCAGCAACAGAGACTTATTAGTTACCCACTCACTAGGCATCTCGAGCCTTAGAGCAATTCAGAGAGTAAAATTTAGATATTGTTCTTTAGTACCATGAAATCCAAGAGGAAGACAATACACAAGGAAATTTCCTGAGTCCAGACAGGGATATCCACAGCAAAAACAACCAGCAATATTTTATAGTTCACAATTGTAAAGTACAAGAAAGAAGAATGTGATCTACTGAAGAAATGACTTTATATCTTAAGATAATCAATCTTACCTATCTCGGGAAATATTCACTAGGTTGTTTGCAATGATGGCTTTGCTTTGACTCTCTTGCACCACACTTGACCTGGCTGACCAGATGGCTGGATTAGAACAGCTCCATCTTCCTTGTCTAAACACCTGAAACATTTAACATAGATACTACATTGTTCTATGTGTATTCAGAAACCAATGTTACTGTTCAACAATGTTTAATATATGTAATTACTGTTTCTTCAATGTAAATATCTTAGAAGTGAAATCAATGTCTTATGCACATATAGTCCTAGTCAAACACTGACCTAAACACATCAAAGGGATGTGCTAAGTATGTATCATTTGTTGACTATTAAAAGACTAATGAGTATAATTTGCTCAATAATATTTAAATAGTACTTTTAGTGCTCTGACAATAATATGAATCTTCCCCGATTCAATAATATGTAATCATCTTATATGTATTTTGGTAACTCTGACAAAGATAATGGTACCTTTATCCACTAAAGTACGACAATACTAATAAGTCGGAGATCTAGAAAGATACCCTAATTATTTTAGGTTCTAATTTATAATCTAAGAATTTGTCTAATTAAGGACCTTTCATATTGGCCATATTTTCTTTTTAAAGTTACAAGCAGGTAATTTTTAGAAAAGCAAAAATTGCCAAGATATGTCTGTATATCATGGTTGCTTAAATAATAAATGCTAATAGAAAAAATGCAGTAATCAAGCATAATTGCCAGCCTATTTTCAAGAGCTCACCAAATTGAGAACATAATTATAGTATTGTTTCAAGGCATAAATTTCACATTCTTAATAAAGATGCATATTTTTAATAGTGATAGTCAGATTTACAGATACAAATTTTAGGATGCCTGAATTACATTCTAAGCAATAAAAATTTTCTATTTTTTTTCAAGAATCTCTTCAAATGTGTCTCTCTTTCTTTCTCCCAATTCGAGAAATAAAAGAAAACTTGGTTGTAGATAAACAAAGACCAATAATTAAATCAGGTAACATTTAGGAATTCCATTTGTTTTTTCAACTTATACAGGAAATTCTCTTCCTTTATTTATTCTTGAAAAACAAATTTCTGTGTGTGTGTGTGTGTGTGTGTGTGTGTGTGTGTGTGTTAACAAAAAGAAGGCAGAAATAACATACATTTCCCTACCACCTTTTTGTAATTTTATGTGTTTCACCTCAGGAAAAAAAGCTGTCACGGGCTCGGTCATTCCTTCTCTTTGGATACATGTGGCTTTTGGTAAGAGACCATGTTCATGACTTTTCTTAGATAAAGGATCTTCTCTGAGAGTTCCTGTCAAAAAAAACTTGATAGACTAAATTCGGGTATCGGTGTGTTATCAAAGAAGAATGGATACAAAACAATCACAGCAAGACAACCCTATAAAAGAAACTCAGATCTTTTTAAGCCTCCACTCCTTCCTGGACAAGTCTTACTTCTCATTGCTTCATTTCATTTTGGGAAATGGAGCAAGGAAGGGTGGATTGTCCAACCACTATTAGCTCAGGTATTTGATTTCTCTTTGAAGAAAAACTTTACTTAACACTAAACATTCTCTTCCCTGGGTGAGATGTTTTGACCACCCAGGTGAAATTAAAATTTTATTAAGAACATGTTTGTTAGTGGGATGCCCAAGTGGCTCAACTGGTTAAGCATCCAGCTCTTGGTTTTTGGCTCAGGTCATGATCTCATGCTGACAGCATGGAGCCTGCCTGGGATTCTCTCTCTCCCTCTCTCTCTGCCCCTCCTCCACTCCCTCTGTCTCTCAAAATAAATAAACTTAAAAAAATAAAAATAAATAAGTAAATAAAATATGTTTGTGAGAAGATACAAGTTTCAAACCTCGATTATATATGAACACTAGGAAAATACTTTGGTTTAATTTTAAGCAAGGAAAAATAAAAACATCTTGTGAGATATCCCTACAATACAGGCTACTTCCCTCATTAATCCTAACACCAAGATTAAGTAATTACATAATTGTATTATATACATTACAAATTGTAATGATATTTTAAAGGCAAAGTGAAATTTCAGTAAATCAAATATTAACATATGTGAAAACCATATTAATATAACTATATATAATGAGACAAATGTTTTTTTCATACATACTGTCATCCTTGATTACTAATCTTAGTATGTTTTTAAGATTATTCATTTGTTTTGAGGGAAGGGGAAGGGGCAGAGAGAGAGGGAGAGACTGAGTTCCAAACCAGCTCTGCACTGTCAGCAAAAAACCCCACACAGGTATCCATCCCATGAACTGTGAGATCATGACCTAAGCCAAGATCAAGAGTCCCACACTTAATTGACTGAACCACTCAGGTGCCTCAGTAATCTTATTATTAATAATTTTTACATTACTTAGTGCTTAAAGAGCTCTACCCTGACTTTTTGATCCTTCTTACACATTTTCTTACATATATTTAAAATGTAAAACATCTCGGGGCGCCTGGGTGGCTCAGTCAGTTAAGTGACTGACTTACAGTTCTGGTTCATGAGATCTGGCCCCACATGGGGCCCCTGTGCTGTCGGTGTGGAGACTTCTCGGATTCTCTCTTCTCCTTCTCTCTCTCTGCCCCTCCCCTTCACATTTTCTCTCTCTCTGTGTCTTTCTCAAAATAAATAAATAAACTTAAAAAAATAAATAAAATATAATGTAAAACATCTTCAATCTTTTGTGTAAAACCGTATATAAAGTACCAAGATATTGGTAATATTAGATAGGTTGTCCTCTACTCGGGATGATGCTGAACAAACAGTATGTTAGCTAAATGCAAATGGAATTTATGTACTAGCTCTATCTCTAAATAGGGAATGGAAGAGAGGGAGGAAGGCAAACCATTAGAGACTCTTAAATACAGAAAACAAACTGAGGGAGGATGGGGGAGTGGAGGAGAGGGGAAAAAGGTCGATGGGCATTGAGGAGGGCACTTGTTGGGATGAACACTGGGGGTTGTATGTAAGTGATGAACCATGGGAATCTACCCCAAAAACAAAAAGCACACTTTACACACCATAGGTTAGCCAATTTGACAATAAATTATATTTAAAAAAAGAAAGAAAGAATGGAAGACATCTTTTGAACAGTACTCTCTTCCTGACTCTGTAATAAGCTTTCACTTAAACTAATTTAAACTTCATAATGACTCTACCCTAAAATAATTATCCGTATTTTTCAGATTAGGAAACTGTTATTCAGAGAGACCAGGTAATTTCCTTGTGGTATTTTTATAATTTTTGTTGTTATTTACATATTAGCTTTTTCCAGCAAATATATCTCAAAAGCCTGCATACATATGGCAAGCTAAAATTAATTTACTGTAAGTAAGGTTGGGATATGGGAAATCTAAGTGAAGTTATATGTGGATTCTAGAGCTGGGTTACAACGTTATTCAAGCCTTGTAGAGGCAAGATTGAAAATGTAGTCATTTTTATGGTAAATAGTATCCACAAGTTAAAAATAAGCAGTTGCTTAGGAAAAGCACATCTAATCAAAGACTAAAGAGAGATTACCCTCTTTTTGTGATTTCCTGGTGTGATCACTAACATTCAGGGGGTTTCATAAAACCATTTATGAAAACCATGTAGTCTTAGGATATGATACTATCCTAGAATGTATAGTGATTATTTTGGCATTAATTTATTGGTTGATGGAGAAAAAAAGGGGTGCTTCCTTTTGGAGAATTTTGTATATCCATTGAAAATAATGCTTTTGAAAAATATTTATTGCCCTAGGTAATGATCACAATAAAATGTTAAGTGGGGGAAATATTTGTATTTCACAATAAAATGTTAAGAGGAAGAATATAAAATTTTGTATTTATGTACACTTATATTTAAGTTTTTATATGAACTCCTTTCTAGATCTAACATAAATGCTTCTAATTTGTTCCTGCTAGCAACAGAAGTAATATCATTAAATAAATGCTAATTAGATCATACCTCTCCACCCACAGCCATCAAGTACTAAGTAACATTTTAATAATATTCCAAAATATCAAAATATAGGAAGGTAAGATAAGCACTATTAATAATTCTCTTTCGAATATAAGTTCTCTGTGTTTTTTATTTCACGAAGAGAATGAATTGGTAATATACCTATGGAGGGAGGATCTAAGTTCCACTTTGCATTGTACTGTGTGACCTTAAAATGCACAATAGCTCATCCCTTCTTAAGGTGATGCATGTGTGTGTAGGTAAAAATAGAAATTGAAGTATTGTAAGGAACACACCCTTCTTCGATTCATTACCATTTGCCTGGCGAGTCTACTACCCTCAGGCCAAAATACATCATTTCAGGTCACCAGGCTAACAATTTCCAACTTCCAGTTCTCTAGTAAAAAAAAATCAACACATTCCAGAAAACAGAAAATATTACCTTCAAAACATTTTGGAAATCTGCAAAGATATAAACCAGGCTTTTCATAAGTGCCGTAAAATTTAATGACACTTCCACTTATAATTGGCTTTTTTTTATTATTATTATTCAGGATTACATTATGTGGCTTCTATGTCTTTCTCAACTTAACTTTTATCCCTGTATCACAGCTCATTAGGTAGGGAAAAGAGGAGATATGAAATACAAATTAAGTGGCTTTATTGTTGCTCCCTTAGGCAAAAAAGGCATCTATACTCCCAAGAGAATTATATAGACTCCAAAGGTCAGTAGGAGCTCTTTCTTAGTTGTTCTCTCTTCTTCAGTATATTTATTATTTTCTACTGTCCTTGATAATATTTTCTTGAATAAATATTATAAGACCAGCTTAGTTACAAAATCAGGGCAGAAAAGTAGGCGCGCGCGCGCACACACACACACACACACACAGACAAAAAAAAAAACACAAAGGAAAAACATCACCATTATTAAACTTTGATGTATGTTACTTTTTTTCTACTCAGGGAAAAACATATTTACCTTACATATTTTTAAGTTATTTCATATTCTGCAAGATAAATTTTAGTAAATAAATATTACTTTGTCACATGGATATACTGTCATTTACTTTTCCATTTTTTGCTATTAAAATAAAGCTACATTGTGCATCGCTGGAGACATATTTTTACATTTGAATTTTCTTATAAACTTCAGGAACTTTAATATTTAAGTCAAAATATGAAACATTTAAAATTTCATTCCCAAAAGATAATTTTGTGTAGTTTCATCATTTTCTCCTTCCTAAAGCAATGTGAGTGCTCTTTTCTAAGAAGTCTACAAAACAATAGATTTTCTTTACTTTTCCTATTTCACTGATAAATATTATAGCTTATGAAATCATTTTCAGAGAGTGAAAACCTGAAAGAATTAATGTCCACTGCAAGAAACACTAAAACAATTTCTGTATGCTAAAGGCAAATGAAATCAGATGGAAACTGGTTTTCATAACAAGGAATGAAGAACACCAGAAAATAAATTGGTCAGCAAATATTAAGGGCCATTAAAATTATTATTCCTATACCTACACACATTTTTTTGCTTCCTTAGAGACAATCAGTCATGTAAAGTAAAAATTTTAACCAAAAAATGGGTTTTACAACAATTTCATGGTCAATTATTCTTTGACAAAGTAGGAAAGAATATGCAATGGAAAAGACAGTTTCTTCAACAAATGGTGCTGGGAACACTGGACAGCTACATGCAAAAGAATGAAATTGGACCACTTTCTTACATCATACACAAAAATAAATTCAAAAGTGATTAAAGACTTAAATGTAAGTCCTGAAGTGCTAAAAATCCTACAAAAGAGCACAGGCAGTACCGTCTCTGATATGGACCACAGCACATTGTTTTAGATATGTCTAAAATGTTTTTTAGATATGAGGCCAGAGAAATAAAGCAACAATAACCTATTAGAACTACATCAAAATAAAAAGCTTCTGCACAATGAAGGAAGCAATCAACAAAACCAAAAGGCAACCTAATGAATGGGAGAAGATATTTGCAAATGACACATCCAATAAAGGGTTAATATACAAACTACATAAAGAACTTTCTAAATGCAACACCCAAAAAACAAATAATCTAATTAAAAAATGGACAAGGAGACATGAATAGACATGTTTTCCAAAGAAGACATCCAAATAGCCAACGGACACATGAAAAGATACTCAATATCACTCATTATCAGGCAAACGCAAATTAAAACTACAATGAGATATCACTTCATTCCTGTCAATATGGCTAAAATCAAAAACACAAAAAACAAGTGTTGACAGGGATGTGGTAAAAAAAGAAGCCCTCATGCATGGTTGATGGAAATGAGAAGTGGTACAACCACTATGGAAAACAGTATGGAGGTTCCTCAAAGAGTTAAAAATAGGACTACCCTATGACCCAGAAATCGTACTACAGGATATTTACCCAAAAAATACAAAAATACTAATTCAAAGAAATATGAAAATATGGAAACAGCCTAAATGTCCATCAACTGATGAATGGATAAAAAAGTGGTGTACACACACACACACACACACACACACACACACACACACACACACACAATGGAATATTACTCACACATTAAAAAGAATGAAATTTTGCCATTTGCAACAATGCGCATGGTGCTAGAGAATATTATGCTAAATCAGTCAGAGAAAGACAAATACCACGATTTCACTTATATGTGGAATTTTAGAGACAAAACAAATGAGCAAAGGCTTAAAAAAGAGAGAAAGACAAACCAAGAAACAGACTCTTAACTATATAGAGCAACCTGATGGTGACAAGAGGTGGGGTGAGTGGGAGTATAGGTTAAACAGGAGATGTAGATTAAGGAGTGCACTTGTCCTGATGAGCACTGGGCAATGTATGGGATTGCTGAATTTTTATACTGTACATCTGAAACTAATATAACACTGTATGTTAACTGCACTGCAGTTGAAATGAAAACTTAATAAAAATGTTTTTATAGAATATTTAGAATTAAAATATATGACAACTGAAAACATACTATTATAAATTTCTTAAACTGTTCATGAAGTATTTTAATGTGTGTTATAATAAATTATATATGCATATTATATTATCTAAAGAAACACACCAAAAAGTGTAAAGAAGGGTACCAAAAATGTCATAAGATAAAATGGAATATAAAAATATATGTATATACCTCCACGAAAAGACAAAAAGGAAAGAGCTGGGGAACAATGAAAAGATTTTTTTAAAAATCAAATACCAATATGAAATTCAAGCATGTCAATAATTACATTAAAACTTACGAACAAAACAGTTCTCTTAAAACACAGACTGTGACTCAACCATGGTTATTTACAAAAAATAAAATCTACCCAAGAGACACAGGAATGCTGATGCATAGGGGCACATGTACCCCAATGTTCATAGCAGCACTTTCGACAATAGCCAAATCATGGAAAGAGACCAAGTACCCATCAACTGACGAATAGATAAAGAAGATGTGGTACATATATACAATGGACTACTATGTGGCAATGAGAAAAAATGAAATCTGGCCATGTGTAGCAACATGGATGGAATTGGAGGGTATTAGGCTAAGTGAAATAAGTCAGTCAGAAAAAGACAGATACCATATGTTTCCACGCATAGGTAGATTTTGAGAGACTAAGAAAAACCAGGAGGGAGGGGAAGAGGGGAAAGGAAAAAAAGACACAGAGACGGAGGGAGATAAAACATAAGAGACTCTCAAAGACTAAGAACAAACTGAGGGTGAGGGGGGCTGAGGGAGGGGAGAGAGGGGGTGACGGGCATTAAAGAGGGCACCTGTTGGGATGAACACTGGGTGTTATATGTAAACCAATTTGAAAATAAACTATTAAAAATAAAAATAAATGTACTTTAAACATAAAGGTACAAAAATTTTTAAAGTCAAAAAAATTTTTTAAAAGACTAACAATGCAAGCATTAAGTATAAGAAACCTGGTATAGTTATACTAATGTCAGCCAAAAAAACTTGAAGATGAATAGTATTAGCAGGAAATGAGAAAATATATTCAATTGGGTGATAATAAAAGCATGACCAATGAAAATTTATGAAATGCAGCTAATTCATCCTTAGAAAAATGTAGGGTTTTTTTTTTTACCAATTTTCTATATTGTGGTAAACCCACACAGTGTAAAATTTGCTTTTGTAACCATTTAAATATATATTTCAGTGGTATTAAATATATTCATAATGTTGTGCAACCGTCACCACCATCCATCTTCTTAACTCTCTTCGTCTTGTAAAACTGAAAGCCTATACCATTAAACTATAATATCCCATTCTCCCTTCCCTCCAGACTTAGCAATAACCAATCTATTTTCTATCTGTGTGATTTTGACTACTCTGAGAACCTCATATAAATGAAATGATACAGTATCTGTCTTTTTGTGACTGGCTTATGTCACTTAGTGTAATGCCTTCAACATTTACCCATGTTATAGGATATGTCAGAATTTCCCTCCTTTTTAAGGCTGAATGATATTTCTTTGTATGCATAAACCACATTTTGGTTATCCATTCACCTATCAATGAACATTTGGGTCACTTCCATGTTTTAGCTATTGTGAATAATACTGCTATGAATACGAGTATACAGATATCTCTTTGAGACCCTGTTTTCAGTTCCCTGAATACCTTTTATTTTTTTTTTTACCTCATTGCTCTAGTTAGAACTTCCAGTACTATGTTGAATGAAGTGGCAAAAGCAGGAATCCTTACCCTGTTTCTGTTCTTTGAGGGAAAGCTTTCAGTTTTTCACTATTGAGTATAATGTCCACTATGGATTTTTCATATATGGCTTTTATTGTGTTGAGGTAGTTCCCTTCTATTCTTCATTTGTTGAGTATTTTTATCATGAATATACATTGAATTCTGTCAAATATCTTTTGTACATCAGTTGAAGTGATAATGTAGGGTTTTTCCCCCATCATTAATGTATTACCTTGATAACTTTTATGGACTAAATCATCCTTGGGTTCCACAAATGAATCCCACAAGGTCATTGTGCATAATCCTTTAATGTGCTCCTGAATTCAGTATTTTATTGAAGATTTTTGCATCAATGTCCATAAGTGACATTGGTCTCTAGTTTTCATGTAATATCTTTGGCTTCAATGTCAGAAAAATCCTGGCCTTATAGAATGAGTTAGGATGGATTCGTCCTCTTCAACATTTTGAAAGTTAGAGGATTAGTTTTTTGTTTTTCTTTATGTATTTTATAGAATTCACTAGTGAAGCCACCAGGTCTAAGCATTTTCTTTGTCAGAGATTTTTGATTACTGATTCTATCTCCCTACTAATTATAAATCTTTTCAAATTTTCCATTTGCTTCTGACTTCGTCTTGATAAGTATTGGTGTATCTTCTTGCTATCCTGTAACTTTTACTAACATATAATATCCTTTGCATCTTGTAAAATTTTTTATTTAAGTTAAAACTTTTGTCTGATATTAACATGGCCAATCTTGGTGTTTTCTTTGGCTATTACTTGCATGAAACATCTTTTAGCCTCTTCTCACTTTTAATTTTTTTTGTATCTTTGGATATAAAGGGAGTTTCTGGTAAATAATACTTAGCTGGATCATGTGTTTATTTTTATCAATCTCTGTCATTTTATCGATCTCTGCTATTTGATTGGAAAGTCGAAACCATTTACATTCAAAGCCATTACTGATAAGAGGGACTTAACTTCTGTCACTTTACTACTTGCTTTCTATATGTCTTATAGTTTTTTTGACCTTCATCTTCTACATTACTGTCTTCTGTCTGCTGTGAACAAGGCTTTTTTGTTTGTTTGTAGTGAAACATTTAAGTTCCTCTCTCATTTCCTTTTTTGTATATTCTTTAGCTATTTCCTATGTTACTATGGAGTTCACATTTGACATCCTAAAATTATCACACTCTAATTTGAGTTTATATTAGCTTAACTTCAATATCATACAAAACCCTGCTCATTTAATAGCTCCACCCTCACCCCTTTCAGCTGTCGATGTCACAAAATCATATCTTTATACATTATGTGCCCCAAAACATAAACTAGTGATTCTTTTAAATTCATCAGTCTCTTAAATTATGTAGAAAACAAAAAATGGAGCTATAAACTATTATTACACGTATATTAACTTATTTTTTAAAGTTTATTTATTTTTAAGAGAGAGCATGTGAGTAGAGGAGGGGCAGAGAGAGAGAGAGAGAGAGAGAGAGAGAATCCCAAGCAGGCTCTACACTTAGTGCAGAGCTGGACACGGGGCTCAAACTCACAAACATGAGATCGTGACCTGGCTTGAAATCAAGAATTGGACGCTTAACCAACTAAGCCACCTAGACACCCCAATAATATTAGATTTTATAATTGACAATCTATTGACCTTTATTGAGGTCTGTATTTCTTCATATGTCTTCATATGTCTTTTATTTCACCCTGCAGGACTCCCCTGAGCACTTCTTGCAATGTAGGTCTAGGGGTAACAAACTCCCCTGTCGTTCTGAGAATGTCTTAATTTTTCCTTCAGTTTTGAAGAACGGTTTCATTGGATATAGAATTCTTCTTTTTTTTTTTATTCATTTCGTTAATTTTTTAAAAAAATTTTTTTTGAGAGAGAGAGAGTGACAGACAGACCATGAGCAGGAGAGGAGGGGCAGAGAGAAAGAGAGACAGAATTGAAGCAGGCTCCAGGCTCTGAGGTGCCAGCACCGAGACTGACATGACGCTTGAACCCAAAGACAGCAAGCTCAAAGTCAGATGCTTAACCAACTGAGCCACCCAAGTACTCCTGGATATAGAATTGTTGACATTTTTTTTCCTTTTCAAATTTTTAACCTTAGTGGTTTGCCATTACTGTTTTTGTTTTTTATTGTTACAGATTCCCTCTGTTCTAAGCAGAGGTATAAACTTAAGTTCTTTTCAAATCTTTTCTTAGCCTGCACCTTTCTCTGGGTACATGTAGTCACTTTCTAATTTTGCTCATATATCTAGTTGTTTTGAATGTCTCAGACTTCAATATCTTCATCCCAAAGGGGAAAAAATTAAGATGAAGTAGAGATAGAGCACTGGAGATTTAAATCCCCTGGAAGTCTCTTCATTCACAAGTACAGGGGCTTGCTACAATGGAGGGAAATGCAATAACAATTGCTAACCTCTTGGTCTGCATCTCTCTGATCAGAATCAGTAATCGGAGCAGAAATCCCCAAATATTTTGTATCCTTTTTGCTCACCCTGGATCCTGCAAGCTGCGTACAAGCTGCTCCAGGAGCATGTGTGCAGATGTTTGCCAGGAGCTGCTACTTCAGTAAGAGCTGAAATTGACCAAAATTAACTGCAATTTAGCATTCATGCCTTCCCCTGGAAGTTGTAAGACTTTCATAGACTCCAGGGTTCCAAAATAGTTACATCGGTAGAATTCTGCCAGCACAATTACTGTCCAGACTCCTGGACTCTACTTCCAGGAATTCTACCATCTTCTCAGAAACACCTCTCAGGAAATCTAGTTTTAAATGCTAAATTAGAATATTTGAAAGGTGTAAAGCAATGACATCTGTTTTCAGGTTTAAAATCTACAAAACATTAAAAATAGAATCTACAGGGGCGCCTGGGTGGCTCAGTCGGTTGAGCGTCCGACTTCGGCTCAGGTCATTATCTCGTTGTCTGTGAGTTCGACCCCCGCGTCAGGCTCTGTGCTGACAGCTCAGAACCTGGAGCCTGCTTCACATTCTGTGTCTCCCTCTCTCTCTCTCTGTCCCTTCCCCTCTCGCTTGCTCGCTCTCTTTCTCTCTCTCTCTCTCTCTCTCTCTCAAAAAAAAAAAAACCTAAATAGTAAAAAAAAAAATAAAAATAGAAGCTACAATAATTATAAGAATTAAAATAAAGGAATAATAAAAATTAAAATACAAACAAGAATAGAAAACAAAAAACAATAGAGAAAAGCAACAAAATCAGTTAGTCTTTTGAAATGATCAGTGAAATTAGTAAACCCCTAGAATGAATATGAATAAAGACATAATACTAGCACTCTGCATTATTGATACTCAACTATAGTAACAGTATTATAATGGAATATCATGAACGACTTTATGACATTAAGTCCAACAACTTAGATTACACAGAAAAATGTAATGAAAGACAAAAATTACCAAATTGACCAGAGAAGAAATTGAAACTCTATATATCCCCCTATCTAAGAAAGTCATGAAATTTGTAATTAAACAACTTCCCATCCAAAAAAAAAGAGCAAAAACTTTTATGGTCAGAGGGCATCACTAGTAAATGCCAATAGACATTTAAATAAAAACTAATACCAGTCCCATACAAAATCTTTCAGAAAACAGAAAAGGAAGAGTTACCAACATATTCATTTATTTTGTAAGGCTAATATTACTCATTATCACAATCAGACAAGAACATTTTAAGAAAATAAGTTAACGGACAAAATCTTATATATATATAAGATTATATATATATACACACAACATAAATCCTCTTAAAATATTAGTAAATAAAATCCAGCCATATAAAAAGATTGATACTGTGATAAGCATATCCAAGGAATTCAAGGGAGGTTTAATACAGGATAATCTATCAATATATGTCACTACTTTAACAGGTTAAGACAAAAAAAAGTCATATGGCTATTTTACTAAATGGAGAAATGGCATTTGACAAAAACAAAACACTTTCTGATAAAAACCTCTCAGCAAACCAAGAAGAAAACTTCAATCTGATAAGGTGTGTATCAACAAAAATTACAACTAATATCTTATTACCAGTACGATATTAAATATTTTCCCTGACATGACATAAAAAGGAAAGATATCTGGCCTAGCCACATCTATGGAACATGGCATAGGAGTTAATATACAGCGCAAAAGGCCACAGCAATTTCTTACTCAACACATCTCCAAAGGCAAGGGAATTAAAAGCAAAAATGAACTACTGGGACATCAACAAGATAAAAAGCTTCTGCACTGCAAACGAAAAAATCAACAAAACTAAAAGGCAATTAATGGAATAGGAAAAGATAGTTGCAAGTGACATAGCGGATAAAGGGCTAGTATCCAAAATCTGTAAGGAACTCACCAAACTCCACACCTGAAAGAAAAATAATTCCGTGAAGAAACAGGCAGAAGACATGAATAGACTCTTTTCCAAAGACGACATCCAAATGGCAAACAGACACATGAAAAGATGCTCAATGTCACTCATCATCAGAGAAATACAAATCAAAACCACACTGAGATACCACCTCACACTGGTCAGAGTGGCTAAAATGAACAAATCAGGAAACTATAGATGCTGGCGAGATGTGGAGAAATGGGAACCCTCTTACAATGCTAGTGGGAATGCAAACTGGTGCAACCCCTCTGAAAAACAGTGTGGAGATTCCTCAAAAAATTAAAAACAGAGCTACCCTATGACCCAGCAATAGCACTGCTAGGAATTTACTCAAAGGATACAGGAGTGCTGATGAATAGGGCAAATGTTCCCCAATGTTTATGGCAGCACCTTCAACAAAAGCCAAACTATGGTAAGAACCTAAATGTCCATCAACTGATGAACTGATAAAGAAGATGTGGTTTATATATACAATGGAATACTACTTGGCAATGAGAAAGAATGAAATCTTGCCATTGTCAACAATGTGGATGGAACTGGAGGGTATTGTGCTAAGTGAAATAAGTCAGTCAAAGAAAGACAGATACCGTAAGTTTTCACCCATATGTGGGTCTTGATAAACTTAATAGAAGACCATAGGGGAGGGGGAGGGGAAAAATAGTTACAGAGAGAGAGGGAGGGAAGCAAATCATAAGAGACTCTTAAATGCAGAGAACAAACTGAGAGTTGATAGGGGTGTGGGAGGGGGAAAGTGGGTGATGGGCATTGAGGAGGGCACTTGTTGGGATGAGCACTGGCTGTTGTATGGAAGCCAATTTGACAAAAATTATATTAAAAAAATAAAATAAAACATTAGCAAAAAAAAAACATCCAATGCAAAAGAAAAAAACAGCAAACTGATATGAAAGAGGAAAAGTGTGATATTTACAGTTGAAGAAATTATGCACATAAAAAATCCTAAGAAATCTGCAAAAGAGAAAAAACCCTACTAGAACTAATGTTGCAGATTAAGGAATTACTAGACATACAGCAATCATGTTTTTAATATACTAACAATGAACACTTTGAAATTTTAAATAACATTTAAAATTGCATCAGAAATATTTAGGGATAAATTTAACCAAATTAAAAACAAAGCATGTACTAATAATATAAAGCTTTGCTAAGAACATTGGATAAATGGGGATATACATGACTTTTATGGATCGGAAGACCAACCTATTGTTAAGATGCCAAAATTAAACTATAGACTCAACATAATCCCAATAAAAAATTCCACCGTGTCTTTTTACTACAAAGTGACAAGATAAGTTTTTCAATGTATTTGGAAAAGCAAGGGACAAGAGATAGTTAAAACTAACTTGAAAAAGAACAAAGACCTAACCTGAGACTTCGGAACTTTCTACAGACAGCCACAATAATCAAGACAGTGTGGTAGTGGTGAAAGCATACAGACAAATAAATCCATGGGACAGAATAGAGTGTTCAAAAATATCACCCGTGCATAAGTCAAGTGGCTTTTGACAAAGACACAAGAGAAATTCAAACAAAAAAGGAAAATCTCTTCCAATAATGGTGCTGGAGCAACTCAATAACCATATGAGGGGGAAAAAGCCAATCAAAAGTATGTAGTCAAAAGAGAAAGGGGATAGGATAATAGAGGTAGTCAAGCAATCTCTTATTAAACATGTAGTAATTTGTTTTCTGTTTTTACTGTTTAATGCTATTTGTCTGCTTTTTAAATTTGTAACCCTTTAGAATATTTTTCTTTCTAAACAAATACATCTTTTATAACAAATTTTATTTTTAATTTTGTTGTTATTATAATTATTGGTGGTGGTGGTGGTGGTGGTGGTAGCAGTAGTAGTAGTATTAAGAGCCCTATCACCTAATCACATAAGCTACAAATCCCACAAAACCTTATCTACTCCTGGACCCATGCTTGACAGTTCCCCTGCCTTGAATCGAACAGTCCAAAATGGGTGCTTTTTGCCAGGAACACAAAGCCAGGCCTATTTACAAAATCCTATTAGCTTCTTTATTAATTAAGAAGCTCACTACTGTGAAATATTTCTCTTTCACAAAGTGTGATTCACAGCAGGATTCCCCTTCATCTAATTTCACCTTTTTTAATCGTGCACGGTTTTTCTAGGAGAAGAAATGCATAATCATTAAACTGGATAATTTCTTAAGCAAACAATTACTTTAGCACTTGATTCTGATATTTCAACAAAAGAAATACTAAATATAGAGATTTTGTATGGAAGAGATTATCTTTTTTGGGAGGACTACTGGATCAACATTTCTCTTTAAAAAATGGACCTGAAGCAATGAATACAGATATGAGAACTCTGAATAACCTGAAGAAATAGTTTGCATGTGAAATTTTGTTTTATCTAATGTGGATATTATACACATAAAAGAGAGATTTCTTTCTACTCCAAATGTCTTTATGAAAAGTATCAGGACCTCAAACATGATGTTTACCTGTACAATGTCCTCTATAAGATTTTCTGATGAGTAGAAATATAGGTGGTGAGGGAAGAAAAGCCACATCTCCAAATTTATTAAATGGAGTTCATTCTGTTAAATTCCAGTGTCAAATATTAGTATGGAAGGATTATTTATTGTTATAGGTAATCACGACACTTAAGAACAAAATTAATTCAGTAGGGAAATGTTAGGTCATTGAATGTGTTTTGCGTTGTTTAAAATGTATCTTTCATTTGTTTATAAGAAAGTAAATTTAAAAAATTTGTAAAATCAACAGAGAACAAATTGATGGTTGACAGAGGGAAGGGTGTGGGGAGCTCAGCAAAATGAGTGAAGGAGTCCAGACACCTGGGCGGCTCAGTCTGTTAAGTGTGCAACTTCATTCAGCTCAGGTCATGATCTTGTGGTTCGTGGGTTCAAGCCCCGCATCGGGCTCTGTGCTGACATCTCGGAGCCTAGTTTGGATTCTGTGTCTCCCTCTCTCTCTGCCCCTAACCTGCCCATGCTCTGTCTCTCTCTGTCTCTCAGAAATAAATAAATGTTAAAAAAAATTTTTTTTAATGAGAGAAAGATAGTAGGAGTATAGGCTTCCAGTTATGGAGTGAAAATGTCATGGGAATAAAAGGTACAGCATAAGGAATATAGTAAATGATATCGTAATAGTGTTTTACGGTGACAGGTCGTAGCTGCACTTGCGGTGAGCACAGCAAAAAGTATAGGAATGTGGAATCACTCTTGTGCACCGGACTCGAGTAACATTGTGTGTCAACTATACTCAAATAAAACCATTAAAATGAAAAATTATAAATTATTACTTATAAATCTTCCGAAGTGAATGGAAACTATGAAATATAATGAAGACTATAATCACCGACTGTCCATATTGTATACTTTTGTTTAACAAAAACTGCTTCTGTGCATCAGTGACTTCAAAGAGCTGGAACTCAATAAAATACTTGTTGAATGAATGAGTCATTACAAACCATCTAACAAACACTAATATTTATATCCTTAGTCTATGTGTTACAGCTCCTCTGATATGAACCCGCAGAGAGTAAAGCCATCCTCACCGGCTGCTGTTCTTTGCAATGTTTCTGAAACTTGAGTGATAGGCTTGTGAGAAGACAACCACCGTTCTTACTATAATACCTCCTAAAATGCCTCTTAATTTTTCTAGATCTAACATGGAACTGTTAAAGGTAAACATGGTTGAAAAATATTTTATTGGTTGTTTTTATCAGCTAAAATAACTGAGAAATAATTGGCATTCCATCATGATTTAAAATATATATACAAGAATTTTTATGTGTATATTGTTTATCATCTTAAAACACTAGAAATAATTTTTATATCCTTCGATCAGTCTCCAGTGAAATACATTTGGATCTGAGCAAAATAGTGGACTATTTGTAGTTAAAAAAATATTGTTGATCTTTGCTTCCAGGCAAGATGGAGTAACGGTGACCAGATTTGCCCTACCTGAAGCATCTAAAAAAAAAAAACTAACCAAAATACATGAATCAGAGGCTTTCAAAATAACACGAATTAGGCAATGAAGATAACGAGAGGACTTTCATGATTGTCCAGCTCACCACCAGGTGTAAGTGTGCACGCAGCGACTTGGGGAGAAGAAAGCCAGGCAGTGCCTAACAGTGTCCCTCATGTGAGACAGAGCTGAGAGTCCAGAGAAACCAAGGAAACAGTAATTTGCAGATCAGAATAATGGAAACAAGAGAGCTCCCCAGAGAGCGAACCCCAAAGATGTGCAGAGGATCAAGTATTCATTTAACTACTCATCAGTGCCTGAGAGTGAGGAAATTACCTGAGACCCTAAGGAGGAGGAATAGGCGATCATCTGAAATGATTACAGCAAACAGTGCTCGGAGCTCCTACAGGGCTGGGATAATGCCTCTTCCCAACATCTGAGAGTGGAAAATCTTATAATTCACAGAGCACGCAGCACTAACAAAGGGCTTGCTTCTACGATGCGGCGAAAGTTAATTCTACCCGAAATGTATCTACCGTTCCACCTAAAAAAGCTTAAAGCAAGGCCCAAAGACATCAACCTGTTTACAAATAACTGTATTCCAGAGTAAAGGTCAAGACTATTTTTAGAAATACAAAAATATTCAGTCTAGGGCCATATCACCCTGAATGCGCCCAATCTCGTCTGATCTGGGAAGCTAAGCAGGGTTGGGCCTGGTTAGTACTTGGATGGGAGAAATACAAAAATATTCAAAAAGGTATATTTTACAAGACCTGGCATCCAATGAAAACTACCAGGCATGTAAGCAAACTACTAATTTGACACTTAATTTACACAAATAAATAGCCTTAAAGCCATTAGGACTGTCTCGTAAGTGTTTTAACTCTCTTCATTTCTCATTTAGATTTTACCAAGAATAGTTGTGATTATTTTTTATTCCAAGATTTGTAGCAATGAAAGGAATATTTGCTTTTGCTAAGGTCATTGTTTAATTTTTACCATTTAGTCTTGTGGTCTTGGCTACTCTAGATATGAGTATATATCTTATGTATCTTATACACACCCACATACGCATAGAGTCTTTAGACTAAGGAAAACTTCTGAAGATCAGATAAGTTAAAACAAAAGTAAAAACAGGCATAAACTAAACCTGCTAAGAAATTAGTTTTTCATCTCAACTAGAGTAAATTAAAAACTTGGTTAAATATTTAGATCCTGGTATATATACAGATGGATTCTCTGTGTGAGTGAAATCTGAAAAAAAAAAAAAAAAAACAGAACAAAATAGCAAAAACAGCCAAAGTGGCAAATTTAAGGCTCAGAAATCTGGCTGCCTCTAGGGTATAATTGCATTTCTTTCCAGGGAACCTCACACCTTGAATTAATGAGAACATTTAGGTATTGTTGTGCTTTTTTAATCTTTATCTCCATTTGATATGTAACAGACCGAAAAAGAAAGTACTGCAAAAAATGGAATTGTGAGTCTACCAAAAAACAATCTTAGGCTGACCTTTTTAGTATCCATATCAACTTAAGGACACAGACGATTCCTTGTGTATGTAAATAGCCAACATTTCAAATGGCTTACAGCCTGACAATGTTATATAATTCTTCTAAATTAATAATAAGTTTTAAATGCTGAAACACCCTATAGGCAATAAAAGAAACCTATAATTCCTCCCTTAGACAGGCTGTTAAGGAAATTATTTTCCATTTGGAATAACTTTGCAACTTAGCTGATTGCCAACTTAATCAGTGGGTTTTAACAAATAGATTTTGCTCTAGAAGTTCATTTGCAAATCTTATAGTTTGGAAACTGAAATACATTATTTTTTTAGCTTAAAAACAATGCCAGATATAGTTCTAGGTAGGCCACTAAAGCCTATGAAGGGCCTAATTTAATACATGCAGCATCTTCTCTGAGTACTAAGGAATAGAGACACCGTTTTAAATATTTATTTGCGTTGGTAAATAAATGACAGAGTTCTGATCTGGGACTTGAGAAATGCATCATCCCGTATACAATGGTATATGCCACTTGCCATGCTTACATATTTCTCTCCCTAATACTAAGTAGAATCAACATACAAAACTACTCAAATGCTTTAACTTATTGTCTTTTTTTAAGTTTATTTCTTTATTTTGAGAGAGAGACAGCACAGGGTAGTGGCAGAGAGAGAGGGACAGAGAAAATCCCAAGCAGGCTCCTCACTGTCAGCACGGAGCCTGAGGCAGGGCTCGATCTCAGGAACCATGAGATCATGACCTGAACTGAAGTTGGATGCTTAACTGGCTGAGCCACTCAGACATTTTTTGGTTTTCTTTATCCTGTAGATAAACTCCAGAGGTCACAGAGTACACTAAAGAGGCAGTTCTCAACAGAAATAGGTGGGGAAAGGGTAACTGTATAGAAACAATATTACGATTTGCGAGTTTGAGCAGGAAATGATGGTACGAAAGATACAAGTAAATGAAAAGTGATTAGAAACTCCAGGAACTAGGAACTATATAGAAGCCACAGTTCAAATATAAGGTAATGGCTTCAAATTAGATTAAATGGACTTTAAGAAAAATAGAATGCTCTCCAATACATAGACCAAATGATTAAGAAGCTGAAAGATACCAAAGGAATGGTAATGAAGGCATATGTTTATTCTCCCAACAAGAAAAAAAAGGCAATCAGAAACTCCAGGAGATAAAAACTGTGTGCAAAGATTGCTTTCCAAATATCATGGTAGTTTTTAGCAGATGGCAGAATTCGAAAGGGAAGAATACATTCGAAGTTGATACAGAGGAATCTAACCTTGGAACTCAAGAGAACAGGATATAAGTGTAACAAATTAATTTGTTTTTACTGAACAATATGTGCATAACCATAAGCAAGTTTTGTATTAGTTGTCGGCTTTTAGAATTTACCTACAGACAAAACACCACATCTAAAATAAATAAAAAGAATCTGAATATTAGTTAAGCTTCATAACAGTAAACATAACAGTAAACATACATCTGATAAAAGCTGGGAAATAGGAATGGAGAAATTGGGTGGTCAAAAGAACAAGCGGACTAATAGTCTAACATTTAAAAGCACAGAGCTAAGACATACTACCCACAGTTGGAAGAATTACCTGGGTGGCTCAGTTAGTTAAGCATCCAACTTCAGCTCAGGTCATGATCTTGCGGTTCAGGAGTTTGAGCCCCACATTGGACTCTGTGCTGATGGCTGAGAGCCTGGAGCCTGCTTCCAATTCTGTGTCTCCCTCTCTCCCTGTTCCTTCCCTACTAGTATTCTGTCTCTCTCTCTCTCAAAAATAAATAACATTTAAAAAATTGAAAAAATTACACATCTACATTATACATATTCTACATACTATACAGTTAGAAATTTCATCAAGAAAGAAACTAGGGGCACCTGGGTGGCTCAGACGGTTGAGTGTCAGACACTTGATTTCAGCTCAGTTCATGATCCCAGGGTCATGAGATGGAGTCCCATGTTGGGCTGTGCACTGAACATGGAGCCTGCATAAAATTCTCTCTCTCTCCCTTTGCTCCTCTCCCCCACTCATGTGCGCTCTCTTTCTAAAAAATTTAAGAATATTTTAAAAAAGAAAGACACAAAAAATGATGATATAACTGCATTGGGAAATTGGCAGTTTGAAAATGATACAAGTGAGTTAATCCTCTTCCATCATAATAGGAAGGAAATATTGTTTTCTAGAATTGATAAATCAAGAAACAGCAGTATAAGCACACTGTTTCAAGACACTAGAGGACTTCAAAGAAAAAAGACAATTGAAAGAGGTTGCCCTGCAGAACAGCATGGCTGCTCACACAGCTGGTTTTTATTATAGATATTTCTGTGCCTTTTGATTTTCTAATCGTTTGCGTGCAATAGATTGAATTTTACAAATACTTAATGCGAGAAAGGGAAATAGATAATTAGAACACAAATAACCTCAGTTGCGTGGGAACAGGCTCAGTACAAGTTCTGAGCAGGACTGTTTGAGCCAAATGATGCAATTCCAGAAAATCATATCTTTCAGGTATGTGCAAAGAATCACAGAATGAGGGGGAGGGAAAGCCCTTGGACTGTTTTCTGTCCAATCACACCCAGAGAATCCAGTCCCCAATAATGAGTTGAGCACCTTTCAAAAGCATTCGCCTACCAATTACAAGTTAGACACCTCATCAAACTTCAGAGCCACCGATTGGTACTCACACCTCTCTGGAACAACCTCTCCCAGGCCCTGCCATAACGAACAGCATTCTTCCCGGTACACTGTTTCTCTGTCGGAGTAATCCAGCTGTTCCGCAGGGACTTTTATCTATGAAAATCACCTGTGCTCCAGAGACGAAATCAATGTGCATTATCTAGTTTTGCTAAAATTATTCTACTTACGGACTTTACAGATATCATTCTTTAAAAAAAATAATAATAAATTGTATGTATGTTAGAAAACTAGAATTTTTAAAGAGGAAAAAAAAACAGTATAAAGGATAATGGGTTGACATTTTCGAGAGTGCGCCCAGGGGCCTTATTCTAAACACTGAAGGAAGGAAAGCTGTTGGGCATGCAGGGTGGGGGAAGAAAGGGAACACGCCAAAGACCCTGAGACTCTGAGATACAGTATGCTCGGTGGTCTCAGTAAAGAGTGGGGGGGGCGCTTGTTTAGAGATTAGGTATGAGATAATTTGGGGATAAAGTGAATGGACAGCTACAGACAGATCATAGAGTGTCTCGTTGGGCATAGTTAAGATTGGGTGTTTTTTTTTTCCAAAAAAAAAAAAAAAGTGAAATAGTGGGGATTTTTGAGCAGAAGAATGACATGTCTGTGGTCACGTGGGCTACTGGATTGACATTATCTGAAAATGTCCAAAAGCAAAAGCAGGGAAACCAGGGCTGGTGATGAGAAATAGATTAATTCTGGTTTCCTTTAAAGATAGAGCTGATAGGAGAGAAAAAGAGGAGTCAAGCAACGAATCAAAAATTTCAGAATAAAAACTGGAAGAACGGGGTTGCCACCTGCTGAGATGTGGAAGACACAAGGAGAGGAAGGGCTTGGAGGGGGCGTGTCAGGCGGTCAGAAGGATCTGACTGGCACAAGTCTTTCTAGGTGAAATGAGATCATATTCCTGTTTCCACCGAAGGAGAAATCTAACTGAATCAAAACATTCTTCTCTTTTTTGGTAGATGAAAACATGACCATTTCGATATTGCTGATGTTACCTGTGGTATTTTTTAGAGTCGTTTACTACGCCCATCTCTGGAGTACGCGTCTCCTGTCCCAACTGTGTACTGTAGGACAATCTACCTGTACTATAGCAATCAGGCATGCAAATAAGCAACTCATTTATTTGGGTCCTGGGAAAATATCATTAATCAAATTTATGAATGCAATGAAATCACTTCTTCCATGTTTATTAAAAGTCATTATGAAAATGTTATCTCTGGGCTCAGCTGACAGTTTTAAACTTAATGTGGCTTTTAATCAATGGCAACAAAATCAATTATGTCACCACTGGGCACCTTAAGGAGGTAAATTACTACCAATCAAAAACTGTTTTCCCTTAAATTTATATTCTCAGAGATATACATTTTTTTAAAGGAAACTAGAACCCTAAAAGAAGAAACGAGAACCAAGTTTTCCATAGAGGTAGTGCTGTGTACCAGAAAGTCTCATCACGTAAGAAGGAAAAAAGCAATCGGAGTTCCAGGGTCTGCTACCTACCGGCAATGTGATCTTTTAAAAAGTCACCAGTGTTTGCTGAGCGGCAGGTATTCATTCTTTACAGTGCCTCCTTACAGCTTCACGATAACATGTAAATGTAACACAGTGTTAATCTTTTTTTTTTTTTTTAAATGTTTATTTATTTCCGAGAGACACAGAGGCACAGCATGAACAGGGGAAGGGCAGAGTGAGAAGGAGACACAGAATCGGAAGCAGGCTCCAGGTTCCGAGCCGTCAGCACAGAGCCCGACGCGGGGCTCGAACTCACAGACCGTGAGATCATGACCCGAGCTGAAGTCGGCCGCCCAACCGGCTGAGCCACCCAGGCGCCCCACACAGTGTTAATCTTATAAATTACATTTAAATGTTTTCACAGACACAGTAATAACGTGCACTGTTATCACAGAACCTATCCCTTTATTTACTCATTAACATACAATGGCTTGCTTAGTGCCAGTCAAACTTTGAAAACATCTTCATTTGCTTGGGAAGTGCAGGTTATGTTATCAAGATAGACGGATGGATAGGTGAATGGACAGTTTGCTGAATCGACCACATGATAGTGTGGAGGAAAACTGCTTCATAAATTTTAAAGTGCTATTCCAATGTTGATATTGAGTATTCAAAGCAAAGTATCCACCCGCCTTCATAATGTATGTTTACTGCTCTACAATAATGGGAGACAATAGATTTTAGATTTTAAAGGTGTCTTGACAAAGCATTAGTTAAATTAGCCCCAAGCTACACTGCCATTTTATGAGAAAAAATTAATATGCTTGTCTATTCCCCATCCCATATTATATGCAACCATAGTCTACAGTACTTACCATGAGAGCATAAACAGTATGATTAAATGACAACATTAAGATTCTCCAACTATAAAATAAAAATAAAGATATGCCCGCCCAAACCTAAATATAACCCTCATTAGGAAGAAACTACAGTAAAAACAAAAATAGAAATTGTCTTATAATTCACAGACAAACCATTTAAATATTATTGTCCTTGTGAGTTAAAATCACTAAGAAATTAATAGCCCAAAATTAATCTTCCTCAATTTCTTATTCCACACAAGCTCAAAAGTTTGAATGCTTGATGTTAGGGAGAAGCAGCATTCAGCAGCTCCAGCCTTGATAATTCTTTTGGAAATTCAAGAATGAAAACATTTATTACTAAGTCTCTCATGAGATGTATTTTTAAAAGGCCATAAAATAAGACAAATAAGATGATCACAGGATTTGCCCATATCCCATGAAATTTAGAAAAAAAAAATACATATTACTCAGCTCCTAAAAGTTATCACCGATAAAGTTATGCTTCCAAATATAGTACTCAATAATGCCAAATATCACAGTAGAGCCTCATTGGTGTCTGAGGGAAGGAATACAGATAGAGAGAGTCTTGATGCCAGACTGGCCAAGGTGCCACTCAGTCCTTGAGAGGTGCTCAGAAGCCACAAACTGTGAGAGTAAATTCAGTTCCACCAAAGGGGTAATAATAGCAGAGAGTCACAGGGGAAACACCCAATTATATCATTCCCATCCTCAAGTTGTTTTTTCTGTCTGTTTTTTCATTGTTTGGAAACATGCAATAGTAGTGGGTTCTGATATTTTAGGGCCATTTCCTCCCATCCAATATACTCAAACCTTCCTAACTTTCATTCTTCCTCTGAGCTTTACGTTTCTTGCACCCCCGTGGTGAACTGTCAACACTGGTTAATGACTTGTAATGGATATTTTCATCCCTATGTGTCATTAGCTGTTTCTACTGCCTCTTCTTCTAGAACACTTAGTTTTTAAATTTGCCTCTTAAGACAGGATTCTTCTTCCCCAAAGTTGATTCGAATGAATAATCATTATCACGGACTTTGTATTAAATTTGCTATTAATATTCATGTCCTGCTCTTGGTAGCCAAGGGAGAACCAGTAGAGCTTCTCAAAGCACTGTCATTTACCTCACATCTGTTAGAGTGGCCAGATCAAGAAGACAAGCAAGAAGAGGTGTTGGAGAGGATCTGGAGTAAAGGGAACCCTTGAGCACTCTTGGTGAGAATGTAAATGGATACAGCCACTATCAAAAACAGTACACAGCTCCCTCAAAAAATTAAAAAGAGAATTACCATATGATGCAGCAATTCCATTGCTAGGTATTTATCCAAAGAAAATGAAAACCCTAATTCAAAAAAATATCTGTGCCCCCAAACAAGAGTCAAAATATGGAAACAATCACAGTGTCCATAGGTAGGTGAATGGATAAAGAAGGTGCGACAGATAGATGATAGATTAGATAGATAATAGATAGATAGACGGATAGATAGATAGATAGATAGAAAAGAACATTGTTCACCTAATAAAAAAAAAGAATGGAATCTTGCCATTTATGATGACATGGGTGGACCTTGAGGGCATTATGCTAAGTGAAATAAATCAGTCAGGCAAAGGAAAAATATTACATGACATCACTTATATGTAGAATATAAAACAACAACAACAACAAACAAACAAACAAACTCAGACAGCCTGGTAGTACCAGAGGGTGGGGGTTCGGCGGGCTGGGCTAAATGGGTGAAAGTGGTCCAAAGGTACAAACTTTCAGTTATAAAATAAGTAAGTCATGGGGGTGTAATATACAGCATGGTAACTATACATTTATAATACTATACTGCATTTTGGACAGTTGCTCAGAGAGTAGACCTTAAATGTCCTCACCACAAGAAAAAAAAATATAACTATATTTGGAGATGGCTGGTATAACTAGACTTATTGTGGTGATCACTGTGCAGTAAATACAAATGTCAAATCACTACTTTATATACCTGAAATTAATGTTATGTCAAAATATGGAAACAATCACAGTGTCCATAGGTAGGTGAATGGATAAAGAAGGTGCGACAGATAGATGATAGATTAGATAGATAATATCTATCTAATCTATCGTTTTAAAAAAACGATTTTAAAAAAAAATTGTCATGCCTAGCATTTCCCTTTGCAATTGCCCAAAGGCTCATCTGACATTCTAACAATTCAATTTTTTTCAATAACCTTTTTTTATTCCAGTGGAGTTTTAAATTAAAGAAAATTTGCAGAGATAGTACAGAGTTCCCATATCCTCACAAGCAGTTCCCCCTATTATTAACCTCTTATATTAGTATGGTACATTTTTCAAAAATAATTAACCAATATTAATACATTATCTAAAGTCCATGCTTTATTCAAATGTCTTTAGTTTTAACCTCATGTCATTTTTCTGTGTCATGCCCCCATTCAGGATACCACATTAACTTTAGTCTCATGTGTCCTTAGGCTCCTGTTGCCTGTGATGGATTCTGACTTTCTTTGTTTTTGATGATCTTGCTGTTTGAAGGAATACCAGTCGAAATTCAATTGCTTATGTCAGTTTCTTTCTCTATTGGTGGACTAGTAGTGGTTGCTAAATTTAAGTAGCTTCTTCCCATTTGCTTCCATTGTGGTTTTAGGCAAGTAGCTTGTTTCTCTCCTATACTTGTGAAGATTGTTTTGTCTGGAGTTTCCTATACTGAGGGAGATAAAATCAGCAAGGCTGGGTCTCCCCAAAGTAGTTTGTCCATTTTCTCTTCATGGTTGCCCTAACCATTAGAACCCCTCTCGTTAGACTGACACAGAGACAAAGTTCCATGTGTTGTCGTTCTGTCTCATTTTTTGTTGTGCTTTCCTGTAGAATACAAATTCCATAAATTTCTCAAGCATATTCCCTCAGGAAAATGGGAATATGTGACTGTCCCCTTGCGGTTACTCACCTACTAATAGTTTGAATATCTTGCACTAATCTCCTGAATTTCTACTCTTAAATGTGCCCAAAATTCCTTGTAACCAAATGGCATAATCATCCTAATCTTCCAAGTATCTTTACTCAGTTATTCTTACAAGTTATACTCTATTCATCTTTAAGAAGGAATCTTCTACCGGGCAATTAGGCTTAGGTTCAACACTTTCTCCTTTGTATCTGACTCACCTGGCCTTTGCGATCTCGTTTTCCTCTTCATATCCACCTCGTCTGACAGCTAAAATATCCACTTTTCTAATAAGTGACTCCCTTTCCCCAGCTTACTTAGCCAGCCTTCCTTCATTTTAAATTATTCCAGTTGCATTTGCACTGCCTGAAAAAAATGTTTGACTTCCAGAGTTTAAAGATACAACTCCTTTTAATTGCCTTCTTAGACTGAAGGTTTGCAACAACTTAACTTTTGAGCTATATCTTTACCTTATCCCAACAGGATAACATATTCTATGCATAAAACATATTCTATCTATCTATTTTTAGCTATTCATTCATAAAAATCTACCACACTTCTCTGGAAAAACCCATAATTGGGGCCTGTGAAGTCAACATCTGTAGGGAAAGTTTATTCAGTTAACAAATCTCAAGCCAATTGAAACCACATAACTTATTCTTTTCGAACTTTTCTTTCTTGGCCTTGAAGACAGGTGACGTCACATAAAAAATGAATAGAACAGGAGTCATCAGTCTAGCACTGCCTAAATCACCATGACAAAATAGTAAAAAGCAAGAACCCCACTGGAGTCCTGTAGAATATGCCAAACCCAGCTGGGTTGCACTTTAAAGACAATAAATATTGTTACTCCCTCCAAGGTCAAAAAGGACTTATCTCAACTGCACTTCACCTGAAATACCAGGCCAAGCTGTGCCTATGAAATTCAAGTTCTTGCCATCACAGTCTTCCCTAAAGGCATCTACATCCAGGAACGCAGAGGTCGCCTGTGTAACTAGAGTTTGTCTACAAGACAAGGCGCTTGCAGTCTTGCCTGAATAAAAACTGTCACTTTCTTGGGACAAAGTTATTAGATGCTTCAGTGACTCATCAAAGTCAAAATCCCACCTGGCCAATTTACGAAAGCCCGAGGCCTAATGCCACCCGCCCAGGGTGGATGAGCTAACAACCAATAATAAAATCGTAAAAAGCAGCCATATGGCATGCTATAGAGAGTTACCACCCACTGAAGTCAAAATACCATGACTCCCACCTCTACTCATGCCTGGTAAACTGAAGCCCAAAACCACCCTTTAGGATCATTTAGGGCCTTGCTTTTGACAAATGCCTCTGTTTCCACAATTCTCTTTCTTCTCAACTTCTTCTCTTTAACTACTGTCAAGATATCCGGTCAATTGTACAAGATTCTGGGGGTTGCAGATTTCATATACAGTGGTCTCCTCCCCCTACCCGTGGAAGTTTAGAACCAACTGATAACTGATCAGAAAGTCAAGAGGATGGAGACACTCCCTTTATTACTGAGGAAACTGTTGGGATAACAACTAACCGATGTAGCCATAATACATTCCTCACACTGCACCCCACAGTTAGGCCATCTACCATATGTTAGGGAGAAAAACATAATACTGTAGTTCATCTCATAAAAAATACCGGGCTTGTAAGGTATGCCATTATTTTATGCGCTACTGAGAAATGAGCTCTGTCATCTAGACTAGGACCTATCATTAATTGTAAGATATATATATATATTTTAATGTTTATTTAAACATTAGAGAGAGAGAGAGACAGAGCATGAGCAGAGGAGGGGCAGAAAGAGATGGAGACACAAAATCAGAAGCAGGCTCCAGGCTCTGAGCTGTCAGCACAGAGCCAACATGGCGCTCGAACTCATGAACCGTGAGATCATGACCTGAGTTGCAGTCGGCCACTCAACCGACTGAGCCACCCAGGCGCTCCAATCATAAGGTATACATTTATTCAGAGATGCTAAGGTCTTAAAAAATGTGTCTTAGGACTGAAGAAATGTGAAATAGAATCACTACAAGCAGGCAAATCCCACATGAAGTAAGTAAGGGGAAGCAGTTAATCCGCACAAGCCCTTTTCATTCTCCCCCAGCATGTGAGTGAGAGGATCGACTCCTTCACTGGGGAACTGAGCGAGAGGGCAGAAAAGCCAGGCGGTGCTATACTAATTTTTGAGTGCTCGGAAATATGAAACAAGGAGAAAGGAAGTTCCCTCACGCAACCAAAAATTGAGGTTCTATTTTAAAGAATTTGCAATAGTACAAAGATGATCCCAAAAGTCATCTCTAAAACCTTAATATGGAGACAACTTTTTCTTTATAGCAATCCTCGGAATCTTCCATCGCCCTCCCTCTCTGCCCCTCCCCGCTCTCAAAAATCAATACTTAAAAGAAAAAAAAACTTCTACAGAAAAAAATCTAAGTATAAAATTAATGCTTATTTTAAGAATTGGAAGATATATTACAATGTGAAAACTTCAACTTTAGGAAAATAATGAAAGTATAGTAAACAGTTTGAAACTACTATTTGCAATTTGCAAACCCCGAGCCGACATCCTATCCAATCAATGGGAACAGGATCAGGAACTGGATTTTATTAGAACAACTCCATCTCATGTTTGATCGAGTAAGTTCAATCAGTCTTGACTGTTTATCTGAGTGGTCTTATGGTAACTTTCCTTTTAAATCAGAGATATTGAAGTTTTAGTCTTTAGAGCAAGGACAGATTGCTCATTTTCTACTTTATATTGATTAAAAGCATGCTAGCTCAGCATCGTGGATAAAGGGACACTGAGGAGCCTGGTGAAAATGACCACCAAAAGCAAATTAACGACTGAAGGATGGTGCCTGAAGGCCTCAGAGGTGTTACATAAAGGCAGTATCTCATGGTTGTTAAAGGCATCATCTCTGAAGTCAAACAGGCCTGAGCTTTCATTTTGACCCCACTACTTGCTAAGTGGCAAGCTACTTAACTCCCTTCACTGTCTTCAACTATACAAACTAATAATAATTCTTTCCTCTCAGGGCCGTATGAATTACGAAGCAATGTATATATTGCCTCATCCACAGAAAATGGTCAAAAAATTGAAATTCTCATTTTTTACCATGAGAGAATACACAGTACAGATCTAGTTCTCACACAGGATGAAGGCTGCTTTCTCACTGTAGGAGTTCTTAGTGCGGTTCAATAGTTACGTCAAGTCCCCTGCCTTCTGGTCACAGGGCAGAACTGTGTCTCCAGTCCTCTTGTGGTTGCTGGGATTAGTTCCGTCTAGTGATCTGTAAGTAGAATTTATGCTCCCTAGACAGAGCATTTAAGTGCTGTTGTGAGACCCTCTAGATCATTCTTTTTCTTTCCCCAAACTGGCAGTGCTCCACATAGTAGTCGCTCCAACAGCCTGGGTCCCAAAGTAAACACAACATAAAACAGAACTCCTAGTCAACCCTAAATCAACATAAGGCATAAGTGTTGCTTTAAACCCATGAGATTTGGAGATTATGGGTTCAATCCTGACACATACCCCTAGTGAATCTTGTCTCTAAGAATCACATGTTTTTATAATTACGTTATCACGACATTGACTTTGAGATGTCCTTTATCATCTTTTCATGGTTATAATGAAGTGGTTGTTGGCAAGACCACTGAAGTTCATTCATTCCATTAACAGGTTCCAGGCACTGCACCAGGTTCCAGGCAAAGAGCACTGAACAAGTAGATATGGTACCTTTCGTCATAGTTTACTATGAGGTTGATTGGATCATGTGGGCATGAGGAGATCATGGATATGAACCAAAAAATTTTCCTAAGATTTTGGCTTAATTATTTAATTTTAGATCATGTAGCAATCTCTTCCCACCATACTCACAATCATTATATTCACAATGGGTCTATAATCCCGTTGATTTTCAAGGCATCCGAAACTCTCAGTAAGAGTATCACTTCTCAAAAATGAAAATTACTTGGGAAGAGTAATCATTACCTGGTTCAGCCCTTGGTAGGGATGAGTTCCTTTAATTATTTTTTATACATTAAAAAACTACTGAAGATTTTGGACCTGTAGAAAAATTACACTCAGCATATCAGAATTTTGAAGGGGAACAAAGGTAAGGCTATAACAAATAACCTCGTTATACAGGACTATCCAGTGAAAAGGGAGTAATGAATGGAAGGGTAGAGTATTGGAATATACCCTGGATTAAAAAACAATTCACTTGATTGAAGCTCTGGCCTTATTATTCATTGGCTGTATGACCTAGAATAAGTCACGCGACTTTTCTTAGCTTAGAAGCCTCCCCCAGAAAATGTGGACAACGGAATATTTTTTAACTCCAAAGGTTCTGGTAAAAACTAGAAGTGAAAACATTTTGAAAGATTGGAAGTGTTTTATTCAAAGGAAAAATGTTCATAAAATAAATATGGAGAGACCTGAGGAAGGCTTCTTGGATCCCACAGACTTGCCACAGCTATTTCTGCAGGAAGGAGCATACTGGGGGAGGTCAGGAGTTCTTCTCCTGCAATAATGTAACAAGACCGTTGAGCGTTGTACTTACCTGAATGTTTCACCTTCTCTGTACACTAGCAGGGATACAAGTTGCTCCCAGAATAAAGTCATTCTTACGCACCTGCATTCCAATATCCTCCTTCAGGGGAAGAAAAAGCAATTTAGTTACAGCCGACAACAAAATTCTGAATAGTTTTAAATATTCCTTAGAGAATGACACCAAGCTGGAACATCTTCTGACATTGGTTCTGGGCAGAAAAAAAGTTTGAGAAACGCCAGCTTCGTTGACTTCACAGTGAGCCTTCCAACCTTGTTTTTTTTATTTTTTAAGATTTTTTTAAAAGTTTATTTGTTGATTTTGAGAGAGAGAGGGAGGCAACAAGTGGAGGAGGAGCAGAGAGAGAGGGAGACAGACAGAATCCCAAGCCCGCTCCACTTGGCAAGCCCAACACAGGGCTTGAACTCACGAACCTGTGAGATCATGACCTGAGCTGAAATCAAGAGTCAGATGCTTAACCGATTGAGCCACCCAGATGCTCTGAGCCTTCCATTGTTCTAATTAAGCAATTCTCTAATCTATACATGTTCCTCGAACATCAGTCTAGGAAACCACACCCTTGGACTCAGGGTACACAAAAGCCACTGTATCATTGGAGGAGTGAACTAAGGAACAAAACAATTCACTTGCACAGAACAAAGGATTCGCACCTTCTTCTCTGTAAACTTTCAGTACAGAACAACCACTTCCCATTATATTCTAACCATTCCAACGAATAGGAGCACATTTATTCTACAACTTTTAGAATCAAAATAATCATGCTGTAGGAAAAATAATGAATCATTAAAGTAAAGATTTGTGAGTACCGCATAATTTTAATAAACATTTCTCTGAGAACTTTAATCCAACACTTCTTTGCAGTCTGAGATATTCTAATTTGAGCGGTATGGAATTTTTTCAATTTGCATATGCTACTACTGATTTGACACTACATCTAATTGAATTATCATGCCCTCCGTGGCTGAACCTCCACTATCACATTAAACCAGAGAAGAGAGACAACTGCCTAGTTAAGGTTTTGACTCAATTGCTAAGATAATTCAAGCAAAACATGTTTTGCCTGAGAAAAAAAAAAAACTTTACTGAAATCTTGAATTTATTTTATTAAATTCTGGCCTAGAAATGACAGCAAATCTTAACATCTCACATTTACATTTGTGTGATATTTCTACCAAGAACCTTTCCTGTCTTGGGGCAGTGGGGGCGGGGAGAGGGTGGGCTCTATCAGTTAAGCATCTACCTATTGATTTTGGCTCAGGTCATGATCTCCAAGTCCTGAGAGCTTAGGATTCTCTCTTTCCCTCTCTCTCTGCCCTTCCACCGCACCCCCTACACACACACACTCTAAATCAGTTAATCAATAGGGGTGTCTGAGTGGCTCAGCCAGTTAAGGCTCCAACTTTGGCTCAGGTCCTGATCTCATGGTCTGTGAGTTGGAGCCCCACTTTGGGCTCTGTGCTGACAGTACAGAGCCCAGAGCCTGCTTCGGATTCTTTGTCTCCCTCACTCTCTGCCCCTCCCTGGCTTGTGCTCTGTCTCTCTCATTCTCAAAAATAAATAAACATAAAATTTTTTAATAAATAAATAAACAAACAAGCAAACAGAAAAAAAGCAATCTTTCCTCTCTTAAGGTGTCCTCACACCAGATCGATCAGACAAAAACATTGTTTTCTTTGTGATTCAGGACCTTGGTTTTCTTTATGAAGGATTCCTTGTAAAAAAGTGGACCCATTTATGAACCTGAAGAACTTATTAAATACTGTTAAAACATACGAAAGATTAAAGAAGGAAATGTTCTTGGGGATGAAAGTTTTTTGTTTGTTCACTTGCTTTTATTTATTTTTAAAAGTTTTATTTATTCTTGAGAGATCTCGAGAGACAGACAGACAGACAGACAGAGCAGGAGTGGGGGAGGGGCAGAGCGAGAGAGGGACACAGAATCGGAAGCAGGCTCCAGGCTCTGAGCTGTCAGCACAGAGCCTGATGCAGGGCTTGAACTCACAACCTGTGAGGTCGTGATCTGAGCCAAAGTTGGACGCTTTACCAACTGAGCCACCCAGGTGCCCCTGCTTGCTTTTATTTTTAGTGAAAAAAAAATTTCCAAAGTAGCAAGATAAAATAAATCTAAAAAACAGAATATTGTGAATTAGATTAAAATAACCTGAGACACAACATTGAGAGCTTATGATATCTCCCACTGTCTTAAGGGATACGGTTGGAATATTCCTAAAAATAAAGCTCTGTATTGATTGAAGGCATTTTCCCCCAACGCCAAGAGCTATATTGAACTAATCTGTCTTGCACACCCAGCATATAGCACATTGCCTGGCACCAAATAGGCCTTCGATAAATATTTACTAGGAAATGAATCCCCAGAAGAGAACCACAGAGGTATCTCATTGTGCAACATTTATGCTTCAGGAGTCGACACTTAATTTTTTTTATGTACTTAAAATGCATTTAATATTCGGTGAACATTCTTCTAAACAGCTCTAATGGCAAAAATGCGTTTGGAATTTGTACACATACCTATCAATACAAGCAGTTTGCATGGTGATTTAGGATTTCTTCGAAAAGACACATACTTACTTTTAGGCCCTAAGACTCTTAAATGATAGATATTGCTTTCAGATGAAGAATCTGCCAGGTGTTAATGTAATTAAAAACAGGTATCACAGTGAGTCGACCTTGGTCCAAAGTGTCCTTTGGCCACAGTTTGTATAAGACCAAGGAGTGACTGCCTCAATAGCCAACTGCAAACATTTTCCTTTCAGAGAAGATCTACTCCTGTCACCCCACTTTGGAGTCAAAAATTTAATGAGAGCCCGGAACGCTATCTCCAGTCTAGATAAAGTGTAAGAGGGAAACACTGAGATTACTCCCTGAGTCAGATGCTGTTGGCTGACTGACCCAGCCGTCAAACCCATTTACCCTCTTTCTTGACGCTCACACGAAAGAAACTGGAAAAGCTATTTACACACTTTTCCAACATAATTTGTAGCTGGAGACAGTCAAATGAAGAGGTCTGGCCCATTAGACCTAAATGAGATTATGGTTCGTGGTTAGGAGAAGGATGGTGCATTCTTGATACACAGGGCACACCTAGCTCACACTGCTGCTTCCTCCTGTGTCCTGAGTGAATGATGTGGTAGCTGGAGCAGGAGCAGCAATATTGCAACATGAAGGAAAAGACAAAAACGTTTAGTCTTGATATGTGTATCAAGAACTGGAAAACCACTATTTATTTCAGCCCTAGTTAGGTGGACTGTGTGTCATGTGTCACCAAAAAGCATTTCTAACTAACATGCTCCTTCTCACACATGTATGTTTCCAAGTTTTGTCTCGAAGTGGAACACTTGTGGACCAGCAGGCTCTTGAATTGTTTATTATATTCGAAGGTCATGTGACCTCGGGGTTTTTATTGTGAGTGACAACATATAGGGACCTCTTCTACTAGGTAATTTTTCCTAATAGGCCTCTCTTAAATCTTCCATCATCTTGTATTTTTAATGATTTGTTGACGTTTCTGCTCGCCATTATCAGAAGAGAAATTTCAGGGCCCCATTTTGTCTCCTCGGTATCCCAGGTACTTGGCATAATGTTTGGCATGTCAGAGTTTCCAATGAAAGTGACTTGAACAGATACATCCATCGATCCGTCCATTCATATATAACTGATGGGGCCTAGCTCTGATCTAAATGGCTGACTTAGGAATGACTATCAGAATGTCATCACCACCAGGGGTGAAAAATTGATATGAAATCTCAGGAAGAAGATAATCAACCTAAGACTGAAATAAATAACATCGACAGATGTTATCTTTAAAATAGATAATAGAGGAGCACCTGGGTGGCTCAGTAGGTTAAGCATCCGAGTCTTGATTTTGGGTCAGGTCATGATCTCACGGTTGGTGGGATCAAGCCCCATGTCGGGCTCTGTGCTGACAGCGTGGAGCCTGCTTGGGATTCTCTTTCCCTCTCCCTCTCCACTACTCCTGTGCTGACAGCTCAGAGCCTGAACCACCTTCGGATTCTGTGTCTCCCTCTCTCTCTGCCCCTCCCCTGCTTGCACTCTGTCTCTGTCTCTCAAAAATAAACAAACATTAAAAAAATTTAAAAAAAATAAAAAGAAAATACAGAATTGAGACAAAACCCTGAGGAAGGTCTGCCACCCATTTAATCTTTCATTCACCAGATGCCTAGGGACCCCAGCCACATGTCAGGCAGATTTAGGCACTTGAGACAGGTAAGCCATAGCACAAATACCTGTCACCCACGCGTATCTTCTTTAAAATGCCCACTACTCTCAGAGAGTGGGAGAACCAGAGTAGAAATTTGGGAACACATTCTATATGGAGAACTTAGTTTGCACAACTATGAATGTGTAAGTCAACATGATCTTTTAATCTTTAAAAGTGAATGCATTCACTCAAAAAATGTCTATTGACCAAGTTTTCTCCTTCCAGTCCCCACACCTATGCACACACACATTGTTTCCATAAGTACCGTGATATGATGATAAACATAACATCCACGGTGCCTGTCCTCCTGAAACTTCCAGTCTAATGAGAAAGAGAAATATTTGAATTTCTTTTCATTAATATTTATTTCATGATTGAAAATCTTTTAAAGAAGATCCGTGTGGATGACAGGTATTTTAATATTTGAACATTCAGGTTTAGAACCAACCTTAATCAGCCGCTAATTGTACAATATACAAGACAAAAACAAAACACATAGTAAATATTCAAGGGCTATGTTTTTTTTTTCCTTTGTGAGAATTGGGGGAAATATGCATAAGAATCCAAGGTACCGATCAGAACATTTATATATGGAACAAGTGAGGCTCATAAAACACCACAAAAACAATCGGTGTTTTTTCTCCCCGCTGCTCCTGCATATCTTGCCTACGGGGCTTTTCTTCTCTATCCCCTTGGATGTAATTCAAGGCTGGTACCTTGACTTTCAGATTGTTCCCAGATAAAAAAAAAGCCCTCCCTCCACTTTAGTACAAAACAAAACAAAACAGACTCTTGTGGAATTGGGTTTAAGGCAGAATAATAATCAAAATTCCAAAGTCCATCTGAGTTAAAGTTTTCCTTTCCCTCATCTGGGGAAGGCAGCAGGGAGGAGGTCAGCGATGGAACCTGGAAGGGCTCCTCTCCCTGCTCACCTAGCTTCTCGTCCTTATCTTCCCTCCACTGCAAACAGGAGATGAGTGGGAGAAGTCTGAAACGGAGGCTATGAGGGGACGAGAGAAGTCCCATTTGACCAGTACAGATCCGGCATTGCTTTTTTGTGCTCAGTAGGTATTCACTGACTTTTCTAAGCCCAATTTCATCAGTTCTTTGAAGACCCTTGGGCTCTGGGAAATCTCTCATTGCAGAATCTGACCTGATTCTGGTGAGGCTTTCATGACTGGACACTTCTAATCTACTGGAAGTCCCCTTCTAGCCTCTCCAACCTCCTCCCCGACCCAGACTGGTCAATTACAAAAAGGCAGCCTCCTACCCCCACCGGGTTGATGCAGCCTTGCCCCCGGCACTAGTGAGTATCAGGTGGTTGTGTGCAGCATGCCTCATGCATAGTTGCCTTCCTGAAGCCCTGTGTCCCCTACAGACCGTCTACTAGGGATTCAAAGTTTGTCCTCCAAGCCCTTCTGCTTAGGTCCTAAGAAAACATCCCCTACTCTGTGTTAACTCTCCCCACATACAGGGCATAGAAAACCAGCCCCTTACACTTGTCACCAGTGGGACAAGTTCTTTGGGTGCTCTGGGAGACAGATCTACACACAGTCTCTTGCAATTTATTTTTTCTGCTGTGTACTACAGGGCAGGCTCCTACATCACCCTCATTCCAGAGAACACAGCAAAGGTTTCCCGGCAGCAGCACCCAGCAGGAGAGCTGAAGTGAGGGAAAGCACATACCCCCAACCTTCTACCTGCATACTTAGAGCATGCCCAAAACTCTCTAAACTCCAATTTCCTACCTCTCTCAGCTTGGACTTCAACTCTTTCATAATACGTGTGGTTTAAAGACACCCCACTCACGTCTAACACAGGTGGTCTGGCAAGTCTTGCTTGAGAATAGGGAGAAGTTGGTCCCTCTTGCCTTGTACCTTCAATCAAAATTAAGACTAGACTATTTCCTCTTTTTACTGTTTATCTATTTATTTTGAGAGAGAGAGAGAGAAAGTGAGAGAGCAGGGGAGGGGCAGAGAGAGAGGGAGAGACAGAATTCCCAGCAGGTTCCATGCGTGTCAGCACAAAGCTCAAGGTGGGGCTCGATTTCACGAACCGTGAGATTGTGACCTGAGCTAAAATCAACAGTTGGAAACTTAACCGAAGACAGAGCCACCCAGGCACCCCAAGAAATATTTTCATTTTTATACCGTGTAACAGTAATTAGAATCAGAATTTCCTGATGATCCACAGGGAAACATATTTTAAAAGAAGCAAAAAATAAATGAGGCTTATGTTTAAGCAAATTAACTATAAATTTTACTATTTTCACATGTATATCATATATTTACAGAGACGTGTATTAGGCTCCTGGAATTGATTGGTCCTCTCCTGGAAAAAGAATTATACAGAGGAACTTAACAGTCACGTGGCCAATGAAGCACGGATTTTCAGCCAGATGAGTAGAGGGTATAGGTAGCCATATAATTTAATGCCCAAACCCGACACTTTTGAGAAATAAAGTAAGCGCTGCGAATACACTCAGACAATGGATGTAAACCAGAACTGTCCCAAACTGGACACCTAATGACTCTATATCTAATCAAAATAACTGCACTCTGCTGACTGACTGGTAGTGAGAAACAGGCAATGAAATTGATTTCTAGATTGAGCCAATGGAGTTTAGCTCCAAAGGGAATGCTAATGAGAGTGAACTCTTCGTCAGAATGAAAACGTGGAAGACATTTTATTTGTAATTAATGATGACAGAACATCAATTCCAAATGTCATTTCTGAATGAAAGATGGTATATTGTACAGGCCGTATTAAAAGGCATGATAACAGAGGGCAGGGCATTAACTCTAAAGGGTTCTAAGAAGAAAGATCATAATTAATCATTCAAATAAACATAGATGGATTAGTAAAAATTAATCAAACTAATGTAAAATATGAAGGAGAAAGAGTGATCTCGATGTCTAAATGTGTACTCGTCTTGAAGAGGTATACCAGAGGTACCTAAAAGAGAGGACTAGAATTGTTTAGAACCTGGAGCCCAGCAGAAAACTTGTGGGAGGATGGGGAGAAAAGGAAAGGTCATTTCCGAATCTACATGCCTTTTAACCAGAGGTCGTTATTTAGTCCTACGCCTTGAAGCTTTTAAAAGGAAGTTGACAGCATGCACGTGTACCCGCACAGACACATGGACACACACACGCATACACACCCCTCAACCAATAAACATTAAAAGTTCACAGGCACACACACTTGAGCAAATAAAACATTAAAAGTTAAAGCTATGTTTTCAGTCAATGACAAATTTAAATTAAATTAAAAAGGAAGAATTAAGGTACAGTTCTAATTGCTGTGAATTAAATATTATATTGCCTCAACAATTAAAACACCATTGGTTAACGAGAAACTGGAAACTAATAGAACTAATACTTGCATACTACCTACATGGTACTTATTAATTCTCAAAGAATTAGCTTTGAGATGAACAATTATTATTCCCATTTTATAGATGATTAAACCAAGCTAAAGCAAAGTTCACACAGATCTGTGCCCAAGATCACACAGCAAGAAAGGGATGCCAATTAAGAATTCAAATTCAGGTAATATCCTTTCACCAGGCTGAAAAGTCCTTATGTTCATCATTTCCATGTGTGTTTGGCAGGGGGAAGAGAGAAATGTGTCCCATAAGGCCAGATCCGATAACAGATTAATAATTTGCTTCAGCATTGCAGGCTCTGCACATCACCAACACTAGTATGTTAAGTAGCCTAGATGCGACTACAGCCCAGTAGTTCGGCTAATACATCAGTGCTTTCATTTGTGCAAACACAGCTACTTTTATTTTTAATGAATGAAAACATCGGATTCCTTCTACTTCTCCCAATCTCAGCTGATTCTGATAGTCTTTGAAAGGCAAAAACAAAAAGGTATCTTGTGGAATATTCTGGAAGGAACCAAAGGCTGCCAACATGGCTTCATGCATATCTGAAGCATTGCAGTGTATACAGATCTTTATCCTCTCCATTGTCCTGCCACTGTTTCTTAATGTACACTTGCCTATTGGACAGACATTGTGAAAATTGTCTCATACAAAAGTCTATGGGTTTGTGGTACATGTTAGGTAATAGCAATGAAATACAAAGAAAGGGATTTTGCTGCTATTTTGTCATTGCCGTTGCATTCCAGAGAGAATGGTTTTGGAAAAGGAACTTTTAGCATTTTTAGAGTTTCACTATTTAATAACATCTTAATTTTTAATATGTTCAAGTTTCTAGTTTTAGCGGTGTTCACAATGGAATATATAAGCACACGTGTCTTCTAAATATTGTTGGCTCTCTCAAAGGATCAGTAGTAAAATTATAGCTGTAGTTTAAATGTCCTGACTAGGTTACAAAAGAAGGCAGTTGTTAAACAACTTAACATTAAATATTAAAGAATAAATGTAGCTTTGAAGCATTAAGTTTAATTGTCTCCGGCTACATATAACTCAGTCCTTGTTAACACAAAGTTAGTGTTATCAGGCGGAGAAAATTAATGACAGTGAAGTTTCCATTCTGAAATTAAACACAATGGGTTTCTAAACATAGAAAGATGCCTGGAATTTTACCTTTAGGATTGTATCTGTAGCCCGGAGCCTATTATAGCTATTTCCGTGTGCCTTTTTCTCTTTTGTGCCTACGTCACCGATTTAAGGTTTTTATTTATTTATTTAATTTCAAGAAGAAAGAACAGGTTCTGTAGACAGCAGTGCCTGTGTGTGCCAACCCCAAGTAGGGCTAGAGAAGGACTAATGTGGAAGTGGGGGGTGGGGTCGCTGCAAGGGAGCTGTGTGGCAGCGCAGGAGGATAAGAAGGAAGATAATTCAGCACTCCCCTCAAATCTTATTCCACCCAAGAAATTTAGGAGAATGCGAAAAAGCAGCAGCCCAGCGTTCTTGAGGGGCGTGGCTTCCCTCCAGGGGCTGTCCAATCGCATTCCTTCAGAGGGAGCTATCCCGAGAAGATTGATGGGGGTTGCTAGGAAACAGGAGCGTCTCCCTCCCGCCTGACCCAGAGATTGTTCTGCACAAGCCCTCTCCAGGGGCTCGCAATGTGCAGTTGAGCGGTGTGCGGGGCAGAGCGGCACGCCGGGCTCTTAGGCTCACTCGCTCCCTCTCAGCTCTCGCTCTCCCTTTCTCCTCCAGCATGCGGTCAACCCGCTGCTCGGGGATCAGCGGAGAGTTCTTCCAGGGCCGTTAGTCCCTGCTCTCCCGCAGGCGAGAGCTCGAGCAGAGCTTCAAAGTTGGAGCTGCAGATCTTCCTGCCGCCCCACGCCCCTCCACTCCACCCCTTCGAAATTCACCCAGCTTTGCCTGCCCTGCCTAAGGATTTCCAACAGAGTGAGGCGAAGCGGCTAGCAAAACCGCCCTGGCTTTCGTATAATAATCCTCTCGTCTAGGTACCCTGGCTCAGTGAAGACTGCAGATACACCCCTATTAAGGGAGGGGAGTAGGGGGAGGCGGAGAGGGAAAAGGAGAACGAGAGAGGGAGGAAAGGAGAAAGAGAATGAGGAGAGAATGCCAGAAGGTCCGCGCCTCTGCCGAGAGTCCCAATTAGATGCGACGGTTTGAGCCTGGCCAAGGTGGAAGGAAAGTTGCTTTCCGCGCCTGGGAAGTGGGTTTGCCTGTAAAGAGGAGAGGGACGCGGCAGCGAAGTGCTCCCCTCCCCTCCGTGGAAGACCACTAGGTCTCCCCTTTTCCCAACCCCCTCCTTCTTTCCCCTCCCACCCTCCCTTTTCCCACTCCCACTGACTCGGAGGCCTGGATGCTCGGCCACCGGGCAGGGGTCCAGCGCGCGGCCGGGAGGGGGCGGGGGCAGGGGGCACTGTGACAGGAAGCGGCGCGCACAAGTTGGCCATTTCGAGGGCAAAATAAGTTCTTCCTCGGATCTGGAAAGGACAAAGCCAGCACGCTACCTCTTTTGTGTCGGATGAGGAGGACCAACCATGAGCCAGAGCCCGGGTGCAAGCTCAGCCGCCGCCGCTGCCACCGCGGTCAGCTCCAGTCCCTGCCAGGAGTTGTCGGTGAGAGGTAAGGAGCCCAGAGGAGGACGTGTCCCTCTGGAGGGCGCCCAGCGAGGGCGCGGAGGCTCGGGTGCCGCGTGGGGCAGGCTCAGCCGGGAAAGTTGAGGCAGAGCACAGACCAGTCCCTACAGTTCTGCCGGGGGTGGGGCGGGAGGGGCACAGAGGCGATGTGGGTGTGCGCGAGTGAGTGTGTGTGTGTGTGTGTGTGTACGTCTGTGTCTCCGGGAGGCAGGCAGATTTCAGGGCACAGATCTGCGACCGGGGTGCGGGAGGTGCAGGGACTAGCTAGCTCTCATAGACCCCCAGGGGGAGACCAGTCTGCTCAGCCAACCGCCTCCAGCCTTGCTCTGGGCTCAGGATTCGGTGCTATTCGAGGGCTCCTTAGGCTTTGTGCACAGGAAGCCTTGCGTGGACTGGCTCCCACACGGGCGGTTTCGTGTGGGTGTGGAGGTTGCCAGGCGAGGTGGGCAGTGGGCAGCGGGACCTGGTCCGTGTTGCAGCCGGAATTCGCTCTGCAGCCAGAAGCGGCCCGAGGTTCGCTCTCCTACAAGCACGCTTGGAAAGGAGCCCTAACTCGATGCCCTTTGCTCTTTGGGGCTTGAGCGAAAAATCGAAAAGCCAGACTGGGCGCATATCTCTTCATCGATCTTGTTCCATTTTCTTATCTGACAGTGAGGTAACTCAGAGAGGGCGGGAGATTCGCGATCCAGAAATAGACTAGGTAATATATCCAATAAGCTGGTTTCTTAAGGATTTCATTTAGATTTCCTTCTAGTTCCTTCCCCGGGTTAACAAACGGGGAGGATTCCCTGAGATGTAACACTCTTAAATAGGCATCTTAAGGGGACATGCCTCTGCTTTTTAAGTATTTTAAAGCATTGTACATTTTGATGAAAATATAATAAAACGGTACACTTTTAATGATATGGGGTCAACTGTTCGGCTAATTTGCTGATAAAATATTTCTACTGTTATTTGAATAGTGTTATGTTTGAGGTAAATATAAAGAGAGTTACTTATCAGATATATGCAGATTTGAGGTTAAGGAGAGTTGAGGGTAATGAGTTAAGGATCTCAGCAATAGTTCATTACTTTGAGTTTCTCTGCTTAATTTTATTTGTGCTACCTACTCTTAGAACTGTTCAAGAGAGCTATATTGTATTTCTTTGGGAAAAATTAAGCACTGATCTGGAGAGAAACAGTCATTTGCCTAAACCTAAGTGTGCTTTGGTTTACCTAATCACCTATTTTGAGACTGCCATCTGAACTCTAATCGTTTTTGTAAATATATTTAATACAGGCATAACTAAAAGCACCTCGATTCTTACTGCACTAAACCCCCGTGGGTTATACAATTCCCACCCAAAGATGTTTAGGAGACACTATTAGTTAATGATTCTGGAGTACTGTGCCTTTCTTTTCTCAAAACAGCCTAAATAGAATTTGAGTCGATTCTGGAAGCTATTCCACACTGGACCTTAATAAAGTGAAATAAAATTTCCCCTTTCACAATGGCAGGATGTTGGATTCACAAAGATTTTTCACACCTGTAGATTTTAGCTGTCCGTCTTTTCACGTTCTGATCACCCAGCAGGAGTAGGAGGATATTTTGGATAGACATGCCCTAGGGCTGTTTTGATTTATGTTCAGAGTAACACAGGTGTTCACGATGGCAACTGAGGAAAAGAACTCTGGAAACTTATGTATTCATAAATAAAACAATGCAAATTCTGGAATGCCTTCCTTCAGTGGGCTACAAAGAGGGATGGGTGTTAAGAATATCTCTTAGTATTGTTAAGTCCCCACTGACTCCTGCAAGAAATCTAGTTTAAAAACCTCTTGTTCTGTGAGCTGGATCAAGACAATGAAATGTGAAACCTAACTCATAAAAAAGCAAGCCAACACAAGGAATAGGTTACATTTTGAGACATAGGAGAAACAGACATCTCTCTATTAAAATTGGATGGTATTTTTCACACTTTAGGGATACTTGATCAATAAGTTGAGAAAATGTATTGAAAGTTGTATAAACAGAAAATTTTATACATAATGAAAACATCTTCTATGATCCGCTCCTTTGTATTTGAAATCTTTCTAAGAAGTCGTGGTGTATGCAGGAAAAGAATTAAGTGTCAATCAGATGATTTAGCCCATAATTACAAAACACATCAAAATGGTAAGCCCATCTCTGATTTTATGTCAGTGCAATTTAAACCGGTAAGTTGGACAAATGCACAGATAGCATAGAATTGGGTGATCTTCATTTTTAATTAAATTTAAATTAATATCTGAGTGAAAAAATTAGGGTAACTGTCAGAAGGTCACCTGTCTCACTTCTCTATTTAATGATAGGTGGTGATGGACCAGAAGTACACAAGATTGAGGATGGTCTTATTTTGAAGGACTCCCAGCAATAACATTTTTACAATTTACCTGGGTATCTTTCCCTCTTTCTTATTTCCTGCCAAGCTCTTTTCTTTTTTTTTTTTCCAAATCTAAACATTGTGTCTTTCTTGTCCAGTCCTCTAATCAAGATCATTCACAAAACAATGCATGATTTTTTCCAGTGTCCTAGCTACCTCCTGCCAAAATATAGCCCATTGGCTTGGGATGAATATGAATTTGTTGTTCTGCACTCAACATCATCCCAAGACAGCATTAAAGAAAAGAAATGAAAATTGATACCTAATTCCCATTGAAAACCAGGAAGACAGGATGCATTTATGCATGTCGAAATATGGCCAGAGTTCCAGGGTGAGAATAGTTTCCTCCAAGGGTTACTCCCCCCAAAAGGAGCAGTGTGTACTCATACTTGTCTCACTTTGCTATTTTACAGGGAGTTTATTGTGCATTTTTGTCTCTTCTGAGATTCTGCTAAATGCATCCAATTCTGTATTAGATGGATTTGTTGAAATTGTTCCCAAGAAGTAGCATAAAATTGTAGAAGATTATCTACCAAGAATGAACACATAAAAATGCGTACAATCGTAGTAATCACAGAGATAGTAGAGACTACTAGGTCATTCTTCCACTTCTAATGTAGGCTTGGTCCCCACAGCATACTGTATTTTGGAGTACTTCAGTCCAGTCTGATTTTAAATGGCTCAAGTAATGACTTCTTCTAGCACATTTGAAAAACTATTTCACAGTCTAATAGTTCTCCCTATTAAGAACTTTATTGTGATATTCAGCCTAATTTTCCCGTGGTTCTATTTTATCTTGTTATTTACTCCCTATTATAATCCCACTGGATCAGTTCACTCTCCTGCCTGATTTCGACCCTTCATCTAACATTCATATAGGACTTGTAGAATACAAAAGCTTAAACAATTACAAGAGAGAATATGAAGGAGACGGTTCTGTACCTGAACATCATTTCTAAATATTTTAGACACATGTTTCAGGTCATTGATATGTATGTGTATGATTATGTGTTCCTAATAATTTATTTTACTAATGCAAGTGTGAGGAAATTTTTCATCTCTGACATTAGTGACCTATGTGAATATTGAGAGGATCCTTTCTAAGTAATGTTCTATGTGGACGCAAATTTATGAGACATTTTCATTGCAAATTCAATGTCAACAGAACCCTGTCAACGCCCACACTACAAGGGAATTCTGTGACATACTGGTCTGATGCTCCACTGAGCCTCAGAAGCTGTTGTCATGTAAATTCTACTACTGAAATGAAAGCAATTTCCATAATTAATAGAATGTGCTAGGAATAAAATAGTGTATATAGTTTAGATGCATACGTGAACACGATACACATAGTAATTCTGTTAGAATACAGTAGTCCCTTCATACTAAAAACAGTCTGAAAAGCCAGTATAATTAAGCTCAAATTTGTCACTGTGCTGTATCATGAAAAATAAGCTCAAATCATGCATATATCTATATGGAATATATTTAGATGTATGGAGGTACCGTATGTGAAGGTTACTTTAAAAATAGAAAAGCCTGAAATAACTACCGGAGAGAAAGAGGATTTTATTTTGTTCACTTAAAATCTGGTTCCAAGACATCCATGTGTAGGCTTCTTAAGCAAGTATCTTGGTAGACTCACCATCCCACTCAACTGTTTCTCCAAGTCCCAGGCATTGAAATGCAAACCCTGGTAGACAGTAGACAAGTAAATGATATAATCAGGAAATAAGTTCGTAGGTTACACTTGGCAAATTCAGAAAATATAGGACTATGAGTAAGGTGAATCAGCAGCTACACACAGAAATTGAGTGCTGTCTTGTTTACTACGTGGTGGGCACTAGACTGTACGTGGAAACATTCGTGTGAATTAAGTAAAGGGAACAGCGAGAGAAAGTGGCCTTCCCAAACTGAATATATCTTTAACAGAGGTAAATTAGACTCCATGGAATAAATACTTTTTCAACTAGTATTCTCCTCCGGAAGCCTCAAAGTGTTTTTATCGTGCCATTCATCACATGGTGAGTACCCTCAAAATGATTTTCCTTAGAAACAAAGAGGAAATCAATTTTCTTGTTATAGGAACTGTAGACTATTAATATACTTGTGACTTCTCTCTGGGACAGAGGCCTTCTAAAAAGTCTGTGTCTACAAAGAATCTATTTCTTCCCTTAATCGGTTATCTTTTTATGGAACTGGAAATTGTACACTGTGCAGAGAAATAAATTTGGAAAACATACAGATATTATCTATACAAGCAGAGACGAAACATCGTATTTGAAAATAAAACCATATATGTCCATATATATATATACATGTGTGTATATATATATATATACATATATATATATATGGTATCTCCACAGAAAGCCCAAGGACCTCTCATTTTTAATTCCTTGTCAGAATTTATTTCACCATCACTGCCTGTGTACCACTACACACACCCACACACACCCACATGCATTTGAGTAAATTCAGTTAGAAAAGTATAAGAATGCACCAAAGAGATGGAAATTTCAAAACCATGATGCAGTTTGAAAGAAATTGCAACTTACCAGCGTGGCCTGGGAGCATTAAGATTTTAACAATTTGAGGAGACGCCCCTAAAACACAGACACCGTCACAAAATAAACAAAGTGCTAAAAGGGAAGCAATAGGTCAATAAATATTTATCAAGCACTTATTATAACCACTGGACATGCATGCCATGGAGACACAAAAAATGTTCAAACACACACAAAGTTTCACAAACATGTGAAGTTGGCAGTATTCCAAAAATCAAACTGGAAACTCTAGAATAGTGAAGAGACTACCAGAATAATTAACTGAATGAAAAAGTCCTTCCTTCATTTAACAGATGTATTTAGATTTAAAATTTCAAATAGGAATGTGTTTGAGACAGTGCTAAATGTTGTGAGGTGACAAAACTAATGATATGTCACAATAATAGATGATTATTATGGACCAATTGCCACGTGCCAAGAATTCCGCTAAAACATTCCATGGATTATTTGATTTAATATTCAGAAGAACCCTATGGAGGCACCTACTATGATCTCCATTTTACCCAGGAAAGGGATTACTCAGAGAGAAAGTAATTTCCTCCAGTTCAGATATAAACTGAAATTCAAAACTTATGTTCTTACCCCAAGTTCTAGTCTGTTTACCGCTAAGCTATATCGCCTCCCAATTTATGTTTGATGCTGGATTCATTTCATTCAATGGTTATCTTCAAGCTCCAAGTCAAGGGACATACTTTGGTGATGAGGAAGACCAACCAGTGAAATAGAACCCACAAGAGCATTCTCCAGACTCAGCCCTTACACACGCCCCAGACAGACACAGGGCTTCCGAGGGGCAAAGCAATGCACATGGAAGAAAGAAACTGAAATAATATTTAGATTCAATCAGAACTAAGGGAAAAATTGGAGAATCAGAAAAGTCTGTGAAGACAAAACGTTTATTAACAAGCTGAGAAATAAACAGCAGGTGTGAAAATGTGAGCAAAATGTATTTCCCAGGGCCTGATTTTGGCGAACACCACAATCAGCGAAACCAAATACAGTGGCTCAGATAGTCTCACGAAGAGCCAGTGTGAGGGTGAACAGGATTTCTGCTTGTTAAGGCTAAAATGTGCAGGGTTTCTCTCCTCTTTACACACTAAGTACGTCCTTCCAGGAAAACAACCGGAGAAAAATATCTCGTACACTAGTGAATATTTGAAATTTCTTTACCCAGCTGAAATAGTCATTCATTACTTACCTAAGAAATTCTCAACATGTTACACTTTTGGCCATTTATTCATAATACACACAACAACTTGAGAAAGGACAAGGTCAAGGGTTTCAAGTTTGGAGCACACTAAGGAAAGGAGAAGCTAAGTGACCTGCTGTGATTCCAAAGACTCAGTCAGTCGGTAGAAACGCACTGGAAAAATCCACATGTGATTCTCTGAGCTTCATGCCCTCCCACAGGCAGGAAAACTGCCGACTTGATGACAGGAATTTATCATTCATTCCAGACGACCCAAAAGCTGAAATAGGAGTCTTTACTCCAAAGTCTTTCTCTTATTTGTGATTCATACTAGAGTATTTTATAGACATAAAAGTGATTGGATATCACAGATCTGTCCCTCCATCTGGGAGAGACTGTTTCCTCTGATTGTTAATAATACACAGCAGATAGATTATTAGTAATATTTATATGTTGCTTAACAATTTCAATGCACCATGTGTTGGTGAATATAAAATAATGGAAACTTCTCTCACGAAATATGCTGAAATACATGCCAACTTAGGAGGTGGCACTACAAAGTCAGAGACAGTTGGAATTTGTCACTGCCTCAAGGAGAAACAGAGATGTGGAGAACACAGTTAACTATTCCTATTTTGAAACATCTTATTTTTCATAAAGAAGCAAAGACCCTCCACATTCTGATGCATTAATCAGAATATATCTGAAATATATTGGTGATCAGAGCATACTTCACTTCAGAATTAATAGAGCCAAAACATAGAACTTTGATCTCCTCCGTGGACTTGGTTTAAGGACAGTCTTTGGGAAAAATATTTTGAATAATGCGAAAAGCCCTACCTCTCTCAAGAAAAATTTCTTCCACTGTCTGCTGTGGTTCATTCAATTCTCTCAATGTTAAGCTAAATTATTTCATCTCCAAAGTACAAAAGACCGTATGTTTCAAGGTCCACATAGTTCACCAACCTTCCAACACAGTGGAAGTGGGTTCATTTTTTTCAGAAAAGCTAACTTCATCCAGTATGGTATGGTGTGGCAGGGTGCCTGCTTCACAGTTTTGCCTCAAAAATGGTCTTCTTTGGCTAACTAACAGTCTCAGAACCACTACTGTCTTAGTATGCTTGGGCTGCTATAACAAAATACCATAGACTGGGTAACTTAGAGAAGACATGTATTTCTCATAATTCTGGAGGCTGGGAAGCCCAAGACCAAGGTGCCAGTAGATTTGGTTGCTGGTGAGAGCCCACTTCCAGAAGGACCACCTTTCACATGGTGAAGAGAGAGACTTCTGGTCTCTCTTCCTCTTTTCACAAAGATGCTAATCCCACTGTGGGAGCCCCATCCTTGTAACCTCATCTAAACCTAATTACCTCCCAAAGGTCCCACCTCTGAATACCATCACATTGGGATTAGGGCTTCGACAAATGAATTTAGGGTGGGAGAGGGGGACACAAACATTCATCCCGTAACAATGAGACACAGAATGATGGTCATATAGAGAACACCCAATGAATCACTGTACAAAATTATTCCCCACAGCAAGTCCGCTTTAATTAGATAAACCAGTTGTCTAAAATAAATTCTGCAAGCTAGAGTATTAATTAGCTAATTAATTAATTAAGCTCAACTAATGAAGCACAGTCCCCATGAGTAGTGTGAACAGATTCATTTTTTGGAAACCATATATTGTTTTCATTGCAAGGAAATCTTTCTTTCATTACCTATAGCGAATTCCGCTAAGAGATACAAACTCGATGCATATTTATTAAAATGTTAGAAAGGGAGGTTACTGGTTTTAAAGGCTATTATAGAGGAAAACATTCTATTTAGAATAGAAACGCTTCTTGATTTGGGTAACTGCACAGTTAAAACTCAACTTGTCTTTATCACTATATCCCTGTGACCTGGGGGGGTGTGGGAAAGCATCGCTTTGTCACAGTTCTCCCCTTTGCCCTCCGGATCTGCCAAGCTGCCGAGTGGGAGAAAAAAAATTTCAAAAAACCCTCATTTGGCAACTTCTTATCCATTCTCCACTCGGCTTCTACTTCGTTCAAGTGAATGGTTGCTTAGCTGAAGCTGGCAATCCTCACAAATACTGCCAAAGATAGTTTCCTAAGCAGCGTCCAGAGCGACATGGGAAAAAACTGAAGAGGGAATGAGGGATGGGCAGCAGGGGGTTGGGAAGGCCTAGGCCGGGCCACCAGCTTCACTTCCTAGGAGGTCTGAGCAACCTCTTTGTGTCCCTTTGCATTCCACACTTAATAACTGACTTCATGAAGTGAAAAGCAAAAAAAAAAAAAAAAAAAAAGGATCACATTTCCCCACATTAAAAAACATTGGAATTGTTAAAGCTCAGGCTGTTTCAGGGACAGAAATGGTAAATTGCTGGAAGTTACACTGTGTCCCTGGCAGAGCATGGCTTCCTTACCCTCGGTGGTGGTTAGAGGGCTTATCCTGATAACGGGCCTCTCCCACTGACACAGGGTTCTATCCAGCTCAGGCTAAAAGCCCAGCACCAACCCCAAACCAGTGTCTTCTTTCTTAGTTCGAGATTCTAGGAGGAACGCCACTATTTCCCCAGAAAAGGGTTTCTAATGTTAGAATTGCCAATGACATTCCTTTTCTGTTTGGTCCTCTATCGATTCTTCCTTCTTAACTCATCTTGTACATGTCTTCTTTTCTCTCCTACTACTGCCAAAACCTTAGCCCTGGTCGTCCAATCTTCTGTAACAGTTTATTCACTCCAGTCTCTCCCTTTTCATTTATTTATTTGCCAGATATTTAACAAGTGCCTACTGTGTGCCCAGTCACTGTTCTAAGAATACGGTAGCAGTGAAGGACAAGAGCCAAAAGAGTTTAGAAGGATGGTTTTCTCATTCAGCTTACACTAAATAGAGTCAGACAACAAACAAGAGGACTAAGGTACTGTACAGAAAATATACTGATGTGATAAAAAGATAAAATATGATGACATCATGATGTATAAAAATGGAGGTGGGGATTTGGAAAAGTCAACATTCAGTTACCAGTTGAATTTTGATGAGCAACTGACTTTTACGTTCCATTCCCTTGTTTAAAAGGTATTAAAGAGCAACTCGTCAATTGCAAAGGAAGTTCAAACTTCCTAACTTGGCCATCAACATTTTCTACAAGCACGCTCCCCAGACTTTCTGTTAGGACACAAAATAGAACTTTGAGCATCTTTATGGTCACAACTCCATTTAGAATGTGCTTCCACTTCTTTTCTACGAATCTACATTTTAAGGCAAATTTCAAATCTCACCTTCTCTAAGTCCATACTAACGATGCTTACATTTGTCCTTCCAAAGCCATTTTTATCCACAACATTCTTATGACCTTCGTCAGGTATGGCCTTCAGCAGTGAACTGTTGTTTTGACCTGAGCAATAGGTAGGAAGAACACTAATTTGTGGAATAAAATCAAAAAGCCAATTTACTTTCATTTCTCATTGCTCCTTTAAAATGCATTCAATAGGGGCGCCTGGGTGACTCAGTCGGTTGAGCGTCCGACTTTGGCTCAGGTCATGATCTCGCTCATGGGTTCAAGCCCCGCGTCAGGCTCTGTGCTGAGAGCTCAAAGCCTGGAGCCTGCTTCAGATTCTGTGTCTCGCTCGCTCTCCGCCCTTCCCCTGCTCATGTTCTCTTTCTCTCTCTCAAAATAAATAAATAAATAAATAAATAAATAAATAAATAAATAAATAAATAAATAAAATGCATTCAGTAAAATATAATATACTCTGATGTGATTCAAAGACAAACCTTAGAGTCTCCACTCAAAACTTAGTAAGGCCAGACCAAAATAATAATTACAACTTTGAACTTTCAAGTTGAGTCTCCTCTTTGTCCACAACAGGACCCTATTTCAGATGGGAAGTTGAGAAAGAAAGCTCCAGACCTTCTCAGGTTCCCTTGTGCCCTTCCTTGTTTCTCTTAATAACTCAAGCTCTGACTCTTCCAAGGTTAGGAATGGAAAGAGGGCTTCAGCAGAATAGGTTAGTGAAACAAGAAGTTCTTATCTGACAGGAGTGCCTGGGTGGCTCAGTCGGTTGAGCGACTGACTCTTGATTTCAGCTCAGGTCATGATCTCGTGGTTCATGGGTCCATACCCCATGGGATTCTTGGTCTCCTTCTCTCTCTGCCCCTCCCCCACTCATGCTTTATTTCTCTCAAAATAAATAAATAAACATTTAAAAAAAAGAAATTCTTAATTTGACATATTTCATTTTCTCTGGGGCCCCAGATTTTTAAGGTTGACTCCCTCAGAGTGAGTGTGTGTGTGTGCGTGTGTGTGTGTGTGTGTGTGTGTGTTGAGACATCTTTGTTCATTGCTGAGGGTCTTACCTCAGTTTCCTTGACACAAATTTCCCTTTGCTGAACCATACCTTTTCAGCACCTGCTCTTTTGGCAAGACATCTTACACAGGCTCCTTTATGAGGTCTCATTGCCCCCCTAGGCATGTGGATGAGTCCCAGCACAGCAATATTTCATTATTGCTCCACTGCCGAAGCATCTCAACATCCCACAGGTCTCTTGTCCTCTGTATTTCCCAGTCTGGAGTCAGACCTAGCCCATTTCGTGATGCTATATGCTTTGGTGCACATAAGCATCTCCTGATACTCTCTTGTGAAATCCTTTGACCATACTTTGACATAATGTATGTAGTGCATTTGCTTGCTTAGACGTCTGTGGTTTCTAACTTATCAAAGTGCCTTTGTACCACTATAAGGATAGATGTTTGTGGGATATGTGAGTATGGTAATAAATTCAAAGTAAAAAAGCTTATAACTTTTTATGACCCAGAAAAATGTTTTTTATGGTGCTACCTGTATGAAGACTTACAGAAATCAATGCCTATAAAATAATTTAAGAGGTAGCTAGAACATCCATCTGTCTTCTTGCCTAGAATTAGGTCCAAAAGGACAGAGATCTTGTCTTTTTTCAGCAGTCTATAATAATGAATGAAACATATAATGATACTTAACACATACTTAATGGATGAAGAAATCCAATTTTAAAGTTTTTATTTACTCCCTATCTTTCTTGCTGAAATATTAACATTAATTTCTCCCCTTCATATATTACTTTTTGAAAGGAAGAATTATCATTACAATCTTAATTTGATTCCATAAATTACATCATTTTCCTAAAGAGATTTTGGATCAAAACAAAATAACTCCTTATAAAAATTTTAACATTTGCCATGTAAAGTAACATCAATTTCATCAAATAAGTCCATACTGAGGTCTCACTACTTTTAAGGCACTGGGCAAGGCATTGAGGAGGAGAGAATGAAAAAGGAATCATTGTCTCCCTAAGAATGTATAATCTTATAGAAGAGAGGAGATATGTGTGTAACTATAGTAAGAGGAAAATTCAGGTGCTCACTTCTAAGACCCCTGAGTGGATAATAATACTTTTGCTTGGTATAAATGTAGAAAGTATCATGTAAAAAAAAAAATTGCTTCTGTGTTGGACCTTTAAAAACAGTTAAGATTTCAGCAAGTGGAGAAAGTCATTCTAGACCTATGCAAAGGCAGAGATGTGGTGTGTGGATATATTTGGGGAACAGTGTGTGAACTGGCTGAGTTTAAGACTAGATATACCCTCAAGGGGGATGGTCAAAATGTAAGAGCAGGTAGAACAATGGCTAACATTGCTCTTATAGGCAGAGAGAAACTTCTGAAAACATTTGAGCACGGAATCTGAAAACCCAATGTGAAGATAAATATGAGGAAATAAAGGTTTAGGAGTTGGGGAGCTGAGCTGGCCCATTACAGCAACAGGTGAAGAGTAATGATGGCCTAAACTAGGGCAGTGGCAAGGGGAATAGAAAACACAAATGCATCTAATAGACACAAAGACCAATAGCACCTAGTAGGTAGGAATTAGCAGCGGGGTGACAAACACCAGCGAAAACAATTAAGCTAATCATTTTCCTCCTTCTACAAGAGAGAACATGCTCTTTCAAAAGCCTCGTTTAATAAAGGGCAAGGAGGCTTTAACAAATGGCTATTTTTTTAGAAACTTGGGTCAAAAGAAGATTGTAATAACCAGAGTAATAACTATTTAAAAACAAGACAGAAATGAAGTTATTATTTTCTGCATGGTTATGATTTGATAGAATTTATCCACAGAGAGTAGGTTAAGCCACCCTGCTCTCTCGCCAAGCCTCTGCAAGAGCCACCCACTGGCCTCCTTGAACCTCGGCTTACTCCTCTAAATCTATGCCCCAGGTAATAGCCAGAATTATCTTGATATAAATCTGAGCAGGTTACTCTCTGCTCAAAACTCTCCAAAGACTTTTCCATCGCTCTTGGGATAATCAAAACATGCTCTACCTGGCCAACTACGCTCTCCATATGCCTCCAGCCACGTCTGATCCCTTTCAACCCACTTCTTCCAATCTAACTGAACAGCTTGCATGCCTTGCCCTTTCTCTTCCCCCGCCTTCTCACAGGCTGGGCAACTTCCCAGAGCACTGGTCCGCTCAATTAGAATTTTCAGGGCTCAATTAGAATTCTGTACCACTTGTGACCTCGTCTGGTAGGTTACTTCTTGCTGCTATGCACACCCCAAGCTGCCTGCACTTCCTTTCGTCATGCTCTGTTATCATCACCTGTCTCCCCACGGTAGTCTTTTCAGCACTAAAAAGAGAGATCAGGCTTGCTTATTCACAGCTGTATCTCTATTGCTCAATAGAGTGCATATCACATAGGAGAAAATCAATAAATATTTATTGAATAAATGGAGCCGTGGTTAATTAAATCACTCTGGAGCTCATTTTCCTCAACCTTAAAATTGGGTATTGATTTTTAAGATTGCTTTAGTCACATACTTTAAGTAACCTTTGTCAATAAAGACAAAATTCAGCATCCTAGGTCAAAACCAGTACTCAAAAACCAATAGGTCCTGTTTAAAATTTGTATTTTATTTACTGTATAAATAACAAAATCGCTAATCATGCTAGTGATAGGTTTCCTTACGCCTCAACCTGTCCACATTTTGAAACATTTCTCCTCTTCAGCTCACCTGAAACAGTGAAGTATGAGTAGCAAACAAATAGCGGCAAATGATCATGAAAACTTCGTAGGAAAGTCAGCTTCCAGGCAGATCTCCTCTTCGGAATTTTCACAAATGGAAACACATTTCAGACATTTTTTAAAGAGGATCCACAAATCTCCTTTGACGTTACTAGTTCCCACTAGCTTTAGTGAACAATGCCGTCAGGTGTTCCATTTGATACAAATTCTGTTACAATACTTCTGAAGAGAAAATAAATGTGATTCACACATATATTCTCCACAGCATTCCTAGGAGAATGAGAAGAACACTGTGAGTAACAGAAACTTTTACTGAGTACTTATTACATGCCAGGTGCTGTTTATTTGCTCTACCTATATTAACTCGTTTCGTTCCGATACCAGTCCTATGAGGTGTATAGTGTTATGATCTCTCTTTTACAGAGGATGAAACTGAGGCACTCTCACAAGTGGACATAATAAGGATACAGCTAGGATTTGGACCCGGCAGTTTTAGCTCAAGAACTTGACTAATTGACTATACTGCATCTTTTGTGAAATCCTCCTCAAACTAGAATCTTTAATATGCAAACACCATTTGGAAGAATAATCTTCTATTCCCTCATTTGAAAATAAAAAAAAACAAAACTGAAAACCTAGTGACACTCTGAGCCCTTTGCAGAAAATGAAAATCAGTGGCATGGTCAAATATTGGCTCAACGCGCTCATTTTACTGAGCAGAATATATAGAACTGTTTTCGTTTCTCACTTTCACATAAAGCCTTCTAATGCCAGTAGCTTGAGAGGCAGGTGCAACTAACAAGAACGATTTTCAAGCCTTTACTTCTTCACAAAAAAATTTGCTCTTTTGATCTCCAGAATTTGTCCACAGCTTGAAAAGGCAGAATGACAATGCTGTTAATCTTTACATGAAAAGAAACAGAACTTAAAGTAAAAAAGAAAAAAAAATCCCTTATTTGACGGGGCGAAATCTCATATTCCTTTGTATGAAACAAAAATAAATGATACATTGGTGAAACTGGAGAACAGGAAAGGAAATTGTCCTACTTTCTTCTTTTCCTGTCCATCCAGCTCTCAGAGTAGGTATGTTTACATGTATCTAATCCTTGAATTGATTTATTAAGTCGAGTGTACAAGTTAGAAAGGAAGAGGTCCTGAGAAGATAATTACAGGAATACCAATCAAGAGAGACAAGTTTGAAAGGATAGTAATTGTGCTTCTTGAAACTGACCTTAAATCCCTAAGAGGAGGAAGAACAGCTTAAAGCAACCTTTTCTCTCTATTCAGAAGTGATGGCGAATTAATTGTGCAGTTTAGCTGAACTTTGCTTTTCCTTGTATCCTAGGAGAAGATCTCTGACAGACTGGGAATTTTTGCTTGTTTGTAATGTAAACTCAATATCTAGAGACAGTTCTTAATAGCACATGGTCTCATTGGAAAACCCTAAGTCCCAAAACAAACAAAGAGGAAAAGGTGAACGTAATAATCCATTGGCAAAAGGAAAAAAGAAGATAGGATGTTTGAAAATATTTAATTTGATAATTTAGTTTTAAATAATCTCCAAGAAAAACCCTTGCCAACATCAGCAGTCAGACTACAGGACCCAAACTTGCTCGTCCATGACGATGTAGAAGGCTTGTGTCTTACGTGGCTTCACAGTTAGTTTGATTAGAACAGCACTTAGTGAACAGTTTATCTATCTTTGGTTTATTAACGAATCCACCCAGTTCTAGCAAAGAGAAGGTTTGAGCATTTGCAGATAAAGAGCAACGCTGTTAAGTGTTCATTTTGATAGTAAAAATTAGAATTAGAATAAAAGCATTAGAATTCTAACTTAATCAAACTGGCTATTTCCACGCATGAACACACCCATTTCACTTAGCTAGTCAATGTTACCTTACGATGCTAATTCTGTAACTCCCTTCGTTTAATCATCGATACATTTATTCATCCATTCAACAGCTGTTAATTAAGCACATATATCATATTTGTACTACATTAGACACTGGCAAGGAAAAACATAAAACAAAAAAATGGTCTCTACCCTCAAAGATCTTTATTTGCAATCTTAAAACTCTCCATTTAAAAATTTTTTAAAAGTGTAAGTGGCATCACAATCCATCTAATTTTACAGGCAGAAACGAGTCAAGAAGTCTATAGGGAAAGAGATGTACTTCTTTGGGCGTTCCTAAAAGAATGCCAGGGACTTCAGAGTCACCCCAAATGAAGTCCCTTTCCTTTTCTCTTAGTAACAAGATTTGCTTAATGCTTTTAAAAGGGAAAATATTGCAATGTAATATATATAGGTGATGACTGAGGGATACGCTGGAGTGGAGTCTTTGACATCTGAGTACATGTAAAAATGCCTCCCCTGACTTTAACTCAGTCTACGTTAGCACATCCATATCATCTTCCCAGAAACTTTGAGTACCTTCTGTATGTGTCTGACCTTGTAGTAGGCGCTGGGTGTCTGTAGAGTTGACTTCAAGTTACTCATGGTTCTATCGTGAAGCATTTTATAGAAAGTAAGTCATGTGTGTAGTCTTTAACTTATTAAGAACAATATGCTCAGAATTTTTAAAAACTCGAGAGGTATGGGGAGCCTGGGTGGCTCTGTAGATTAAGTGTCCAAGGCTTGGTTTAGTTCAGGTCATGATCTCGTGGTTTTGTGTGTTCGAGCCCTGCATCAGGCTCTGCACTGGTAGTAAGGTGCCTGCTTGGGATTCCCTCCCTAATCCTCTCTCTACCCCTCCCTTACTCATGTTGTCTCTCTCTCAAAAATAAATAAACTTAAAAAAAATTTCAAGAGGTATTCAATAGGATGTAGACTTAAATAAAAAAAAAAAAACCCACATTTTCTAATGTTCTTTTCCTGAGGTTAAAAGGAATTTGGTATAATTATGGAAACAGAATTCTTGGACAATTTTTTAAAACGTAATTTGAAGCGAATGTCATGGGGACATGTTTGTACATGGGGCCAATTCAGATTTTACAGAATAAAAAGCATTTTTGCTGCCAACGTTGTTCTGAAATTAATCGTAAAATGTATTTTTTTCAGTGACATCACAAAGCATAAACTAATCAATAAATCAACTAAGGCTAGAAATCACCACCAGCTTGTAAATTGATTTACTATCTATTATAATTCCTCCATAGAGGAATATAATAGGCACTTTCCTTTCACAGCTTAATGTTTCTGAAATTGAGATATAATTCAATTTATGTGCACATTTTATGTAATAATATTTCTTTTCCAAAAAGCTGTTCTCAGGTTCGGGGTGAATCTCATAATGAATAGCACCAGATTTAAAGAAAGACATTAGTTGCAGGCCCACTAGCTGCCGATCTTATGAACTATATGTTCCATAATAAGTATAAGTATCTGAATCAAATTTACTTTTAAATGCTTCACATTTTGCTACCAATGGAACAATCAACACTCTTTCATCTAGTTTCAAAATCCACGATCACTTTCTCTGAAATACTTCATTGCCAGAATCAGAAATTATCTCTTCATACTTTCATGATCTCTGCTTGAAAGTAAGAATAGTTTGTAGGAAAAGCCATGTCCTAGTCATTTTTGTATCACTGGAGTCCATAATAATGCCTTAAAAATAGTAAATGTTGAATGAATGAATAAAATAAGGAAAGAAGGAATGAGGAAATAAAGACATTGGACACAATGTCCTCTCAGTAAATAGTTGAATTAGAATGCGCTACTTAGGTTGACTGACAGAGTGCATCACCATAGTTCACCAGTAAAATTTTATTATCTTTATGTAGTCTTTGCCTTTGCACCATCAAGAGGAAATTAACAAATCCTAATGCAAAAAATTGTTTCAATATTTGATTTTATGTATATCTAAGACCTGTGTATCCTCAAGAGTCTTAGTATGTCAGTCATTGGCTCAAATCTGCTTCTCATATACCCAACTCTTTGTATGATACTGTCTATTCAAAAAATGTGTCATGAATCACTTTCATCTTAAAGATGACTTTTTGAAAGTAGGAATTCATGCGAAACGCAACCTTCTGCAGTGATTACCTTCTGCATACATTCTAATATTAAATTACTTTTAATGGATCCTCATCTTTACACTTTAACATCGACCTACCTAACCTCTAATACCCATGAGTCACCAAACCTAGCATTTTGTTTCTAAACAGAACTCATCCGTTCAGACTTCTTGCTGTCGTTTCTCGTTTATGTTACAGCTTTTCCCCTGATGAGTTGCAACAGCCCATTAAATTCAAAAACTGCCTCAAATATGGGGCTAGTACAAAGAAATATATTTTAATACAACTAATGAAAACTAAAGTTTTTTTTTTGCAAATACTCACTGATCCCTAAACTAGAAATTTTAAATGTATTTATAAGTTACTTATTATCTAATAGCAGAGACTATTTTACCAATGAGATCTCTTGGGGTGTAAATGTAAACAGGCAAGGGGTGCCTGGGTGGCTCAGTTGGTTAAGCGTCCGATTTTGGCTCAGGTCATGGTCTCACAGTTCATGGGTTCAACCCCCGCATCGGGTTCTATGCAGGTTCAGAGCATATAGCCTGCTTCAGATTCTGTGTTTTCCTCTCTCTCTGCCCCTCCCCTGCTCACACTCTGTCTCTGTCTCACAAAAACACAAAAATAAATAAAACTTTTAAAAAAAGTATTTAAAAAATATCAACAGTCAAGACTAAAGGATCTCAGGCCAAGCTCTGTAGTAGTGCTATTTATAGGTCACACACAAAAAAGGAGGAATCAAAAGACGCAGATAAGTGCTGGTGACTGAGGAAGAGGCAAAACAAGAGAAAATGGTGATCATGAAAACAAAGAAGAAATTTTCTGAGAAGGTGGTGGTCAAAGTACTGATGCTACTGAGAGGAAGACTTAGCAGAGAAAACCGACAGGATCAATGCTTTAGCATCTTGATCCTAAAAATTAATGAGATCGATGCATTTGGCATATTAAAAGCCTTTGGAAGTTACCATGGAGTTGGGAGATAGAAAACTGTGAGAAGAATGAGCTGAAAATTGGATTTGAAGATATAGAAATAGTTATTACTCCTCATTTGTATAGCTCTGCTGGAATGGGCCAGGCAAGGCAATGCAACAGAGCAGAACATGGGTTAGAAGACAACCTATAAATGTTTCCTAACTTCGGCTGAATTCTATGACATAAAGTTGAGATTGAAGAAGTAGTCTTGGGGCCAGATCAAAAGGCCTTACGGACCTTGTTAAAAATTTTGTTTTGAGATTTTAGGCTTAGAGTAATGGTAAGCCATTCAAGTCCCTGCACATGTGCAGTCTGTGATCTAGTGCAGGAGAGAGAGATTAATCCAATGTCTCAGATAAATATAAAATTGTAACTTCCATGCATGCCAAAAATAAGAGATACACAATCCACCTAATAGGAGGATTTGATATCACGGAAGTCAGGCTTCCGTGAAAAAATGACAACTGGAGACTGAGTAAGTGGAGAGGAAATAAAGCCGTATTCGGTGGGCTGAGCAGAAGCACGAATCGTGGGAAAGGAGACAGTATGGCATCTATGAGGAACTGAAAGGCCGATGTGACTGCAACATTGAGATTAGGGAGCAGCCCTGTGCATACTGAGAGTTGTCCGTAGCCCAAAGACAGGAGGAGATCATACGAGTTCTTAAAACAGAAGCTGGGTCATACCTTCTTGAATGGAAAAAGCCCACTGGAATATGGAGACTGGATGAGGGTGCAGGGGTCTGAATGGATACAGATACACCAGTTCATAGGCCTTTTGTAATTGTACAGAACACAGGTGATGGTAATTTGGGCAGCACTGGCAGAAATGATGAGTGGATGATTTAAAGAAAACTTTTATGAATTAAAAACTGAAAAGACTTAGTGATATATGGGTTATGGATGTAAAATTTCATCTGGATGTTTACACAGTTGTTCAAGATATTCACAATGAGTCAATCGAACCATCAATCAATAAGCATTTATCCAGCGCCTGCCATGACATCAATATATCATTCCTTTTACATAAGGCTGGAAATTATTTATGCATGAGGAGCAGACATCACATTCTAGGCATTGTTTATCTCCATTGTTTTTGACACACTGAAAACAAATAAACCATTGTTGGTGAATATCCATTGTGTCTTAAGGATTTGGGAACAAACAGTGCCTTCAGAAACTATACTAAGCTCAATCAAAAGGGATGACAAAATCGTCTCTACCCAGTACAGCCTGCACAACTATGGTGCAAGCAGATTCACATTGCAGTTGGCTGAGAAACCCATAGAGGGTGATTTACCAACACAACCACCAGATTCAATTACATACTCACTAGTAAACCCAAAGTCACACATACCCCTAATTCCATTCTTAACTGAACCTTTCGGAGGAGAGAGTGACAACATTAACCTTGGGGAGTCCCAGTTAGCATCACTCTAACACCAAGAAGAGAGACTGCTTTGAAAATATCATGAAGATGAGTTTTCTTGTGTCTGTCCTTCCACTTGCTAGGAAAGATAGCTAAGACTTCAAAAGAAGTCTAACGCAAGTTTTAGAATATAAGAGATTTATTTTCAGCATCACCGTTTATTGTGGTAGCTGTGCAAGTCTGCTCAGAAAGACTTATTTTTCATTAGTCAAACTATTACCTGATACATGAGGAAATCTATTTTTTTTAGTTCTGTTTTCTTCCTCTGTTACCAAACTGCATATATTTCAGAGAGAAAGCACAATGAGGGAGATGAGCCCCACACTTGGTGTTAGGAGAGCATGCTATGAATTCTGATTCTATCACTTAGAAGCTGTATTACCCTGAAAAGTGTATTATTACATTTCTGCAAGTCTCATAACACTATCTACTTTACAAAGTCGGTCAGATCAAAGAAGGTAACAAATACAAAATTACCTAACTGGCTCTGGCACTTCATGTGTGCTCATGAAACGTTCGCTAAATCTTACCAAGGCTAAACTACTGCACTGGAGATATAGCCACTGTTACAAGTTTCTTAATCTTTATCTAATAGTATTCATCCCCCACTATGAGTCAAAGTAATTCAGTTCTCTTTTTATAATTTAGTCTGGATATTAATTAAAATCGGTTCACTAATCAAATGATTTCCACTTAGCATTTTGCAATTTCCTTTATAAATCCCACTATGAATTTTATAGTCTTCTCCATCGACCATATGTTATGTTTCCTATGTTTATGAAGATTCTTTGTGTGATCTAAAATTAAGAAAGTGAAGATTTCATATAAGTTATGTGGGGAAGAAGCAAAATAATGCAGAATATTTCCTGGCTCCCTTCATGCTGAACTGCTGTAGCTTTAATAACTTCTGCACTGCAGTGATTATGAAACTAATGCGTATTTTTAAATGTTAACTCAGAGTGTCAGACGTTAACTTGTATTCGGCAAAATCTTAGGAAGAACAAGTTGGAGGGCTAACAATAACGTGGGCTGTTAGACATATTTTCCGTCATTCACATTTTGTGAAGACTCTTACCCTCTAATCATTTGTATCTAAATTATATTGTAATCCTCACTTTCTGAGAGCCTTGAAGCTAGAAATAAGAACTTGATGTTAATGTTAATTACAGGAGCAAGTTGAAATGTATTTTAACAAAAGCATGAGATATTGAAAGTCAAATAATCCCATGGAGACTTTAAGCTTCTCTTAATAGGCAGAAGAATCTAGGATAAAATTTGGGAAATTCATAACCCATTTTATAGAGAGAAAGAATCTTGCATCTCACAGCATTGAAAATGATCTGATTAGCTTTCGTTTTCTCCGTATGAACTCTGGAAACCGTCTTATTCATGGAAACAAATGGAAAGAGGCTTCAAGAAATCACACTACTTCTTTACAGTCAAAAACATGACTCCATTCACAAAATGTCCCCTCTCTCAGCTTAGCACACTCAACCTTAAGAAAATTAAAATAATTGCCCTAGAACTAACATGTGGAATCATCAGGATGTTACGGGTGTTTTCATCTAAAACCTGAGCACCTGTAAATGAGAGATTTTATCTTTAAGAGTGAATATCCATCTCTGGAAGAGAGACCTTGAGCTTTTAAACCTAGTTGTTAGTTTTGCTTTGTTTTTTCTTTCTTATTCACATTCCCCAAACAGACCTTCAAGTTTTAAAAACCCTGTTTTCTAATGAACCCTAGTATCCAAACCGGCTGTTGTTGTTGTTGTTTATTTTTTTCATGAGATTAGCTTGTTTATGAAACACATCTTACTGAAAAGATAGATTGAGGCACTAATGAGCTCAGTGCTATTTTATCAGGGCAAATTAGGAAGTTAATTCAGAGACGCTGGCCCCTGAGGAGCATGCTTTTACCTGTGCTCATTACTTCTGTTTATTCCACATGGATACCTGTTCCTAGCCAGTTACCCTCTTAGTGCACTTCTTGCCAAAATTCACATCAGATATTTTGTTGTATAACTTAACTACCCAGAATAAATCTTTGACGCGAAGGTTGTCATAGGAGACTATGAAATAATATGAGTAGGAACATTTATATAAAGCATATTTCTTTCCGGAAGTTTGATCTCATTTTCAAGCTCAATACCTCTGACAGGAAGGAGGCAGCAGGAAGCAACTTATCAAATCAAAGACGTGTGGATCTTCTCTATTGCAAATGTCAAAATCCCTCGAAATTGTTTTGTGAAATGACTGATGTTCTACACACACCTGGTAACTAACGACACAGCACTCTGCCATCTGACCTGAATAGTAGAGATGCCTGACTGGCCCAGATTGTTACAGAATTAAGGGCACAGAGTAGTGGATGACTCAACTAGGTCCCCACAGCAGAGAGAGGGGAAATACCTGTTGTCTGAGATGCGTGCTATCAAAGAGTGACTGCTTCGCTCTTAGTTAAGGAGCACCCATGCACATCACAGTGAAAATCCCAACTTCTCTTTTAGCATTTTCCTTAGCCTGCTGCGCAACCCTCATTTTTCTGATTTCATCAAGCAGAGGAGGGTTATTCCAATTAACACTTAGCAGGGCTTTAACCCATATGTGACTGGTTTTTCAATATAGCAGCAGCCTAACTTTTCAGTTACTTTGGGGGAGGATGGAGGTTCGCTGCTTTCCTCTGCTCTCACAAGATGCTCCCGGGAGCAGGGATAGACAGCAGAGGCAAAACAGGATACTCCGTAGGCTACCGATAAGTAGCTCAATGTACCTTGGCCTCAATCTTTGATATCAAAGTCAACCCCGCCTAGTCCCAAACCTCCGGGAGACTTCAAAGAAACGTTCAGCTCCTCAAGTGCGGTGCTCCTGACAGATGCCAGGTGGAACAGAAAGGCATGAAGTCCGTTACTACCAACTGGCATTTCTTTTTGATTGCAAGCTATTCCAATTACCCACCAAGCCTTTCCTTCACTTTCATCTAATCAATAAACAACAGGCTCTTTAAGCAGACACTGGAGGGAGCCAAACCGGTAGCTTGAAGGGAAATTTTGGTAACTAATCAGAGCGTTTCAAGCATTTCTTTTCCTGCTTGTTTTTTTTCTTTTTTTTTTTTTTTTCCTTTTCTTTTTTTCCTTTCCTATCTTCCTTGCCCAACCTTCTGGCCCCCAATCTTGCCAGTCTAATTCTGTTTGGTGGGAAGTTTTTGTCTAATTTCTCGACACAAATTAAAGGTAAGTGACTTCATTGGATTCTTAACTCAGGTCTGCCTATCATATTGGTGTTGATCTGGTTTTGTATGTCTTTGTGATTTCAAGTGTCCACCATCCTAGTAAGAGTAAGCATGTTATAATATGTTGCTTCAGATTTTCTCCTGGTTAGTTGTTTTTTGTTTTCGTTTTTTCCTGTTGCTCCTTCCTTAGGATTCTGCTGTGGTTTCCAAAGAACAGCTGAAGTGTCCAAATATTTTTAATTTTATTTTTATTATACAGCCATCAGTTATGAACAAATGTAGGTAATCACCAGGTTTGTATTCCCATGAAAATCTACACACCTGCACTCACATGCAGGCTACACTTTAACTATTAGGGAATAATTCTCCTTTCATTCACATTGGCTTTAAATAAAGTGATTTAAATTAATTCCAACTGCCCCTTCCTTGCCCCCCCCCGCCCTTGGATGGGTTTAACGTTCTTTGATGGTGTTGTTTGGGCTTTTCTCTCACATGCTAATGAGGCATTCACTCAAGCTGCCACAACGTCATACAATCCTTGGGCAATTCTCACACTTGCTAATGACCTCTTCTTTCGAGAGCTGTGAATCTTGGAGGACAGGGGAGGGAAGTGAATTACTGGCCTCCTATAGACTTACCCTGAAAATATTTTCTGAAAATAGACGTGTGTGGCTGACTGGTCCTTCTCTGGAAGAGTAATTGTTGCCACGGAAGAGACTCACTGCTACCTGCCATGCACAGAGTGTCTGCTCTGTATCCAGAGCAAACAACTCTTGTTTTTCCACAGCCTGCTTTAGCACCAAGTACCCCTTAGTTTTTCCTTGAACGTGAATTTCCCAAACATCAAATAATGTGCTACTGGTAGTGCTCCCTTCCTCACAACTATGGGGGACAAGCCTTGATTAAGCTCCCATAAAGAAAAAGCTCCCATCTTACTATCTAAGGAAATGAGTGGAGTCTTCTAAGGCTCTCAGGAATTCAGCTGGTACTCATTCCTTCCTCAAGCAACTTTTGCAAAGTATCTAGATGGAATATATTATCTCTAATGGGGAATTTGAGGACCCACAATGAATATGCTGAGTGGTTCTGCATGTTGGCTGCCTGTTAGCAAAACCTCTAAACCACCCCTGCTCACAGCCCACCTCAGACCAATTAAATCAGAATCAATGGGGCTGGAGTCCAGGCTTCCATGTTTTTCAAACCACGTTACACCACTTTAGTGAACAGCCAAGGTTGAGAAACAAGACAGTGGGAAACAGGGAAAGAGTAAGTATTGGCAAGTAAGAATAGACTCTCCACAGTTAGCCTCCTTTGCCAGGAGTACCTCTGCTCAAGTGTGTCTGCGATTCCATCTCCCTTTTGGAGGAACACATCTGCCACATCCAGAGTGAGCAATCTTCACGCTTGGCTCTCTTCTTTACATGGTTCTGTTTTTCAGTATTTCCTTGTGCCCTATGAATGGATCCTTCTAAGACTTAGCACTCCACACTGTCAGCAGTGTGCAATAATCATTATTTTGTCTTCCAAAAATGCAACCATAGCTAATAGTAACATGCACAGTACAAAAATAATAATAGCAATGAAAATTTCTTAACAACCATCTAATTCTCTTTTTCTTGTATCTTCTCCATGTGGCTAGATCTCTTCTGCCTAAAACCATGCCCCAATTTAAAAAATTACATAAAAACTTCTTTCCAAGACTGCGTATTCCTTCAAGTCACTATTGTCCTTCTACCTTTATGATGAAACTCAATATAAGAGCAGAATACATTTAGTTTCTCCATTTAGTATCTCTTCTTAGTCTCACAATCCAGTTACTTCTTAGCTCTCTACCATTTGGGTTCTGTTGCCACTACTCTACAGAAAGATTTCTTCCTAGTCCTAGATCAACAATGTACTCATAATCCAGCGGTCACAAAATCCAGAAACTTCTCAGTTTTAGGAACTCATGAAACACTGTGCAGCACTAATTTATTTTTTTTTAATTTTTTTTAACATTTTTTTATTTTTGAGAGACATAGAGATAGAGTATGAGCAGGGGAAGGGCAGAGAGAGAGGGAGATACAGAATCGGAAGCAGGCTCCAGGCTCTGAGCCATCAGCGCAGAGCCCGACGCGGGGCTCGAACTCACAGACCATGAGATCATGACCTGAGCTGAAGTCGGCCACTTAACCAACTAAGCCACCCAGGCATCCTAGCACTAACTACTTTAAAGCATCTTTTAAAACATTGCCCTGGTTTGTCTTCTGTTGCTATATCATCTTTCCTTATTCAGTCCCCTGCCTTCAAACAAGGATTTTACAGTGTTCATTCATTAGCTCACCTTTTTTCTTTTAATACCAAGAAATCTTAAACTAAGGTCTACAAAATGTGGGGTCTACATGTCTGTACCTTTTTCTGGCAAAAAAAGATATACAGCTTTGATCATATTTTCAAGGGTTTCATAACTCCAATAGGGTAAAGCACTTAGAATGTGCTCTCTCAGTCAAAAATCTTCTCTACTTCTGTGTCTGCAACTATCAGCTTCTAAGCAGGTAACTCCTGGCTCTGCACCTCTCATCTCCCTCCACCCTACAGACTGACTTTTCCAAAAGACTGTCAAGCAACTCTACAAGAGACACAGCTAGCCTCTCAAATGTACCATATTCTCCCTCATCAACCAGCACCTCCTTATGACTTTCCTATGCCTTTTTTTTTATAATTTTTTAACGTTTATTTATTTTTGAGAGACATAGAGACAGAGTATGAGCAGGGGAAGGGCAGAGAGAGAGGGAGATACAGAATCTGAAGCAGGCTCCAGGCTCTGAGCCGTCAGCACAGAGCCCGACGTGGGGCTTGAACTCACAGACCATGAGATCATGACCTGAGCCGAAGTTGACCGCTTAACCAACTGAGCCACCGAGGCGCCCCTTTCCTATGCCTTTTAATCAAAGTGTCATATTCTCCCATGTCCAGTGATAGGGCCTTGGAAACCTAAAAACATTTCTGCCCCCACATTGTGAGTCAAAAATCCAGTTGGTTCTATTTCCAAATGGCCTCTTGAGTCCCCACTTCTTGCCCATCCCCTCCTTTATTATCCTGCCTCAGGACTTCATTCCCTCTTACGTGTGATATCGTCTCTCATTCGTCAGATTCCCTTCAGTTTGTCTCACGCTAATCACCCTACATCCATCTTCCAAGTGCGTCTTGCTGATCTTCCACTCCACTTATGTTTTTCCTCTGTTTAAAACTTTCAAAGGTTTTCAATTTCCTACTAAAGTACTCAGGCTTTCAAGCTCCTTCGCTTGGTGGTCCGAATTTACATTCCCACACTCATCTCCTAATGGCCTGAAGCACTGGACAGCTCTTCAATCTCAAAAGATAGTCTGTTTCCCTGGTGGCTAGACGGTGCTTATATTATGTTCAGGACAAAACAAACACTCTTCCGTCACTTCCTTCAAAAATTTTACAGGGCCTTCAAGGTTCATCTCAAATGCAGCTTTCATGAAATAAATGCAAAGCTCTGACTGAAATATGAAGTTTCTTTCCTCTTATTTTATTTCTTGATTAATAAATAAATAAACCCTGAGACTTTATTCATCCTTTAAAAAATAAATCTAATGTCACCTAATCCAAGATAAGGTTTTTTTTTGGGGGGGCGGTGTTGACTTGTTTTTGACTCCTGAGCTTCCTAAATATTCTCTTTCACCTGTTTCTGTGCTATTTTTAGTAGCACTTGCTTCATTATATGGTAACTGTGTATTTGCAGATCTTCAGCACCCAAGGATGAATAACTTCTCCTTCATCATTTTCATACCCCAAAGTTAGCACATTATCTAGCACATAGTGAGTGCACAATTATTAAATGCTGCTGAACCATGTGATATTAACAAATTCAGTGCCCATAGTATTTTTGTTAATAATAAAATTCATATGCAGACTTTTCTAATTGCTCCTGTCTGTGCTTTCACAAGTTGTTGGAGAGTGATCTCCATCTTAATCACCACATACTCAATAATACCTGCTGAAGTGAATTGAATTATTAAGGTTATCTGCGAAAACTTAGGAAGTGTCAACATTGGCAATTACTTTCATCTAGAAGTCTCTGAATATAACCTCCAGTCCTTCCAACTATCTCACTTGTGGTTCCCATGTCAATTCCTCATCAACTTTCTGAAAATTCAAACCCTGAATGACTTCTCTAGGCTTATGAGCCCATCTTTAACCCTACCTTATTTCCTTCTTGACCCAATCAGAATCCATTTTCTCTCCAAAACTGTGCACCTGCTCTGTCTTAGCACCACCATCCACCTGGTCACCCAAGCAAGAAATTTGTCAATCAACCTTGACTCCTCCCTGTATCTTCACATTTAATCATCCTCTAAATCCAAGAGATTTTTAACCCCTAATATTTTTATATCATTTCCCTATTTCACATCTTTACCTCCCCTAACGTAGACCTTCATCATTTCTAATCTGGTCAACTACAGCAGCCTCCTAACTTGTCTGCCTGAACTGAAGTCCTGGTACCCTCCAAAGCCAGGGTATTCATCACCTATTGCTGTATAACAAGTTACACCAAAATGCACTGGAAACAGTTATTCTTTCACACAATTTCTGAAAGTCAGAAGTGCAGGAGCAGTTTAATTGGATTATTCTAGCTCAGGGTGGCTCCAGAGGTTGAAGTCACCTGAAAGCTTAACCAGGAAAGGAGGACCCTACCTCCAAGATGGTTTTCTCGCATGACTGCTGGCAGAAAGCCTCAGTTCTTTGCAGTGAGAGCCTCTCCACAAGGCTTCCTGAGTGTCCTTCCAATGTGGCAGCTCTCTTCCTCAGAGCCATTAAATCTGTTACAACTATATATCTATCACCTCACCTACTGACAACCTAGAAGATGCCTCCCATTACCCACATGCTACGGTCAATGTTTCTTGGCATAGCTTCCAAGACCCACAATGATCTGAACCCTGTAACTCCAATTCCCTTTACTTCTCTTTCATATAGTATCTTCTGAAAACACCAGATTACTTATTGTTCCCTATACTTTATATTGTTTCTTGACCCCAAGACTTTTCTCAGGCCACAATTTCTGCATAAAATTTCTTGCCCTCTGTGACTGGTTAGATTATATTCATTTACTGAGACCCAACTCATACATCACCTGCTCTAGGAAGCCTTCTTAGAAATATTACTCCTACCTTCAGCCTCAGGACTTATCTTACTTCCTTATTATCTCCTATGATTATAATAATTGTTTTCTATTATAACAACTTGGGCAAATTCTTGTTTTATCAATAGATTATAAGCATGTTGAGGGCAATCCAATCTTCATCTTGTATCCCTATATAAATTACTGTAATTTCAGCTGCTATACAAATTCCTAAAATAGCATTGTCTATCTCTATTTTCATGACATACTTCATCCTAGTGCTTCTTGGAGAACCAAGAGCACAATCAAAATGGTCTGACATCCACTGGATAGGTCATCTGTAGTCCTTCCTAGCTTTTTCAAGTAGGTTTTCTAGACCTAGACCACCCTCCATAGCAGACCAGAAGTGGTGAGCCATTCTCAGTTACAAGTCTTTACGAAAAACTTAAAGACTGACATCCCTGTTGTCAGACATCCTCTGTGTCTGCCTGAGTTGGTGGCCTCAACACAATCATAAAGCAAAGCTCAAGTGACCTTAGTGTGAGAACCAGAAAGCCAAATTCAAGGCTCATGAAGCAAATACCTTACCAGGGACCCTAGAAAAGCAGTACTAACAAGAGACAGCAAGAATTGGGCTTAACGTGTCCTGGGTGTGCTTGCAAATGGTGTTAGGAATGAATATAGACTAAAACATAATCAATGTTCTGAAACCATTAGCCTAAACAGTTATATTCTAAATAGAATAATGGTTATATTGATTTCTAGTCAAGTTTTGTTTCCTCATTTTCTAGTTAGAGACCTAAATCTAAAGGGATATAAAATGAGAAAACTAAGATTCTCCTTGCTAAAGGAAGTGTTATATCTATTTTTAAGTTTTCTATTGATTTAGATCTCTCAAATTTTTCCCTCTAAAATATGTTCAAGGAATAACAATACCAAACATAATTCACAATATAAACATTTTAGAATAATGGCATTTAAGTTCTCTTTACTTTTAAGACTATATTTTGTTAAAATATTTCAATAAGAAGAAAAATATGAGAGGTCAGCCAGCATTAAGCAAAAGCAGCAATAAATAAGGTCTCAAATATCAAAAGAAAGGCATGACTACATTAGGCACTGGATTGTTCCACAGAAAAACAAACAAACAAAAAACTCTTAAGCCATAGGCTTTATTATTATTATTATTATTATTATTCAACCTAAAGCTCTCAACAGAAACTTCATGAATTTCATCAATATGTTTATATGATTCCAAGCCAAGAAATTCTGCAAAGATTACCAAAGTGTCTGATAGAGCTTCTGGCAAAGGATGAAGTACATTTCACAAGGACCTCAAAAAAAAAAAAAAATTCTTTTAGAAGAGTTGCTGATCCAATCAAGAAGATTTTAGATTAAAATCTGAAGAAAATAATTCCTGATAAAAGTGCAAGACTGAATAATATAGACAACAATATATGTAGTAACATAGAAAAACTAACATCAAGAAGGAATACCAAGTAATTCTTTATAAAAAAGCAGCAGGATGTGGAGAGTGTGAAAAATAAATCCTCATATCAATATACCAAGGCATATTCCAAGTAGAGAATAAATCTAATAAATCTAATAAATTTTATTTTGAGACAGATACAATCTAATCTAATTTCAACGGTGTAGCTAATGATGACAATATGAAAATTAAAAGATACACCTTGTTAGAAAAAATTAAAATGGGTCAGAGATTAGCTTCTTTTTTAAGAAGATGCAAATAGTCACTAAAATTACAGCCATGAGGGAGGAAGAGTAGCAAAATTTATTTGAATGAACATAGAAATAAAGACAGAAATGCTACTGCGAGTTGGTCAGTAAGGTAGCCCATATATTTAAAGAAGCATATGAACACAGCTTGTCTAATAGATCCTTGTACAGAGATGGAGTAAAGTAATAACAGACCACCTTTTCATCTGATGACAATCTCTTCTGGTCAGAGTATCTAATGGCCTGGATTTGGGCCATTCCTGCCTTTCCCACAGTCGGGTTCTCCACAGCAGAAGTCATCAAAACCTTCATCCGGCACACAGCCTCATACAGTTCTGAAGCCAGTCTTGATTAGGGTAGATCATATATGTGATATTCCAACCCACCAGTAGCCGTAAGCCCAGTGTTGATATAACTGGCCGGAGTCCTGCTTATCTGCCTGCTGTACTCAGAGTCTCCCCCAATCCATTCCGCATTTCCCATTTATGACCTGACTTCTACTTAGTCACCAGTTACGACTCCAGGCCGTAACTAGGACATGATTCCTCACTTAGGCGCACGAATCCACTTGTCACCTTGATACCTTGTAAAATGTTATCCTTTAGGAAGCGTCATACTAAGACCCTGCATTTCTAATTGCCAGCAAATGCCCTACTTAAAACTGAGAAACCAATTGTAATCATAATATTACTCTCCTTGCCATTTTCTAGAGACTCTATCCCCCTCACCTGACCAAGCCATGCTCTCTAGTTCCAGATTTCTCTCTTGCCCCATTGTCCTTCTGCTGAGGTCAAGCATGCTTTTCACCAAACCTGAGGAAGACATGTGACTCTGCCATTAATTCGCTTACTGAGAAGATCACAGAAAAATATTTATCTGAAAACAAAGGTATTCTGTAATCTTATGTCTCTCTGAGAAGGAAGAACTGACTGGGGAATTAATGGGTGGCTTTGGAAAAGGGAAATATGTCATCTGACCAAATAAATAAATTCTAACCTATGAAAGAACATTTCTGAAACTGCAGAGAAATAGCAGACTTTCTTTTAGATGGAAAAAAAAAGGGCTGACATTGACAAGAAACTAAAATTAAACTCTGACTATACAATTTGAAACAATCATATAATATAAAAATCATCAAAATAAATTGTTGCTGGACAGGAAACAATATGATGAGATTTTCATAGCATAAAAATATTCAACACAGTTTTGTTTTTAAGAGCGAAGTATTACAAGAGCTTACATTTCCCAAAAAGGAGGCCACTAAGTGAATTCTAATGTATATAATAAAATGTTTTCAAACAATTAAAACTATGTTATATATACATATTGCATGCTAGGGAAAAAAATCTTATAAATAAGAGAGCAGGATAGAAAAATGAATATGAATATGGCCCCAACTAAAAACATATTTGCACAAAAATGATACATGTTAAAATATGAATAATTATTATTTCTAAATGGTGGCCTTTCAGTTAATTTTCACTTTTTTTAATTTTTTTATTTTATTTTTGAGAGACATAGAGTGAGCAAGGGAAGGGCAGAGAGAGAGGAAGATACAGAATCTGAAGCAGGCTCCAGGCTCTGAGCCGTCAGCACAGAGCCCAACGCGGGACTCGAACTCACAGACCATGAGATCATGACCTGAGCCAAAGTTGGCCACTTAAGTGACTGAGCCACCCAGGCGCCCCTAATTTTCACTTTTTATTTTAGTCTTTACACTGGCCTCTGGTTTTCCAATTTTCTTCACTAAAGATCCTTTTTATAAACAGAAAGAAAAATATTTTAAGGGTCATGTACAGAAGATGGAAAAAAGGAGCGCCCAACTACAAATGGAGTATAAAAGAAGGGTACAAACCTTTAAGAACAGTGCCAGCAATGCCCAAGCAATAACTCAAGCTTATGAATCATGTTAAGCAAGATGAAAAGAATTTTAAAAGTTAAGTTTAAAACAAGAAGAAAAGAATAGGTTATATCCATTCCTCCAAGCAGAGAGAGTCATATTAACATTGCTTCCTTTCTTTGTCAAAGCAAATCGTCGCATTGGAAGGACAGTACATGGCTAAGGGGAATTCCAGGATGGCTGGGAATATTGTAAGAAAGCACCTACCTAGGTTAAAAGATCTCATATCCCCAAGGTCAAGTCCAGAAGGAATTTCCAGATATGATACCTCAGAAAAATCTGGAAATACACCAATACTTATGCACTTTTCCAACAAAGACGTAAAGAGAGATGTCGTGAAAACTGCTTGTCCTAATGTCAACATCGTTTCTGGAATAGATCTTTAAGGAGATTTCGATGCCTTGGAAGGCGATGTGGGACTCTCGAGTCAGATTATTTGCAGATTAAGGCAAAAGTAGTTAAATACAGTTAGTAGATCAGTATTTTCTTCAAGGTGAGAATATGGTACATGATCCCTAAACTCCTTTCTAATTCTGAAACTCCATGATAAGCAGTAAGTTTTTATTTTATTTTATTTTATGTGGCATTTGGAAGTGTCTTATCACTGTAGGTAAGATGGATTGATGTGGACCAGAGAATAATAGGCTGCAAGTTCATTTTAATAGCTGGATAAATGGCCCACTTCATGTTGATTAATATATCATATAACCCTTGATTCACTCACTCTATGTAGTGATTTGCCATGGTACTCTAATCTCTTAACTGACCGTTTTATAGGATCAGGATGATAAATACATAGATGACAGGCATCTAAGAGCTATAGATGTTATCAGTTTATGGAAGGAAATAGGTTTACATAAATTAATTTGGATTCTAAAAGACTGTGAGATGTTATTATGTGACAAAGCTAACGGTATGTACATACATATATCGCACTATTTTGATTCTATATAGAAACTGTGCCTTTCAAAAAAAGTAGGTTTAAAAAACACAGGCTAAAAGAACTTCCTTGCTAGCATTTCCCATGAAAAAGGCCTAAGACGTTTAGATTTCTACAAGTTCAATAGAGTCAAGATATGACCCAGTTATACTATTTGACACACTGAACAGCCAATACTTTTTTTAAAAAAAGAAGAGAAATATTTCTACCTGCTGTTTACAGCAGACTGGGAAGAAAATAGAAGCTACTGTGTTCCCTTCAGTTCCCCTGTCTGCATTCATGCCCCTCCCTTCCTCTTTCCTCTCTCACCCATCCCCTTGAACCTCCCTGAGTTGTCTTTCCCATGGCTCATACTCCCAAAACCTGCCCAGAGAAGTCCATACCCAATTATTCAACTGACTTATTTTGCTAAGCATGGCAAAGTTCTCTAAAAATAGGATCAAACTATTTTGGTAGTTAGATCAGGCTAACTGGTACAGACAAATTTATCTCAAATTTATTTACTCAAAGCCATCCATTTAAAACAAAATATATTCCATGTGAACTTTGCCTTCTTTGTCTTTGCTCACAGGGTAAGATGATCACAGTATTTTGTTCCATCAATATTTTCCCAAAAATGGGTTTCACTAAAGGAAATTGAGTATGTAGAATGAGAAATGCAGTTGGATTGCTGTCCCCTGCGGTGCCCCACTGCTCTGCTGGTATTCTGAACAGTTCTGCATGCTACATTGTAAAAGGCATATGAGGCTTTTGAAGTGAATAATGTTGATGATAAAGCACATAGGAACCACGGAGAAGGAGGATTGCTGCAGAGGCCACAGTCATTTTGGAAGACAAGATTTAGGAGAAATATCAACTCGCATAACACATTTGAAGACTCGTCGTGTGTATTTGCTATTCATTAGCTTTCATCAGAATGTCTCCAGAAGGATAAATTATATTTATGACCAAAACAATGGGAATGTTGTAAAGAACAAGCTTGGGACAGTATGGGCTACTTTAATAATATAAAACACAAACCTCCAAGATGTAGTTCTAAAAGGTCATAAACTTGTGGATGGGGAGCAGTCTGCCTCCATCTGCCCGAGTTTCCCCTTCCTCTACAAGTTCTTTACTACTTATTTCCAGCTGTCTCCACTATGTAGACTTGGGCTGGTCTCTTGCCAAATGAATACATCCCACTTTAATACACAATGTTGAACAAAATCCTTTCCCGTTAGTACCCTACAGTGTAGTGTAGACAGATTGAAGCTTTCAGTAAGATCTTATTAAACACTAAATGATTGCAGAGAAAGAATAATCACAGAGAGTCCAAAACCTGTATAAATAAGAAGCCCAAGGTTCCAGGCTGAAGTAGCCGGTGTGTTCTCAGAGCTTCCAGCCGCCTCCTATTCCACAGGCTCTCAGGAATTAGCTATTGTTTAGCCACCAAGGACAAACACAGTTTGAAAGGTTTCTCTCTTCAGCCCCGCAGAATCCTTGAATTCTGGCCTGCCTTTACGGAGTGGGCACCAATGTACCATTTTCCTTGGGAACCCACATCTGGAGAAACAAAACACTCTCTGCTCTCTACTTAGGATGGTCTCTTCCTACTCTTCTACCCAATCCACAACACAGCTTCCATATTCAACTGTATCTTTAGACAGCACAATCATCGGATCATTTGGAGAGCCGCAAGAGCACACCCACACTGTAAGCAGGCTGGTTTTTCCTCATAGTATCTTCTAACAATTAAAGCCGTAACGAAATTGACAGAGCAACCTCCCCTTTGTAGAAAACTTTATAACAGAAGTTAAGGGACCCACAGTTCATTATATCAGAGGGAATCTCCACATTGGCCCAGAGGATTGAGCCACTGGGATTAATTCTAACACCCCATCAGTTTCTAAGATTAAAAGATACTATATATCATTTGCATTTCCTTTTTCTCTGGATATTTTCTATATCATGTCACATTAATGGAATTAAATAGAAAGAATAAAACATTAATGTATCCTAGCATCAATAAGGAATGAATATGCTCTCTCGCGCACTCTCTCTCTTTTTTTAATGTGTCTACATTATTTATCAATGGCTCTATTTTTAATTTAGGGAAGTTTTTGTGGCTGGGGGCAGGGGGAAGCCTGGGGTAGGGAATTCATGCCAACAGCAGCTGGCAAGCCTGAATGAATAGAGCAATGACACACCACCTAACATATGCCTGAAGAAATACTATCAATTCCAAGGTATATATTTGAATATTGGGGTATCATCTTACTTCGGTTTTCCTGCGTTGAACCCTCTCTTGTCTTCCTACTCTCATAGTTTATATCCATGATTTCGACAAGCATAGAAACCCTGACAAATCTAGAACTAGCCATACATTTCAAAGAATTAAACAACCCCTTTAAAAGCATAAACATAGGTTGTATTCCTGAGAAAAAGAGTTCTTGAGATGAGGAGGTGTTGTGTTACATTCACATCCCTGTGTTGGAAGTGAAGAATCACAGGTACTAACAAAGCAAGCTATGCAGATCAGTGATGCAGCCTGAAGCTGACACTGCACGCCAACAGGCTCAGAGTCCCAGTGGCTACTTCACTCATTCTAATGTGGGAGACCAGTCTCTTTGAAAAAACTAAATCAAAAACTTTCAATAACCACACCGAGTAGTTAAACAATTCTTATATTTGACTAGTGCATTTTCAGAGCAGAGTATAAAACAAACAGATACACAGATAGAAAGACAGAGAAACATTTATCTGTATATGCATTATATTTAGTTCTGCTACATTTTCACTAATATACATATATCTCATTATCTATATAGCTATAGATATCTCGTATATATTAGTATCTGGTGGCACAAAAAAGCAAAAAATATCCTAACTAAAATTCAATGCGGGCGATAATCATAGCATTTGTATTTTATGTGAATGCCATCACAATATTAAATAATCCACAGCTTGCAAGGGTTCCAAGTTTAATAAGATAAAATAAATTACAAAGAAAGTAAGGACCAGTGGATTCAGGTTAGTGCATCCTTAAGGGGAAACCTGCTTATTAGCCTTGGTTTTGCACCGTGTTTTAGTTTATACTTGCATTACTTTTTGTTCTGGGAGAATTCTCGTAGCGTAGTGGTGGAAATCGAAGGCATATTGCCATGAAGTTGAAAATCATGCAGCATGCCCAAAAACTGAACCAAGTTCAGTTTCCACATTAAAAGGGGTGAATTCTTTGTTCTCAGACTATATTTTAGTTGTTCATCAAGCCTTATTTAGCCATTCATTCAGCAACTATTTATTGAACTCTGCCATGTGCCAGAGAATGAGTTGGTCATTATGGCACAGAGATAGAAAATAAGATTCCTTCTCTCAACATACTCATAGACAGTGAGGAAAAACAGAACAGTTAATTAAGGAATTAGGCTCCAGTGTGGTAAGTACTGAGATAAGCCTAGAGTGCTATCCCTGCAAATAGTAGGTACAACTAAGCAAGACTACAGGAAATGTCATGTAGGCTTCTAGAAGGATATAGTTATGAAGCTTCTTTTTGAAGGCTGGGCTGGCCAAAGAAAAAGGAAAAGTCAATATCCCAGGAGGAATGGTATTAGTGTACCAAGGAGCAGAGAAGCACAATTCAATGTGAAGAGGACTTTGGTCTGAAGCAGAGGCAGGCAAGGGATAAAGTAAAGAAAAAAAGTTTGTCCCTATTTACCATGCTGAGGAGTTTAATTCTTTATCATAAAGGCACTGGAAAGTCAAGATATTCAAGGATGGCATTTTCAGATTTGCACTTTAAAAATCATTCCAGGTAGTAATTTGGAAAAATGGATCACAAGAGAGCAAGCCTGATGTCTGGGAGACTCTTAAGCAATCTAGACGAGAAATGATGATGTTTGAACTCCGACAAGGACCATGAAGATTTATGGGAACAAGAGATTAAAAAAAATCTCCTATGCTATGAAGGAACTTCATGACCAAGTGGATGTTTCCTAACATTCACTGGGGTAGAACAAATAGGAAAAGTCAGAGGGATGGAGGAAAGGAACAGTTCAATTTAAGAGATGCTGACATCAAAGAGCCCAAGGGAGGCACGGATGGAGATATATGCCAGGCAGTTGTACGAACCAATCCAGAGTTTGGAAGAGATATCTAGTGATTTGGGAGGCACAGGAGCTCTCCCTGAAATAGTGAGATTGTATTAAGTCCTTCAACAGGTTCTGCCTGAGAGGTAGGTGCCAGGAGAATGAGTAGCGACGACATGACCTTCTCGCTTAAGGAGCTGAGGAGAGTCCAAAGAGATGGGAAGACAGCCAGGACAGCGTGATGTCACTGACACCAAGGGAGAGGGGGTTTGGAAAAGTACCTGCTATGTCGCCAGGCATCATGCCAGACACTGTGGGGATCCACCTGAGGAGTAAGTCTCTGCCTTGAAGGAGGCCATTAAAAAAAGGCGTGTGTGTATTTAATCATGATTTCACAAGATAGAAAGTGACAGGTACCTTTTTTAAAGAAAGGTTCAGATAAGTGCATCGGAGCTCAGGGGAGAGAACAAGCACTTCCATCTCAAACACAGAGCAATACTATGGTGGCTGTTGTATGAACGCGTGGTTTCAATGGTATCCTTCAGATCTTTCCTTAACCACTCCCCCACCCCAGTTTCTTTCATTAGCACAATTGGAAGTAATCTCTCCCTCCCTGGAAGACCTAACTATTGCATCTCAATTATGATATGTGCCGCATTCTTTTTTACTGTTAGATTTCTGTTTGTTGTTTTCTTATCTCGTCTTACCAAATTGTAAAGCTCTTTTTGGTCCCAAACTCTGTCTTACCCCCCAGTGAGACTGCTATCCCCCTTCCCCAGTGCCAGGACCAGCACCCCACAACCGTATAGCCTTGTCCTTAGAGTCATTCAGTCCTGGGCTCAAGGCCCATCTCAGCTTCCTGGCAATGCACAAATTTTTAATGCCCACTAAGCCACAGTTTCCTCAAGTGAATGTCGCAATAATATACTCCACAGAGGGCTATTTTGAGTATTAAGTGTGAGAAGGTCTCTAAAACCACATAGTAAATTATATGGTAATAGTAAATATTCAGTGCAGTTAGTTTTCTTTCAATGCACAGCATGTAATAAACAAACACTTGCAGAAGGAATGAATAGATGGATTTATGAAAGATCACGTGTTTGAAAGATTAACTGGCCTATGTTTCCAATATTTTTCTGAAATTTTTATAATTCCTGAAATCTTTACAATCTACATAGCTAGAATTCCTCCACATTAATAATTTCACTTTTCCTCTAAATTTTATTTAAAATTTTTCGAAAATTTGCCTCTCGCTACCACTTTTGTCCTTAGTAGTATCTGAGGAATACATTGTGAAGTGGATTCGTTTCTTTTAGCGACATTTCTAACTAGTATTAGAATAGAAAATATGGTAATAACATTTCAGCGAATCAGAGAATCAATTATTAATAACATCCGATTCATCAGGAACTCAAGTTAATTGAGATTTTGCTGAATATTTGTATTTCTGTAAAACAGAGTTAAGAAGCCAGACTGGTTTTAAGTCCAACCTCTTCCACTTTGTAGTTTTGTGACACTGGGCAATTTATCAGCCCTCTCCATGCCTCAGTTTCCTCATCTGTTAAACAGCAGTAACAAGATAACCTGCGTCAGAGAGGTGATAGGAGGATTAAACAAGTCAAATGCTCACACTACCTGGCACAAAGTAAGCATGCAATAGATGCTACCGCTTGTTTCCTATACATCTATTTAAAGTTGGGTATTTAATGTTTTCTTTCATATTCAAAGTTAGACCTATATTCACCTTCTCGTTATTCAAACATCTCAATTTGCTTATACTTTCAGTATGTCTTCTAGCCTCCATTAGTGAACTGCAGAAAACAAAACCAGAAATGGCCTAAGGTTTATTGAATTACCGTAAGATTTCTTCATGTACCAATTCAAGCAGCAAAGACAGTTGGGATGACACATATTGTTTCCTCAAAAGTATTTTTAAATAAAGCTTTGAGAATAAACTTGTTTTTCTTGTTTTCTTGCTGTTTTTATCCTATTACAATAAAAATTAGAGAGGACAGTTTCTAACCAGAAGTAAGATAAGTCTATGAGGATAAGGTATCATCAGTCAGAAAAAGAGTAAAGCAAGTTCTGTGTTCCTTGTAAGGGCCTGAAACCAGCCCTGATCCTTCTTTCTCCTCCCTCCTTTCTCCTACCACTCACTCTCTTCCCCCCTTCCCCAATCTATATCAGACAGATCGAGACTTACAACTTACTATGTGATTTGGACTAGTTAATTATCCTCCCTAGGACTCAGTTCCTTTGTCTATAAAAGTGAGAATAACTACTTCAGAGACTATTGTGATGATGCAATGAGATAATACAATTAAATCCCTGAACACCATACCTGGCAAATAATGAATGCTTAAACTATAGCTTAAAAATAATAACTCTCAGTTTCAATAATAAGCAAGATAGTTATGTCAGACCAACCTCACACTATAAACCATTAAAATCTTGGACAAAATATTTTAAAAAGCTGTTTGAGGTCCCTGAGGATTAACTAACATGAGTGGCATACTGAGGAGATATCCTTTAAGGAAGAATAGTACTTCAGGTGGGGGGTTTTCTCTATAGACTCTCCCCAGTTTGCATTGGCAGGGGAGAATAGAATTTTTCAATGTTGAAGAAGAGGTCTTGCCTCACTGGAGGGGCAAAGGTCAGACAGACACCAGTCAGACCTGTCCGAGAAGCTAGAAGTTAAGGGGCAAAATCCGAGAAAGAAGAGAGTCCAGCAGAGGGAACCCCAAAATATGGCTTTAAATATTTCTTAAGTAGTATACAGGAAGTAACTCCAAAAAACACAACACATAGCAACAGTTGGGGGCTAAAGAGTAGAGCTGAAATTCCAGAGATGTCTCATGATGAAAAAACAGAGATTAATATGTTCAAGCCCCTACAAATTAGAGCAGTTTGATTAACACCTCAAGCTTTTCATTGAGAGCCCTTAAAACCTCTTCTTAGAGAATAAAGACAAGAAAGCTGTAGTCTAACCCTAACAAAGCAACCATCTAATAAATCAACATAACTCACCACCCCCGTATCTGACTGGCAGAAGAAAATTTGATACTTAACTTTTGTCTATCATATTCAGTATTCACTCAACACATACAAGGCTTGGGGTGCCTGGCAGGCTTAGTCATCTCAGCATCCAACTCTGAATTTCGGCTCTGGTCATCATCTCAGGGCTCCTAAAATCAAGCCCTGCATAGGGCTCTGCACTAACAGTGCAGAGCCAGCTTGGATTTCTGTCTCTCCCTCTCTCTACCCCTCCCCTGCTTGGGTGCTCTCTAAATAAATAAATAAACAAACAAACAAACATAAAATAGAAAAATACAAGGCTTGCCAAGAATAAAACAAAGTCACCAGAAAGCAGAATAAACACAAGGAGAAAGAAGAGACGTTCAGGTGTTTCAGATAGTAGTTTTCTGACTGCGCTTTTAAAATAACTGCTGATAACTGAAATGAAGAATTCAGTAGACGTGTTAGAGAACAGATTAGAAATAGCAGAACAGATACTTTAGTGAACTGAAGACATGAGAATAAAAAGTGATACCTATGAAAGACAAAGGATGGAAACTACAGGAAAGAACCATAAGGGAAATAAAAGGTTCAAAGAAAAAGTCTAAAATATATGCAGTCAGAGTGCTTGAAGGATATGAGACAGAATAATAAAACATAAATATTTGAAAAGGATTCATCCAGAATTTTTCAAAATTAATGGAAAATATCTAATTTCATATATTTAAGATTCAAAAAAACTGTATAACCACTAAGTTGGGTGAATATGAATAAGGCCACACTAAGGAAAATTATAGTAACACTACTAAAAACCAAAGCAAAGAGAACATTTAAGAGGTAAATCGAGGAGAGCAGGAACACTTATTATTTCTAGTAAAAAACAAACAAACCGAAAAACTAAAACTAAGATTTACCACTGACTCCCAAGGAAAAATGTGGAAACATGAAGACACATGAAGATATGGCGTGATATATTTAAAGTGCTGAAAGAAAATAGTACTAACCTAGAATTCCATATCCCTCAATTATTTTTTCAAAAAAAGTAACACCAAATGAAAACAATTGTTTCAAAATTAAAGCTGAGAGGTATTTTGCAAGCAAACCTGCTCCAGAAGAAATGCTAAAGGGACTTCTTCAGGCTGAAGGAAAATGATGGAACAGGAACACAGACTTCAGGAAAAACTATAAAAGCCAAGATGTGTTTATGGGTAAAGGTTAATGAACATTGACTTAACACAAAAATTTATGTTGTCTTACGGAATATAAATCCGTAGGAAAAAATATGTAAAAGTTCATAAAATTAAGTATGTGGCAAAATTAGCTCAAAAGGTTGAAGGAGAGAAACGGAATTAAAAGGCTGTGTTTTACATATTCAGGAAGCAGTAAAAGTATATTCTCATCAATAACATAACCATTAAAAGAGTAAGAAAAGAATGTAAAGATTACAATGTTAAAAGAATTTTAAGATGGAATCATAATGATCAATGAAGAAGTGATGAATACAAAGGAAGCCATAAAAGGGAGAAATAAAGAATAAACAAAGGATAAACAGCATGGACAGCAAAACGGCACACTTAGAAGAAATAAATTGGGATCATATTCAATACAAATGAACTCAGTTGTCCAATCGAAACATAAAATTTGCCACACTGAATAAAAAACAAAATGCAGGCATATTCTATTTATAAAAGGAACACTTTAAATGTATGGACACAGAATTTTGAAAGTAAAATGATGAAAATAGATCTACCATGTAAATTATAACAAAAAATTACATGGCTATATTATCATTGCACAAAGTAGATCTTAGGTAGAATTCCAAGATATAAAGATGTGCCCCTAAAAGTGATGAGTCAAGTTCACAGGAAGTTATAAAATAATAAATTTGTGAATACCTAATAGCATAAATTTCAATTATATAGGGCAAAAGTTAACAGAACTAATGTAATAATACAAACCCACAATCATAAAGATGACTTTAACCCACTTATTTCAGTAATTAATAAAATAAGTGTACAAAAAAATCAGTTAAGCATATAGAAACTAAGAATAACATTATTAGCTAACTTGACCTACTTTGGCTTATGGAACATTACACCCGACAACTTTTGAATACTCTTTAATATATACATGTTATAACTTTAAAAGAAGATACTTTTTCTCCCTAAAACTGGAAAAAAAAGATAGTTTTTTCAATTTAAAATAAGGATTCTGTCTTCTCTGTTCAGAATGTTAAGGAATAAAAAGAAAAGTCTGAGTCAATCTTTCCAAGGCTCTGGTGTCCCAAGATAGAGTCTTGATCAATAAACTCTGTTTCTGCATTTACCCCAAACCATGAATTCTTAGGAAATAGTTCTGAGTCACATCAATTATCCTCATCCCTAAATCTACTGAAGTACATTTTAGCTACACCTCATAGAAAGTTATCATAAACTATTAATCCTCTTAGATTAAATAAAAGAGGAGGGAGGTAATAAAACAGATAATTCATTTCTTCTAAAATTAGTTCCATTCCCGACAAATGTTATCCTATTATAAGATTGAACACACTAATGAAATGTAGCAGAAAAATTAACCACAAATTGCAAGAGCCTAAGGATAAATTTATAATGGAAAAAGGAATAAGATATTTCTTTTTTTTTTCCAGAAGAATACAGTTGCTTGGTGCATAACTTTGAAAGTTTGGGACCAAAGTAGCTTTCCTGGGATAGCATAATGTTAATATTTTGCAGTTATCTAGAGAAGACGTTTCTCTAGATAACAAATAACAAATGACAAATGTGGTACCGAGCCAATAGAATTTGAAGAACATATAATATACTGGCCAGAAAGTCAATGAAAAGCTACAAGATATTTTTGGAAATAAAAGATTCTGATTTAAAAAAAGTAATAGCAGTGAGAATTCATCTCAGTAGAAGTGAGGAAGTCTGAAGGTTAAGGTCATTTAGTTTTTTTCTGTCATTGGCCTATTTGACTTTTCTTAAAAAAAATAAAATCTTGTATTTTCTGTTTATAAATTAAAAGAAATTTAAATATCTTGTTAAATAACAAGACTATACCTTGTTAATTCATCATCCACTCTTTCAACAATTATCCAATATCTTCTACTTTCTGGGACTGAGCTGAGTGTGCTAGGGATAAAATGGTGAACCAGAAGGATTTGTTAGTCAAGTAAACAAAATAAAAATAAATTATGGGGCACCTGGGTGGCTCAGTCGGTTAAATGTACGACTCTTGATTTCGGCTCAGGTTCTCACAGTTCGGCTTCACAGTTCATAGGTTTGAGCTCCACATCAGAATTCGAGCCTGCTTGGAATTCTTTCCCTCTCTCTCTCCCTCTCTGCCCCTCCCCAACTCGTGCATGCTCTCTCTCAAAATAAAAAAAACATTAAAAAAAATAAATTAAAAAATTAAATTATGGGAGTACCATGAAGGATAAAATCAAGTTTCTGAGACAGAAACAAACAACAACAAGCAAGGGACCTGTTTTCTATAGATGGGCCATGGGGGCCATGACTGAGGTGTGGACACATAAATAAGAAGAACAGAGAGTGCTCAGAAAAAGGAATCAGACCTCACTAGAGTCAGAAAAGGAATCAAAATGACAAGGAACTGAAAGGTGGCCTATTTGACCAAACCATCCCTCCTAAATAAGTGGGAGGAGTGGACTGGAGTGTGTCAGCACCACAAAAACGGAAAACAGGCGATACAAAATCTAGATCTTGTGTATAGATTCAATCAACCTCATGGATGTATTGCAAATGGGGAGTGAGGAAAAGGGAACAAACCAGGATGAACCCATATACTTCCTGACTTGAACATCCAGGTAGAGTGCGGTACCATTTTCTGGGATTGAAAAGGCTAGAGGTGGGGGAAGGAAGAAAGCCGTATGTTGGGCACGGTAAATTTAAAGCTTTACTGATGAATATCAAATTTAAGAATGAGGCTTGAACATTTAAGGAGGGCACTTGTTGGGATGCGCACTGAGTGTTATATGTAAGTATGGATCATGGGAATCTGCTCCTGAAGCCAAGACTACACTGTGTGTTAGCTAACTCGGAAATTAAATTAAATGAAAAATAAATAAATAAATAAATAAATAAATAAATAAATAAATAAAAGGAGGAGGCTTGAGAGAGAGGCTTAAAGACTTTAATTTGCTTGTGTAAGATGAGAAATCATTCTGGGAATTTCCAAAGACTTGACCTGTTCCTTCCCTAAGATGTAGGATTTACCCTGACTTGAAACACACGAGGCTTTGGTTGGATATCTCAAATTTTTAAATAACAAGAAAAGAATGTTAAAACTCTTCCAGGAACAGACTCCACCTTTACTCTAGAGAAAGGATTAAACATCAAGGAAAAGGATGAAAACAAGGTCGAAAGAATAAACCTATTATTTATGAACCATTTTTATTCGAATCTATAAAGGACGTGGGAAGTATACTCAAATTCAAAGAACTACATTTTGTAAACGTCTACTTTACTTCCATAACAGTGTACATTTCGATAGTAGATTTCTTTTTCTTACGGACAAAAGGGAGAAACTGCCTTCTCAACAAATTGTAGGATTCTAAAGTTGTTATAAAGATGAAACTTCCCAAGGGAGGCAGTTTCTGTTCAACATGATTCTCATCTGTATTATTTCCATATTGTTGGATGATTACTATCCTTTCTTGTCCTTAAAACTTCAAGAATTTTAGCATTTTCATTCCTCTCCCATCTGAGAGCTCTGAAACAAAAGGTGGGAAAGAAATGAACTTCAAAAAGAGGACAAATTCTCTCCAAAATTCTTAACTCTCAAAAATTGATCAGCTAGAGACAGGAAAGAAAGTAAAAAGGTAACTCAAAAACCATTCTAATAAGTAAGTTGCTTTTCTTAACAACAGAAATTTCTGTCATTTTTTTTTTGGATTATGTGTATATTTTAAATAGTATTTCATGCTGGTGTTTATAATGTGAGTTGTTCGTTTTTATATCCATTTTGCCAAATTTCTTAATATGTAATTTTCATGGATTTAGAAAGTGGTTATTTATATCCTCTACTACAATAAGCTACTGATTCGCAAAATAATTATCATTATATGAATTGAGTATTTACTATGTGTCAGAACACTATTCTACAATCTTTCATACATTGGTTTGATTAATTCTTTACTCCATGAGGTATGTATTATTATTATCAGTCTCATTTTACAGACAGTGATAGAGAAAAACAGTTGTTAAATCACATGTTCAAGATTAAATTACAGGGGTGCCTGGGTGGCTAAGTCATTTAAGTGTTCAATTATTGATTTTGGCTCAGATCATGATCTCAAGATTTGTGAGATTGAGCCTCGCATCTGGCTCTGCCCTGACAGTGAGAAGCCTACTTAGGATTCTCTCTCTCTCTTTCTCGCCACCCCTCCCCCACTTGCTCACACACACATGCACTGTCTCTCTAAAACAAATAAATAAACATTTTTTTAAAGATCAAATTATGTATCTAATAAATATCTGGCTCCTTATTCACTAAGTACATTTGAGGCTGCTTATTTAGATTTTTGGACATTATATATTTAGGACACTAAATATAATTTTAACAATAGTATAAGATAGTGAAGATGAATTATGTAAGTTATTCTAAATCATATGTAGCCAAATTAATTTTTATATATTTTTATATTAATTGATTAAGATCATAAAGCATTCTCCTTATTGCAGAAAGACTCATTCATTCATGTAGGCATCAAATTATTGAGCATTTACTATGTGTTGGAGGAAATAGCATAATTCAGCAAATATAAGAGACAAAGGTCCCTACACTCAGCTTGCCCTGTTGTGGGGGAACATTAATAATATATAAAACCTGAAAAAATAGGAAATTAAAATAAAGTTTAAATGTCATGGAAAGAGAAAAATTAAGTCCAAGGAAAGGAACCAGCACTGCTAGGGCATGGGGAAGGGGGCTGCCCTAATTTAAAAAGGCAAGTCAGGGTCAGCCTCACTGAGAGGCTCAAAAATAATGACTGTAAGCAAAGTTATCTCCAAATTGTAGTACATGATAATAACCTGCACATCTTTAGTGCTTTCGGTGTCAACACTATTGTTTGTCTTATTAGATAAATACATACCTGTGTTGAAATAGTTAAGATACAAATTTTTATCTCATAAAGCAAATAAGGCTCAGTAAGTTTAAGGAATTGACATTTTCTTTTTAAAGCAATTTTTCTGTCAGTTAAGTAATCAGTTGTAACATTACAGGGTAAGAGATTCTTAAATCCAGAATGGGTTTCAGTTCATGGGGTAATTTGACCTTGCTGATGCTTGAACCTAAACTTTCTAGGTTCCATGGGAAATTACACCAAATATTGTGTGTATGTGTATGCATATATGTGTAGATGCACGAACATTTAAACAATAAATGGATAGAATATATGTGTTTATATCTATGTATAAGGAACATCAAGACAATTATGAAAATGTGTTTAAGACTAAAATTTACCTGATTATTACAAAAATATAGGTACTGACATCATCACCATAAGGAAATTTACCGAAGACATACATATCGTTTCAAATTAATACATCCAAAATGGACTTCTTACTTTTCTCCAAAAATTCTGTTCTTTACCACCGTTTCCCAGTCACCCAAATGAAAATCCTAGACTCCTGTCTCTTGCTCACAGCTCACATCCATTCATCAGCATGTCTAGTCTCCACCCTCAAATCAAATGTAAAACTCAATCCGTTCTCCCACCGTTTCTACCACTACACCCTACCCAGGCCCCCGTGACCACCCCTGTGCACCACTCTCCTCGCTGTTCTTTCTGCTTCCGCTCTTCACAGCTTTCCTCCTAAACCTGCACTCTGTCCACTCAACAGCCCAAGTGACCTTTATTAGCACTTTACAGCATATGATGTTCAAAACGCTAAACTCATACTTCTCAAAACAAATGTAGAACAGACACGAATCAAAGATTTTTAACCAATTAATGACAGGACCAGGAGGATTCTACAGCTGGTTCATGGGTAATTAGAGAAACGTGGTAAATGGAAAAGGCATACTGAAATCAGTTTGCTGATTTGGAGACAAACCGGTTAACGTCCTACAAGCAACGTAAGTGTAACGTCTGGAGTTATCTGTTCTACCAGTCAGAAATCATTTCCATGTCCAAAAACCAAAAATCTACAAGTTGGCATGTAATTTCGTGGAATCTGGACCCTAAACAAAAGCAAGAGAATGTCAAAGTTATGCTCCCCTAGGGAATTCAGGTATCCTTGAAAGGATCTATTGGCTGCCAGATAGCAATGATGCACACATGGCCATCCTTGGCCTTGTTTCCAAGTTTGTGCTAAGTTTTAACGACAGGTCCTACCCCTGACTATTTTAAAACTTTTCTTCTTAGAGTAAAATACAAATTTCCTCCCATGGACTGCGAGGTCTACATAATCTGGCCTTTAACTACCTCTTTGACTGCACCTCTTTCTCTCCTCTTCAGGCAATATGAGCCTACCTCACCGATCCTGCTGTTGTTCAAACATGCTTTCTTCCAACCCTTTGCTCCTGCTTTTCTCTCTGGCCACTCCTCTTACATGAGATTTAGTCATGGCTTGAGCCTTCATATCAAGTCTCTGCTTTAATGCATGGGCACACACACACACACACACATACACACACACACACACACACACCTGCCACATCTCTCTATCCCAACACTTTCTAATGTTTCTTCATAGAGCTTACCATGATATCATGTAATACTACTTCTTTATGTGACTGTTTATGGTCAATCTCCTTTATTAAAATATTAAGGAATTTTTGCCTATTTTATTATTTTATTCTTCATGGCATTTCAGATACTTGTAATAATGTGGGGTTTTGTTTGTTTTAATTTTTTAATGTTATTTATTTTTGAGAGAGAGAGAGTAAGTGCATGTGAGCAAGAACAAGCAGGGGAGGGGCAGAGAGAGAGGGAGACATAGAATCTGAAGCAGGTTCTAGGCTCTGAGCTGTCTGCACAGAGCCTGATGCAGGGCTTCAACTCACAAACCATGAGATCACGACCTGAGCTGAAATTGAATGCTTAACTGACTGAGCCACCCAGGCGCCCCAATAATGTGGTTTTTTAACACATCATTTATCTTGTAAGAGACAAAAAATTAAATAAATAAATAAATAATAAAAGTGATTCCAGAAAGCAGTAGTGAAGCAGATGTCATACTTGGATAGCATCAGGATAATGGAAAGACTTGTTCTTTAGTGGTGGGGATGGTGCATTTGCTTAGGTCCTAGAGATTAAAGGGATCCACCCTGAAATGGTAGAAACTGAGGCAGACCTCAGAGGCTGGTAATATGAACAAATCCAGACAGGTGGGACCTCTACCATCAGAAAGAACTATCTAGCAATCAATTAATAATGGCTATCATAAGGGTGTGGACATAGATTAAGGATAATTTGAGGGGTAGACCACCGCCATTCATTGAGAGCATGTTCTGTGTGAGGAACTGCACCAGGGACTTTATCTTTATTATCTCATTTATTCCTTTTGAGGTGAATAAAATACCCATTTCAAAGACCAAGGAGACCAAGGAGTCAAGAGGTCAAAGTTACATACGATGAATAAATGGCAGAACCTGCACTGAACATGCATTAGTGTGAAGTCCATGCACTTTGCATTCATCTTTGCTGTCCCCCCCTCCCCTCCCCCAGTATACACACAGGACTTAGGCATTCAACCAAGAACAGCGGAACACAGAGGTCCACCTGCAGGGTACAGAAACACAGACATACAGACTAGGACTCAGTAGAAGAACTCAGTAAAGCTGGGAGATTGAAAGAAACACAGCAGGATTATAGCTACCAAAGTCATCAGGACCAGCTCTTAGAAAAATGAGATGACCATATTCTAAATTCTAATGAGAAACAAGAGCTTTATCACAATGAATCTAAGAGCTCACTAACAGAAACTAATGCATGCTGTTAGAGCAGAAACTTCTTGAAGTTAACATGCAACTGCATTAAGAATTCCTGAAACCCTCACAACCACTGCCAAGTATCTTGGCATATCCTCTGTGGGATGACCTCATAGATGGCAGATAGATGGTCTCAGGAAAAAAAAAGAAAAAGAGGCCTGGAAGAGAGCTAAATTGTTATAAAAATGCAATTCATTGCAAGGAGTATTTTTGAGCACCTACTCTTCACGGCAGATTGTGCTGGACCTAATATGACCAAGAAGTGAAAGCTATCTCCCCTGAGTCCTTTAACCATAGCTGAGCTTTGAACTTGAACATGTCATTTAATAACTGCACTGCCTATTTTCAAGCCATTACACTGGAAATGAAAGATCATCTCCCTTTCACTACAACTCCACTGTTTCATGTAAGTAGTTCTGGATTAAGTTCATAAATCACTTCCACAGGTTTTCATTAACAGTTATAGAAGAACACTGAATGATAATACAAGGTCTTAAACCAATATGGATTGTGGAGGAGACAAGCTAATTCCAGATTTGGATTGGATTGCCCTCACTTAGAGGCATCCAATTTTGTAAACAAGAATCAGATTTATCTCAAACAACTAACCAAAGAATTCTCTAATAAATTCATCTTTGACCATCAGTCCCTCCCCATACAAGTCTCTATTTTCGTGACAATCTCAAAAATCACAAGGAGAAACAAAAGTGAGACTAGTTTTTGCCTTATCTTCCTGTTTAAAGACCAAAAGGAGAAAAAAAAAATAACAATGCATGAAATGAGGGAATTCTATAGAAATATTAAATACCGATGGATGGTACACTTATTTTTAAACAGCTGATTTTAAGAAGTGACTTTTTCTATTTGGTTAGGAAAGTTAGGTGAATCTTCATGTTCTGCTGTTTTGCTCAGGAAAGTCACTAATTCCAAACAGCGCTTACTGTGTGCTGAGCTGCACAATGGCTGGGCATCTACAGAATGAAGGGGAACTTAACTAGCACCTTCACTTCCCCACACGTTATGTTTGTTCACAAGCTACTTTCATGTTAATTCTTTTCGTAGCATTTGTGTTCAGTAATGAAGGAAGATCAAGAGTTCCCTTTCTTGACTGCAAAGTTAATTACTGCAATCAGAGAGCATTTGCATTCGTGGCTTGTACCAAAGCTTATCAAATCCTTAAAAGTATTCATTTGCTTGAATCCTGGGCAAATCACCTAAAAGAAAGGAGCCTATAATGTGCTTCCATTAACCCTGCAGATTTATTTATCCTTCCCCCTGCCCCAACTCCAACTCGACTTCATTTAACTGTAGACAAAAAAGACAATGAACTTGGTGGTGGATTAAAAATAGAGAGGTTGTCATGGGGAATGATCCATTTCCTTTCTCCTATAAATAGATGAAAGATTTTGGAAAGGTATTCATTATAAAAGAGAATATCTGATTCGATAGCTGCATGAGCAGATTTTGTTTCAATTCTGAAAATTAAAATTACATAAGGCCTGGTATTCAGATCCATTTCGTTCAGTTCTGAATATATTTCTTACGTTTAATATGGTAACACCGTGATAAATTCTGAAAAGGCTACAAAGGACAAACAACAGGACACCCTGCCCTCAAGGAGCATAGGCAACTTTCATAATAAAAACAATAACCTCAAGTATTACTACTAGACAGAATTTTTTAAATGTAGGAAAATTCTGAATTTACAGCAAAAACAAAATAAAAATCATTTAGAGAACAGTCTCAACACAGGACATGGGACAAAGAGACCCAGATACCAGCCTTGCTACTGTTGAAAGCAACTTAATATGCGACATGTGAATTTAGTCATTCGTTCTGCAAAGGTGATAAATGAAAGCTGACCTTTGACATCAGGTAGACATGGCTTCGATTCATAAACTATCATTTGCTTGCTGTTTTCACAACAGAAAACAGGAGTAATAATACATATAATCTAGATCATTCACCAGCCTTAGTAGGTATTCAAAAGACAGTCCTCCTCTTAAATGTAGAGAACAAACTGGTGGTTTTGAGAGGGGAGTTGGAGAGGGTGATGGTGAAATAGGTCAAGGGGATTAAGAGTGTACACCACGACGAGCAATGAATAATGTATAGAATTGTTGACTCATTATATTGTATACCTGAAACTAATAACCATTTGTGTTAATTATCCTTGAATTAAAAATAATAAATAAAGTAGGGATGGGGAAGAGGAGGCAGCAAGCTGACACCTCAGTGTTTACATTCTACACAGCACCTGGCTCCAACTGCCGACTTTTCAGCCTTAACGCCCAATGATTATTTCATAAACTCGCTACTTGACAAAGGTAATATGCTTATTATTCTGTGAATGTACATTTCATTTTCTTAAATTTGTGCCTCTGTCTTGCAGTTCTTACCCCCTTGGAAGACACTATTTTTCTCTCTTGATTTAGCATCTGAAAGGGCTGGCTCAATTCCCATTTCCTCCTTTGTCTCTTTACCAGCTATTCCTAACTGGCAGTCATTGGCTTGTCTCCATACTTATTGTCAGTGTCATCTTACATGTACATGGATTTAGAGATGCTTTGGGCTTCTTTCTCACTTCCTTCCGCTCTTACTTTCTGCCTGCCTGCTCACTCGATTCTATGCATTTACCATCTATTCTTCAATTAACCCACCCACAAATGCTGTTCCCTGCCTGCTGGGTTCCTGTCAGTATGTTAGGCACAGAACATACTGAGGTCTTTATGAATACTTTTCACCACTTTTTTACACACCCAAGTTGGTTATGTGAGCTTCCTATTGGTAACTAAAACTACTTGATTTAAGATAGAAAATCACTAACATTTTCCTTAATTGAAATTAATTATTTTCATTGAAGTATGATTGAATCTGTCGTAAAGGCGGAATCATACTGATAGAACTTAGGTTGTGAGAACACCTATTCATCTGACATCCAATTTATGTCAACTGATTTTTAAATAGCAATGACAGGGGCACTGGCTCAGGTGGTTGAGTGTCATTCTCTTGATTTGGGTTCAGTTCATGATTCCCAGGTCATGGGATGGAGCTCTTCATCAGGCTCTGCACTGATCATGGATCCTGCTTAAGATTCTCTCTCCTTCTCCCATGCCCTTCTCCCACTCTGTCTCTCTCTCTGTCTCTTTCTGTCTTTCTCTCTCTCTCTTTAAAATAAAAATAAAATACCTAAAATAAAAAAACAATGATAATATAGTAACTCTGAGCTTCCAAAGACAAATTTTATTGGTAATAAAAAGTAAAGGGGGGAAAAATAGACATTTCTCTTCCCCCAGAGCACAGAGTGTCTAAGTCTAAGACTGGTACCTTTACAGAAGCATAGTGCCTTTTTAGGTGTAGAAAGACAACAATGAAACTCTTCAGAGAAAAGTGTGACCACCCACAATGGGTAAAGCATCTTGAATGGGTGAAGCTAAGTAAGAACATTCATAGTGTAGGATTAAGCCAAAAAAAAAAAAATCAGAAGGTAAAAATAGAGACACCGTCTGTAGGCACAACCAAAAGAAAGACCAGCTGGATTCAAGCAGCAAATTTAAAGTAGGAAAGGACAAAAGAAAATTTACAAAACTAAGTAAATGTCAGTTTTTGGAAAAACTTAACTACCTAGAGGAGCCCAAAGCTGATCCATCAGAGGGCAGAAAGCCCTTCTTCTGTCCTGAGATGAGGCTGAGGAAATGACAGAGGTCTCATCTTTTAGCTTTTGTTTTTTTATATATATGATCAATCAGCCTAAAAGTTTAAGTTCAAAATTATTCTCAAAATGAAGATAACTTAAGAAATGTTTACATTAATTCAACGACTCTTCCTAATTTTTATTTTAAATTCATAATTTGGAGGTAGTAAGTAGGATGTAAACTTGAAACAATTTCCCTACTAAAAAAAACAATTGAAATCCCTTGGTGAGTTTGCTTTCACAGACTATACACAGTGTATTGCATGATATTTACTCCTCTCTAAGAGGCAATAATTCCATCCACAGAAACACAAAGTTCTTCTCAGACACCAGCTCTCATGTCTGCTTTAGGAAATGTCCAGGGACAGAAAAACACAACTGATCCCAACTCTGCTGATTACTGTTATCCATGTCTTTCGTTAATGCTCACAGTTCTGTGGGATAATCTTTTCACCTCCATTTAATCGATGAGGAATCTTAGACTCTGAGGATTTCAGTAACTTGACCAGTCTTATAGATATTACATTAAAAAAAAAAAACTAAGTCTGAGTGAAGGAGGCATCCATTCAGTGACAGAGAATTAAACTGAAACACACAGTTTAACTATAAAATCCCATTCTCCTTCCATCTCCTATAAAGTACCTATTTTAATTATTTGCAAGAGCCAATTGAAGTAGGGGATTTACCAAGGCTTCCACGGCCCTTCCTCTGTGAACCAGGTATTAACACTTTTTTATGACAAAGAATGAGTAGGGCTACGCCACAATCTACTGTTAACAGTATGAGACAGAGTCCCTCAAAGCATCCTTTCAGAGAAAACTTACAACTAAGTACCCTTCCCCTCCACAGCTCTTTTATCTGGCATGAAGTTCCTTCTTCTTAATTTTTTAAAAAATTTACAATACTTGGTACCCTAAAAGCACAAATGACCATTTTTCAAGTACAATTTTCTATTCAAAAGCTGGCAAAAATGGCCAATGCCTTTTCAAGTGTTAATAGCTGTTTCAGACAGAAAACAAGACTGGGTAGCCATGCAAACCCAAAAAGCCTTTGGGAACACCTCTAAAACAGGGCCACAGTGCCTGTATTTACAGCTTTCTGGTCTCTTGAGGGTCCTAAGACAGCTTCATTTCACATTTTGTCCTGTCTTCCATGTTAAACCACATCTTGATTTGAGGCTCAGAAAACTCAGTCCTTGTAAAGGTAAGTTTCTCTACCAGGAAACGGCTCAGTTACATTAATGTGTCTCTTTACCCAGAGAGGGAGCACTAATGAATTCTCTACAAGCCTCTGAAGATCTTAAATCACATACAGAAAATCAGAAATTTTCCAGTCAAAGGTGCAAGTTTAGCAATTAAAGAGAAACACTGAGGAAAAGCCATTAGACTACTTTAGCAAAGTGACCCTTGAACTATGACCTGCTCATTAGTTAAAAAGGAATAAGATACAGAAAGAGAAAATTCACCCAAATCACATCAACTACCTTAATAGAATAAATGAAATTTTCTCTCCATTCACTTAATTAGTGGAGACTAAAACCTACCAGCCCATCCAGGATAATTAGAAACGATACCTATTCATCTCAAATCTTCCATTCTCTCCCTACATGTGGGCATTAGAGGTGCAGCCTGAACCTGATTCAGGATGGTTCTTGGGCCATTTACTCTAGTGGTTTAGTAACTAATACTCTTAATAGATATTCCTAGGGTGCCTGGGTGGCTCAGTTGGTTAAGCGTCCAACTTCGGTTCAGGTCATAATCTCACGGTCCATGACTTTGAGCCCCACATCGGGCTCTGTGCTGACAGCTCAGAGCCTGCCTGGGATACTCTCTCTCCCTCTCTCTCTTCCCCTCCCCCACTCATACTCTGCCTCTCTCTGTATCAAAAATAAACATTAAAAAATTTAAAAAAATAGATATTCTTAAAACACTGTCTCTCTTGTTAACATCACTGTGTCTCCCACTCGATGAAAGCATATTGAGAGGAGCCATCCAATGTAATACTAGTGATGAAAAGCAAACAGGTTTTTGTTTGTTTTTGTTTTGTTTTTAAAGCATAAGAGTACATACAGGTGGTGGTATGACAAGATTTTTATTCTTTTTATTTTCCCTTGTTTTCTAAAATTTGAACATGCTTTACTATTTAATTAGAACCAAAGTATTTCTTTAATTTTTTTAATTTTTATTTATTTGATAGAGCCAGACACAGCCTAAGTGGGGAGAGGGGCAGAGAGACGGAGGGAGAGTCCCAAGCTGGCTCTGCACTGCTGGCACAGAGCCTGATGCAGGGCTTGAACCCACAAAACCATGAAATCATATACTGATCAGACGCTCAACCGACTGAGCCATCCAGACACCCCGTAACAAATTGGTTTTTAACATGAATATAAATTATATATTCTATCCCTTGGTGAAATAGAAACCGAAGAGATTTTAGTATGAGATCTAGTTCAGCCAAATTTTAACAAAATGGTTTTGGAAGAATTTGGCGAAGGGAACATTTAGGTGTAGAGAAAAGTTCTGTGTCATGAGGTGAGGAGAAAGAGCATTTCCAAGAAGTAAGGGGCTACGGTGGGGGGCAGGCAGGGAGAGAGAATCACACTAATCATTATTAATATCATCACTGCTCGGATGTGAGACAAGTTTGATCTGTGCCAAGGTTAATCTTCAAGAGGCCTCCATGAATGTCTGCTCTGCCAAGATCTCAGGCAGGAGAGGCGTGCTTAGGAGAGCAATCTTCACATCACGCTCCTCATGAACTTAATGAACTTACCACAGTCCAGAGGCCTGCAGAATCCCACAGAAACTTTCAATACACCGTGAGCAGGTCCATCTGCAAGTGGGGTTTCCTTTAACCAAGGTTCACGAAACTGGGGTATAAATGTCAGAATGTCAATTTATTAATTTGCAGAAAGCAACAAAGGTCTTAGAGATGGGGGTGCCTAAGGACCTCATGCTGCATAACTCGCCCAACTCAGGAAGCCAGTTCACAATCAGAAGATAATTCGAGTTGGATAAAATCAGCGCTAAGAGAGTTAGTTAAAATTAAAGGAATTTAGAAAAGGAAATTTCCACTTGTTCTACAGAACCCCTTCATAATCTTGCTGAAGGTTAATGTCGGAGATTTCTGTTCTGATCTTTAATTGTCCAGTGAAGCTACAGCCTATAATTTCATTTTCAAATCGTCGGACAAGTGTCACATCAGTCCCGAACTTCTAACCACAACGTTCATTTTTCAGCCTAATTTATGCCATGTTTTTTGAAGTTTATTTATTTACTTTTGAAAGACAAAGAGAAAGAGCACACGAGTACACATGGTGGGAGGGGCAGACAGAGAGGAAGGGAGAATTCGAAGCAGGATCTGCACTGTCAGCACAGAGTCTTACGTGGGGCTTGGTCCCACAGACCCACGAGCTCACAACCTGAGCCAAAACCAAGAGTTGGTCACGTAACTGACTCAGCCACCCAGATGACCCTGAACGGTGTTTTAATTAACAACCCTGAAGCTGCCTTGGAAGGTGTTTTCTACCTTGCTCGACCTGAGCAAAAATGGCTTCACACTGTTTAGTGAAGCTGGACAGTTATTTATGTCCCAATATCTTGACACAGAAGGCAATTAAGGAAACTAGAAAGTAGACAGCTGTGCAATACTACGATCGTTTCCTGATGTTGTCCAGAGAGCACTGGACCTTTCCACAATAATGCAGTGTGACTGGGGTCACTGAAAAGAAATTGCTTCTGTTATCATAAGTCCTTCTTAGTGGCTGGAAAAAAAAAAAAGCACTAATGTTCTGATATACAAACTCAAAGGCATTCAACATCTTTTAATAACATCAGTGCCATTAATTTATCCTTTACTAATTTGGAACATATGCTTTCAACTTGAGATAAAATGAAGTTATCAGAAATGCAATAGAACTGCATTTAAATTTAAATATCCTATACTTCTGAATTTTTCTAATCCCAGACACAGTCTAAATTAACAAAGTTTTATCACTATTCAAACCATAATTGCACTCCGTTAGCCAGAACCAAACTGGAAAATGGGTTTTCAATAACACTGTTTTCATCACAAAAAGCTGAGGCTAAGTAAGAAATGAAACGCAATCAGAACAAGATGGACAATGTCCATTTTAAATGTATTTTATTATATTCCTATTATTTGAATGCCACACGCTGCAACTATTAACTTGAATATTAGAACCACTAGTACAACAATTTGCTGATCTATTGGGTAAAAGACACTTTATTGTAATTGAGAAGTGATTTGTAAAAATGAAATTAAAAGCCTTGAACTTGGAATCCAGAGATTAAAATTAAAGGCTAAATTCTTTTATATAAAATAAGACAAATGCAACTAGTAGAGATACTAATAACAAAAAATTTGAAGAAATCTCATCTTTGCTGGTACTAAACCTTGACCCAGTTGAGGTTTAATTTTATTGCATACTATTGCTAAGACTGTTTCTCTTTATTTTCTACATGTGTTTCCTTTTGTTTTTATTTTTTGAATGTTTTTTTTTTTTGAGAGAAAGAGAGAGAGAACATGTACAAGTGGGAGAGGGGCAAAGAGAGAGGGAGACAGAAGACAGGAAGTGGGGTCTGCGCTGACAAAAGAGAGCCTAACACAGGGCTTGAACTCATGAACCTCAAGAGGTCATGACCTGAGTCAAAGTCAGACACTTAACTGACTGAGCCACTATATGTTCTTGCACTGTTTTCTAATTCCAATTTATTCAAACTGGCAAAGATACACAACCATAACTCTTCCAACTTATTCACTGACTTGCAAATTTTTGACCTCCCCCCCAAAACCAAAATACCTCTTAAGGCAAACAAAAACGTATACATGTATAATGTTCTATCATTCCCAAGAAAAGTCGTTTTGAGGGTATATTGCCTCAAGACAAGTTTAGTGTGGGCTTTCTGAATTAAAAAAGGTTTGTACATTTTATACAAAATCTCCTATGTGCACAAACTGTCCTATACATATGATTGTCACCTTCCCAGCAATCAATAAGCACGATGAAGTCAGACCTCACTTCGTTATACGAATGAGAACAGTGAAGAGCAGAGAGAGTCAGGGTCTTGTCTGAGATGGCAAGGCGAGGAAATACTTGACAGAATTAGACATGCGTCTTCTCGAAAAGCCTTTCTTACAGTCCTTATTCTGCTAAAGTAGAAGATATTAAGTCCACCTAAGGCAAATAAACATGAGGCCAAAATAACAACAGACAAGAAAAGAGAAGACAAATTCCTAGATCATCTGGGGAATTGTCTCAATCCTGTATTCCACTCTGCAGCTGGAACATTTATAGCCCTGGGGATCAGAGGAGTTGATCCAACGGGCTGGCTAGGCCTGCCCAGCTCAGTCTCGGGCTGCACCCGTGGTGTGCACTCTTCCGGGGACAGGGTACAATGTACCCAAGCGGAAGAGGACTGTGCTTAAGTCAGGCTTTTCTACGTCACTGCACATCCCTGATGGATGGCCCTAACAAGTAGGTCTTCCAAGTCTATTTGGAAATAATAAACATTTCCAATAGAACAGTGGAAAACACCAGGGTTATCTCATTTTGAAGAATCTAAGATTCTAAAATAGTGCTGAAAGTCCTAGGATCCTTTTTCCAATGAGGTTCTGGTAAAGATCAGAAGCATGAACTCAAGGTCGGCTTTAGACACCCTGAGGAATTCAATTATCACTTTCCTTTTGCTGTTATTCTTGCCCAAATTCAACCCTCTTTACCTTGGAAAATGAAAGGGGGGACAGGAGTAAACAGAATACCTACTTTGTTTCTTTTCTTTCTTTCTCTTTCACATACCATTTTGGCCCTAGCCAACACATGGGTAGCTGAGAGTTCTGGCACCTGAGCACATTTCCCTAAACAAAGAAAAATACTGTAATGCCAGGTTCAACACTGAGCCGATGTGTCAAAAAGTAGCTAACAGTTGAGACATCAGTTACTTTTGGGGAGGAAAATAATGAAACAGAACAAACCTCAAAGTGAACAGTCTCCTAGGAGATGATTTCCCACAAGCTGTATAAACTTTCTTTAGTTAAACAAATAGTCCCACAGATGAACTTTTGTTTTTGTATTTTAGGGAGATCCATCATAATGATCACCTGCGGTTTTTTCTCACTGGAAACCTTGACAATGAGACAAGATAGGGTTTTCCTTTTTCCAAGCAGATTATCTTACATTACTTCTAGAATCGGAGCCTTCTTTATACTAATGAATTTGTATCCTTTAATGTAGTTTTTGTAGTCATCAAATCCAACTTTATGTCCAAGTCCAAATCCTAAGTCATTCCCCAGAAACTTCACCTAGAAGCCGGCAAAGCTTTTGTTTGTTAGGACCTCTTCACGGTTTCCCACTCACCACTATCTCTCAATCCTCCACTCCCTCAAAGGCATGGGAGAAACTGCCCTGTATCAAGTTGCAGTGTCAAAGTTGCATGAAATTCCAACTTATTCTCAGGACTTTCTCTGAGAGAACACTCTTGAAATTCAATCTCAGATCATGGAGCCAAGAGACTGAGCAGTCAGGAGAGAGGGAATGTGAGTAAGTGTCCCTGAAGAGGTAGCTTGCGTTGGAAGGTCATTACAACAAGTAAGAATGTGTCAGTGTTGGGTACCTGGATGGTTCAGTCAGTTAAGCATTAGACTCTTGATTCCTGCCAGGTTGCCCTCTCATGGTTCTTGAGATCGAACTCTACACTCATAGCATGGAGCCTGCTTTGGATTTTCTTTCCATCTCTTTCTGCCTCTCCCTGACGCATGCTATGTAAATAAATACACAAGGAGGAGGAGGAGGAGGAGGAGGGGGAGGGGGAGGAGGAGGGGGGAGGGAAGGGGAAGAGGAAGAGGAAGAGGAAGAAGAAGAAGGTATCAGTGCAAAAGCCATATGGATGTGTAACTGGGGAAGCTCCAGCCATTGGAGAAATTCAGATTTAATGAATTAGTTCAAGTTCGCTCAGCTTGGCTCAAAACTCATCCTACTAAGATGCTTCACCTCTTTCCATTTTCACCTGCCTCTTCTCAAGTCTCGGGTGTCCTCTCATTGATGAAGTGAGTAGTGTAACCTTAACCTGGAATAGGTAGCCACCTGCCTAAATGAAATAGTGGTTTCACAAAAGACCCATTTAGGAAGGGCAAGACCTTTTGCCGGCTTCCCATCTTTGCTCCAAGGAGTGAAATACCATTTGGGCTTATGTAATGAGCCTGTATGGCAAATGCCAAAAGAGGGACATTTTCGCTTTGTTCTCTAGGAATGTGCATTCATTCATTCATCCCGATTTATCTTTGATTAAGCTTTGACTCAACCAAATGGAATGATTCATCAGCGAATACACGAAAAGTTCATGGCACAGTTGGAAAAATTACACTTCCATTGAATGTGTCCCACTGAAACACAGACTGCATCATTATACGTATAATTGAAGCAGAAAATCAAACAATCAAATGTGTTTATACCATTTTAAGGGGTACTTTCTAGTCTTAACCTGCTCTAAAGAACACAAGGCCTATATGTTCTAAGACCTTAAAATAAAGGGAAACTGTGGAGCGCCTGCGTGGCTCAGTTGGTCGAGTGTCCAACTTTGGCTCAGGTCATGATCTCATGGTTCGGGAGTTCAAGTCCTGCATTAGGTTCATTACTCTCACTGCAGAGCCGGCTTTGGATTCAGATCTTCTGGCTGCCTGCCCCCCATCTCTGCCCCTCCCCTGCTCACACACACATTCTCTCTCAAAGATGAATAAACATTTATTAAATATATAAATAAATAAATGGAAGCTTTGAGACTTGTGTAAAATGTGCACACACACCCTGATTGTTTAATCCCATAATTCTCTCCCCTCATGTTGGTTTTAAATTCTCCAGCGTCGGTGGTGACTGCAGGTACCAGGTAATCCCATAGCCGCTTGGTTTTGACCCTGCTCAGATTCCACACAATAGGCCGACTTCAATGGTTCAACCAAGTATTTTCATACTGCCTATTAATAAAAAATACTAATGCTTTGCTCATTTCTTCGAAGGTTTTAAGAAGACAGTTTTAAATTAAGCATGTTTTTTGTAGATATAAATAAGAAAAGGGGAGTATATTATTCTTAAGTTTCAATTAGGTCTTTTTGAGCTGATGCGATAAGTATTATTATAATTAATCTGCTGGAATACATTCATAATCATCAATGATAGCGACACTGATACTGTTCTATTATCCCCTGAATAGTTCTTTCAAGATTCAGAACATAATATTAGGTCACAAAAAGAAAACATCCTTTCACATGTGTTTTTACTGTGAACCACAACACATTTCATTTCTTCCTGTGTAACTCCAGATATCCGTGGCAAACTTTAAATACTGTTTACAAACATATCAAAAGGAAGCACCAAATATTTCTAGGTTTGTAATACAAAAAAGCCAAGAATGGTGATTTTTCTCAACTTTCATTGTCCCAACACTTAATTTCAAGAATTTTACACCTAAAGGATTCTGATTGCTATAGCTCTTACCATGAATAAATTTTGCTCCAGAAAACTGGTAATTAATTCTTACACGTTGGAAGACTGAAAAGCCTAGACTTCTGAATCCATTTACATGGAAATTTACATTCTTTTCTTTTGTTTCTCTGAAATCTCTTTAGAGATTACCTTTCCTCATTCAGTTCAGACTGTCTCAAGCATCCATTAATATAGTTCTCTTTTCTCTATATTTTCAAAGACTTGGGATTTAGAGAAACCTCAACTGTCCAAATGTCTGGAAATTTAGGACAAGTCAATCAATGTTAGCTATGAATCAATTCCTTTAATCTTGACAATAACATTGAATGTACTGTTAGGCTAACCTGACATAGGCATCTATTTCCTAATCATGTACAGCTCCTCCCTCCGTACATCCAGTATTTTTATCAAAATCAAAAAGAGATTTAATAAGGGCGCCTTTTATAACACGATTATATTTTGGTATGATTATGAAATCTGGTAGGCAATGCGAAATTATCAGTGCATGTTATACAACTCCCCACTGAGATATTCCCAGCAACTGCTCTCTTCATTCCTTCCTTTTTCCTTCTTTTCTAAAATTGCCTTGCCTGTTTCTTTCAATGTCATTTATTTTTCAATCTTTGGACCATTTATTTTCCCATTAAAGTGAAACACAAGGAATGACTTTCATTACATCTCAAAGAAGTGAAATGCTGGTCGATTGGCCCCAACATACAGGTTTCTTCATTGGCGACTGAGTCATCTCTATTTCCCATCTTGGAGACAGATTCTTCACAATGGATAAGTGATTTGAAAATCAAAAGTTCATTTTGTTCCAACAGGAAGCTAAGGCTGAACTGACAGCATGATCCAAGTCATGTACACACTAAGTTGTAAGCAAGGAGACAAAGGTCTTAAAGTTTAAAAAAACAAACACAAAAATAAAAACTAAAAAAAAAAAAAACAAAAAAAATATTGACCCATAACTTATACCATCAAACCTGGCAATAAAAAGAACACCAGAGTCTTTCCCTTGTTTTGCATATATTATTTTGAGAAGTACTTATTTGGGCAAAATATTGAAAACAAAATAAAAAGAGGAAAAAAATGAAATAAGTAGATATTAGCTTATCAAGTTATTTCGTCAATTTCCTTTTAAGTTTGTTTATTTTTGAGATGGGGGCAGGGAGGCGGGGCAGAGAGAGAGGGAGACACAGAATCAGAAGCAGGTTCCAGGCTCTGAGCTGTCAGCACGGAGCCTGATAAGGGCTTAAATTCATGAGCTATGAGATTAAGACCTCAGCTGAAGTCAAACACTTAACCAAATGAGCCATCCACGTGTCCATTTTTTGTCAATTTTTATTCCTGAGGGTCTCTAATAATCTTGGACCACCAGGCATCCAAGACATAAATGTCATCTGATAAATCTCATCTCTCTTCTTTGGCAAAACTTACTCTAAACCATAATATTTGAATACTATTTTTAAAGATCACAAGGCAAGATTATGCTGGTGAAGTTTATTAAAATATAAAACTGGAAGGTAAGTCAACAAAAGGCTAAACCAAGAGTCAAAGTAGACAAGTACCATTGATGCTGCACTGGACTTCAGCCCATCTGAAGGTAATCTGCTTTGGATGATAAAATGTACCCTTTTTGCTTATTCAGATTCATGAACTATTTGAACAAAAATTTTATACATTTCGCATTCTAAATTTTTCTTAGTAAAAATTACTAAGAGACCTAATTTACAATAAATTCATTGAAATATTAGACCATTTTCAATTCTAACATTTTTTTCAAAAAATTCGGAATATTCTTTTCATTCTCAAGATGAAAACACAATTTAGTGCTAGAATATTCCTTGAAGTTTAAAGTGAAGAGAGCCACTCCTCCTTCATAACTCGTTGTTATGTCTATCAACAAAATTCTATCTAGAATTTCCAAGTCAAGTGTACAGGAGTTAAACGAAGGAGAGATAAGAGATTAGTCAAGGACTGCAACACTGAACAGAGATCAGTATGAACAAGGGGGCTGATTTTTAAAATTATATTCTGTAATTATCAAATAATAGCAATACTAAATGAAAGCCATTTTCTAAATCCCACCACCTTAACTAAACAAGTTTTTCGTTACTTCGTATTCCATTCCAAGGATTTGTCCATATGGCTGAATATTTTTACCTAAAAGTTATCATACAATTTTGCACTCAGATTTTTTCACTGAACATTGTAACATGGAACATATCTTCACTACTTTCTAAAATGTTCTTTGAGGAAATACACTTCCCTAGAAGACAGAATTAGAGCTATAACAGTGATTTAGGAGATTAAAAGCAGACACTGAAAAGAATTTCACGTTAGCAAGAGGAGCTAAATACAGAAATCACTTCTTGGTAAGTTTTTATATATACATTTTTCTGGAAAGTCCTTGAACATATGATATAGGCTCCATGCCTTGTGTTTTATAGAGCAACACCGATAAAGATTTTGTTCTATTTTTCCTTCCCCTTTTCTCCTTACCCTCCAACCTCTTTCCCTTTGGTATACACTCAGCTCTGTCAAATATTCTTGATTTATCCTGATTTTATTCACTCTTTTTAGCAAATTATCTTGAGTCCAAGAATTCCTCCATTTACATGCAACTAAAGACAACTGGCTTACCCTCTTCAAGGTCTTAGTTTCAGCCTCTATAAACTGAGGGTAATAATAATACCTCCACACAAGTTTGCTATGATAAATTAAGGAGGGATTCCATGAGACACAGTGTGTCATCATTATGAGGATAGAGTCTGAAGCCATTCTACCTGGATTCAGAATTTTGTTCCCCTCCTAGCTATGGGATCTCAGGCAGGCCATCTAACATTTGCCTCAATCTTCATATCTGTTCAATGAGAAGGATGATAATAATGGCAAATATTACTCCTATCTGAGTTGTTGTGAGGAACAAAAGACTAAAGTAGGTAAAGGAGTGTGGAATTGTGCCTGGCACATACCAGTATTATGTGTATTTTCATCACGATCACCTAAAATGGTTGGCATACAATTTAGATCAAGGTAAGCAGTCAGTAAGTGGTAACTATAGAAATTACTTTCTAGTATTCAAGCATAATACTTGTGAAATCTCTAGTAATCAGTATTTGTCTTCTTTTACTTAACCTGAGAGATATGAACCTAGTGAATTTAATCAATAATGGTGTGATATTCACCAAGTGCCAGGCACTGTTGCAAGCACTTCGTAAACAATAGGTTATGTAATTTTCATAAGAATCCCAGGAAATAGGTGCTATTATTTTTCCACCTTCCAAATAACTTGAGTATACTACATAGAGGTTATATAAGTAGCTCAATGTCACCAAGAGACTCTATGTCAATGAATGCAGCGCAGTGCAAGTAGCTGATAGAACTTGAATTCTAACACTGACTTTCTGGCTTTAGAGCCTATGCCCTTAACCATGGCACTTAGTGGCTTCCAAGAAAGGGAACAGTCAACCCACAGGCCCTTTTCTCATGCAATCCCCTGGGCCACATGCCAAGCATCATAAGCCCCATCTTGACACTTGAAGATCTATGAGAACAAGGTCTATAAACATTCAGGATCCATGCCCAGTGGCCTCTCCGGTTTCTATCACCGATCCCCCCAAACCCACACCCCGCGGTGGCCACACACAGAAGCCTAACAGTTCAGGAGATGTCTGGGAAATTCCAAAAACAGAAGGCAGATGAGAAGCAGTGGGGGGTTTTATCCATGAATGTCTTCACACCAGAATCTAAATGCTGTTTGAGGGCATGGTGCCCTCCATTGAGGAGAGACCAGCTCCTGCTGGCAGGAAGCTTAGCGTTGACAATCAGCATTGAAAGGGAGGCGGAGAGCTTTGCCAGCTGGGGATAGACATCTGGCAGAGGATCAGAGGGACGGCACACTAACTAATCCAACCCAGAGCTGGATTTAAACACATTTCCCCTCGGTACTGTGCAAGAGCTTGTCCAGGCCACTATCTGAAGAACAGAGCTAAAGAAATTCATCCAGAAGCAAATCAGTTTCAAGGTAATGAGGGCATAACTCCTAATTATGCATCATTAAGGAGGTCTCCTGATCAGAACATAACTGAGACTGTACAGAATCTTGTCTGAGTATACCTTTAGGGATTAAAATATTGATCATCTCAGGGAGACTGGGCGGCTCCATTGGTTACGTGTCTGTCTGTGTCTGACTCTTGATTTTGGCTCAGGACATGATCTCACTGTTCATGAGAGCAGGCCCTGTGTGGGGCTCTGTGCTGACAGCATGGAGCCTGCTTGGGATTCTCTCTCTCTCTTTCTCTATTTCTGTCAAAATAAGTAAACCTTAAAATATTGATCATCCTGGTTTAAGGCTTTGTCTTTATATAAGCAAAATGTAGGAGAGAACCTTGACAATTAGCTAAGTATTTCAAAGGATGCTTGCATTCTTTCCCTTCCTCTTCTCCGTTCCCTCCCTCTCTGTGACACACACACACACACACACACACACACACACACACACACACACACAGCCTACCACTGAAGAAAATGTTTACGGTAGCAATGAGGCTAGAAGCTGGAACAGCACAGACACTTCCAGACCCTGGGTCCTACTCTTTGCTGTCCCTGACTTTCTCAAGTTTCTCTGCGTTCCTCTGCAGTCCTTGTAACTCTAGTGAGTAACCCCTACCTCCTCTAAGCCAACCACGCTACACTGCAGCTCACCCCAGATATCTGTGTTCCCCATACCTCAGAACCCACTTCTTCATAGGTCGCCTCACCATCTAATCACTGACCCCATAAGGGACTGCTTCTGGGCCTCAGTCTAGTGCCCCACATGAATTTCACCCTCTGGCATACCCACCCAGACTTCCCATTTGCCTGTTAGCTTTATACGGCCCTTTAATTTCAATATCTCAGCCTCAGGTGAGAGGCACCCCTTCCATCAACCCCAGCCTGCGGAACCATCATTAGTGAACCAAACAAAGCCACCTCTCAGCCCATCACCCGCCAAAGGAGGGCACCTCAAACTGTAATTAGGTCAAACCTATTAGACAAGTCATCCATTGTCCAGGGGAGTCGCTAAAGTGACTGAGGTCTAAAGATCTTGAAATGCCATCCTATTGGTAGATACCAAAGTAAAATAAATTGTATAGATCTAAAAATGCCCAGATTTCTTTTTTTTTAGATTAGGACACCAATTTGAGCTTTACCATACATGTCTATAACTGTTATATTCATGTCAAAAAGGATATTCTAAGACTCAATGGCTGTAGGGAGACAAGAGTGATAAGAATATGCAAGAAGTATGAATTATCTTTGGATGGCTTTGGGAAAACAACATTTGTCCTCATTGGAGGTAATTGCATAGACAAGCAATGGGAAGAGCCTATTCAAGGAACTAACATCACAGAGTAACTTGCTATCAAAAAGTCAAACTAGTACTTCCTATTATCTTGAAATTTAAAACTCCCATTTTCTTTTATCCCAAAGTCAGTTTGGAGTATGACTTTGTACTCATAGTCATACAATAATTGAGAGATCATTTGTTCATAATAAGAACAGGCTGCAAATGTAGCTTCTATCTTCTTTTATTACCTTAGCTACTTCATTTACTTACATTTTCATTTTTCCTTGGTGTAAATGCAACCAATTAAAAATGTAAGTAATATAGTCCACTTATATCTTTTCTCTAACTCCCCACTTGGGGACTGGTAAAAGCTCCAGGGAGCATAGCCTCAGTGCTTATGCAGCCTATAGTCCCAAACTGAGTAGTATAAGAGCTTGGTCAATTACATTGTCTGTATTTGGAAGTCTTCAAGGCCCATTCTCATTGCTGCCATAGAAATTAGTTCATGAATTCTGTATGTGGTCATTTTCCTTTTATATAAAACTAATTAATATCCTGGAAGTTGTGGGAGATACAAAGGTGGTTAGGACGAATTTCTCCTCTCAAAGCACAACCTCAAATCTGAATCATAATTTATTTTGTGCCAAATGAGGCCAAGACAAAGGAGGTCTATCAGCCCATACCTGAAGGTGGGTCCATTACTGGAAGACAGAGAACTCCTCTGACAGCCAACTCTGACTCCTTCTCTCTTTCACTGCAGATCCAAAAGATAGCAGTCTCGGACAATCCCTGGCTTTGTCCAGCTAGCTCCCCAGTTTTCCACACAGATTTTCCCCTAATAAAATTCTTGCTTATTTAATCCCATGTTGGTCTCTGCCTCTCAGAGGACCGAGACTGACCCAATTTCATGTCCAACATGACTACACATTTTACCCTGTGCTGGGAAAACCTTGCCTTAGTAGCTACTTTAACCATCAGCTTCAATAATAACAACAACCGATGACCATAGATAACCTTTTGGCATACGTGCATTTCCTCATTTGATCACATGAGGAATTTATGACTATTTCCATTTTACAAAATGGGTGAAGAGACTCAGGTTAAGTACTTGTCCCATCATCCAGTTAATAAAAGGCTAGGCCTTAAACTCATAAAATCTTAGTTTAGAGAATATGTTTTTAACCACTACAAGCTGCTAAGTAATTAACCTACTAAATCAAATACATTTATGTAAGTTTGCAATCTTTGCATTCATTTGAAAATTTACTCAGGTTCATCTTACTGTTGACAAAGCTATTCTCAAAGTACCTTTAAACTCCCAAACAGTACAGGATCAGCATAGACACTGCACACAGGCATGATTCAGGAGTACATTTTTGCTGCTGCAGACATTTGTTAATTTTTCATGGAACAAATATATGTTGAATGACAACCATCTGCCATCAGGCAAAGGGCTATGATAATAAAGAACACTGTTCTCTATTTAAAGACGGGAATATTTTTTAAAGGAGAGTCCTATTTAAGCTACAGCTCTACCTCAAAAGCATTATAAATTCCTGACTAACATTTTACCATTTGATAGTTACGAAAAAAATTCTTGCCTCAACACCCCCCTTTCTGCTCCTTCCTGTAACTCTCTCTTGATTTAGAATTATTACCTTTAATAGGTTTCCCTCTGCTGGGACCCTGATGACTGCATTGGTCTGAAATAGCTAATTAGAACAGAAGGGCTCCAGCCTCTCTCCACCTTCCAGCAGGTATCATTCTATAAATGTCAATCAGCCACATGAGAAAGTGGAGGGGTCACCATCAAGGCCAAATATAAAAGGGAAACAGCTGCCACTAAAGTCTCCAACACTAGTTATCATCTCTTGGTTACCTTGCTCATACTTATGCAACCAACACTCTGTTATGAAGCAGTGGAAACTAGTGCCAAGCGGGACTTTAACATCAGACAGATTTAGATTTGCCTCCTACTCTACCACTTACTGACTCAGGTCACGGTCACACTACTTAACCTCTCTGACCCTCTGTTTCCTTCTCTGCTATTTGTGTGAGCTAAATGAGCCACTCTAAGTCAGGTGCCTGGCATTAAGACTAGGTGCTCAGTAAGCGTCTCTTCTGTCAACTGCAAGTCCATCTCCCTGCCAGGCTGTAGGTTCCTTCCAGACCTATTTCCAGGTCATATACCCTCAGCACCGAACAAGTGCCTACCACAAAATAGGTGTCTAATAATTGTTTATGTAATGAATGAATCAATCAATTGTTTCTGATCTAGACAGTGGACTCTCCAGATGAAAATTCACATGGATAACCTCCCAGACTAAATCTACCTTAACCCATGATTCATAAGTGCAATTCTAATACCTTAAGACTAATTCCAAAATGCCAGCTTACTGTAAAAGGCCAATGCATATAAGTTTAGCATACAAAGCAAAAATTGTGATTTGTCACCTTGCAATGGCATTTAAACATGAAAGGGCTGAAGAGTAGGGGTGAGATGGGGTGTGACAATGGGAAAGCCAGGGAGATTATGAGGAAAAGAAAAAATATATGAAAGTGATGGTGATTTCATCTTCAAAAAGAATCCATTCAAAGCACAGATTAATAAATTATAGTAGCAAGCAGTTACATGGCAATTTTCATCTTCAAAGCTCTGGATCAACTTTTAACATACTCTCTCTGCGTGCAGATGAGGAATACCAATACCATTTGACAGCTGGATAAATGGATATAGAGACTCTCAAATACATTTCCAAAGTCACAGAGAAACTTAGTAAAACTCAAGACGGATGTCCACATTTATGCTCATCATACTAGACCTTCTTTGATCATAAAATGTAAAGAAGAGATCAGTTCAGTGGTGGGGTATGACAATGCGAAGCAAAAGAAAAAGAGGGAAAGAACGAAGAGAAATAGAATAGATAATATTACTAAGTATTTACATTTCTAAATATATTATATGCATTATTTTACTTAATCCTCAAAACCCCCATTTGGATATTGTTGTGAAAAAACTCAGACTGAGCCATGTTAAGACATTTGTCCAAATCAAATACCTACTATATGAAAATGTTGAGATTCAAACCCGGTTCTTGCTGACTCTAGGGCCCAAGGTTTTACCAATACCCTTGTCCACAAGATGCTAAAAGGCATCTACTTCCTGGCAGGAGCAAGCACATGTATGGGCATCTGCATATGTGAGTCAGAGGAAGGGAATCTCTCTCCGATATAACCCAGTTAGCTAGTGTTCCAGGTGTTCTAAGTAAAAATCGTTTTTCCTTATTCATTTGCCCAGGATTAGGCTTACATTTGCATAAAGCAGTTAGGAAACGCAACCTCCAAATTCCTTGGTGGGAGAATTTGAGCTGTCCTCAGTCAGGTGACTGAGTGAAACATTTGGTTTCACCGTCAGTATCCCCACCACTGCTGAAAAGACAAATGGTTATTCCAGATTTATACAGATACATTTTTCCAGCGTAGGTAGACATCAGAACACAGAACTCTGGGGTCGGTCTACCTGGGTTCGAATTCTGACTCCCCCACTTATTAACTGTGGGTCCTGCTGCCCATCATTTCCTGCCATCATTTCCTCATCTATAAAATACATAGGACAGACATCAGAAGAGGGTAATGAAGATGAAATGAGTCAATATACATTCAAATACACAGTAAGTGCAAAGCAAGGAGTGGCTACTAGTTTTATTACAGAGGACACTGTCTTCTTAGTTTTTAAGTCTGTTCCCTTATAACTGGACTATGCAAACACCCTGCGAAATCTTGTCACTCACCACAGAACCGACAGGATTCATTTCAGTTTTGATCAAAAAGAGATGTTACTGTCAGAGAAGTGAAGTCGATAGCTTTTAAATGTCATGTCTCCCCGGTGAAACATACTAAACTGTTCCCCCTTGCTTCTATTCAAGTGTGAGTGAGCAATGACTTTTATGTAAATCTAGAATGGCACTACTACCTACAAGCTGATAGACACAGACAGAGAGTAGAACAATCAACAGCAAGTGAATATCATTTGTTTTATTCTTCTGTTCACTTTCCTTCATCAATCGCTTCTTACAAAGGAGAACCTTGGCCTTCTATCAGTGATACAAATTTATTCAAGCATTATCAAGATATTTCAAGTATTTATTGTTTACTTAAAATAATACTGACAATAAAAAAAAAAAACCAGTTTCACTGAGAACGATGAGGATGCCAGGATATGGTTAGCCTGATTTAAATGCCTCACCTTCCAAAAGCCAACTAGGACACTGGGAAATCCTCCGTGTTACTTGAAGACATGGGATATAAAGGCTCATCAGGCTTCCTTACCTCAGCATGAAGAGATGAGCACTGAGCAAAGGGCTTTTGAAATACTGAAGGACAGGTAAAATTCGGCAGCACTGATTTCAAATGTGCAAGGGGGATATTCAGAAGAGGAAGTAAACATCAAGAAGTCATTATAAAACATTGCACATACCACGCTCGCAGTCAGTTACTGTAAGTGGAAATCAACTGTAAGGAAGGAACAGCTTTAAAAAAAAATGTCTCTCCAAGGGTGTTTTATCGACGTGCATTCGTTTGTTCAAGACCTCTCAATTCTCGCGGGTTTCCGAAACTGTCAGAAATCCTACAGGTGTGAATGGTGTTGTATAAGCAAAATTAATGTCTTCATTGCTGAGTAAGATATTTTAGGCTTTATATGTGCCTTATTAGCAGGTTTTTTAAAAAGTAAAACCAGAGATGTGAATCTGCTACCATTTACATTCTTCAGCCTACCTGACCTTAAGTCATTATTTCAGTCTAGCATGTATCTTGGTGTTGTAAAGCAAGCATTCTCATCCATGCATGAATCTCACGTCACAATTTATTTTAACTAACCGTCACCTAAAATGTGAATGCGAAGACCTAGTCAGTTAAATAAACACCAAAAAATAAACAAGATGCTGTTTGCTTTCAGATTTACTACAGACTGACCCTTTGAATAAGAGTGATAAATGATGTGGGGGGGGGGGGTCTGTGTATGTGAAAGGGGGAGAGGAAGAGGGATAAAGGAAGGAGACGTGAAGGGAGTACTGAAATGATACTTCTGCATCTCCTGGATACATCTCGAACATCATTTCTACCAGAAATAGTCAGTTTTGTTTCCTAACACCTGAAACTAATAGCTGGTTTGCTGGGAGCGGACAGGGGGCTTGTTTCCAAGCACACCGTTGTTGAAAACTGTTCTGACATTCTCCCACAGCCACTACCCATCTCCTTAGAGGCAAGTCTATGCAGTAGAGAGAGGCATAGAGAAATGAGTTGAGATCTAGGAACCGAGACACCTGGGTGCCAATAGCATAAATGCTATTAATTACTTTGAGGCCAAGGGCAATCCACTTGACCCTCCCCGAGGCCTCGGCATTTTACATTCAATAGAAGAAATTGTAATACCAATTCCTGAGGGGAATTACTATTCTAAATCTCTTTGGTTTGTCAGAATTGTTGCATTGACAGAAAAGCTGAAGCCCATCAGTATTCTCTGAGACCAGAAATGAGGCACCAATGCTTTTAAGCTCTAAATGGCATGACCGTATATCAAGATGGAATCAAAAACACTTCCGAATCCATTTGGAAAGGGGCAATAGCGAGAACACCATATTGAGCACTTGTATTTGAGGTGCCAGTGAGGCATCAAAATGAGGGTGCCGTTGAACAGTTGGTTGAAACAGCTTTCGGCATCAGAAGATGAACGGAAGTTGGAATCGAGAGAGCAAGCAAAGTCAGGGAAGTACGTACAAGTAAACTAGAGACTGAACGTGTGCAACACATGCACACATACTGATACAGAATGCAGAGAAGTATGAGAAAGTCACAGAGGCAGAAGTCCGGATGCCTCGGCCATGCCCGGAGATGTAGGACACAGCCCAGCCCCTCCAGAAACACCTAGCTCCTTTTCTGCCAGACAGAACCACAACGGAACTAAGCACTGTGGCAAATCAAGTATGAACTGGGACCGTGCATCACAGTGCACATCACAGATATTCAATTTCCAAAATCATACATCCACTCAGTATGATTTGTGTTCAAGTATTCATTTGCTCATTGTTTCACTCAACCAATATTTATTGAGCACCTACTATATAGCAAACATGTTTTTAAATATTGGAGACCCGTAAGTGAGCAAAACCGTGCCTTTTAGCATTTACTCTGTGACAGAGAGAATCAGGCAAACAGTAGACAAGCCCTGGGGGCTGAGAGAGAAATAAGCAAGGCTTTAGGAATGGAGAAGGGGCTGAGTTGGTAGTTTGGTCAAGACTTTGCTTGTCTCAGACCCCAACGGGAAGCTAATGTTCTACCATATCTGCTGTCTGGGTCACTGCCATGAACCTTGCTTATGCACTCACATTCACGTTCATTGGCAATATCGACAGCTGTCCTCTCAAGAATCCCCATTGCTTAGGACCAAAGGGGTAGCAAATTAAGCTACTGAGCAGAAGAAGAGTTCAAAAGGGGTTATATAGGAGCATAGTATTTAACAGATGAAAGCTTCCAGCATCCCAGCCTTCATGCTGGTCTGTTGATGAGTTTTTAATTTCCTCCTCATGGCCTGTTGGATGAAATACCAAGTAAGGGAAAAACCTAGGAGGCATTCATTTGACCCCTAAAAATCTGGAGATTTCTTCCTTTCCTGACACAAATTAAAAAAGAAATCTTTTTACTGGCAATTCAGATCTTAAACTTAGGCCACTGGATTAAATCTAAAATTAAGTATGAAATATACATATTTAGATTTGAGCACAACACTGTGCTACACCATTAGACTTGACAGGCGCCATTAAATAGCTCTCTACCAGAGGACCAAAAGGTTAAATGTCTAGTGATAGATGTTTGTTTCCACCATCCTTTAAGGAACTTCACATCTCTTTCAGTGTACTTGTTACCTTGTCAAGGAGAAGACCTGTGGAATGGGTGCATATTGAAGCAAAAGAGAAAGGCTATACCAATGTCGGAATGGACGCTCTAGGAAGAAGAGGTCCAGGGATCAGTACTACTGATGAAGTCATGAAATGCTACATTGCAGTGTGAGGTCACTGAGCACCTTGAGGAAGGGATACCTTTGGGAGGCATGCATTACACCAGGAAAAACATGGACTCTAAAACATCAGAATTAGCAGAGATTTTGAAGTAGAGCAAAAGTTAAGACTCCTCCTTGTGGGGAAATGGCCCCCTAAAAAGGGGGGGGAGGTCTTAGAACATAGAAACTGGAAGTTGGAAAAATTCCTTGATATTAGGCACAGTCTTCAGTATCATGTATCCCTTTCTCATGTGGTCATAGCAATCTTCAAAGATGTTTGTTAAAAATAAAAATTTCTAGCCCCTTCCCTTTCTCACCACCACCAATTTTAATTCATTACATCTTGGGATGTCCTTAGAAAGATCCTTTTTTTAAGGGATTTCTATGATCTAGCATATTTGAGAAAGATTCCTCTTTATGATGTGTAAACTCAATGAGATCCTGTAGTTAGCACAGAGCCTCTGAATGAACTCATATGTTCTAGTTGCCAGATGTACCACCATCTACTTAATAAATTTATCACTCCTTTTCTCAGATGCTCTAGTGAGCACTTGATAAAGATCAGGGACTGTATGTATGCTATAAGGATGACTAGCCCCCAGAAACTGGTCTCAGGACAGATTCTATCTTGTCCATGACACTAGTAAAGTGGCTTCTGAACAAAACACCCCAAAATCAGAAGTCTTACATTGAACTTTTATTAACAGTCTGCATTAGAAGATGCTGTCTGAAGTCTCAACGTATATACTAGTTCTAAGGTCACAGAGCTCACTAATTAGAGAATTAGGACTTCTGATCCTAAAATCAATATATTTCTATGACAATGCTGTTTGCCCATTCCAAAAATTTACCTAGAGTTGACCTTGTTTAGTGCAGTCCTAATAGTCCCAAATAATCTAACTATTATTACTATGCACATTACAAAATTTGATTAGGTACCTGGTACAAATTAATTTTTTAAACAGAAATAAAATGCATAGATAATATAGAAAATGTATTTGTTGAATGAATCCCTAAAAAGTAATCATTTTATTTTTCTCAATAGTGGTAGAACCCTATGCACTGTAACATCTTCCATCAAGCTCATCATTTATATAAAATAACAAATAAATAAGGAGGAATAAGGTACAGATGATACCCCTAATGATAATAGGAAAGAAAATGACACCAGTGAAAAAAAGGTAAACAAAGTTGGAATTGGCAAATTTAGAGAAGACAAGACTGAGAGGGTTGCTATTCTTCTAGTGCACAAGAAAATACTACACAAAGAATGGTAGCTGGCGGAGCCCCATCTGTAGTGACAGCAGAAGAGAAAATGGGCCCAAGTACACATTCCTTTCTAGAACTAACCTTAAAAGGGATTTGAATTGATGCTAAAAAAAGTTGCTATACATAGGATCTTATTACCAAAATAGAGTGGAATTGTCATTCACTAAAAGACTTTTTACTAAAGGAGTTTAAAAAAACAAAACAAAACAAAACACCAACAACTAAATATGTTTTTTGCATCTCACTGTGAAGACATATGTTGTGATGCTGTTCAGTGTCCCTGGCCTCAAGGGCAGTTCTTTGAGGGAGGATACTTGAAAAAGGACACTTGATAGAAGTAATTACAAAATGTCACTTAATTGGGACACCTGCGTGGCTTAGTCGGTTAAGCGTCAGACTCTTGGTTTCAGCTCAGGTAATGATCTCAAGGCTTCCTGGGTTTGAGCCCTGCATCAGCCTCTGTGCTGATGGTGTGGAGTCCACTTGGAATTCTCTGTGTCCCTTTTCCCAGCTCCTCCTCCACTTGTGCTATTTTTGTATCTCCCAAAATAAGTAAATCAACTTAAAAAAAAAGTCATTTAATTAACATTTAATTAAATGACTGTCATTTAATTAAGAAAAATTCTGCGGACTCAAAGGATTTCTTTCCCCCTCTCTCATCTGTAGTCTCCACCCTGCTGCCTCACTGGGCCCTCCCATCCATGTGAGCTTTGGGAGACAGAGATTGTACTGAGCTATCCTAGTTTGTTGAACCCTCCTGGCTAATGCAGAACCCAAGATTTGTGTGAAAGACAAGGTACATGGCAACCAATGGATTTTAAATCACAGATGTTTACAATTATAGATCAGCACTGCAGACTCATTAATTACAAAGGAGGTAAATCTAAGAAAATACAATTTTTTCTAGACTTCCTTGAAGAAATGCTTTGGGCACCATTTCACAGGAGTAGATAGGACATGGGCTTATGAACCAACTCTATCAAGAGGATGTATCAATCAACAGATTAAATAGAACCCTCTGACCCTACTTGAAAACAAATTAGAATGGTTGTTGACTCCTTTTACAAACCCTGCATGAATAAAACTGCTCTCTTCCTGGGAGATTGCTCACGAGGTAGGAATGTCTGGGAAACTATTAGGAAATCATTTTCCAGACTAGGCACTCAGAGTAGAATTCAGCTTTCATTTAGCACAGAACATAACCACAAGGTTTCAGAGCTCATATCGTCTATCTCTATAGTTTCCAAAAGACTTCCTTGAAAATACAACCCCTGTGTCATAGAATCATTTGCCTGGGATTTCTCTAAGTTTCTTCACAGCAACAATCAAGGACTCAGCAGCAAATAGCCCAACTATCCCATTGCTGGCAAGTTTTCCCCAATGAGTACCAGAAATGGTTACATTGGTGTTCCTCCAATCTAATGTGCATTTGAAACACCTGGAAGTATTGTGAAAAATGCAGATTGATTCATTGGGCCTGAGACAGGACCTACGAGTTTATGTTTTTGTACCATCCTCATTAATCCTCATTAATGTCTCTGATATTTGTTCATGGAAGACACTCTTGAGTGGCCAGTGTTAGATCATTTGCAAAAGCCAGCTCAATTTGTTTTTAGTATTTATTTATTTTGGGGGGGAGGGGCAGAGAAAGAGAGGAGGGTAAGAATCCCAAGCAGGCTCCGAGCTGTCAGTGCAGAGCCAGTTGCAGGGCTCCAACTCACAAAACAATGCGTTGATGACCAGAGCCACCCAGGCACCACACCAGTTCAGTTTATCACTCAGTGACTTTTAGTCTCCACCAAACATTGTGCTGGGTGTGGTTTTCCATAGCCACATCACTACAAGACTGCAGTATTATGTAGAGAATTTAGTTCATAGTTGATGTGGTGCCATCTAATAGTATTACCAAACTTCCCTGTTGATAAAAAATAAATAAATAAAATAAATAAAAACAAAAAACAAAAAAAAAAAAACAAAAAACACCTCCTGACATGTTGGTTCAAAGTAATTCAGTGGAATTTAGATGGAGCCTGGACATTACCATTTACCACATGATTCCTATCTTTGGACTGGAAACACTTCTTAACATTGCCAAAGGTCACAGACATTAGAATTGCCTAGATTTGTTGTGAATCTTAGTTTTTCCACCTTAATAGCCATAACCTTAGAAGAGTTTCCTAGCTTCTTTCCACATTGATTTTCTTATCTAGAAAAGAGAGGACAGAAACTCATCTTTAAGGATATGTTTGAAGACTAAGTGAAATAACATATGTAAAACCTAAGTACATTGTCTGACATACAGTAGGTCCCATTACCATTGCTGACTAACAGATCACCCCAAGTTTAGGGGTATATAAAAAAAAAAAAAAAAAAAAAACACTGTTAAATTATGCAATGGATTCTGTGGCTCAGAAATTTGTGAAGGGTGTGGCAACCTCAGAGTAGTCAGGCTTTTGAGATGGTATCTCACAAGCCTAAGTTGAACAGTGACTTAGTCGGACAATGCTTGTCCTTTCATGAGTTTCTTGAGCTAGCTCCATTTCTTCCACCATTCTGTTGATTACTACAAGCCCTCCCATACTCAAGGGCAGGGGAATCAGACTCTACCTGTCAATGAGATAGCAACCATGACTTGGTGTAGAAAAACAGGCAGGACAGCCATCTTTAGAAAATATAGTCTGCCTCAGTAGGCAAACAGCATATTAGCTAGAAACCTATGCAATGGTCATTCTATTCTGCAACTCTATCCTTCCCTACCAAAAAGTCATCCTGGGTCTTCCAGAGGTCATTATTTAATGTGTCTCCTAGTCTAAGGACATCTCCAGAAGTTCCTGGTTCACAAGCATGCTTAGTAGATTCACAGAAGTCCTTACCCTAAAGTGTAGATAGCTATCATCTTCATCAGCTGAGGGACACTTTGGGTCATGAAGAGGTTTTCCAGAACAAAAGACCACTCCTCCTCATGAACTAAAGGCAGCCTCATGGGTAGGGAGGTCTTCTACACAAGCTCCTTTATGGCAAGGGCCCCACCTCTGATGATCTTCCAGTTCCTGGGTTGGGGTTACATTACAGTGTGTGGTTCAGAATTGTCAACAGGTCATGTTACACAAATTCAACTTCATTCTTTGTGTTCATACACAACTTCCTTTCCTCTTCAGATTCACGTCTGAATCTAATTCACCATTGCTCACGCTTTCCTCCATATTTCCCTTAGTTGGACATTTCACAATATATTCCAGCTACCTGGAACAATATGGAACATAATTCAAAAGTATTACTTTCCACACCCCTTCCACATCTCAAGCAAGTTATACTTTTCAAGCACATAACTGAAAATGAAAGCACTAAGCGCCCTTTCAAGCCAAATCTCAGAATTCCTGTTCCAGTTAAGTGTTTGCATTCTCTGTGCATCTAACCTGGGAGTCTACTGCATATTGATATAATCATTTTTCTCTGGACCATTCTTCTTAACCGAACTGGTCAATATCCATCATTCCAGACTCCTAACTATGTGTCGGGGGCCAGACTGGAGTACTGGGAATAAAAAACAGAACTAAAATGGATGAAATGTTCATTTCAAAGCTGCAGCCAGGAATGAGGCACTGGAAGCAAAGACCTGAGTGGAAATTAAATTTAAGTAGTAAACAAGGTCTCAAGACCCAGTCAGGAGATTAACCTATGGATAGGAGAGAATACAAATTCGATTAAGTCAGAGTCCTATTTTCTAGGAAAATTAAATAAAACAGGCATGAACAAGACAAGTGTAAAAATAATTATAACACAAGGCAGAAGGTGATGTAGCACAAGAAAGACACAAATAGATTCACAGGAAATTTTGTAGAAGATTTTAATGTAAGACGTGTCTGTTTAACCAAACCAGACACTTTCTCACTGCAGAAAGGCTCTCTGGACAGACATACAAAGTCTGCTATGGTCTGTTCCCTAGCTATAGCTCCTCTTCCAGAATTCCCCCATCCACCTATTCACATACATTCCACCCTCGTCTTTCTCTAGCTCTTAAATCTTGCTACTCCTTGAAGACTCCCTTCAGGTATCTCTTTCTAAGAAGGAGCTAGCTACCAGTCCTCTGTGGACCCCTCAGCCTATTAGACACAAAGCTATCACAGCACCTAATACAGTGTGTTTACATTTATCTGTATTTATTGGTCTTTCTTAAAAGCCAGTGAGGTCCTTCAGGAAAGAAACTACGATTTTCTCCTTATCCCTTTATCTTTAGCACAATGCTTGAAACCTTTACCACTGACCAAACAGAGGTTAATATATACACAAGAATCTGCAGTCAGGTCAGAAGTCTGATCAAAAGAAGAAACATTTTAAGGAAAAAGATTCAATGAGAAGTTTTTCAATCCCTGCGTATATGTGTATATGAGTCTGAGCATGCATGAACTCAACTAGGAGTCCAGAACTTTGGCCCGTGGACCAAATCCAACCCATCACCTGCTTTTATACATAAAGTTTTCTTGGGACACAGCTACACCGTCTGTGTGTGTGTGTGTGTGTGTGTGTGTGTGTGTGTGTGTGTGTGTGTGTATTAGTTATCAATGACTGCTTTCACACTCCCAGTGAACTCAGCAGAGCTGAATAGGTGCAGTAGAAACCCTATTACCTGCAAAACCTAGAATATATACTAGCTGGCCATCCATAGAAAAGATTTGCTAACCTATGATATGTAAGATTTAGAATGATAATGTGTCATGTCTCAATATCACATATTATATCCTACAGACAATTTATAATGGCTTAAAAAAAGACCATTTACCCCTACAAATACTCCTCCATGTAGTTTCTAACTACTTGTTCTTGCCAGGCTCCTATCAAGACCCTACTGCATACATGCCCTCCCCATCCCCTACAGCTCAGTTGGTCTACAATAGACATTGACCCATGACATGCTTCAAGAACTTCTCCTCTGCCCTCTAGGAATGTAGAATCAAGACCAAAATATGTGACCAGGAGGAGCATTAGCAGTTCCTCTGCCTCCTGCAAACCCCACGGATGATCAAGAAGGGAGTTTATGTGACAGTGAGGCAGTTCCCATGGAATATGGGGTAACAACATTTACCAAAGTCAAACATATTTGGACTATTCATAGTTTTGACCCATCATTTTTTTCCAATCTACCTCCAGAGACTGTGAAACTGGACTGTCTCATGAACTTGGGAAACTATCAATCTGAGACTCCTCCCCTTCTTCACCAGGCAGTGGGACAGTCGAATAATCAATGGGTTAAACTAGGCAGGTGAGTTATCAGGATCAAGTCTTCCAAGTCCTGCCTCCTGCACTCTGCCTACCCCTGGGCTGGTAGAGCTTCATACCACCTTCTTCCCTCCTTGCAGCAGGCTTCCACTGGTTTGCTCACTCCCAAGCACTCGGGTGTGACTTTCCCCGTACACTGACTGCCCTTCATTTGCCACACATGAAGTGGGGCATCCATGTCCATATCTGTTCTATGGGTTGGGGTTTTAATCATTTAGCTAATGAGTAGGCACTGAAACGGGTAAACTAAGTGCAGTTAAGTCCAAGCTTCCCACAGAGCAGTGCAGTGGTGGAGATACACAATTCCAGCATTTGTGAGGATCCAGAGAGTCCAGAGAGACACAAGTCCTTCATTTCCAAAGGAGTTTTTGTTGCTATACTATCTTTTCCTAATATAAAAAAAAGTACCTTACAAGATAAAGAGTTTCTAGTTGCCACAGTCCATTGATTCCCAAAGAAAGTAGCACTCTTTTATCTGCTCTGATTTCACCTTCCTAAGACTGAATCCAGATGCGCTCACCTGAAATGACCTCTGGTTAGCTTCCTGTTGTGAGATCATCTTAAAGCAGATTTTTTGGTTGAAGAATGGGGATGGCCTTTACTAATAGCATACTGTCAAGATAAAGAGCTTCTGTTCCTCCAGCAGATTGCCTGGGATCAAATCCCAGCCCCACCGACTTCTAGCAAAGCCATCTCCTCCCTTTCCAACACCTCAGTTTCTTTATCTATAAGATGTTATAGACTTTACTGCCCATGGGTGTCAGAAGGATGCCCTGAGTTAAGAAATATAATCTGACATTCTTAGATTAGTGCTGGACCTAAAATGTGTGCACATGTTATTATTTCTCACTCTGGATTCAACTACATTTTTCTGTAGAGTTTCCTTGTGCTCCATATTGTTCAACACAGAAGTGACCCTATCCTAATACTGGCAAAAAAAGAAAGGGTTTTGGACACAATGTTCCTTTACATTTCTGATTCCAAACACATTCTTCTCTGACAGGGAGAAAATCTAGGATTTCTAAATAGTTAACTTTATTGTTTTTCATTACCAAAGGAGCAATCACTTAGGATTCTTTCCTTGGTTATAAAGAAGAACCATAATTTCATACATACATGTAGAACACTTCAAGACTTATTTCAAAATACATGAATAAAACTTTTCTAATAGAATTTGATCAAGTTATTTGTTACAGGTTATTGTCAAACAACACAAATAATTCCACAAGCCACATGGGGGGAAAATCTAATTATACCTCCTTAATTGCTTTGATAATAGAAGGACAAATGCATTCTTTAAATAACCTAACATACCCTTATTATTGTTTAGCAAAAAATATTATAACTGGTTGCTATAGTAGGAGGCTATTAAAAAGGGCACTGGGCTTCTTTCTAAAGGAACGGATGAGCATTCCTGTCTCCTACGAGGTCACTTCTCCAGCATCACACTTGTTCCTCCAATTCATTTATTTAATGCACTTTCATAAGCAAAAGTAATGCTTTGGAAGTCACACTATTTTTATCTCTCTCCTTAGTAACTTCAGAAACCTCCATCTAATTTCTGCCACATTTGACAGTAACGACAGCACCTGAACAGTTCCTGAACTCCCAAAAGTGTGTATGAAGAAACACACTCAAAACTAACTTTCAAAATAATGAAAATAGGGCGTGTGGGTGGCTCAGTCGGTTGGACGTCCGACTTCGGCTCATGTCATGATCTCACGGTTCGTGGGTTCGAGCCCCGCGTTGGGCTCTGCGCTCACAGCTCAGAGCCTGGAGCCTGCTTCGGATTCTGTGTGTCCCTCTCACTGCCCCTCCCCTGCTAACACTCTACTCTGTCTCTTTCTCAAAAATGAATAAACATTTTTCATTTTTTTAAATAAAAAAAATAGCACGTATAGTAAGTAAAGGTTTACCAATACTTGGTCAGACCCCCCATTCTTCCAAGAGTTTGATTCCTAGATCTTTAAAATGAGCACTTTGCATAACCACCTACACTCCCTGTGTTGACTTTTCCATCATTTATTCTCTAAACCATAACATTCTGTCTTTCACTATAACTACTATACAGAAAAAAAATCCTTTCAGGGTCACGTATGGCATCCTAATTGTCAAATACTCACAAAAACGCCTTTTCTCTGCCTTTATCTTGACTGAATCTGCTAAGAAAATTGGATAGGGTCAGTCATCACTAGATCTTACAAACTTACTTCTTTTTAGAAGAGGACACTTTTCTTAAGCATCCCTGCTCTGTCTCATAGCCCAGCTGTGCTTTCTACGTATTTCTTCTCACCATTCTTCAATTTCTATCCTTGACTGCTAACCTGTACAATGTCATCTTTCTCAATGAACCCATTTCATGCCATGGTTTTGATCATTACCTCTACAAGCCTGACTCCACCGTCGCCTTCTCCAGAACCATAATCCCTAATTCCACCTACCTATTGGATACTTCTGATTAAATACCAGCTGCTCAAACTTCCAAGCTAAATTCATTAGGTCAATCTTTTCTTTCCCAAACAAGCTCTTCCTTCCAACTTTCCACTTTACATTTGTAACTTTTTCTTTTAGTCATCTGGGCTCAAATTCAAGGATTCATCTTTGATTCTTCTCTCTCCTTATTTACTACACAAAGTCAGTTAACAAATTCCTTTGATTCTTGCCATGAAATGTCTCAATTATAATCTTCTCCTCTCAGTTTCCAGGACTACCACCAACATTAACTCATCCTTGAAATTCTGAACTTGTTTCCTAACCATCTCCCCACTCCTCTGTCTGGTCACACTGATCCATCAGATATACGTGCATATGGACGTTTACCCATGTATACGTTCACACCAACATCCTTCCTGGCTCACCATTTTCATATTGTTTTTCCAATACAAGAAAGTCATTTCAGGAGCTACCAAACACAGTGCAAGCTTTTTTTAGACTTTCTTTTCAAGACTCTTGACAATATGAACCCAGTATTTCCACATTTTTATCCCCAATCTAACAGAGTCCATTCAGATTTTTGCTTATTTGATTGCCCTCTCCCAAAAACGTTTTATCAATTTTCTAATCTCTACATTAAATTCTACTTTGTCCATGATTCTTTCCTTGTCTCTCTAAATATAGATGTTTATATGGGAACTATATTTAACAACATACAATGAGATTTTATGAGCAAAAATGCAAGTAAAACTTAGATGAGCCAACATCTAAAACCTCAAATGCTGTCCGATTATTTGATGCTATAGAGATCTGTCTTCTAAATCCTAACTGTGCTATATATAAATTGCATGATCTTGGGCAAGTCACTTAATCTCTCTAATTCTTCATTTTCTCACCAGAAAACATGGTGAGAAAAAAAAACAGTTTTGCTGAAGCAAAATGTCTATTTAAGAAAGTAGCTGATGAAAGTGGACAAGAATTCCAGACTGAGAACTCCATACAGTATTTGGTAAGATAAATGGTGCCATGTATAGTCCTAAGATGGTGACGACACATTTTCTTCTACTTCTAACTACTTACTGTCCAAGAATGATAGAAAGGTTGGTTAAAACTCAGTTCAGCATTCATTATATAGCATGCATATTGCTAAGGCCTTTGATCCCTCCACCTTCCCTTTTGCTTACTGATCCGGGCCTTTTTGTTACTGAGTTAGTTTAGTTCCTTTTCCAGGAGACGTACCAGACAGGTCAACCGTGAATCCATTATTTCTGCTGCTTGTTAACACTTCTGCCACTTGAAACTATGGGTTAAAATGAAATTTGGCCATTATTTTTAGATTCCATTTCTTTCTCCATGAATAATCTGGAATTAGTCATAAACCATAAATCTCTTCACAGACATTTTAGGGTTAGATAACTCAAATATTTACTTGTAAAGAAAAAGAACCTCATATTCCCATAAACGTCACACAGGAAATCTCTCTGCAGGAAGCTTCATTCCAGAACAAAGGCCTCTGACAGAAGCAGTGTCCTTCACGGACACACAGACAGATGTATTTCCATTCTCTTGTAGTGTGGGATGTCTGGTATGATTTGCATAATCCTCTCTTCTTTTTCTTCTCCTTTTTCTCTTTGCCTACCATTTTTCTAGGGGTTTCCACTCCCATGGCCCCCTCCCCACTTTCCCCCATCTGCGCACGCGCACACACACACACACAAACACACACTGACATGGATGGAGCCACCATTTTTTATACTCCCTCAAATTGTTCCCCTCCCCACCATCTATAGTAGAGCCTAATGTGTGAATACTGTCAACACTGGTCTCCAATCTCAAATGTGTGAAAGTTTTAGTTACTATCAGTAATGGTCCCACGTATTTTGATCAAATGGTTGGAAAGATTGAATAAATGGAGCAGGGAGAATAGTCTTTATTTGTATACAAAACTAGATACAAGTTTCCACATGACAGTAGGGCCTCACTGGTTTGGTCTCACAATACTGCAAAGTAGGCATTATTATCCAAAATCTTCAGAAAAGGAAACCAAGTCATAGAGCTGCCAACTCACAACTAACTGAAATACTAGTTCTTAAGACTATTAAGCAATAGAATGTAAGATTCAATTCAAATAAAGCTGCCTATCAACTTGTTTTAATATACTACACTGCCTTTTACAAATAAAAAAGGAACTTCTTGTAAAAGGAAAACACAATTACCATTTTACTATAAAGACTCCAATGTGCACATTCTTATTTTATACAAATAGTTACAATGCCTTGCAGAAGATTTTAACATTTCTTAAAACCTCTCTCATAAACCACATGCCCATCCTTAAAGCATCTCAGGGAAAGAAGCAACACAGTGATTAACCACATGTGAAGAGGAAGAACGGAGTTTTAGAGAAATGTAGACTTGCCCAAAGCTACATGGTCATTAAGCAGTCAAACAGAACTAACCCCCAGCTCTTGCCAGCCTACTTTTTCCACTCTGTTTGAAGCTGCTCTGAGCTACATTAAGTTTCAAATTCTGTCTGAATTGTACTAAGTGATCTATGATAGGATATATGATACAGAGAAACACTTACATGGTAATGAAGAACACAAGATGGGGAGAAAAGGTTGATGGATACTTGGGGAAATATGGGGTGGATCCTCGTGGGTTGGCGGGCAGGCAAAGAAGGAAGAGAGTCTCAGGCTATCTCCAGAGGTCATGTACTGGTTCATTCTTCCTGCAGGAGGAGGTGAGCTTAACTCAGCAGAAGGGGAAAAAGGCACAGAGTTCTTCAACTAAAAGCCCATCTGATTGGCATAGTTGCCAAACTTTGCACAACATTTATTTATATGACCTAATAATCCCAAAAGGGGTACCATCCTAACACAAAACAAAGTCCTATTTGGCTTAAGTAAGTTCCACAGGGGTATTTTTGATGGACAGCTGGCAGTTGCCCATTCATGGACCAAAGAGATAAGGAGGTGGCTTCCAAGGTCTCGTGTTTGTTTTCAGTTGAATCAGGAAGGATAAAGAGCATGGAGTCTATCCCATGGGGAGGTTTACGTAACTCATATTGCACTCATCTTCCATTGGCTGAATTGAGTCACAAAAGGCTGGGATAGAAGATTTTGCTGTGTACTCAAGCAGAGGAGGAACTAAATATGGTGAATAACATACTCTCCCCATTCTCTACTGTCCCATATTGTTTTCTGTTATAAGCCAAAATTTATACATGTAAGTTTCTTTAAAATTGACTCCCTGTCTACCCTCCTGATAGCTCATCAGAAAAATAGTATTTATCTTTACTATTTTAATAGAAGTCCTAAACATTGTTACTAGGGCCCAAAAAGAATAGAAACCATTTGATTCCACTTCAAAAATGATAATTGCTATGGTTTCTTCATAAACTTACCTGCTAGTTAAGATTTTCATTCAGCATGAAAACACAAACAAGCAAACCCTTGGGCTTGAGAGGATGGGCTTAGGGGACAGAAAGTTCTAAGTCTAGGTCCTGACTGTGCCTTTTATTGCACTTCCCAAGCATTATCATAGTTAACACTTTTAGACTGGATTTCATGCATGGTATTAGAGACTACTTTCTCCCTATGAGATTCCGTCTACTATCGTTTTACTTTGTTCACTTTCAAAAAACGTATCTGGGAAAAAATAAAAATATAATTTTTAATCTTTTTAACTTTATTTATTTCAAGAGAGACACGCCATAGGGTAGGGGCAGAGAGAGAGGGGAGAGAGAGAATCCCAAGCAGCTCCATGCTGTCAACACAGAGCCCAATGCAGGGCTTGAACTTGTGAACCGAGAGATCATGACCTGAGCTGAAGGCAGACACCTAACTGACTAAGCCACCCAAGCAACTCAATAAAAATATTCTTTATGACACATGCACTTGAGACACAGAGATCTGCAGAAATGTACCAAGGGGCAGCTTTGCTAGTAGTTAATAAGGGTTCAAACAGCCTCTACACGGGCAGGCCATAATACAAAATATATTCTTTAAAGCAGCTATAGAAAAAAAGAGGATGAAATATAATGGTCCATCTCTAATGATACAGTCAGGGTTGGCTGATCTATCAATCTATAAGCTGGCAGACGAGAAGGATAAACACTCTCATTATGATTTCAGCATGCTCCACTTAGTTCTCTAGGAAGTCTGTGGTACACGCATTCTGCACCACTTAGATGCTCCTTTGTCAGATGTGACACACAAATTCTGCCGGGAACATTTTGTAGGCAACAGTGTGGCAGTGCAGTTAGCATCCTTGGTGGAGTGGCAAAGAGCTAAGGGCAGAAAATAGGAAGTAGATGTATATTTATTTTTTTGAGATGCTCAGTGCCCACCTGAGAGATGAACAGAGAGCAGAGGGTCAGGAAATAGGGACTGAGTGATTTCACACTCACTCTGTGTCCTGAAGCATTATCCCTCCTTATCTGACTTCTCTGCTCCCAGCAAGACCACATAATGAAACTGTACCCGGAGATGCAAAACCCACACACTGAGGCTAAGTAAAATGCATGGATGCTTTTGAACAAAGAAAAGAGCAGAGTGGTATTCTCGTGGCATTGTTAGGAAAACTGTCTGGGGCAGAGTGCCTTTTCAGGACTTGAGACACAAAGCTGAAATAATTCTGAGTCTCAGGTAATGACAGAACTTGAAAGTCAAATACAAAGCCAGACCTTCTGCTCTTTGGTACAGCATCTCAACTCATTTCATCTTCCCACCTTGCATGTGAGACAGATGTCCTTTTCCACGTTTTATGGATGAGGGAATGGATACTCAGAGTAGTTCAGTGACACATTCAAGATCGCATATCTATAGGTATCAAAACACAACTCATTTCCCCTCTGAATCCAGTCTCCTAATGCAGTAGGCATTGAGGTGCACTAGAATGTATTTGAACTTGTCAATTCAAGTGCCTAATCACGGCCCAATCCATGGTACTCAGAGTAGCCCAGAATACTGTATGCTTCCACAGAGTTGCAGAATGTGCCAACAGTTTAAAACCTATCACCATTTCTTGACCCCACTTTTATCAGATGGCAGAGCTTGAGGGGAAGGGCAGTCATGTTTCTCAGAGAAGGACATCTGACCCTTTACATTCTGAGATGCCATTTAGGAATCTTTGCCCACCTCTTAGAGCAATGTTGCTCTTCCTATCCATGAACCATATAGTTGGAACTCCTAAGAATCTTTCATCTCCCTGGTCCTCTTATACCTTTCTGGAGCATTTCAGAAAGTAAGTTGTTTAACCGACATCAATTCAAGGTTCTACCAACAGATTAAATGAGCCAAAAATAAAAACTAATAAAAACTTCAACAATGACAATAGTCAATGAATGGTCAATGTAGTCAATGAACATCAGGAATGCAAAGGCTTTGGTAAATTACCACTTCTAGTGAATTCTCACTTGCACTACCGAAAAATGTCCTCCATAACTAAGGGTCATTAATGAAAGAGCTAGAAAATGGCCAAGCCTACAGAGCAGCAGCCTGTAGTTCCAGAAGGCTTAAGATTAGATAGATCTCTCAATTCGAGGAGCTGCTGATGTTGTGCCCAACCACAGGGCATAGAAGAATCAATACTTCCAGGCCTGAGTGTGGGCTACATTCAGCCAATTTCATCACTGCAACTTGAGGAAGCAGCGTTAGTGTGAAGCAGACATCACAGCAGTCTGTGATGCATAAATCATGCATAATTCTGTTTCCGAGAGGCAAAAAGAGAAGAAAAAGAATCACTTAATTTTCAAAGTATATATTAAGTTGCTGTGTTTGGATAGAATAAGGTAAGAAGGGTCTTAACTTTTTACCTGAAGGGAGTGAAGAAAAGCAGTGGGTCTCAAAGAGCCTTCCGAGACCAGCAGTACCCACATCAGCTGGGAACTTGTGGAAAATGCCAATTCTGAAGCTCCCTCCATATCTCCTTAAATAGAAACTATGTGAGTGGAACCAGGTGATTAGTGGTTTAATATGCCCTCCAGGTGATTCCAATCATGCTCAACCTTCGTGACTACTGAATTAAAACAACGTGAATACACCTTTTAAACCTTAACTAAAGTCAGAGCCAAAAGCACACATAGAAAAAAGAAAAAGTTAACTGGTTTCCTGGGACGCAATTGTAAATGATTAAGCCCTTTCTAGAGTACGTATCCTTTCTTTCCTCAGCTTCCTAACCTCTAAAATGGGAATAGTAATATCATCTAGTTCACTAAGATATTATGAGGATTAAACAAAACAATGTTTGCATTAATGAAATGTTAGTGACACAATTGTAAGCATTCAAAAAATGCTAGCTATTATTATTAAACTTTCAAATTAACACCAAACCCAAACCCCCAAACCTCAAGGTAATGACCACAGAGATCATCAGATTTAAGCAAACCAAATATAAATGAGAAAATTTATGAATTAGGAGAAAAAGCAACCAAATACAAATTAGGAAAAATAACAAACCAAATGTAAAAGAGAAACTTTACAAACCGAGGAACACACACACGCACACACGCACACTTCCCAACTTTGAAGAGAGTAACAAAGGAGCAGTAGTTAATGAGGTCTGATCACCATTCAATCCATCCAGTTTCCATTGTGAGGAGGAACAAGTAGATGTAAACAGCCTTTAGGATAACTAATTCTGGAAGTAATCCATGCTCTCTAAAGCTGGAAAATTGAGACTCGGCAGCAGGAGACAAGATAAAATATCTCACAGCCGTATTCTTTTGGTTCATAAATGACAACCGAGTCCATTTCAAAAGCAACAGTTTTTGATAACATTTTTCAAGCAGCAAGCTCCGTCGCCAGGGAAAAACCGTAAGACAAGAACTCACCAAAATAAAAGGATAAATGTCTCTGCCCATTCAAAACCGAGTTCCAGAAGAAAGTTTGTAACTCCGAAATCAACTGAATTTTTTAAAAAGTTCATAAGGAAATATCAAGAAATAATCTCAAGATTTTAAAAAGTGAAATTATGGTGGAAATAGGCTGAGAGCTGATTTCAGTGAAGCAAGAAAGACACTCTTAAAAATACTTGGGTCATTTCAAAAATCAATCTTATAGCTGGCTGAAGACTTGCAAAAGCAGAAAGAAGTCTTTTGCAAGGACTTCCAACTCACTGACTTCATTCATCCAGAACCTGCCTTGATTGATCTGTCATGTTCCTCCCAGAGCGATGGAAATGATTTTCACCTCATCCATTTTTCCCTGTGGCGCTCTTTTCTTTAGCACATTGTGAGCATGTCGGCTGGAAATGTACAGATCAACTGTACAGTCCACATCTAATTCAACCTTTGCAGGTACATGAAGGAGGAAACATATGTATATGCGTAGATTGACCTTGGCAGTCAGGCAAAGAGAAAACAGTCCTCTCCTGCCCACCTTTTCCCCCTCCTGCAGGGTTTTCCAGAGCCCTTTCCACCCAGACCTTGTGAAAGCATGGAAATATGTCATTCACTTGAAAAAATAGTCTGCATTATGGGGCAGAGATAAATGCACTATCGAGTTACTGTGAAGGACAGGCGGTACAGGAAGTAAGTGAGAGTCCCTACCCAGCTATGTTGAGTTATCTTTGAAGAAAGGTGTTTCAGATGATGAGCCAGTGGGAGAGACAGTAGAATGAAGTTTCAGTTTCAGCTCTGCTCAGGCTTTGCTACCTAAGTTCATTCCTGCCTCTGGACCTATTTCTGTATCTTTAAGGTTAGAAAAGTAAGCTGTATCAGTAGTTTCCAAATCAAGATACTTATCAGAAGGCTTTCAACTATATTTTTGGGTACCAGCCCAGATATTTTTCATCAGAATCATAAGAAATAGGGCCCAGGTTATGTATTTTCAAAACAAAATTCACTTCTGGAATGGTTTTTAAATTACTGGATTAGATGATAGCTAAGGACCATTTTTGTTGTGTATGTTGTATGCCCAGTGCTGGTGCGTCCTTTAAATAAAAGATAGAGAAGATATGGCTTTTACAACCCGCCCCCCAAAAAAATTTAAATGTAAATAAGAAGCAGAACTCCTTAACTGTTCTGGTTTTCTTTTACTGAGTAACAAGCCACCCCAAAACTTAATGGCTGAAAATAACATTCATTTTTCTTATGAATCTGCAATTTAGGCAGAACTTAGTGGAGACAACTCATTTCTCCACAAATTATATCTAAGGCAGCTCAAGAGTGGGGGCTGTGTCCCCTAATGATTTGTTCACAAATGTCTCGTGGTTGATACTGACTGTGTGCTGGGACCTCAGCTAAGCGCTACCAGCTGGAACTCTTACACATGACCTCTCCATGTGGCTGCTTCGCTGTCTCACAGCAAGGTGTCTGGGCTGCAAAGATAAGCATCCCTAGAAAGAAAAAGCAGCAGGAGCAAGCAGCCTTATCACTTTTCACCACCTAACGTCACTAGGCGTCCCTAGTAAGTGGCACTTCTACTTCATTCTCTTCATGAGGAAGTCACAAAACTCTCCCCAGGTTCAAGGGGAGGGCAAGTAGACCCCAACTCTTGAGGGGAGAGTGGCACCAGAAATAGTTTTGGAAAATAAAATCTGCCAAACCAATGAATAAAACAGAAGATTACGATGGCGAATAGTGGAGGGTAGTAAGAAATCGACTGGACAGGTACAGTATACAAGATCATAAAAGAACTTGAAAAGTTTAGATATGCTAAGTAGGAAATTGAGCCAGTGAAGGGTTTCGAGCAAAGGATTCTGATTGAATCCATCCCAGTGAGAGATGTATATTGTCAATGAAGGTGAGCTTTGTAAAGCCCTTTAGGGAAAGCGTTTTACAGGCCCAGAGAACTCAGTTCTATTTCTCTCGGTGACTTCTTACCGTTTCAGCTGTAAACTTCAAAAGGAGAACAATGGAAGCACTTTGGGGTATCTACTGTGTGCCACAAGAACCATCAGGGGCCAATATGATCGTTCCCTCTTGACAGATGAGGAGAATGAAGCTCAGAAACATTAAATAACTTGCCCAGAGTCAAATAGCTTGTAATTCATAGATCCATTATTAAAGCCAGCCAAGTCTGTCTGGCTACAAAGCAAGAATTTTTCTCACTATGTCATGCTCATGACAATGTCATGTCGTGTCAGTGATGGCTTCATCATTTTGAAGATGAAAATTATGTTTTACGCAAAAAAATAACGGAGGAGTCCCTCTCCGCCTATGTTTTAATGTCAGGTAATGGAAAATGAAAGCAACAGAAAAATTCAAATAAAATTCTCTGCTTTGGGCTTAGAATAAGAACTTCTTGAGAGATATTGGAAAGGCGGACGCTATATCCTATGATACAACTATCTGTAATTCGGCCTTCCCCTATCCACACACACAGACACACCTAAGCGACCCAGGACAGCATATTCTCTGAAGAACCCAAAGAAAACCACAGTAAAGTGGGGAGAATTTGTAGAGATTTTAAGCTCCTTCGTTATTTCCTATCAAAAACAGTGTTTATGCTTCATATTTCTTCTCCCATGAAGCTGCATACACTGTTCTTCTTTGGAAATTCAATCTGCAACCTTGACCCCACCCCATCCTAGTGTCCAGGGACAAATTAGAAGGCTGACAATGCTAGTTTTTTGAACTTTTATAGCAACCGTTCGCTCCTAGGCACCTAAAATGTCCTCTATCGATTGGGGAAAAAAAAAAAGTTTGTGATACGACTCCTGCCAGTGGAATTTATACTATAATAAGAGCCTAGTGGGTATAAAAAATAAATCCAGCACTAGGACTGCAGGCCTAGTGAGGGGCTGAGGACCAGGAATCCTGTGGGCTAAAAGGGAGTGGTAGCACCCCCTCCAAGTTTATCATATACACACTAACGCACTAACACATTTCAAGTCTGACCCAAGTCAATTCCAGTTGTAAGTTCTTCTCGAAAGGACAGCAGGCTGAGACAAAGATAATGAGACATTCCACAGTCGTATTTTTTTAATAATTACAGGGCACATCCATGAGTCTTACCTCATTTAAGTTCACAAACAACAGTTCGAGGTAGGTGCTATTAGCATCATACTACAGATGAGAAAACTGAGACACAGAATGGTTTAAGATCTTAAATCTGCTTAGCAACGTTAGTGCCTCAATTTAGCACTACTTGTGAGTGCATGACAAAAGTTTCCCTGCCCCCCATTATGGGCACTATTCCCCATGCCTCACCAGGAGTATGACACACACACGCACACACACCACTAAGAGGATGTTTGTGGCTTAGAGTGGCCCCAGCACCATAATAGAAAATGCAAAAGCTTTTCTTCAAGGAGTGCAATAGCAGACATGTGATGCTATAAACTCTTGGCCTCTGTAGCAGCGTAATGTAATATTGGTGTCTCCCAGATATTGCGAGGCCCTGAAAAAAATTGTAGAGGGCTATTAATTCTACTCTGTGACAGAGATCATGAAGAGCTTCCCTCTGCTAGGACCCATGAAGAGGAAGTATTTCCCACAGAAGTATGAGGCTCAGAAGCAGGAGTAGCAAAGATACCCCAACAAGCCATTTGCCATGAGTTTCAACTAGGGAGAGAGCCAGGGAAGCCCCTAGCCTCCTGTTCTCATACCTGCAACACAAGGGTATAGATCATTATGGCCATCTCATAAGTGAGGTTCTAACTCCTACGACACATGTCAACATTCCGGTCAGGAACAGATAACAAGGGAGTCAATATGCTACTAAGGAATCCATAGGAACTCCAGTGGGGTGACAGAAACGAGTGCAGAGAGAGATTCTCTATCTCACCGAATATGATGTGTCTTACAAAAGACACAAGGAAAGCACTCTTGGAAGTGAACGGTCTGGTGACCAGCAGAGGCTGAAATGGACTCTGCTTTATTCCTCGTGCCCAGGCCCTGGATCTCCTGGTCAACTGCCCGTGTTGGTTCCCTTTGCTGTGGCCAAATCTGGGTACACTGCCTGTCTCGGCATTCCATGGCCCAGTGTGATAAGTAGCTGATTTATGATGAGAAGGAAAGCCAGGCTCTCTCATTTGCATATTTTACCTTATGGAAATTTCCCTTCCATCTCATAACTCTCCCGGTGCTGGCATTTGGGTCATTTTCTTCTCCAGTTGGCTTTGTTAAACAGCAGCAAAATGTCTGGGCGTTTGGCCACAGCAGAGGGGCAGGCAATGCTTGACTGAGATAAAGTGCATTTGACTTGGCAGGTGCGCCCAAAGCCCCTGAGGGCAGTGGGAGGTACGCTTTATCTAATTATTCACGGCCCTGCTGCGGGGCAGAATGGCGCATTGGCCCAAGGATAGCAAAAGGCCACTCTCATTTTAGCACTGGCCCTCCTTGGAGAAGGCAGACCGGGGTTGAGAACATCACCCTCCCAACTGGGAAACTTGGACACCAGAAAACCTGACTAAAAAACAATATAAACCAGAAATCTCTCCCAGCCAACTGCAGCCACCTAGGATCCGAGGCTTGCTGCCACCTCTCTCTGTGACCTTGGAGAAGGCACTCAGCCTCGCTGTGCCTTCAATCCCAACATGACATTAACTCCTTCCTGAAGAACTGTCCACCAAAAACTTAGGAAGCTAAGAAACTGGACGGTTGGAGTGAGAATTTTTTGGACAAAATATGCTAAATCATCATTACAGTAAAATGAATGCATACTCGATTTTTGGATACTCACTGCTGGGAGGAATTTTTTAAAGAAGGGTCCATTCCCAGAGTTTCTGAAAGAAATCTATAGTCTTACAAAAAGAGAGGAACTTCTTTTGCGTAAAGTGGGAGATAAAATAGCTACCTTATTAAGTGAGCTCACTGAGGATAAAGACTGTCCCATCCACCTCTGTATCGTGAGTGGCAGGCATGTAAGTGCGCTAATACTGTTTAAATGAATGAATGATGGAAAGGGCCAAATTAGAACGAAATGGATATGTCTAGTATTCTAATGCTTTCCTCATTTGGCTCTCTATTCTTTATATTATGACTAATTCACTTGTGTTCCATCCTTGGAGGGAAGGGGGACAGACAAATGAGAGAATGGTAGGCTGCACTCAATGTATCCCTACCCCTGGGAAACCAACCAGATATATGACTAGCAGAGAGTCAGTTATGGGGAGAAAAAAATGTATATGTTTTGAATGACTTCAGTAGGGGCGCCTGGGTGGCCCAGTCGGTTAAGGGTCCGACTTCCACCCAGGTCGTGATCTCACAGTTTGTGAGTTCGAGCCCCACATCAGGTTCTGTGCTGATGGCTCAGTTCCTGGAGGCTGCTTCGGATTCTGTGTCTCCCTCTCTCTCTCTGCCCCTCCACTACTCACCCTCTGTCTCTCTGTCTCTCAAAAATAAAAAAAAATAAAAAAAATAAAAAGAAGGACCTCAATAGAAATTTACGCTGGATTTGGGAGGAGAGTGAAGTGCTATAAAGTTAAATAGATAGACACCTAAAATTCCAGAAATAATTGTCATCATAAAATTGAGAATGGGAGAAAAAAGTGCAAGTCAAAAATACCTTAAGATCATTTGGTCCCACCCCTTTGTTCTACGGACTGGAAAACGAAAGCTCAGAGACCGTCCAAGGCCACATAGTTGATCAGAATCCAGCCATAGCCTTCACCACTCCTGTGTCACCTCCCCAGCCAGGATGAATCACTCACATTTGTCAATGCCAAAGTCGGGAAAGCTGATTTCACAGGGCGCGGATCACTTTACTCAAAAAGAATACTGGACAAAGATCCGGTGGTACTTTTAGTAACTCTTGGATGAAGCAGACGCTTTGGGGTCAGCTTCCTTGAGTAACAGGATTGGCAGACATCACACACTTCTGGCCTGACAACAATTAAAAGGAGCCAAGTGCTCCATAACGGCTTCGGATTCTACCGACGACTCTGTACTGATTTTGCAAGTACAGCAAAGACCGCTGACACCCTTCAATGCAGACGACCTGCTCAGAGAAGACTTCAGAGTCATAAACTTGGTTCTGGTCCTGGCTCCGATTTCAAGTGATTTAATAATATGGACAAGACCACTCACTGCTCCCAGCCCTCAGAGGAGCTGGAAGAGACATTTTATAAGTTCACTTCCACACATCAGTGTCCATGATTCCATTACACATCCAATTATCCTGAGAAAAATGTAAGCAGGTCACCCTTGAGCCGTGTGGTGGAAAGTTAGCTGCCACATCAGCTCCACGAAGTTTCTGTACACGCCACAAAACCATGTCTCCTCCAGAAAAACGTGCTCTCCATTACAGCTCCTAACCTTACCCCCTAATATGTATCAAAACAAATGATAATGCCCCCTCTAATATCTCGGGGGTAATAAGGATTTCAAAACTATTATTTTCAAAGAAATTGACAAGGGCGCCTGGGTGGCTCAGGTGGTTAAGCGTCTGACTTCTGCTCGGGTCATGATCTCATGGTTCTGAGTTCAAGCCCCAAGTGGGGCTCTGTGCTGACAGCTTGGAGCCTGCTTCGGATTCTGTCTCCCTCCCTCTCTCTCTCTCTGCCCCTCCCTGGCTCACACTCTGTCTCTCTCTCAAAAATAAATAAACATTAGAAAGAAAAAATGAAAAGAAAATTTACAGGAGATTTTTCTCCGTTTCAGGCCTACTTTCTGGGAGGCCATTTTATTTCATAAAAAGTCTTTTTTTCTTCCATGGGCAACCAAGGAATTTAAGAGCTTTAGCCTTCTACATAAATCAAAGCCTCTTTTCTCCTTATAGGTGTGTTCTCTCCACTCTCTCATTTGTCCAAGTCATTAGGCGCCTAAGAGTTTTAGCCTCCACCATGTTCCACAGAGCCCAAGCACAACGTCCATACAAGGACACAAAGCAATAAATAAACTCGTGGGAAGACCCTGTCTACCATCTAGGCATCATCAGCTCTGGTGGCCAACTGGGCTCTCCCCACGTCTGGCTTCTGCGTCCCACCCCCGGTCACATCCTCAGTGGTTACGATCTGAACTACCGACTCAGGCAGCGTGACTATAACCAACTGTTTTTATTAATGATTTCTTCAAGACCTTGTCGCCGTCCTATAAACACGGAGCTGTTCACTGCGGCCGTCGTAGAAGCAGCTAATTGCAGGATGCTCTTCGGCTCACTTCCGAACCCCTGGCTCGGTCAACTGCAAGTTCCCAGCCCACTGACCCGCGCGGCCCTGAGCTAAGGTCCTTGGCAGGAACTGTTGTCGCCCGGCGTTTGGAGGTGCGGCCTCTCCACTGTCGTGTTTCCTGTCGTCCTGTGCTTGCCTTGTCCTCTTTCAAATGCTCAGTTATGTGAAGCAGCGGCCAGTCTCTTCCCTTTTCTCCTCACCTGGCAGGAGACGGCCAGCGGATACACCCTATTATTTTGCTTTTTTGCTTTTGTTTTAACCTTCCGCTTTTTCACCACTGTTCTCAGGGCAGCAGCATGTGCCCACTACGTGCTTTGAATTTTACAGCTGGCTGCCCTCCATCTCGAGATGAAAGCAACAGAATCCCTCGTTTTCTGCCTTGGTTCATCCACACCAGTGTCACCCCCCATCCCACTCCCCTTTCTTGTTCTTAACTAACTGTTCCCTCGAGAAGGGACATGATTTTCTAGTGGAAGACATTTGTCAGCAGGAATTCCAAATCACGTGGGAGGAAAGTAACAGGTCTCTCTCGAGAAGAAGATACATTTGAAGAAACTTGCGCAGGGTGCTGCATCACAGATGTCCCCGAATATGCACCACGTACAACGGAGACTTTATCTGGGGCTGCGATCCTTAAGGAAGTTTCAAAGCCACACTCTACAAGAAGAGCCACACTCCTTATCGCACGGAACTCAGGTTCTTCATATGAAAATTGAGAGGATCGAGGGTGAGGCTCCATGATGCCTCAGGTTTTCCCACTACAATATCTCCCCCTCAGATTTTAAAAACAAGTCACACATTTCTCATTGTGATGCTGAGAATAATGGCCGTTTGGAGGAAGGGACAGGAGGGCCACTGAAAGAAGAGGTGCTCTGTGAAATTTCTCGCGGAATGAAGCTGCTGGCTTATCATTCGCCAGTTGTCCTAAAATCAGCTAAAAACCCTCAAGAACCCTAATCTCCTCCCTTTCTCTTACCCACGACGAAGCTAGTGGCATTGCTCTTGAACCCATATGTCGAGCCTCCACAGCTCTAATAACGCACTACAGAAGAGCATTAGAGTGCAAATGTTAAAGAATTTGTTTCAGTCCACAGGAAAACATTGTTAACACACTCAGATGCTAGCGTTCTAGCAAGGGATTTCGTGTAAAATCCATGCAACGTCAGTAATATATAAGGAATTCCACAGGTTTCTTCTCTGTGCAGTTTTCACTAAAAGATATAAATATAACTAAAATATGGTGTTTCTCATCAAAAAAAAAGCAAACCTCAAGTTCATTTTCTAACTCTCACTACCACTACCACTAGAAGTTTTGTACCTAATGAAGAAATAATGTTTTCCAACAAAATCTGCTTTCCCCTGGCTATTCGCTTTTCCTCTGGGTGTCGCGTGAGATGCGACATCTGTGTGTCCTACCACAGATCCCACAAAGTGGCAGCCCTCCCGTCGTGAAATGGGTCACTGGGAGGCTGTGGAGGGCCATGCTTGGCGAGTTCTGCCTCCATACCACTAGGATAATTTCGCTTCGATTTCTCAGGAATTGCAGTTCAGGGCTTTCAAAATTCCCCAAGGTTATTACTCGGTATGTATGCGAAACGGCAAGGCGCAAATGTCTTGTGCTAAGCCACAAGCTAAAGAAACATCTGGACAGTGGATGGAGTTGGCTGCAAAGATGGCCCTGATACGAAGGCTAATCGATGCCAGATGTGGAAACAAGGTCATGTCCAAAGGTCCCCTCCATGGTTAGGATCGTTTCCAAGAGCCGTGGCCTAGAGGAAAGGATCTCCTGAAACTAAACTGGGACCTGGGTAGACTGGAGACAATATGCTTTCGAGGCCATGACACTGTAGGAATTTCAGGTTAGCCCACACAAATGTGTTCAAGGAAAGAGAAACATCAGGAAGCCGCTGCAAGCGACTTACGCGTCATTTTCTTCTTTTCTGCCTTTCAGAATCCTCTGGGATATTAGGACACGATTCTCAAAGGCAGGGCATTATGAAAGGAGGGCCAAAGAACCAGGAATCAGACAGATCTGTTCCACTACTGAGTGACAGGAGTCCTGAGCAGGTGGTACTAAGGCCGCCTCTCAGCCAGTTTCACTCATCCCTTTACGGCAGAAGTCTTGGGAGGAATAAATGAGTATATGTGCAAGTGAGTACAAGTTCAAAAAATATTCATTACTTTTTGCATTCAGGAAGGAAGGATCTAATGAAAAGAAAACTAGAATGTATTGTCAAGTGTGAAACCAAGGAGAAAAACATCCATTTATTTAGTTAACAATTTTTTTTCGCATACCTGCTATGTGTTGCCTGGCAAAACATGAACCATCGCCAAGAAGGAGGATACTGACCGACACTGATCTGCTGGTCCTCACGAGCGTAGTTATGAGAACTGGTTTGTGTGCAGCTCGCCAGGGAGCGTGCACCACGATTTAGGACTAACAGCCCGCTTTTAAAATATGGACTGTGACCCAACATGTAACATGAGTGTCCTCTAGAATAAAGCAACCTGGACAAATCGCATGAGTTCGATGTTCCTAGTCCCATGAGCTAAAACACTGAATTAATTCATCCAGATTTGGAAAAATATACTGAGTTAAGAACACAGAGGAAAAGCATAAAATATCTTCTTTGTGTTTTCTGGGAAGTAAAGAAAATAGGCATCAAGGAGAAGGAAGTGAACAGGTACAATGGTGGACACTGGTCGTGCTAAGACTAAATCGAGAGAGACAAGTGGTATTTGAATCTGTTCAAGCGGCCACAGGTAAAGCTTACAAGTTTAGAGCAGTATCTTGAATAGACTGGATGGGGAGAAGACAGATATGCGAAACCCAACACACGCAGGCTGCCGCAGTCGGAGCCACAGATCCGTGGAGACCGATGCTATCCAACAGTAGCAGCAGGGAAAAGAGAGCCAAACTCGGAGCTACTATGATCAAAACAGCAACAGGGATTTGAGGAAAGCTTGAGTGGAGAGACAACAATGTGTGCCTAAAAGATTAGGATAGAAGAATAATTAAAACTGGCTTTCTGTACAATTATTTGTGACCTTTGTAAATGAGAGGCCATTGTACACAGAAATAGGGAGAAATTGGGAGCATCAGGAAGATACTAGAAGCGGACACCTACTAATACATTCTCAGGACTGCTACCTAGTCCATTTCGATATTGGGCCAGTGGGTTGATCTCTGTGGGCATCGGTTCCCCAGGCGTCTAAAATGCCCTCACAGAGGGCAGGATGGGTGCACTAAAAAATTAACCATATCCAGAAAGGATGGTAGTATCTGGAGCCTTTGGAACTCTCCCAACAGTTAACCGCCCTTCCCTGCGATGCTAACATAGCCCAATCTGTGCAGTCATGGCAATGGGAGGAGGCATCCTTTGGTCCTCATCAGGTCTGACCCATTGGAGCGCTCTGCCAAGATTAGTTTGGGTTACATAGCACATTTAGCGTTTAATGGCTATCATGCCTCAAGAAACCACACGTTATTAAATTCAGCAGGGATGAGATCCTATTCATCCTTCCATCCTTAGAACCCACCAGAGAGCCTGACACCTATAGATACAGGATAATTTCTTAATTTTTAAGAAATTGTTGAGCAGAACTTCTTGAACACTGGAAGACAATAAAGGCAAGGATGAATTCCGTTCCCTTTTCAGAACTCAAACTGTAAAAGCGGCAGTTGCCCCCCGCCTCCCTCAGAATGGAATCCTCTCACTGGACCTCACCGCCGGTGCTCCCATCCAGCCTACGCTGGGAAATCACAGATACATGGTCAGGCTGCATGTGACTGGTGCATTACTGGTCAATTGCACTCAGCTTCCTGACTTCTGCTTCTATAGGAAAGGAAGGAAAACAAAGTGGCCAGCTTCCAGCTATAATGAGGAGGCCTCTGCATGGCCGGCATTCACTCTCCGTGAAGTAAGGCCCCTCCTTTTACACAAAGGATTCTCTCCTGAGGGTCCCCGTCGTCAGTAAGCCCACAGTTGCAAGTTTACGTCATAACCCCTGTGGCCAATTTGTCAAACACAACCATTAAAACAAATATACAGCTGCTCTAGGCACTCTCTTTCACTTTAGCCTTGCTTTCTCATTTTAAATTTTCACTGACGTGTAATATACGTACAGAAAAACGCATCTGTCATAATTGTGCAGCTTGGTGAATTTTCACAAACACCCACCAACCCCGTCCGCCCCTTGAAACAAGAACCCAGATCGATAAGCAGGAAGTCACCGGCACTCAAGAAGGGCTCTCATGCTTCCTTCCAGGCACTAACTTCCCACATCCCCAGGAGGAAAATCCATCCTGATTTCCAATGCCATAGATAACTTTTGCTTGGTTTTGGCTTTTATACAAGCAGATTCAGACAGTATCCACTCTTTTGTGTCCCACGCCACTCTTTTCTTGCCTGGGGAAAGGGGCCTTTGTGTAATATCAGAGCACCATAATTTCATGCTGGTAACTTGGGTGTAACACAAGGAAAGGAAAGCACACCTCGAGGCTGTGTTATATGAGGGCTTTGTGTTACGCTTGGTCTTTTTAAAGATACAGATAAAGTCAGAACCAGTTTAAAAGTTCAAGCTATACAAGAGACACATTATTCCTGCTGGTTGGAAATCTATGCCTCCAGTTACGGCTATGTGGTAGGAACTTCCTGCATTTAGATGTGTACTGAGACAGAGGGATCAGTTCTCCCTAAAAAGCATGCAGGGACTGGAAATGAAGGCAGAAGCAGTCTGGACTTGTAGGCACAGCACAGCAATCACCATGGAATTTAAAGACTAATAAGCATTACAGCCACAAGGCCCCAAACCCTTTGTACCCGAGGCACCCTCGCCTCAGGACAATGAAAATTAAGACAATCCGTGGACAGACACTTAAACATTCTGCTCTTTGCATACAAGTCAGCTAATAATGTCCTAGTCCAGACTGACTCAGAACAAGAGGTGTCCAGCCCTCTTTCAATAAAACTCAATATGACAGGGAAGGATCAAGGGAGCAGGGATGAAAACATGTTTTTCAGGAGACACCGAATAAATCAATTTGCTGTGAGCACCTTGCATCCTTTTTGTCGGTGATTACTTTCCATTTTCTCCTGGCATTTTACAGTCTCTAGCATCCATAAATGCCAAACGATTACTGGACACCTAGAGCTTTTAGGTCCCGCTTTGCATCATCCAGTCAGCCAGGGATTCTTCCAAGATCAAATAGCTCTTAAACATCAGCCAGGAGAAAGTCAGCGTGGTAGAGGTTACTACCAGGTGGTTCTGTTCACGCATGGAGAAAATTAAGACCAGACAGATAAACTTATCCGGTCTTGAAACAACACTGGCTTTGCGCCATAGGCGGTTATGTGGAGAGTCCAGAATACCCCCCAATTTCACTGGAGCAAGTGGCAAATTATCCTCCCTATCAAAAATTTTACTAGTCACTAATAGTTATTGAGCTAAGGCTTTGTACTATTTCATTTAATCCTATAAACAAGCCCATGAGAAAGGTACTATTATTGTCTCCATGTGACACATATGTAAAATGAGGAACAGAAAGGGGGGCATATACTGACATTATAAAGTACATTCAGACATTTGTCTGACTACAGAGCCTACGTTGTAAAACACTGACTTTCAAACTTTCTTTTTTTGACCATGAACCAGCAAGAAATTATTGTACATTGTAACCGAAAACATTCACTCGTCTGCACCAAAAAAAGTTTTAGAAGATAATACTTAGCCTTACTACATGCTTTAGATCAGCGTTTTGGCATTTTCAACCCTATTTTCGATTCTTCTGTTTCCTTTTAAAATCTCATTGCAATTCGCTAACGTATTTCATGACACATGAATAGCTTGTGATCTTCAGGTAGAAAAAAACACTGAGCTAAGGCATTATGCTATGTTACTTTCCCAGGCTTTTCCTATTTGCTTCCCTAGGAATAGCTTTTAAGACCATACCGTTAAATATATTTAAGAACCAAATCTGTAGGATTTGTGAGGGGAGACTGACTGTTAATGTTTACTGAACTCTGCGAAGTAAATACTCCCATCATGGCTAATTCGACGCTACCAATGTGGTATCACTGAACACAGAATTGGAAAGATGTATGTATAATTGTTCCTTGAGACCTCACACCAGCCAACTAAAGCACACCAGTAATTTTCTTTTTTTTTAATAATTTATTGTCAAATTAGTTTACATATAACACCCAGTGTTCATCCCAACATGTGCCCTCTTCTGTGCCCGTCACCCACTCTCCCCCCTCACTTAGCCCCCTCACCCTCAGATTGTTCTTAGTCTTTGAGAGTCTCTTATGTTTTATCTCCCTCCCTCTCTGTGTCTTTTTTCCTTTCCCCTCTTCCCCTCCCCCATGGTTTTCTGTGAAGTCTCTCAAAATCCACCTATGCGTGGAAACATATGGTATCTGTCTTTGTCTGACTGACTTATTTCACTTAGCATAATACCCTCCAGTTCCATCCATCTGGCTACACATGGCCAGATTTCATTTTTTCTCATTGCTGCATAATATTCCATTGTATATATATACCACATTTTCTTTATCCATTCATCAGTTGATGAGCACTTGGTCTCTTTCCATGATTTGGCTATTGTCGAAAGTGCTGCTATGAACATTGGGGTACACGTGGCCCTGTGCATCAGTGTCTCTTGGGTAGATTCCTAGCAGGGCTATTGCTGGGTCATAGGGTAGCTCTATTTTCATTTTCTTGAGGAACCTCCACACCGTTTTCCAGAGTGGCTGCACCAGTTTGCATTCCCACCAACAGTGTAGGAGGGTGCCTACTTCTCCACATCCTTGCCAGCATCTATAGTTTCCTGATTTGTTCATTTTAGCCACTCTGACCGGTGTGAGGTGGTATCTCAGTGTGGTTTTGATTTGTGTTTCCCTGATGATGAGTGACATTGAGCATCGTTTACCAATAATTTTCTCTAAAATTATTCAACAAAGAACTGAAAAAAATGTGTTTTAAAGTCACATCAGTGACCAGAAAACTCCATCATGCTGGAGATAACTTGTCAATGGCCCTTAATTGCCTGGCATTTAATCAACTGTTTGATGAGGTGAGGATTATTTTAAGCCCCAAATTTCACCGTTGCTGATATATACGAGTTGTTTCTATTTGAGTATGGAGTTCATAAGTGGTATAACTTGAAGAACACCAACTAGGCCCTCCTTCTGAATTGTATGTACACTGAGATATCTAAAATTCCATGATTTTAAACCTTTCTTTTCTTAAGACAATGTTTTGGCCCATTAAAAATTCAATCGTCTCTAAGTGGTTAATAAACTAACATGCATTAATATGCTAAAAACCAAGAGTTTAATATATCAGACTGACTTCACATAAGTAAGAGTTGTGAGAAAATTAGAATTCTGATAAGAGTATAAAGGAAGGGATGACTGGAGTAATCGCATTTCTAGGAAAACCCATCTATAGGTGGGGTAACACAATGGGACCCATCATGAAGCCTGGGTCCATCTGAGATTCTGGAAAGAATCAGTCATCTATGAAAAGGCATACCTAAACAGAAGGAAAATTGTAGGATTAAATAAAATAATCGACATCTAACATTAATCACAGCTTCTGGCATAGGATAGGTGCTCTATAGATGTTAGTATCTTTAATGGGAAGGGAATGAGAAAAGAAGGGAGGTTCTATTCAGGAATCATTTAGTGACATGTGACTAACATATTTCAAACTGACTTAAGCAAAAAGAGGAATCTGCTCTCTCTCATAACCAGGAAATCTTAGCTGGATTAAACAGCACATATGATATTGTCAGGTTTCACCATTTCTCTATCTCTTGGCTTTACACCTCAGG